>JAPDEQ010000014.1:0-605219 GCA_027569205.1 Aspergillus kassunensis | reverse complement strand
CCCCCCCCCCCCCCCCCCCCCCCCCCCCCCCCCCCCCCCCCCCCCCCCCCCCCCCCCCCCCCCCCCCCCCCCCCCCCCCCCCCCCCCCCCCCCCCCCCCCCCCCCCCCCCCCCCCCCCCCCCCCAAAAGCTACATACCATATGAGCAAGCGCTCTGCGCTAGTAGAATATAAGCCAGCATGTACATGCGCCAATTCAATATGGTGGCCTTGATGTCCTTCCACGAGGTCTTCTTTTTCTCTGCCTTGAAGTCGCCGCCCTCCTTGATGAAGTGCTGGAGCTCGAGGTACCGGATTTCCTCGGCGTCGAGCCACTTTGTTGATCTTTTGGGTGAATCAATCAATAAGAAGAAGCACATAATCCCTAGGATAATAGTGACGATACCCTCTAGGAGGAAAATCCAGCGCCAGCCCTCCTGTCCGCCGACGCCGTCCATCTGGGCAATGCCTGCGGCAAGAAGTCCAGAGAAGGCACCGGAAAGGGCAGAGGCGCAGTAGAAGATTGCGATACGGGAAGAGAGCTCTTTAGGCATGTACCAGAATGTGCAGAGATATACAGCGCCGGGGAAGAAACCAGCTCTGTTTGTCCCTAGTTAGCTTAAATCTTTGAGAAATCTGGGGCGGACGTACTCGAAAATACCGAGCATAATTCGTGTCACCATCAACCCTGCAAAGTTCTGGACTAAACCGGTAAAGGTCATGATGATTCCCCAGGAGGTTATGAGGATGCCGAGATAGACAGATGGTCTGGAGAAGTTCTTCAGCAGCATGTTACTTGGGACCTCTGCACTGGTTAGGTATTGTTTGTGATAGTATGCTGATTGGCGTACCCAGAAGAATGTACGGAATAAAAAAAATGCTCAGAACTATATTCCACTGGAGGCCCGAGAGGCCCAGGTCGGTGTCAAGTCCCTCGATCTTCGCATTGCCAATATTGGCTCTGTCCAGATGCGATATGAGGTATAAGACGGCGAGCATGGGGATAAGACGAATGTCAACCTGCGAGTCACGTCAGTCACGGTATCCAGATACATATATGAACAACATACCTTCCGTAAGAGCTTCTTCCTCGCCTCAGGAGGATAGTTCATATAAAAGTCGGCATCCTCTGGCCTCAAGCCCAGAACCTGAAAGTTGTCGATCTGCACAGCATGCATAACCTTCTCGACATGGTCGGGGTCATGCAGCTTCTCATCAACGACATCCACGGTGTCTCTGTTAGAATACGGTGCAGCCATGGTGATCGAACTGGACTGCTAGGTGTGTTGGTAGATCCTAGAACCGAGAATTGAAACGATGTCCGTTCAATCTTAAATATATCGGTAACACTGACTGAGCGGCCTCGGTTGCAACCACGCAGCGGAAAAGCAATGATGAGAGCCAATATCGGAATAAGTCATTACCATTGACGGGGCAGGGTAGAAGCTAGAGAAGCAAAAGCTCATCCCCGCATGTGCCACTGTCCAGTGCCGATGGGCATTTCCGCCGCCAAGGAATCCCCAGCTTTGACGGACCTGGGGATGGAGACATTGACAGAGGCGGAAGATTGCGGGGTAGAAGACTGACAGTCTGACTCGTTGGTCTTCTTGTGTATCGAGTCATGCTTTGTTGGCCTCTTTCAGTGTGATATCCGGAGGTGGTTCTTTCTCCGCTATGTTTCCGGTTCAAATCCGCCGGAGTCCGTCGAGCGGCAGGACATGAACAGTCAGTGTGGGATATTAATCCGGACATACTACTCGCAATCTTTTACCTTCAACATGCACTCTGCTGATGCCGAGAAGTACTTATTGCTCATCGAACGTACTGGGGTGCAGTTGGTTTTGCTTTGAAGATATCTCGGAGACATCACCATCGCTTAAGGTATATCCATCCGCGACTCTGGCGGTACGCTACCCAGACTTCGTCCTTCGACTCCTTCTCGTAATAGCCCAGCCGTTTCCTGGTCTCTTCCATATGCTCACAGAACTGGTCGTACAAGACTTTGCATGTGCCGGCGGAGAACTCCATTGAGGTAAACCAAGTCAAAGAGTTGAAGCCGGACCGAAACTGCTGAAATACTATTGCCCAGTTTCCCTCTGTAAGCTCAACATGAATGAGATGTAAGCCCTCCAAGATCTCTTTATGGTTCACCATGGATGCCAACCAAGAAGAAGGGAGAGCCGAGTCAATCATCCACAGGTGCTGCAGGGGCGCATTAGGATGAACAAGATTTGAACATCCATCCGGATGGAATTGAACCCCAGCAAGCTCAACTCGCCTCAGACTTTTGCCGCGTCGCAAAGCCTGGATCAAATCTGGCTGAGGTTTGACTGCCTCATAGCCACCGGCCTCATATGTAAACTCTTGGAGTCTCTCCATTACACCATTAAAGTCTCTGTAGTTAATTTTCCAAGGCAACGGGACCTTAAGGGCGCACATATTGAAAGCTTGCAGGTTTTCCGGGGCGTAAAACTGCAGGAATTTAGTGATAGCTGCCACAGTTATCCCTGGTGGATCATCTTTAGCAGGCCCGCGCATCCTATCACCGTCAAAGTTGACCGTGAGGTGCCGCAGGTTTGGAAAACGCGCCAGCACTAATGGCAGTTCTTCATAGATCTTCGCTATCATCTCATCAGATCGAGACCCGCCAATGTAATCCTTGTCATCTATTTTGATGACTTGCACGAAGAGGCGGTTATTGCTGTCCAGCAGGTTCATCAGTCCAGGGCGGATCCACGTTTCGTCCTCGGCGTGAGTGTGCACGGTGATGGCGATATTCCGGTATAAGAGTCGAGTTGCGGTCCAGTAAAAATGACGATTGACCTGTCGTAGGACCCTCAACCTCTGGCGGCATAAATGGTGACGCTCATTGTGTAGATCGCCGGTGATAATCTACATGGTCAGTCTGCTTGATGGAGAATATAAACAGGGTAGACTTGCCTGGTCTAGGATTTCACGGGGCATGTTATTGATCCCTACTGGATTGAAACAGTTCGCCATCTTGATGTTGATTTGTTTGGAATGAACGAGAAGGTGAAGACGAAGGGTCAAGTACAGGATGAAGAAGATGGAAAGTGCGGCTTAAGAGAACGGTTGAACGGTGACTCTTCTTCAAAGTTTAAAGGTGACTCTGAGCCGGTTGTCAACATCATGAACTCTATTGGGAGCCTATACCAGGGAGACCCCTCAGTAGCAAACGCCCTTTATGTAGACTGCTCTTTGTGATACTGTCAAACAACATTCCACATATCTATCTGTTTGAAATCCTGTCAATCAGATTGAATAGAGAATTCACCTCTACTCCTTGAAGGCTGGCCCTTCCTAGAATGTGGTAACCTGATAAATCAGGACGGCGATATCGGGGGTAGGAGGCATAGCACGTGATCTTCTCTCCTTCCATTCTCTCATCAACGTCCACTCCCGTCTATCTCCCTTCAAGTTCCTTCCCCTATAAGCTGGAGATGGCTCACGGACGCCGATGCGGGGTCTTGCTTTCATCGTTCTATTATCAGCTCCAATGACTACCTAGCATTGTTATACTTATCATTTATCCAGAAACTGCCACTGGCAGCCTCTAGTATCGCTTCTGGAGCACGTTTACCCCCTTCAGCGGTGCTCGAAATTCGGGTTTGCCTCGCTATACAGTCTCTCGATGACACCCAGAAACGCAAAGAGTCAAGATGAATACAAGATGGGATCAAGACCTGCTGGACGTTACCTGGTTCAACTCGCCGCAAGGCAGGGATTGCCCCGATGGCTTGTGCAAAGCAGGTTCCAAGCTGCGGCTTTGCTACATCACACTCAAGGACCGTGCAGGCTACATGCAAGCGATGGTGCAAGTATGCCTTGACTCTCAGCAACCGCAGATAATTATCGGCTTTGGTAGAAAGGAGCAAGGCTACATTATCTTCCCCCTGAAGAACTGCGAGCTCGTTGCCGGCATGCAAGAGGATCCAGTGGATTTCGGCTATTCCAGAAGCCAATTTCAGTCTGAAAATCCTTTTCTGAAAGACATGCCGATGGCCTACTACTACAGTATAACTCCCAGAACTGACCCCGTCATCATACAACCATCCTTAATGGCCGATAGCGATGGATGGGAATTTCTCCTTCGAACAACCCGGGTCAAGAGACAGTTTACTATCTGGTGCAACTACGGCAGCCCTTCCGGAATAAAGCGTTTGCTGCGATGGGTGGGCGTGCTGTATAACTGCGTCTACGACGGCATTCCTGATGGAGATGGACAGGCCTTTTGGTGGTATCGGAACTATCAGCGGGATTTGTCGGTTCCTCCAACACCTCCGTGGCTTTCACAAGTAGGTGATAACCAACACCCAGCGGAATGGTTGCCTCGGACACCTTACTTTATTGATGATGACGAGCGGCGAAATCGGCTCATTTTTCCTTCGCTGAAAGAATGGGAAGCCCAAGTGCAACAACTTGCCATCATCTATAGTCCCGAGCGCCGCCATCGTGCTTGCTTTGTTCAAAACGAAAGCTTCCAATGCCTTAATAGCCACTACCTGAATATCAGGATCCGTCCGACGGGACAAAACTTGGACAGATGTGTCCCCGATCTGGCGGCTAGCCAGATAGTCAAGTTCAAAATTTGCGATTATGGGCGCGAATACCAGCAAGAAAATCTCATCTCGGCTGGGATGGTGATTGAGTCTGACTCGGATGCTGACCTCACGCTCCTAGTCATGACTGACATCCCGCCGGGGCATGCTTCTGGCGATACTGTGGACGTTGTTCTATCTGTGGAGCCAAAATTACTACCCATAGAACTGCAGATCCAGACACTTGACAGTGTTAGCCACACGCATGTCTTTGGTGATTGCGAAGGCAACGAAAGAAAGGGATTCTCACTTAATCGCACCATGCTTGCACATGGATCTGAATTGCGTCCAGGGACCAAACATCATTTCATTGTCAATGTGCGCAGCATGTCACCCCTGCCAATGCAAGCACAAGCGGAAAGGATGGAATACATCAAAAAGCATTTTCCCTTGAACGATGACCAGCAGCTAGCATTGGAAAGATCATTGACTAGAATTGTGTGCGGCGTTCATTTGGTTCAAGGTGCAACAGGGACGGGAAAGTCTCGCGTAGCACTTGTGACAACACTGATCCTCGCTGCTTTGGAAATCCCGGTTCTGCTTGCCGCAGAATCGGACCGAGGAGTGGACAATCTGACTCGAGCTGTTGCAGAAGCCCTCAAAAGGCACCCGAAGATCCACAGCTGGGCTGGCCAACTGGTTCGCTTCCACTCTCATGCTCGCCAGGTTGCCGAACTTCGAAGTGGCAGCCCCTGTCCTACTCAGTCGGAGGAAGCAGACATACTTCGGCCGTACGATATACGCCATGTGGCTCTGCAATATGCAATGCGCAATCGAAGGCAAGATCGACAATGCGATCAGCTCATAGATATCCTCCGACTAGGCAGGCAGCGACTTCTTTTTGATGATGAAATCACAATCCTCATCGAACAATATGAGCATGTCGTTCGGAGCCTGCTATCTCACTGCAGAATTGTTGCCACTAGCCTTTGCAACGCTGCCCATGTAAATCTTCGAGGAACTTTTGGCTTCAAGCCAGAGTTCCTGGTATGTGATGAATCTGGTCAAGGTTTAGAGGGATACCATGCAATTGCATTGAGCATAACCTCACTTAGAGCAGTAATCTTGCTCGGAGACCCAATGCAAATAGCGCCAACGTTCCTTTCAGAGGGTCAAGGTAATGAAGGCATCAGATTTCTAAAACGTCCTCTCATGGGGCGACTTTGTGAGTCTGGGTATCCATGCACCATCCTCACGATTAACCACCGAAACAACAACGCGATTCTTAGGCTGTCTCGAGAGACAGTGTACCAAAGTTACACAGCTTTACCGGTACAAGCCCATCGAGACAACAATGTTCCCGATCGTGTCGGCCGTGTGTGGGATGCCTTCACGGATAGTAGGCATCACTTTCATGCAACAAGGCTTGGGGGAGCAAGGCGGATTTTCATCAGCGTAGATGATGTGGCGACACGACATGGAGGGTGCAACTCATGGTCTAATGACGCACAGGTAGATGTTGCCCGTGACATACTCGCCGAGCTATACGCATACGAATCATCAGACGGCGAGAGAATTTTGCCAAAAGACGTCATGATCCTCAGCCCTTATAAAGAGCAGAGAGACCTCGTGTATACTATGCTTCGCGAGCAGGGCCTGGGGTTTTGCTCCAACCTAACAATTGATGCAGCCGAAGGACGAGAATCCCCATTCGTGATATTCCTGATGACACTGCCCTCGACAAATGCCTTGAATGTCGGGTCCATGGCGAACATTAATAGGCTGAATTCGGCTATTACTCGAGCACAGAAAGTTCTTTTAATTGTTGGCAACTTGCTGGTCTGGAATCGCCAGACGATGTGGAAGCTGACTAGGGACAAACGGAACCGGTTGCTCTGCCGCCTCCTGAAAGATGTTCCCAACGAAGGGCATACCCTCACATGGGTCGGTCGAAAGACTGTCCAGGAACGCGACGCACCGCAAAACGTGCAATATGTACATCACGATGCGGGAATCCGTCAGCAGCAGGTTGTGCCACCAGTAGCGGTCTTGGAAGAAACACATTCTGTTCAAGCTCCTTGCCAAACCGCTTGTCAACCCGAGCATAAAGTTTCTTTTTCATTTTCAACTCCTGAAAGCGTGGAAAAGCCCAAGCTAGATGCAAAACCAAGATTAGCAAAAGATGAACCCAGCAATCCAGCACAGGAAACATTAAAGACTCCCACGACACATGGCGGCATTCTTCAAGTCTCAGCGCTGGATTTTGCAGAAAAAGACATTGACTTAGAGGTCAAGATCGCCAAAGCTAAGAAAGAGCGAGCTATGGCACGTATGGGACTGGCGGAAGCGCGGCTTGCAGTGATCATGGCAGAAAAGAAGGTGGTGGTGACCGACGCCAAAATTCTAGAAGTGGAAGCGCACAGAAAGCAGCCGTAGGCCATCACTTTCTCCGTATCTGTCTTTTTGTAGTACCGCCGAAGGGAAAGGCTCAACATCAAAAAGCTTTGACGATATGGCAAACAAACCATTGATACTTGATATTATTACCAAGTCTTTGTGCGCATGCACGGTTAGAGAATCATATAGTAGGCTTAAGTGACATATGCCTCTTTCGATTTGGCCAAGACCCAGGACAGTCAAGGTCATGAAGCTACCCTAGATAAGCTTCGGATGTCAATGACTCAATGACTGCCTTGAGACCTCCATTGAGCATGACTAGACTCTCATGAGATAGCGGAGAGAAATCCGGTGTCTAGTCCGTCAGCTACAATCACATAAAAAAGAAGAAGGAAGGTTACCCGCCGGATCACAACGCATACGCCGTCCTGCAGGGGACATGCATTTCCATGGGGAGCTCGGATGATTCGAGATCTATTCATCTAAGTTCATACGTACGTCGACCACGTACACAGAAAACTTATCAGGTCCGGCATCGGTAGATACCCTAAGGCAGGTGGACTATCGGGAGCACGGAGTTGGTGCTTAAGGTTCCATAGAGTCCTAAGACAGAGTCTTTTCGAGTGTGGAGGGTGTCTGTTCTTACCGATATATGGGGCATGTTACGACACCAAAGCCGAAAGCGGAATTTCCGGGCTGGTACATACCCCCCAGGCCTAGATAGGATAGTACTATGCTTGAGTAAAGAGGGTCAACGTGCAGTTAACTGCCCCGCGACACCAGAGTAACAGGTATCAGTCGTGATGCATAATCCACTCTCCATCCGTAGATAGCTCAATGGAGTAAGCACTATCAAAAACGATGAGGGGTCGTTCGCGTAGAGCGGCAGCGGGCAAGGGCCGGATGTATGATCTTCAGAAGCGGTGGGCATTGTCCAGCAGCCAAGAGGACGATCTAATATATCTCTGGCAATCAAGGGAATCAAGGGAATCAGATTGAAGATGCTCCTGTCACGCGAACGGAGATGCATGAGATGTGAAACGTGTACAGTCGTTGAACAGAGGATTGAGTTTGGATCGACAGGAGAGAAGCTCTTATATTACCGGAACGGGCATCTGGGATGGGGATGGGGGTGGAGGGATCCATCAGCATCGTGAAAATTCATCAGGCGTCACTTTTGTCCCAGATTGGAAATCCTTTGGGATTTGTTGATGGTCACACGATAGTCCACTTGCGGTATCCCCGTAGCACCGTTTCGTTTCGGGGTAGCCGATTAGATAGTACTATAGTGATAGCCCTATACAGTAGGATACATAGGATCCTTACCACGGAGCCGGCGGGATATATTTGGAAACAAACGTCGGGCTGCTGTTCGGTTGGCAGGTATGCAATCCATTGCTTTACGGTTGAATTGGTCTGGCCTTTGATAAGAATGGTAATATTTTTGATAAGCTTGGATCGGTTGAGATGCAGTCTGTGAGGGTCTAGAAGTTTAGAAAAAAGATGGAGAGGAATTGGCCAATGGGAAAATTGGATGTCAATAAGCTTGTCGGCTGACCTTCGATCAAGCCGGACTACCGAAACGGGATCAATTATCTGATTCTGTTCCCACATTCTTCCTGGGGTCTCGGTTCTTTCTGTGGAGTGCTCAGGGGCTTGACAACTGGGTATTGCCGTGAGAATAGAAATGCCGTCCGGAGTAGATGATGGCAAAAGCTCGCCACTGAATAGAAGGAACAATCGAAATGCTTGCAGCTTCCAGAAGTGCCCGGGCTGAGTGATGGCAGGTGACCTCTGCGTCAATATTCAATAATGCTCGTCCCCCAGAATCTGAGCCTCCGCCCAGTCGACTTTTGCCCCCGGATGCGGATTGCCCGAAAGAGGAAACCGAGCTGCCTCTCAGCCGGGCACCTGACTTCACGATAGGTTCACTTCTTCCATTCTCATGAACTAATCATGATTTCATCCAATACTAATCCGGTGTAAAACGATCTATTTCTGTATCTTTCTGGAAGCCAGTTCGCTTCTACGCTGTATGGTTAAATCGGCCTTGCAGGGATGATTGTTCATTGTACAGAGTTACTATGGCTCGGGATGTCGATTTACACCCAAGGCCTAACAATACAAATAAAACAAGTACATGGCATACCCGTAGAAGTGCAGCTCAAGTGACCTGAGGTGGAGATCTCAATGTTGGGTCTAGATCTTGTCATGGCTTTGTCAAGATCTTCTGTTCACATGAGCTCCCATGGGCTCCCCTGCTCTGTACTAGGCCAGTGCCACCCCATGGACTCCTCGGACATCGTGAGGTATAAAGCCCGGCTTCATTTCGCAACAGAAACGTCCTTGCCGCCATTATCAAACACATCCGTCACTCTCCTCGACCCTTCCAATTCCACCCATTCAATCAAACGTACTTCCCTAGTTCTCTCACTTTCAGTCCTCTTTATACCCCGCAAATCACCTCACAACTCTTCACCTTCGCAACACATCATCAGTCATGTCTGTCTCCATTGAAGCCACTTCGGCCCCCGTCGTTCCTGTTAAGCAGGAAGTGCCTTCTGTCGCTCTTGGCACCAGCAACAGAATGCCCGAGTTCAGCTTGGCTGGAAAGGTCATCTGTGTCTCTGGTGCTGCTCGTGGTCTTGGTTTGACCCAAGCAGAAGGACTGCTTGAAGCTGGCGCCCGTGTTTACGCTCTCGACCGTCTTGAGGAGCCTGTGAGTGCAATCGAGTTCTTATCTACTTCCAGCCCGTCTAACCTGCTCCACCAATAGTCTCCCGAATTCTATGTCATCCAGAAGCGTGCGAGAGAGGAATTGAACACTGATTTCCAATACCGCCGCATTGATGTCCGTGACACCGAGCTCTTGCACAGCATTGTCGAAGCAATCGCCAACGCTGAAGGCCGCATGGATGGTCTAGTGGCTGCCGCCGGTATCCAGCAAGAGACCCCAGCTTTGGAATACACTTCGCAGGACGCCAACAGAATGTTCGAAGTCAACGTTACTGGTGTCATGATGACCTCTCAGGCTGTCGCTAAGCAGATGATCCGTTTTGGAAACGGAGGAAGCATCGCACTAATTGCCAGCATGAGCGGTACCATTGCCAACAAGGTAAGCCTTTGTCCTCTCTCAGGGTTGTATTTCCCTTCCCCCGCACCGCTCGGGGTAACTCACTCCCGCTTTGCCTTATCGGTGGCTGATTTGCTTTCTTAATAGGGCCTCATCTGCTCTGCCTACAACGCTAGCAAAGCTGCTGTGCTCCAACTCGCCCGTAACCTTGCCTCTGAGTGGGGTCAATACAACATCCGCGTCAATACCATTTCCCCTGGCTATATTGTCACTGCCATGGTCGAGCAGCTCTTCATCCAATACCCCGAGCGACGCGAGGAGTGGCCCAAGCACAACATGCTCGGACGCCTGTCAGCCCCCCAGGAGTACCGTGGAGCCGCAGTCTTCCTCCTGAGCGATGCTAGCAGCTTCATGACCGGAAGCGACCTGCGCATGGACGGTGGCCACGCGGCCTGGTAGTCAATTTACCCCGTCATCATTTATCTCTTTAGCCTGTTTCTGACTTTACTTACGCCGGATTTCTTGTTCCGGGTTTCATTGCATGGCGTTCTGGACCAATGATGCTTTTCCTAATAATCATCGCATGGGCAAAAGAATTCTCGATTATGAGATTTACATAGCGTCGCTGGTGTTGATCAAAGGGTGCGATGGGCATAGATCGTTTCCCCCTACTTTTTATTTGAGCAAATCGACAGCATTCATGTAATCAAAACGATTCTGACAGCACTAGCAATATAAAGTTACCCAAATTTGCAGTGTTGCCCACTTAGACACACTTAGTGTACGATCTGGCAGCAAGAGGAATCCACATGACCCACCATCCTTGCATTTACAGACTAAAATAACACTACAAGTTTCTGACTGTGGAATTGGATGAAGTTGTTCGGACTTCCCCGCCAATCCTGATCCTGGGGTTGGATGTCTTAAACAATGACATCAACAGTATTTATCCGGAAATCGAATCCTCATTGTTACTGTCTCTGTAAGGTATCGATCGACTCGACTCGTCCCAAGTGCCCAGATCTTACAAAGTCATGAGGACAAACACATTCTGCTTTCGTCTGAGATTATCTCTCCTGGTACTGGTTCAAACCACGGGCGAGTTGGAAATCGAGCCGTGAACGCCTTGAGCACGGACACAGCGGTTCACGGCACCTCAGCCCGGATACGGTAGGGCCACTTGGGCTGTCTGGCCCACTGCCCAGCTGCTGAGATGGGCCAGCTTATTGCTGGCCAAGTACTAAAGAGCCATTTGGAGCATATACCTTTGCATAGGTATGCACCTCAGATTCGAATTTGAGCGGGTTGCGTCGCCCTTTCTTACAGGCTACGACGAGTTTCTGACGGTAGGTTCGAGATCGATTGTTCGAGTGTCACTGTCTATTGGCTACCAATTCGCTGAACCAAACACTTCCGACCAAGCAAATATCCCATTCTGACCATCTATTCGTCGCAGGCACTATACACGGCCTTATCACCTGCGCTATTTAGTTTCGAGATGCGCCAACTACCGGGTTGAATCAGAGAGGGTCCTCAGCGCAAGCCCTAAGCTCTGAGTCGATCACGGGCTGACTGGCGGTCGTGGGTGACAACACATCGACGCGGTGACACCCCTGCTCTCTATTCACCACTCACAAATGCGTCCTTGGAAGGCTAAAGGTTTCTATGCCGTGCGCTAATCACCAAATCCCTGCAGATACTATCAAACATAACATCGTCTAGTGTCATCGCCGGGTCCGCCGGTAGAGAGACTTCCTTGGCTTCAACATGGCCAGGCATCTCACTCCTTACACCCTTGAAAAGAAGCCTCAAAGCCATGTAGGGCGTGATAGGCATCCCGACCTTATTGCACAGCGCGACCTTGGTCTGCAGCGCATACACAAACTGCCCAACGGACTTGTAATTGCTTCTTTCAATAAAGACAGCACTCTCCCACGCGCGATGGGGGAATCGATACGCGAATCTGTGGACCGTCTGGTGTAGTTTCACGAGGTAGTCGTCTGCGTAGACCGGGCGCTCGACGTTTGTGCTCATGTCGCGGGTGACGCTTGCTGAGATATTGGACGCCAGCCAGATTCGGACTCGCATGGACCAGACCCCCCATGTTTCGCACTCTTGGGAGTTCTCGAGAGGTCGGGGGATCGATTTGTTGATAAGGTCTTCGAGGTAGGCTGGCGCGAGACGCAGTTTGACGTGGTTAAGCCAGGCGCCGTAATCTTCTAGGCCTTGGAGCGGCTCGATGGGGTCGAGGACTGTGAAGGTCATGAGGGGGGGTGTTTTTCCCAGTTTGCGCGCTTGGGTTCGGATCGGCTCTTGGAGCTGTTGGTCGGTCTCTGTTGCGTTTTCCAACATTTCGTCTGCTATACTCCGTAGTATCCACAGGGATCGTTGTTGGCGTCTCTAAAGTGCACCCGCTGCCGACCTAGCTTCGATCTTGGTGTACGCTGTAGAGCTCACCTCGGTTAGTGATGTAAGACTTGAATAGAGTGACACGACTCGTTGCTTTTCATTCAGTAACTCTGCAGAGAATGAGGAAAATTTGGTTTCTAATGAGCTGTGCTGTCTTGTCTCAAAACTGAATTGTTTGTAGTATGTCACGTGCTTTATAATTGGCGTTAAACCTAGTTAGGATACCATGTTTCTTGTTTACAGACAATGTTCCAAAGCTTGAATAACTGAACAAATATGCTCCGTACTGAAAGCACTCTCTTCAATTCGTCATTTATCTTCACCCCCAAAGAAAAGATGGGTTTGATTACTCTAGTCGCCAGTTCCATGGACAGTGTTCACTTATATCCGCCCCTAGCGTCGGAAAAGCCAGCTCGAGCAACCGTCCAACTTCCCGCGCAGAAAGCTCGAACACCGGACATGCCAATCGAACCAGGAGATACTGCGAAGAAGAGGGACATCAATCGACTACTTGTGGTACACTCTGATAAAGATATGTCCGATGGACCCAGAAGAAAGCCACGCCCAAAGCTCGGACGGAGTCGTGGTCTCTGAAGAGACCCCTTCCTCCCCGCCTCACTCCACACGACAGCGGAAATTGCGCAAAGTGACGCGAGCCTGCGACGCCTGCAAGTCGAAAAAGAAAGCTTGTACGGGGACTATCCCCTGTGGGCCGTGTGTCCGCCGTAAACTGAGCTGCTCTTACAACACTACCTATCATCGCGGCGTCGCTGTAACACCTCCCCCGTCCGGATCACATCTACGACATGGCTCTCCGACTCCAATCTCACAGCATACTACGCAGGGGTCGGAGAGTGAATCGGCAACTCCTTATGGACCGCCCGAGCGACGGCACTCGGCCGATGTTGCTGACCAGTACTGGGGACCGACTTCAGCGCATTCTTTCCTAGGCTGGGCGGTGCGTGATCTTCCGGCGACACCGGCGAATGTGGTGACGAGTGCGCGAGAGGTGTCGAAGACGTCGATATTCCACTTTGGTGATCGTGTTGCGCCGGAGGTGCTGTTGATTGATTTCGAGTGGCCGGATAGGGCGACAGCGGAGGGGTTGGTACGTCGGTATTTCGACTTTGCTTGTCCGACTTATCGAACTCTGCATCAGCCATCTGTCGAGGGGATAATACACGATATATACGGACGTGATACGCTTTTTGATGGTTATGGATCTTTGCCCGGGGAGTCGGCTGCGTCTTATGCGGTGCTGTTGATGGTCTTTAGCACGGCTACTATGTTTCAATCTGGTGTTGATGGGCGTATGAAGGATGCGGACGAGAGTGGTTGGAAGACTAGTGAGCTTTATTTTGTTAAGGCTGAGCAGCTTCTTTCGCAGGAGACGGGTGTGCCGACTCTTGCATCGGCGCAGGCGCGGTTCCTGATTGTTCTGTATTTGTTGAGTTCTTCGCGTGCGAATAAAGCGTGGTTTACTCTCGGTACTGCGATACAGCTTATGATGGCACTTGGATTGCATAGCAGGCGCTCGAAAAAGGACGACAATGGGGTGGATTTGGTGCAGCGGGAGTGTCGACGGCGGATTATATGGTGCTCGTATACTCTTGACAAGTACTTGAGTGTTATTCTGGGGAGGCCCCGTCTGTGGCACGACGGTGATGTGGATGAGGAACTTCCAGCGAGAGTCAATGATATTGACCTCCTGCCTGACCGGATCCAATCTCCAAAACGGGACTGCGTGATGGATGCTCCTGTCTTCCATGCGTTGTTAGCTCGGACGCTCTCACAAACAGCCAAGGAGCCTTACGTCGTGGCCGGTATATCCAATCGAGAGCAGCTCAACACAATCAGAGCATTGTGCGACAACGTTGCAGAGTGGCAGGCTGGATTACCTCCTCTCTTATCCGGAGCTATCCACCCCAGCAGCCTGGTCCCGGTATTCCAACGCCAACTGACGGTCTTGCAGCTAGCGCGCTACCATCTACTCATGTTCATCACCCGTCCTCTACTTCTCCGAAACTACGGACAAATATGGCCTGACTGCGAAGCGAGCTACATCCACTATCTAGGAATCTGTCTGACCGCAGCCCGAGACGCAGTTGAGCTTGTTCTCACGTTTGTCCGTGATAGTCAACTATTCCACGCCTTCTGGTACTCCCAGTACATTGCGTTCAATGCACTTTCAATTATCTACATCTACCTCATACAAGTCCAGCGTGGAAGAATCCTCCCGATAAGCAGTCACTTCGGCCATGGTCCAAATGAGAATCATCTATCTCCTTTCGATGAATCTACCCTCTACCGCTTGTCCGAGACAGCTCAATGCCATCTTGCCGATGCCACTGTACGAAACGCCCCGTCGTGGAAATACAGCGCTATTCTCCAAGGTCTGCGCCGAGAGTTAGAGCGTTTAGGTCTGAGAGTGCCTCACGCTGAGCCCTCCAATACACATCCCCCACCAAGTACATTCAGAGAGATCCCGCCAGCCCCAGTCGATGATACTTTCACGCCGACTGCAAGTACGAATTACCGCCATGTACGAGATGCAGATCGGATGCCGGCTGATCTGTCCCTTGCAGACCCTACTGGAAGCGCAGTTCCGTTTCCGGGGATGCCTCGTACCGGTGAAGCCTACTTCGTGGATCCGCGGACAGAATATCTGTTCGATAGTTTTGCGACGGATAAAGATCTGATGCTGGACTTTTGGCCGCAGTTAGATAGTCTGCCTATTTGTATGTGATTCCCTAGCTAATCATAACTTGGGAATTTGGTCGCTGATGTCTTGTGTAGCGTATTTGGGGTAACTTAGTGTGCCTGTCCTGCAGACTCTGCATGGAATGTATACCTCGTTGAAAGAGTAATGGGAGTGGACATGGTTGATCCCTGTCTTGATCAGGTGTGAATCAAGCGACCCGCTGAGATAGCAACAATTCAACTGGCAAATTCCAATTATACGGACCGTGGCTACGCAATTTCTCCATCAAGCTCCATAATGAAGCGATTGCCGATGAGGAGGGGCAAGTGCTGAGATACGGATTAAGGCACGGATTTTGTTTTCCGACATGCTTTTCCGCCGCATAATCAGAGCACAGTTTTAAGCCAAAGACTCCCTTGCTACTTTCTTAACATTCTCTCATCAATTGCTCGTCAATATCACTCCGTCGTAATGTCTCTACCTACTCATTTTACTCTCAACACGGGAGCCTTGATCCCATGTGTGGGCTTCGGAACATGGCAAGCCAAACCTTTGGAGGTAGAAAACGCCGTGGAAGTCGCGTTGAAGCAGGGATACCGCCATATTGATTGCGCTGCTATTTACCGCAACGAAACAGAGGTCGGCAATGGAATCCGCAAGTCGGGAGTCCCCCGTGAAGAAATATTCATCACTGGAAAGCTCTGGAACACGAAGCATGCACCTGAGGATGTCGAGCCCGCACTGGAAAAGACCCTGACGGATCTGGGCGTGGACTACCTTGACCTCTACCTGATGCACTGGCCTTGGTACATATCCTACTTTCTCTGTGAGACCTTATGCTAACGAGGAAACCAGCGCCTTCAAATCCAGCGACAAATGGTTCCCCCTCGACGACAACGGCGTATTCCGGCTCTCGGACGTCGACTACATAACAACCTACAAAGCCATGGAAAAGCTCCTGGCAACGGGCAAAGTCCGCGCAATCGGCGTTTCAAACTTCAACGTCCGCCGCCTCGAAGACCTTCTCAGCCAAGTCTCCATCGTCCCCGCCGCAAACCAAATCGAAGCCCACCCCTACCTCCAACAACCCGATCTCCTCCGCTTCTGTCAATCCAAGGGCATCATCATCGAAGCATACTCGCCCCTTGGCAATAACCAGACCGGCGCCCCCCGCACAGTCGATGACCCGGTCGTGCATACTGTCGCCGGTCAGCTAGGCATGGACCCTGGTCCGCTGTTGGCCAGCTGGGGTGTACAGCGCGGGACGGTCGTTCTGTCGAAGAGTGTAACTCCGTCGAGGATTGCGGCTAATCTCAAGGTTGAGCATTTGAATGATGATGCGTTTGCGACGCTTTCGGGTTTGGAGCGTCACAAGCGGTTTAATTTCCCTGCGGTTTGGGGGTATGATATCTTTGAGGAGGTTGGGGATGAAGCTGTTCGGAAGGCTGCGGTGGAGGCTGGGGATGCCAATAAAGTCAAGTTTGTTGTTTAGTTACTTGTCATGGTATTTAGATTGTAGGTGCGAATAGAGGTGTTTTTGGATTTTATTTTGATTTGCTTGAGTATGAGGTCTTCGATGTAGTATTGAGATAGTTATACATGATCATTTATTTAGTCACTCAAGTAACTTTCTACTTACCAAGTACTCAGTCCCATATAACGGACGTGACTTGTCTAAAACTTGAGAATTGACATTAGATATGCAATGCCTTCTTGAACAGACCTCGGTCAAACAGCCGCGACTCCGTAGTTACTCAATTGACCCCTCCTTTGCTTCTCCGTGCTTC
The DNA here is from genome assembly GCA_027569205.1 of Aspergillus kassunensis. Lineage (NCBI taxonomy): Eukaryota > Fungi > Ascomycota > Eurotiomycetes > Eurotiales > Aspergillaceae > Aspergillus > Aspergillus kassunensis. Next base: position 588,316 of record JAPDEQ010000014.1, on the reverse strand, counting down.
TCCTATCTACAGTCCTACTGTACTCCGGAGTACAGGTAGTCGGCGGATTACCCCACACACAAACCACAAATCCGCCCTGGACCGTCCCCACCAAGCGGAAAAGAACCCTCCGCATCCCCCCTCGACTGGAAATAATTTGGAACTTAATCAACGCAACTCATTTTCCGGACTTTTCTCCAGCATTGGCTTACCTGGAACCATGACGGGCCCTACGATCCGTCTTGGACGCTGCGTATCCGAAATGGAGTCTCGCCTCGCTGATTTTATAAGCCATGCCTGGCATGTCTCTTGGGCCTTGGACAATCCTTCCTTCAACCATCATCATCCTTTTGGATACTCTCCCAAATTATGGCGTCGCCAGCTGTTTTACGACCGGTGACTCCGGCTTCGGCTCCAGCTAGCAATGTCTCAACACCGGCTAGTCATGCTTCACCGGCGACTTCGGTGACGGATGTTGATGAGAGGGGGATATATACTGTTGATGACTTGCTGCGTGCTCGTGCGGAGGGGGGCACTGCTGATGAGCCTATTGTGGCGTATCCGTTTAAGGGAACGGAGTATAGATACTATACCCCACGTGATGTGAGTTTTCTTCTCCTGTTTTGATAGACAAGAGGTGAGTAGTGGCTAATCGGGGTGATATAGTTGCACAATCTTGTCGAAGCTGCAGCCGTTCAATACGCGCGAGTTATTCCGCAACGGATTACCTCGGACGACCCCGTTCAGGTTGTTGGCTTGCTTGGTCCATCGGACTTTGAGTACCTGATTACACTTCTTGCCGTTTCACGACTGGGCCACTCGGTGCTCCTGTTGTCGACGCGGATTGCGGAGGATGCGTACGTCAGTTTACTCGAGAGTACCAAGGCGTCGTTTCTTATCACATATCCCGGGTTTCAGAAGGTCGCGGAGAAGGTCTCGCAGAGAACCGGTGTTGCGCTGCAGTCTGTGCTGGCGAGCGAGGAATATGTCGACAGTAGTAGTGCAACGCATCTGCCAAAGGCTCATCTTGACGGGCTAGTCGAGTCGAAACATATTACGTGGATTATCCATTCCAGCGGTTCGACGGGCCACCCGAAGCCCATTTTTCAGACACACTCGGGGGCGTTGAAGAACTACGCGAACAACTTCGGTTTGAGGGGGTTTATCACTCTTCCTCTTTACCATGCCCACGGTATCAGCTGTCTCTTTCGGGCCGTGCACGCGCAGAAGCTGATATACATGTATAACGCGGAGTTGCCGTTAACGGGGCCTCATTTGCTCACGACGCTGCAGGAGCATCCGGAAATAGAGGTCCTGTATGCTGTTCCCTACGGTCTGAAGCTACTCTCTGAGTCGGAAGAGAGCATGAAGGTTCTTGCGCGCCTAGAACTGGTCATGTTTGGCGGTTCATCCTGCCCGAAGCCGATTGGTGATAAACTCGCCCAGAACGGCGTTCGTCTTATTTCTCATTATGGGACGACCGAGACAGGCCAGCTGATGACTTCTTTCCGGGAACGATCAGATTTGGACTGGGACTATGTACGTCCCGGTCCGTCATTGCTGCCGTATGTGCGCTGGGAAGAGCAAATGCCTGGGATTTACGAGCTGTGTGTTCTTGAGGGTTGGCCTTCGAAAGTAGCGAGCAACCGGCCTGACGGGGCATATGCAACGAAGGATCTGTTCGAGAAGCATCCGACCAAGGAGAATGCGTGGCGGTATTATGCCCGGCTGGATGATACGCTTGTGTTAGAGAATGGCGAGAAAGCGAATCCTCTAGTCATCGAGGGTGTGGCTCGGAATCATCCAAATGTTGCTGAGGCGATTGCTTTTGGTGCCAATCGGCCTCGACTAGGCCTATTCTTAGTTCGCGCGGAGGGATGTACTGATCGGACAGACGAGGAGGTGGTTGATTCCGTGCTCCCGGCGATTGAGCAGTGCAACGCAGAGAATCCGGCATATGCGTATGTCTCCCGAGACATGATCTGTGTTTTGCCCGCCGATACGGTGTACCGGAAGACCGACAAGGGGACTGTTATTCGGTCTGCGTTCTATCGTGATTTCACGGAGCAGATCAGCCAGGTTTACGATCAGGAGGATGCTAGTGGCACTCTGACTCTGGAAGGTGATGATTTGATTGCTGTCCTCCGCAGCAGTCTTCTTGATATCGCATCCGTTGAAGCCTCTGCGTTGCAGGACTCGACTGATGTGTTCAGCTTGGGTGTCGACAGTCTACAGTCTCTCCGCTTGCGGAGTGTTATTCTGAAGACGTTGGATCTTGGTGGTCAAAAACTTTCCCAAAACTTCGTCTTTGAGAACCCATCGATACAGGCTATGGCTGGGGAACTCACTCGGTTGAGACTGGGGGGTGGTTCGCAGCAGCAGGTTCCGGTTGAGGAGCGCATGGAGAATCTCATTGAGAAATACAGCCGTGGTTTCAAGGTGCATGTTCCGGTCCCAAGGGTTGACGATGGTGATTATGTCGTTGTCACCGGTGCTACAGGCTCTTTGGGTGCACATGTTGTGTCTCAGCTGGTTCAGACAGAACGTGTTCGCAAAGTATACTGCCTTGTTCGATCTTCGTCATCTTTATCCGCTTTTCATCGAGTGCGAGAGAGTCTGCATGCTCGTTTCCTCTTGTCAAGTATCACAGCAGACGCGGAGCGCAAGATCGTGGCCTTGCCTGTTGATGTCTCAAACAACGTCCGGCTCGGCCTGGACGAAGCGACATACGAAGAGATCGTCGGCTCTGTTACGGCTGTGATTCACTGTGCCTGGTCTGTCAACTTCAACTGGGCATTGGAAAGCTTCGAGCAGAGCTGCATAGCGGGCACTCGCAATCTGCTAGACCTCTGTTTAGAAACACAGGGTCCCCTACCAGCAAAATTCTCTTTCTGCTCATCCGTCAGCACAGTCGCTCGCACACCAGGGAATTGGGTCCCGGAAGCACTCCCAGAGTCACTGAGCTACGCCCAATCTATGGGCTACGCTCAATCAAAGCTGGTGACAGAAAACATCGTCAACCGTGCCTCTCATGCAACGAGCATGGCATCTCGGGTCCTGCGCGTGGGCCAAATCATCGCAGACACAGAACATGGCATTTGGAATGCTACCGAAGCAATCCCAATGATCTTCCAAACGGCCGAGACAATCAACGCCCTCCCCTTACTAGACGATGTCCTCTCCTGGACCCCTGTCGACACCGTCGCATCAAGCGTTATCGAGGCAACGTTATCCCAAACCGCAAGCGATGTGCTGAACATCACAAACCCAACCCTTAACCACTGGACCCGCGACCTCCTACCACTTCTCTCCCAGGCAGGGCTTACCTTCGACTCCCTCCCAAAACGCGAATGGCTAAATCGTCTCCGTGCCTCAAACCCAGATCCAACCCTCAACCCACCCATCAAGCTCCTCGACTTCTTTGCAACCAAATATGACAATGACTCTCCATCCCGCGTCCTTCTCTACGACACAAAGAAAGCTCAATCCGCCGCCCCGTCACTCCGGAACCCAGCAGGTCTAACCCCAGCCTCCGTATCCCACTTCATCCAATATTTTCGCCGACAAGCCTGGTCCTTTTCTCAGCTCCAAAGTATTCCAAGCCGTCCAGCGAACGTCATAATCCTGACAGGCCCCTGTGGCTCCGGCAAAACAACCGCCGCCCTCTCTCTCAGCTCAAAGTTCCCCGTCACAATAATAGAAGGCGACGACTTCCACTCCCGTACATCTCGCGCGAAAATGGCCTCCGGAATACCCCTCTCTGACTCTGATCGCTGGGAATGGCTTTCTCATATCCGCGGTGCCGTCATGGACCGTGTCCTTCAGACCTCTTCATCATCGCCGACACCAGCGGCGGTGGTAGTCACTTGTTCCGCTCTCCGGCAAGCCTACCGCGACGAGTTGCGGAAGATAGCATATCTCCTAGAGATTCCGGTCAATGTCACGTTCATCCACTTATCCGTTGGAAGAGAGAATAAGGAAGAGCTGAAGGATCGGTTGGCTATACGGTCGAAGGAGGAGGGCCATTATATGACGTCTGTTATGGTGGACTCGCAGTTGGAGGTTCTGGAGAGTCCGGGTGTGGAAGAAGGGGATGTGGTTGTGGTTGATGCTGGGAGGGGGAAGGGGGCTGTTTTGGGGGAGGTGGAGGCGGTTTTCTGTTCTGGTCGTTATGTTTAGATGAGACTTGTGAAATTTATGAGCATGGATAGATTGATTCAGAATGTGATACACTTTATTCGACAACTAAATCTTTTCTCTCTCTTCTTATCCGTGTACCTGTCTTTATCCCTTGTTCTCTGTCACGAGTTTAAACTCATGGATGCCTGGTCCCTGCTCGGAGCCTGGGGAACTCAGCCTCATCCCGTGTCGCACCACATCTCAGGGTTAAATAGTAAATACCCATCCACATGAGCTGAGTCTCTCCAATCTCTATCATCAATTCAAAATGTCCCCAAAGCCTATCCCCGACTTCCTCCCACCACAACCTCCCTCCAACGCCCACTGCCAAATAATCGACTTCGAGACATCCGATCCGCCTCTCCCCGAATTCAAAAGGTACCTCGCAGCTGTCATTGACAACGCGCTCACTGAAGATGAATGCAATGAGCTCCTTCGCATCGCGGAATCAAGTACCCCAGACAACACCTGGGAACGCGCCATGATTAACGCCGGCAACGGCCGCCAGACCCTCTCCATCGACTCCCGCAACTGCGGCCGCATCATACTCGATGACCACGACATCGCGGCCAAAGTACAAGCCCGTCTCCTACCTTTCTTTGAACAGCTAGGAATCATTAGGTTGGAGAAAAGACCGCTTGTCACAGGCCTAGCGGGTCGCAATCGGACGTACCAGATCACCCGGTTCAACGAGCGACTACGGTTCTTGAAATATGTCGGTGGGGAGTATTTTCGACCACACTGGGATGCGAAATATACATCGTCTGATGGGGGAGCAGGATGTCAAGGAGATTAAGCGGGCGGCCGCGGCGGCCGAGATGGATCAAGGCAATACAAATACGAATACGGATTTAGAGGGCGAGTTACTCGGCGGCGCAACGTCTTTTTTGCCCCGGTTCGAGGAGAAGGAGAGGCATTTGAGAGTCTTCCCGAAGACAGGCTCAGTGCTTGTCTTCCAACAGAGTGAGTTGATACATAGTGGGGATCAGGTGTTTCGGGGGACAAAGTATACTCTGAGGACGGATGTCATGTATGAGGAGGTTGCCATATTCTAAGATCTCATATCTACGCAGGTGTAACCTTCTCGATTAGCCGTCATTCTACTGTACTGATTGAACGATGCATTCCTGCCTTGGTACAAGCGTCAGCTTACTGAGCGGAGATATATAGCTCAGCCCTGTGGACTTGAAGTGTGAGTTGTACAATAATCATCATCAGCTTTGTTGTTGCCTTCAGCTTTACAGAGTAACTAAAAAATTTAGTCCTAATTTCGTATCTATAGTTGTCTCAGGAGTCAGCACAGCTCTTCAGCCTGCACTTTGAGCTGACCGTCATTCCGACTCATTCGTACTCGCATCAGTCGCATCATCCACCTGCATGATCAAATCGATAGTCCGAATTCTCTTTCAAGGTTCATCCTCCGAAGCGAACAGTTTAACAGTCCAATCTCTTCTCAAAGACCCACAAAGTCCCGCTGATATTTTATGCTGCAGCCTGGCCTCCTGCGCCATTGTAGTTGCGACAACGATTAGACTGCATTTGTGCAGCACTGCAGGCCAGCCCTGTTTCTTGGCTGGCTAAGAGTGTCAGATTCAAAGCCACAAGTCGGCCGAGGTGAGTACTTTTGTGATCTGCGAGTCAATCACTGTTAGGCGTTCGCTGATTCGTTCTAGCCGAAGACCAACAAAGACCCAAAAAATGAACATGGAACGCCTGCTTCGCTCAGCCACAACATGTTTGGTCGTCCCTTACTCGATCCCTTCAGCTCACGATCCACCTGCGGAAATGCCGGATCTCCCTGCCCTGTGATATCATGAAGTGCGACTTGGTGCCAATGATGATCCGGAGTTCATCAATATGGCCCACTTGCTGGGTTCCCTCAGAGACTCCGTTTGACGTTAGCATGGTCATCGACATCGGCTCCCACGGAGTCTCGGACCCCTTATATTTGGGCCGATCTACCTCGAACTGATCCTAGGTTCTTCATTCTGAGGGCCACCCTTTCTTCTTATCAATTGTCTTCGGGCGTCTTGCTTTCCCGCTACAAGTGTGCGTGGAAAGGTCAGCAAGATGAAGAGTACAACAACAGTACTAGCTTTGGCGGGCTTGCTGTCTGGTATGCGCCACTTTATGCTTGTCGCGCATTTGTTGTTTGGATCTAACCTGAGTTCTATGTAGGCGCGGCAGCAGCTCCTAATGATATCGATGTATCAATGGTGGAGCGTGCACTCCCGAATGCCCCTGATGGGTACACACCGGACAACGTCAGTTGCCCTTCCAATCGCCCCGAAATCCGTCTCGCGACCGAGCTTTCGTCAAACGAGACTTCGTGGCTCGACACCAGAAGGGGCAAAACCCAATCGGCCCTGAGGGATTTCTTCGGCCATGTTAGCGTTGGAAACTTCGATGCGGTCGGATATCTAGATCGAGTTGCGAGCAACTCATCGAACCTCCCCAATGTCGGAATTGCTGTTTCCGGTGGAGGATGGCGTGCCCTGATGAACGGTGCCGGTGCTATCAAGGCTTTCGATAGCCGCACAGTTAACTCGACCGCTGAGGGCCAGCTGGGTGGTTTGTTGCAATCTGCGACTTACCTCGCTGGTCTCAGTGGTGGTGGTTGGCTTGTCGGTTCCATCTACGTCAATAACTTCACTACCATTTCGTCGCTGCAGACGACTGAAGCTGGAAGTGTGTGGCAGTTCCAAAACTCCATCCTTGAAGGCCCGGATGAGGGAGGTATTCAGATTCTTGATTCAGCCGGCTATTACAGGGACCTTTATGATTCCGTGAACGGCAAGGACGACGCTGGATTTGAAACTTCACTTACGGACTACTGGTATGAGCTATGCTTATGTTTCGCCTGGAAATCTTATTGACAAACTTCGCTAGGGCTCGTTCACTCTCTTACCAGATGATCAATGCCTCTGATGGCGGTGTTGATTACACCTGGTCCTCTATTGCCCTAACCAACGACTTCCAGGAAGCCAACATGCCAATGCCCATCCTGGTCGCAGATGGCCGTTTCCCTGGTGAGCTGGTGATCGGTGGTAATGCAACTGTCTACGAATTCAACCCTTGGGAGTTTGGAAGTTTCGATCCCACAGTATTTGGATTTGCTCCCCTGGAGTACTTGGGCTCGCGTTTCGTCAATGGTTCCATCCCCAGCAACGAGACCTGTGTCCGTGGTTTTGACAATGCCGGTTTTGTGATGGGCACTTCGTCTAGTCTGTTCAACCAATTTTTCCTTCAGCTCAACGATACAGGCCTTCCGGATTTCTTGACCGAGGTCATTGGAAATGTTCTGGGGGAAATCGGCGAAGACGATAACGATATTGCCGTGTACTCGCCTAACCCATTCTACGGCTGGTTGCCCGAGTATTCAGCCTATTCTCATGAGCAGAACCTCGATGTTGTTGACGGTGGTGAGGATCTCCAGAACATTCCTCTTCACCCGTTGCTCCAGCCCAGTCGCCACGTCGACGTGATCTTTGCTGTTGATTCTTCCGCCGATACCGACCACAACTGGCCCAACGGCACAGCCCTTGTCGCCACCTACGAGCGTAGCTTGAACTCATCGGGCATCGCTAACGGAACCGAGTTCCCGGCCGTCCCAGACCAGAACACCTTCGTCAACAACGGCCTGAACTCCCGCCCGACTTTCTTCGGCTGCAACAGCACCAACACCACGGCTCCTCTGGTCGTCTATCTCCCCAACAGCCCCTACAGCTTTTTATCAAATTTCTCAACTTTCACCCTCACCTACTCAGAAGACGAGAGAGACAACTCTATCCAGAATGGCTACGACGTCGTGACCATGGGCAACAGCACTCAGGACAGCGAGTGGTCAGCTTGTGTTGGCTGTGCGATCCTCAGCCGCTCGTTCGACCGCACCAATGAGCAAGTCCCTGATATCTGCACGCAGTGCTTCGACCGGTACTGCTGGGATGGAACTACCAACAGCACTACCCCCGCAGAATACGCACCCGCAACCATCTACGACACCGACGAAAGCGCGGCATCGGGTATCTTCCCCACCGTGCTTTCCACGGTTCTTGCTGCGAGTGTTGCGGCCATCACGATGGTTTAGGGGACTTATATAGATCTTTTCTATGTACATATATATACATTCTCTTCGATTTTGGTTATACTCGGCCTTTGGATACTTGGGCCAAGGTTGATATATTTGGGATAAAGTGATCAAATATGTTAATAATGCTTGCTTACAGTAAATGCATAAACAACGAAAACTCGGATCATACGTATAACTCGTTAAATAGGAAGGTTAAATACAAACTTGAAGCTTCAACATTTTGGTGCTCCACGTGTAACCCTTGTTGCCCCGGACGACGATCACGTGACTTCCCAAATAAGCAACCCGCGACAAACATCTGAGCTGTTTGAACCCCCGGTCGGCCCGAATCGCTGCAGCTTAACGACAACAGACGACTCCATCCAATTATTGACACATCGTGACGGCCGCTGACCTTGAATCCTTTTCACGCGCATATAGCTCGTCACTGGATACGACCTGCCCCTGTCTCGACACCGCGACACGCGCCGCACAATGAGCCCTCCCGAATAACGACATCCCAACCACGACTAACTGGAGGCTAACACTAACACTACGGAAACTGACACGGCGCTCGGATAATTGATGTTTCTAATATTGTGACATAACAACCCGGCATTTGTTATCATGGCTCGCGCGGCGGTCATCCCTCAGTCGCCCCCGAAGCGCGCGACGCGAGGTAGAGCGAAGGGAAGCACGACGACAAAAGCTACCGGCAAGCAGACTCAGAAAGTAACAAAGACTACGACGGCAGCTGAAACAAAGCGGAGGAATGCGCGGACGGTACCACCGCCTGCCGAATCAGAATCAGACGAGGAAACAGAGGACGAGATTAGTGTTATTGAGGATAAGAACACTAGGGGGAAGGCATCCGGGGCGAAGGGCAAATCTACGACATCGACTGGGCGTGGGAGAAAGGCTCCCGCTCCTGCCCCTGTTGTTACTGAGAACGAGAACGAGAGCGAGAATGACGACAATGAACCTGCGCGATCTGAGCTACCGAAGAAAAAGGCGGGACGGCCGAAGGCTAAGGCTGTGAAGGAGGATGGTGGTGCAAAAGCTGCGCCTAAACCGAGAGGGCGGCCGAAGGGAACGTCCGCGAAGACGACGCATTCGGAGGATGTACTTAAGGAAAATACAAGGAAGAATAGGCTTCTTCAAGGACAGGACGATCTGTCGTCGTCTCAGCAGGGCTCAACGGAGATCTATATTACGACTAATTCTTCGCTGCTGCGTGGGCCGGCGAAGAAGAAGAAGGTTACCTTCCAGGGGATGATGGAGTCTGAACCCGAGGCGGAAATGAGCGAACCGGCTCCTACTACTCGGCGGAGGAAGGGGACTGTTGTTGTAAAGGATCAGGATGGACTGGGTGCTAAGCCTGTTCGCAAAGCTCCTGCGGCAGGGGCAAGGGGTCGCAAGCCTGCAGCAAGCAAGAAGGGCGGTGCTAAGCCTCTTTCGCCGAAGAAGGCCACACAAGTTGCGAAGGGGATATCAGCGTACGCAAGCTCTGATAGTGAAGATGATGAGTTGAGTGGGGCGAAAGATGCCATCAAACTTGTGGTCCACTCACCCCAGAAGCAAACACCAGGGAACGGCGGACTGGGCTCGCCAGTTAGGAGGATAAACTTGACGCCTGGCAAGCCATCCAAGAAGTTTGATGAGAATGGCGAACCGAACCTGCCGCCTCCCAGGACATTTGATTTTGGCGACTCCGAGTTCATGTCTAGTCCTGCCCGCAGACCTCCCCCGTCACCCTTTCATTTCACCTTGAAAGAGACGCCCAAGCGCAGCGGATTAGCTCTTCGCGACAGCTTGAAGCCTCTGGCTAGGCCAGATGCATCTCCAACTCAAAACTCACCACTCAGAACGTCTCCAAAGAAGGCGAACCTAGGGACACCGGGCCGAGCCAGCCTCTTTCTCCGTGATGGTAGCGCTACTTCACAGCCACATCTTCACCCATCTCAGAATTCACCTCTTAGATTGTCACCTAAGAAAGGCCTCTTTGGCGCTTCTTTCGGCTCCCAGCAACCCTCAGAACAACCCTCGACCCCGTTCAAGTCAAGTCTGCTTATGAGTCCTGCCAGAAAGGTTGTCACTCCGTTCAAAAGTTCCATGACTCCCAAACCGTCATCTTTGGCCGAAGAGTCTCGTCTACAAGATAGTGAAAGTGACGACGAAACGGTTTCGATGTATGATGAGTCGCCGCTTAGAGGACAGAATATGGGGAGGGCTGCGGCACTGGAGGCTGAACAAGATGAGGAAGACGAATATGACCATGAGAATAGTGATAATGGCCAACATGCTGGATACTCAGAGGAGGATGCCCACCCGTCCGATCAAGAATCTGTCGAAGAAGCAGATGAGGGGTCACCCAATGAAGATGAAATGTTGGAACTTGAGGTCGACGAGCTCGTTGAAGAGGATCACTCTGATCAAAAAGCCGATATTATCCTTGACGAAGCCAAGGAGAGATATCCCGAAAATGAGATGGAAGCACCAGGTGATCTTTTTGCCAGCGGCAGCGAGGATGAAGACCAGGTAGAATCCGAGAGCACAAATTCAGATGAGGAATATGAGGTGGGAGTTAAACAGGATGAAGCCCCTGAAGCAGATCTTGAGCCTGACCAGGCGAATGCAACAGACTCGCAGGATGGGTTAAATTTTGAAGAGGATACGACACCAGCACCATCAATAAGCCGATACAGTCTCTTCGGGGGGCTTGAGGACGTGTTTACTGAGACATCTCCCGCTGCGGAAAGCGAGAGTGGACACAATGCTATGCCGGATGCGAATGACAACGAAGGTGCGCTGTCTGACGATGACTCAGTTGACTTCGGCCCTTCAACGCATCAAGAAGTGCACAACGACGAACCCACTCTTGACGGCGAGGCTCACACCGGTGACCTCCAAAACCAGGGACCCATCCAACCATACGAAGTTGAAGAGATTGAGCACACGCCCTTTGTTGAATTCCTCTTGACTCACTGGGTACCAACTCTACCATGTGTTGAAATTGATGAGTCTGAGGATGCTACCCCCCTAGTCATCGACACAGAAACCATTGCCCCCTCTACCGCGTATCAAGAATCTCGAACGACTGTGCTGGACAGTCCTGCCGTCACGTCTGACTCAGAACACAATACACCAAGTGTTACAGAGACCCCGAAACAGTCAGTACCCGGTCGTGGACCACGCTTTACTCTGCTAGCTGAACAACTCAGTCGGTGGAAAGCGGGTAGTCCTGAGAAAGAGGAGGGAAGACGTCCACGGAGGGGTGTCTTTTCCTTCGGTGGGCGACGCAGTGGAACTCCCAGTGCCACCCCACGTGCCCCCAAAACTGATATCTTTGCAAATGCGCCGTCTTTCCCATCTAAGCCTCAGGCCCAAAGAGAGACATCTCCTGCCCAGGCAGTTGATATTCACGAAGATAAGGAGAATGTTTTGACCGATGATGAGAATCAATCGGGCACTGAACCTTCTCCGAGGCAGCCTATGGAAGAATTAATCCCAGGGGAGACAGCAGCTCTTGAAGACGGACTCGCCGGAGACGATGAGATTGAAGCTCCCGCTGAACCAAACTACCCTACTCTTGAACTGCCAGCAGACGAGAACCAGGATGAAAACCTCCGTCTTCGTGCCCCCGCCACACCTGCGAGGAATCCAACTCTCCCTAGACAGACGTATCACACTGTCTCCAAAGTGCCATTGAAGCCCGAGGGGTTTATATCGCCTCTGAAAATAAATCGCAAACGTGGCCGCTCACTTTCAATTACTTCTCCCCTTCGCTCCTCGCCTAGACTTCAGAGTCTCGCTATACCCCCTACCGAGACAGATGTTCCGGGCTCCCCTCCTCGCAAATCCCCTAAAGTTCAACCTGGGTCAGTGCGAAAGTCTCTCAGTAGGGCAAGCCTCGGTGCTGGAACGCCACGAACGCATCGCTCCAAAACACCCACCCGCGCGTCCAGTCCTATCAAATCACCCCAGAAGCAAGTGCCAGCCTATCAACACTGTATGCATGGTGCTGTTGTGTATGTTGACGTTCATACCACGGAAGGTGAAGACGCTAGTGGTATTTTCATCGAACTCTTGAGTCAGATGGGAGCTAGATGCATCAAGAACTGGTCCTGGAACCCTCGTATGAGCGTGTCTCCTGAAGAAGCTGCGGCTTCAATGGAAAGTAAAGTAGGGATCACCCACGTTGTCTTCAAGGATGGTGGTGTTAGGACTTTGGAAAAGGTTCGACAGGCGGCCGGGCTCGTCAAGTGTGTTGGGGTAGGTTGGGTTCTTGAGTATGTCTCCCTTCTCAGATTTTAGGAAAATTCTAACGTGCTACAGTTGTGAACAAGAAAACAAATGGCTTGACGAGGAACCGTATGCCGTCGATAGCTCCATGATTCCCCGTGGCGGTGCAAAGCGCCGCAAGAGCATGGAGCCTCGAGCTTTAAGCAATGTCAACGGAATATTGGTCAAGGCGCACATGGCTGGCACGTCTGCAAACCGTAGACCATCTGCAGCTGCTCCAACTTTCTCTAGGAGCACAACTCCGCCGTCAAACGATGAACATTCTACTCCTGAAACTTCTCGAAAGTACGAGCCTTCTCACACTGAAGGTGACCAGCGATACTGGCAGACTCCTAAGACCCCCAGTGCTGCTTCACTTGGATACAACCTCGGTAGCGTTGGAATGTCCCCGGCAACCCCATTTTACCTGTCGCAGCGGTCGAAGCTGGTTCAGCAGACTTGTCCTCCGAAACAAACCCGACAGGGGCTATTCTCTAGACTTGCAGCGGACGAAGAGCCATCTCAGAGGGTGAAGGCTAGGTTGGAGGCTGCTAGACGAAAGAGTCTAGCATTCAAGCCTGCTATTGGAAGTCCTCTTGTTGAGTGATTGGCGTTAGGTTGGCATGATATTTTGTATTTTTTGTCTTGGGGAGGCTTCTGAATACTGTTCTATCATACCCTTTTGCAAGTTACCTGAGTTTTATCTCAATATTGTTGTGTTAATAGATACCTCAAGAATGTATCTACTTGATCGCATTGACAAACATACTGAAGATAGCCGTGGTCACGTGCGTGAATGGTGGTGACTCACGCCGTGAATAACCGCCGCCAACTTTGAATCATCCCACTATTGACAAATAAACATTTTCTGAGCTAACTACCTATATCTGTTGGTTGTATTGCTGGCAAGAATTGACTTTTGTTTTTTGTCTTGCATCGTTGACCATCACCTTGACTTGCATTCGAGCGTAGTGATATCCAACCACCTTTAATTGCTTGATTATCATCGCATCCGATCCACCCATCATGAGCACAGAAAGCTGGAGTCCAAAATGTGAGTATATCACGCTTGACTCATCAAATACATCTTGGCTGATGTGTTTCTGCAACAGCTTGGACGTCAAAGCCCATCAGGCAGGACGTCGTCTACGACAATGCCGAGGACCTTCAATCGGCACTGGCTACGTTGGAGAAGCTTCCCCCATTGGTTACGACTCAGGAGGTATGTTAATGCTGCCATCCTATTTGTTCTGAGTGGGGTGAAGAATTGACTGACCGGACATAGATTGCCAACCTGAAAAAGTGCCTCAAGAATGTAGCTCTGGGCAAAGCTTTTGTTCTACAAGGAGGTAGGATTTGACTATAACTGGCACTCGAATCTACAAAGACCACTTTGTTCTGATTATTGCTTGGCTACAGGGGACTGTGCCGAGTTATTCGACTATTGTAATCAGGATATAATTGAAGCCAAAGTGAAGCTTTTGCTCCAGATGAGTTTGGTTTTGATTTGGGGTATGGTTGCATTTTGTTCTTCTCTGAAGATATGGGCTGATACTATATGTTTCAGGAGCAAATATGCCAGTCGTCCGTATTGCACGCATTGCAGGGCAGTTTGCAAAGTGAGCCTTTCTTTCTTGATCTTGCAACAAGGTCGTTAAGTTAACAAACTAGACCTCGCTCGAGCCCAATGGAAGTGGTCAACGGGGTTGAAATGCCCTCCTTCCGAGGTGACAATATCAACGGCTTCGACGCAACGCCCGAATCTCGCCGTCCGGACCCCGAGCGCTTGGTCTCTGCGTACTTCCATTCCGCCGCGACGCTGAATTACTTGCGCGCCTCACTTTCCTCTGGTCTAGCGGACCTGCATTCGCCACTAGACTGGGGTCTCGGTCATGTCATCACCCCCGCTATCAAAGAGAATTACGAACGTATCGTGACCAGAGTCAAAGATGCCCTGCGGTTCATGCAGACTGTTGGAATCGATACAGATCGTGGAGTTGAAACCGTCGACGTGTATACAAGCCACGAAGGTCTTCTACTCGAGTACGAGACGAGTCTTACTCGTCTTCTCAAAGATCCTATTGCCACAACTGCAGTCACTCAGCCGACGATAGCATCGCCAGCAACAGGCTCAGCACCAGCACCATCAAAGAGCTACTACGCAACATCCTCGCACTTCATCTGGATTGGCGACCGCACACGCCAATTAACAGGCGCACACGTCGAGTTCTTCCGCGGAATCGCAAACCCCATCGGCATCAAAATCGGCCCCTCCATGGCCCCGGACGAACTCGTCCAGCTTCTAGACACCGTAAACCCTACACGCGAAATCGGCAAAGTAACTCTTATCTCCCGGTACGGGGCCAAGAATATCTCATCTTACTTACCAGCCCACATCGCCGCCGTTCAAATGTCAGGCCATATCCCCGTCTGGCAATGCGACCCCATGCACGGAAATACGCAGTCCACACCGAGTGGCGTCAAAACGAGGCATTTCAGCGATATCCTTTCCGAGCTCCGGCAGGCGTTGGAGATTCATCGGGCGGCTGGGTCTTGGTTGGGCGGGATGCATCTTGAACTTACTGGGGAGGCCGTTACGGAGTGTGTGGGTGGCGCTGGGGGGTTGACTGAGGAGGGGCTTGGGGAGAGATACACGACGTTTTGTGACCCGCGCTTGAATGAGAAGCAGGCGCTTGAGTTGGCGTTCCTTGTTGCTGGGTTCTATAGGGAGATGGATGGGGGTGATAGTTTGAATTCGATTTGAGAGAGGTAGATTAAGTAGTACTGTTGATTCCGGGATATAAAAGCTTTGTTTTGAATATACATACCGAGTATTACGGGTTGAGTGATACTGACCACACTTGCAATTGATACTTAACTCAAAACATTTTTGATAGATTATATCAATCAAGTATTTAGAAGTGAATGTCTCTCATATTCTCTGGTTCACAATGAACTGTTTATGGAATGGAGAAGTTTGTCTGAGTGTCGGGTCTGGGTTTTGTCCTTCATCCGAGTCCTACGGGTGCGGGCGATGACTTCAACGAAACCACATAGTATTGAGATTCGATTTGTAGATTTTCTAGATTATCTAGTATCTGGCTGGGTTCTAGATTCTGATATATGGATGTTGGTCAGGCTATGGGTAGGTCTAAAACCCGATATATGCAGTGCAGATCTTGGTAACAGTCAAGCAACACCTGGTTGCGTCGATAGCAGATATCCAAAACAGTCAATATCCAACGCCGGTTCAATAGTACAAGTACAAAACCAATAAATGTCATGCCATGAAATGCAATGCAATGCCATATGCAAGCAAGCCACCTGAAATGATCCCCAAGGGGGAAAAAGTTTATCACACATTTTGATATCGTCAGCCAAGTTCGCATCGAAATGCAAATATAGCGTCTAGATCGGACAAAAATCATCAAGTTGACATCGTTATTCGTAGCAGAGAGAAAAACGCATTTTCAGACGTCGTGCCGCGTTCCCGACACCGAAGCAATGGCAGCCTCCTCATGCAAAGGTCCAGGTTCGGATCCTGGCATCATCGGCTGCGTCTGGGAATGATATGCCATTCCAGGCTCGTATGTAGGAAGTTGTCCGCTCATTGCCGGGTTTTGCGTCCGCGCGTATCCGTAGCCCTGCTGCATCTCGTATCCATTTGCGACGTCTTCTTCGCTTGTTGAAGACCAGGCTTCCGCGCGCGGCTGGCGGGGGTAGATATTCGTGACATAGGGATGTGGCGGCGCCGTGGAGTCTGTGTTCTCTGAGAAACCGGGTTCATGCATGCGTAGATTAGGGTCATGCATCTGCTCTTCTTCGACATTACGGAGTGCGGCGGCGCTTTCGTTGGAGCCTTGGTAGGCAGGGTATGTTGGCGCGGTGCCCCATGACCGAATCGGATATGCGCGGCCCTTTTTCCAGGGTTCTGAAAGCGAGGGGAAGTACTGTCGGTAGGAGATCGAGGCGACGAGAGTGCCGAGGAGGGATCCGGTGATGACGTCGAAGGGGTGATGCCGGGCATCCATGATTCGGGAAACGGCGATTAGCGTTGCTCCGAGGCAGGGGAACATGGTCAGGAACATCTTCCAGACTTCGCCTTTGTTGTCCATAATATGCAATTTGCCGCCTATCCAAAGGGACAAGTAAAACAATCCGGCAAAGGAAGCTGTAAATTGATCAATAAGAGCACTATAGAGAAAATCGGTCGGTCCTTACAGCTACTGTGACCCGACGGCCACGATCGGAACCCATCCTTAAGCAAATGCGGATCACCCGTGCAGATGCTCGAGTTCGACAGTCCGTATGGATTTCCATCCTCACTTCCCAGTCGCGGCTGGCACCGATCGATGATATCAGGTCTAGGCTTCCCGCAAGCATTCTTCAACGCCTGCGTGATGACGAACGTCATAGCCTGTGACAGCACAAGACCTAGAAACCCGCAGTTGAACTCCCACAACCTATCTTTGAACCGGTACGGCCCCGTGAGCTGCTTCTTCCCATTCGACTGATTGAGCGGTTTGTTATGCGAGAACAGCCCATCGATCAACAGGGTATACACGGCAATAATGACGAGTGGGCCTCCCCCGGAACACGCGACGGCGGCGAAAATAGATATACGTTCGTGCACGGCATATGGGTATTGTAGGGAGATGTTCTGGAGCGAGAAGTGTTGGTGGTACGGCTCGATTCGGTCAAGGATGTAGAAGCCGACGACGCAGGCGCTGAGTTATTGTCAGTAAGTCGAGCGGTTCGACGGAGCGCAGGGCAACAAACACGAGGATAACATAGTCGAGGATATATCTGTTGGAAACGAGAGTTAGCACGCATTGGTCAATGGATCGTTTATCATGTTCAGACTCACGAAGTGACGACTCGCGGCCGTAGTCGGCGCGTGGAGAAGGGGAGCTTGGAGGGGAGACGGTCCATCTTGCAGATACCGCTTCTAATCGGCTTAGATGCAGCTCTAAATTAGGGCGTTTAGAGGGGAAGGGCAGAAACTAATGAGTGACTTGAGAGCGATTCAGGAAATAGTGCACGTGGAGGTAGGCGTTGGCCATCGACTATCGAGTGATAAAGGATAATTAATAAGTAAAGGAAAAGTTAAGATGAGATCAGGAGAACACGGAGTAAAAACAAAAATCATCTTGGCTGGAACAGTGCAACGCATTGAGAGGCTATAAATATGCAGAATTGTGATGGTCGTGATGGGCGCCCAGACTCAAACTAAAATGAGCGCCAAAGAAGATCCCCGTCCAGGGTCAACTCAGCCACCATCGCTGATTTATTTCCTCTTTTATTTCTGTCTATCCTATTATGATGGGCTTTTTGAGTTTGGCTCTTACAAGTTGGCTCTTACAGCAATGCTTTCCAATTGTCCAAGGCTGAGCTCAAAGCATCCAATGTTATATAGAATTGTGCTGCCTGGGATTCTAGGCAGACGCGATTCATGCTCTGCGCCACAATAGAGATCTTATTTAGAACTTCATAATTTCATTTATTAGAGGATACTTAAGGAGAGTTAAACCAATATAACTAGTTAAACAAGTATAGAAAGGAAGCAGTGTGCAAATGTTGGTGCTGAGACACTTCTTGTCACATCAATTCATCACAAGTGGAATTTGTCTTGTTTATTATAGTCATGTCGACAAGACAGGGTCCCGTCGTCAATCTAGCAGACGGTAATGTACAGGCCGATCCTATATCACAAGTTAGCAATAGTTCAAAGCAGGGATAATGCAGGAATACTCACGGCGAAGGGTTATAGTCTTCGAAGAATTCGAGGTTGGTGCTTCCAGAGCTCGTCATCTCGAAGCCAACAGCTTGGCCAGCGGGACACTCGAAAGAGCTGATAGAGTAAGAGTTTCCGGGGCTGATCGTGAACTCGCCGTAGTCCTGGCTAACTGCGGGTGCGTTGTTGTAGGTGGTCGACCCGCTAGCAGGGGATTCCAGAGCTCCGAATTGAACCTTGCCGTCTCCGCTGAAGGTGAAGGCAGAAGTCTCAAGGTCCTCTTGCTTAGGGAAGAGGAACACAAGGCTGCAGGTCTTGCTAGCGTCGGATTGGGGAATGTCGAAGTTGAAAATGGTCGACACGGTGTCTGACACGCTTCCATTGAACTGGGTGCCCGCGGCGGTGTTGGGGGATGAGGAGTCAACCGGGATGATCAGGTGGGGGTACTCGTAGTCTCCAGAGAGATCAGTAGGGCAGCTTCCACCGGATGGTGAAGGCTGAGGGGTTTCGGAAGATGGAGGCTGGGTACCAGAGGGGGTTTCAGAGCCACCGCCGCCGCCGCCAGGACCAGTAGACCCAGGACCAGAGGGGCCGGTAGAACTAGGGCCAGTGGGCTGGGGACCGCCGCCGCCGCCGCCGCCAGGGATACAAGGGACAGTGACAGTGTTGACGATGGTCGATGTTACCTGGCAATCATCACAATCGCTGGGACCTTCTCCACCCGGGCCGCTAGGGGAAGGGGAAGAGGAAGGGGTAACAACTGGGATCACGGTAGTAGACCCTTGGCCAGAGCCTCCGCCGGGAGCAGTAGTGCCAGGGCCTTGGCCACCACCACCACCTGGGCCAGTGGCGCCAGGGCCTTCACCAGGGGAGCTGGGAGAGGGAGAGATAGCAGGGATAGTAGCAGTGCTGGAGCCTCCCCCAGGAGCAGTAGTGCCAGGTCCTTGGCCACCACCTTGGCCGGGTGTGCTGGGAGTGGGTGAGCCCGCAGGGGCAGTCGAGCTGCCTACCGGAGCAGAGCTAGATCCGATGCCGCCGGCTCCAGAACCCTGTCCCGAACAGCCATCAGTGTTCAACGTGACGCTGCGGCAGCCTGTGACATCTGAGCTGTCAGGAGAAGTGTAAAGGTTGAGCCCACCATTTTCGCCGGTTTCACAAGCGACGAAATCCGTAGATCCGTTGTACTCTATCTCGCCGTTTGAGTTGATGGAGAATCCCGGTGTGGGGTTAGCGCCTTGATCGCACTGGAATTGTGTGGTGGGAGCTGAGGTAGTATAACTGTCAGCGAGAGCTTCTCTGCAAACCATTGATCAAATCTACATACGGGTCAAAATGCAGCCACGGCCATTATAATCGGTAATGGATCCGTCTGAGTCGATACAGTACTGGGCCGGAGTCAGGCCTCCGCCAATGCGGTTCTGTCCATCACCTAGTTGGCCGATAGTTCCAGATGAATCACCTGATGCTGTGATGTGAAAACAGCAGCCATTCTGGCGGGGAACGAGTGCGTTCGTACCAGCAGCAAAGGCCGCTAGGGTAGCGAAGTTCCTCATGGTCGACTATGGATGAAAGAAGCCAATGAAGCGAGTCGGAGGTGAAGAGTCAGTAATAAGTCTTGACCTATGTTGAAGTTGTTTGCTTAAACGGATAGAAGGAAGAAGTTGACTTTATATGACTGGGTGGACTCTTCGGGTACAAGTAAGGGAGATTCGCAAGTCCAGGACATCGATTACACGCATATCAAGAAATAGAAACTCGTATACATCATCGGCACCAAGAGACATTGAACCCTGGGAGAATGTTCGTGGGAAGAGCCAATGATGCTTGCCTAATGACAGCATAATCAGGCTGTTGGCAGTCCGAAAGACCCGGCAACCCAAAGTGTGGATGATGATGAAGGGCTAGACGTCATGGGCTATTGTGGAGAACGATGTCATAAGAGAGACCCCGGGAGATGCCTCCCTCGGGCTGCCATTAGCAGAGAATCCAAGCCGATGCAGGCAATCCATCAACAGTGGACCTGGGCCACCGGAAAGCCCTGCCCTGGGCAACGTTTCTCGATACACGGTTCAGGTGAACTTCTGCGATGTTTGTGGCGAATAAGATACTTATCCACGGGCTGGACCGTGGCTCCGTTGAATTTGTCACCCTCGCACTCAGCCTGTGGCTGCAATTCTATTTCCACATTGGACGACTGCATTGACTTACTTTTGACGACCTCGGAATGGGATATCATGCACTCTGCATATGCTTTCTGAAGTTTAAGATGGTGTGAAGTGGAATTTCCCCGCCACGCCGTTCTCGGAGTATGGGATAGTCGTAAACCGCATGGTTAAAGCCGTGACTTGCATCATAATTCATTTCGTAGTCGCACTAGGCAACGCTGCAAAGATTCCCGCGGTATAGTGATGTATGGAATCAGAGCGAAGCGTAACGAAGGCACACTGGATCAGCTGGTTTATTGGCTCGATCCTGATCTGGCGGAGGCAGAGTCTCTCCCTAGGCCTAAGGTCGTCATCAATATCATCGAGGGGCCAAGACTCAAGAGTAGATGAAGATGGAGAAAGGTGGAGGAAAGGGACAAGGCCTCATGGGTTAATCGGAGCCGGGAAAAGGGTTGCTCCGAAAAGACCGGTGGACCGCAACAGTGAGGTACACCCAACGGCATTGCTTGTTGCTCTGTCAGTCCCAGAGAAAACATTTTCTATCGAGTCTCGAATTCGAACTGGAGCTTCCCGGATACGTACTCGAACCCCTTCAGGCAACCCGCTATGTTGATCTTGCAACGTCATGTACAATTATCATGCAAGTGAAGCAAGGTGGATGTCAAACTGAGGTAATTTGACACATTTGCCTCGATGGAAGCCACAGTAGTACGTACTTGAATCGTAACCGTCGGAGTCCTGGAGAATTCCTGATACGTACTCCGTACAGCAGATAAATATAGAACAGGGCAAGCTTTCTCAGTTCTCACTCGGTCGATACTACTCCATACCCCGGAGTACAAATTAAAATTCTAACTAGGGGAAACTCTGGTACCTTAGCGGTTGATAATGGGCTAGCTCAATCTTCCAAGAACCCTTTCCATGAATTGAAAGCATTGCCATTGGATGAAAATACTTTTTTATGTAGGTATGAGTTCCAAGTTGCACCAAGAGACATGGACGTCATCTCATGCATAGTGATCTGATTTGTGGGTATCATATAATAAATTAGTCATATCTCGGAGTAACTTCTAAGTTACTGAGTACTCATGTAAGACCAAAGCCCGGTTTCTATTTAAAGACTGGCAGGGCCTAGGCTTCAACATACAATCCTGTCATGTTGAGTTCTCTTGGTGGTTCAAACCTCCCTGGGGAAAGGATTTACTACTACTACCAAAATTCATTCTGATCCACATACATTTAGATAATTCTTGAGTATGATGTAGAGGGTGAAACGAAAACCGAATCTTCATGGATTCAAGATCGTAAGTACTCAGTAGCGAGCTCAGTACAATCAAGAACAAGACCAATCAGAGAGCCCTCTTTACTATTAATCTTGGAATTCTCGTAGATGAGGATACCAATGGAGATGGTATGCTCATTTAGACAACCGGAGAATTCCGCACTTGATTATGCGCCATGACTTGTATTGACCGGGTATATGCATTCCTATGTATTGGGTATCTGATCTCTATTGACGGTTTGTATATACTGCCTAGCCCATGCGAGAGGCCCGGAATTTGCTGATCCGGGGTTGTGCTTCTTCAGTCTCAATGGGGACCATTTCGGGGTCGTCATCAAGATTGTTGGTATTTTGGTTGGCCATCCTGTTTCTCATCTTGTAGAACTCGGTAGCAATCTCCTTTCTATGGAGCTCTTCATCAAGATCATCGGGCTCCGGGGCTGCTGCGTTGCCTTCGGACGTATCACGCTCGACAAGAGTATCTGCGAGGATCTTTCCACTTGTTTTGACGGGACTCGGTGGCTTCTCAGCGATGTCTAAGATGGGCTGGGAGAAAGGCTTTGGCTCTGGAGGCCTTGCGGGAAACAGGGGTAACGCCGGCGATGGCGCGGATGTGGTTTTGCGTTGAGGTTTGATTGGATGTGAAGCAGCAGAATGGTCAGTGGTCGCTGCACTATCGCGAGCTGCCTTGAAACGAGAAGTCTTTTTGGGAGCCGGTGTGTCACTTGTAGTGAAGCCCTTCTCATCTGGCGCTTTACGCTCGACGATAGAGTCAGACAGGACAGGAACATCGGTCCCCCTAGAAATTGCCTTTTTAGTTTCAGAAACAGGAGAGCTGGGAGCCGGCGCAATGTCAACATCATCAGCAAAAGCAACCTTCTTCCTCGTCTTGACCGTTGGAGCCGGTTTGGCAGTTGATTCTGGTGTCCTCTCAATCTTAACCTTGCCGGCCTGTTCAAGGTCTTCTTGCATAGTCTCCGTAAGTGTTTCAACGTCCTTGCCCACGTTCATCATCCCTCGAGCGTTCCATTTCGCCTCCAACTCTCGCATCTGTTGGCGGTAGTCATCATCGAGAACAGAACCGACATTGCGTCCGTATTCATCTTCATCTTCGTCGTCATCGTCATCGTACGTGTATGAATCATTTTCATCGACCGATACTTCGCTCCCCTCATCGTCGAATTCGAGTTCCGCGACTACAGCACCGACCTCATCTAATCCGTACTGTATCATTTCGCGCCGGAGCTTAGCATCCTCTGGAGATTCGTTGATATCCACAATCGGTATTTCCTTCTCGGCGGCAGTCGACGAGGCTGCGCCGGACTCATTGTGAAGCGCCGTAGAATCCCCGTCGCCGTGGGCCGAAGTAGTATTAACGCTGACAGCTGGGACGTCCGCCGGTTGGACTTCTTGTTTAGTTTCCTGAACAAAGCCATTCTTTGGCGTACGTTGCGGCGATGACGGCCCAGAAGCGGCGGGATTGCTAGACTCCGGAACGTCCGGGATATCTTTTACACCGGCTTTCTTCAAGATATCCAATAGATCCGACGCCTGGTCCCCTGGAGTTGTAGTTTTGCTGGAGATGACTTCCCCGTCTTCATCGAGCTCCTCAATAATCTCCTTCATTGCGAAGTCCGCACCAGGTTCACCCGGTTGTTGTTCAACCGCATCCAAAGAATTCAACTGATGGTCTGCTGAGCGCAACCGCTTCTCCATTGACGCGACATTATCCCTCACGTAGTCGATCCGTCGTGATAGAAGGTCAGTTACTTGTTGTCTAGTTCGCTTGAGGCCTTGTTTCTCGCCGATAATGACTCGGAATTCGCTCTCGTCGACGAGGGTACCGCCAAAATCACGGCTGACCTGTAAAAAATCATCGACAGTGGCGTCATCATGTAGCTCGTTTATTTCTTCCTTCAGGCCGTCGTATTCTGCTTCCCAGGTCCTCCAGTGGTAAAGAGATTGCTGCAGTTGGAGAATATTGCTCTCGAGTTTGAGGCGCTGGCGTTCAAGGCTGTCGAGACCGCCAAGGTTATTGTCGGGGACACCCATATTGGCTAACTCGAGAGTCACGGTCGAGCAATAAGATTGTAACACGAAGAGGGAAACAGGTGAGAAGTGAGTCAGTTGTTGAGGGCTCGAACTTTTGCGGGCGGCAAAAAGAAAAGAAATTCCGTCCGCGCCGGCGAACAGAGAGCGGCGCTGTTGATTGGTCCGTGAGTCATCATCAGGGCCATCATCAACTCGACCAACCTACCTTACTCAACATCCTGGTGGTATCCCTCGCTCGGAATAGTGCCACTTCAATATGCCACCCTCTCGCGATGCTATGGTTCATCGGGGAGATGAAGACGGTAAGTTCCCAGTCCATCCAGGTCATTACAGGCCTAGTAACTAAGCGTATACTTCCTAGAGGTCTGTCCCGTGTGCAAATCCTCGCGATACTTGAACCCGGACATGCGATTTCTCATAAACCCAGAATGCTACCATAAAATGTGTGAGTCCTGCGTGGACAGGATTTTCTCATCAGGGCCAGCGAACTGCCCCGTGGCGGGGTGTCACAAGACACTTAGAAAGAACAAATTTCGCAAGCAGACGTTCGAGGACATTAATGTAGAACGTGAGGTCGATATACGGCGCAGAGTCATGACAGTGTGCGAATTGTCTTGTCCAATTATATACACATGCTTAAACTGACATTCCTTGTCCTAGACTCAACCGCCGCGAAGAAGAGTTCGATTCGAAGATGGACTGGGACAACTTTCTAGAGCAAAGGGAGGAAATGGTATTTAACCTCGTCAATGGCATCGACGTCGCAAAAACCGAGTCCGACCTGTCGCAATATGCTACGGAGAATATGCGCTCCATCCGCAACAACAAAGCCCTCGAAGAGAAGGAAGTATCCTCATTCCAAGAACGGCAGACACAAGAGGAAGAGCTCGCACGTATGCGACGACAGGCAGCGCGGGAAGAGTATGAGAACGAGCGGAAGGAGGCCCTGGCCAGCCGGGAGGATATGCTCACGCGGCTTGCAAGTGGCCGCCCAGCAGACGCTGCAGCGATCGCGCGAGAAGGCCAGAAGGTCCTGCTCAAAAAGTCTTCGGCTCGACGCAGCGAAGAGGATCGTATTAGACAGAAGCAGGCTGCTCTGCGTGGAACGGACGCCAAAAAGCCGGGCCAGGCGGGGGCTATAGCTGAGGAGGGTGGTTCAAGCCTCATTAAGGGTCTGAAGAGGATCAAGACCCCAGAGCCCGAAAAGCCTTACGATCCGTTTGGTGGCGTGGTACCGAACAAACGGGACTATTATACTTTGCGGGACCACTATCCATCCTCCTTTCTTGACCCAATCCGACAAGATACTAGGATGCTCGCAGGTGGATACGACCTTGGAGAGTATTACTCACGAACTTTGCTTGAGGCGTTTGCGGGCCTTGGGTGCTTTATTGACGAAGAGGTATCAAACCGAGAAGCAGGCCCCTTAGATGCCACGAAGCCTATCGGTACACAGGGGGCTTTAGCTGCAGCCTCTGGGTCTCAAGGTGGCAGGTGAACATTGGGCTGTTCACATATCATGATATTTCGACATTTGGGGATATGGCTTTGCATAGCGACGGCGTTCATCACACATCTACAATGCATGGAATTTGGGCTTGAAATCCATGTGGCTGATAGTTCTAGGTATACAAAGATAAAAAAGAGATATGTATGCTAGCTACAATGATGAACAGTATTATACAAGTATCCAATCCCCATTTAGAGCTTTCCACCACTGATCTGCTCTCCCAACTTCTTGACTCTGTCCTGGATAATATCCCAGCGCTTGTGCTCGAACTTCGAGTCTTCAGTAACAAGACTGTGAACGGTTTGGGGAACGCCGAGATTCCAGATGTTGTCGCCGGGTCCATGGTCGTTTCGCCAAGCCTCATTGTCACCTTCGGGGAAGACCTTCGCAACCTCGGCGGCAAGTTGTGTTTCAGTCGTAATGAAATCACGAGCATTCACGTAAAGCGTGTGTAGCGAGTCTTGACGCTCCAACCCCTTCTGAAGCCTGCGGTGCTCCAATCGCTCTTTAGACTTGGCTACTCGCGCCTCTCGAGTAGGGTCGGGCAGAATCGGTGTATTCTTCGGTAGCATATCTCGCAAGACTGAAGGACGAGTAAGAAGCTCATCCTTGCGCAAGGGCTGGTTGAGAACGATATTTCGCTCGTGTTGTCTCCGGCGACTCCGCGCTGCCATGACCGCATCCGTACTTTGCTTCCGCTGGTATAATTCTGACAAGCCCTCTCGCAGGTGATTCCTCCTCATTGCCGCCATTTCCTGTTTCCACTCCTGGTACTCGGCATGGGGGTCATCTTGATTGATCCTTTTGCTGCCGGACGGGGCGGGTGCTGCGGCCGCAATGTACTTCTTTTTGGGCTTGTCCACCCGACGGGTGGGAAAGATTTCGCGAGGAACCGGGAGTGTACCCTTGACACGGGGCTTGGGGGCAAGATCGGGCTGAATTAATCGAGGAACGTGGATGAAATTAGGGGATTCGGGTCCAACTCTGAGACTGGAGGATGAGGAGAAACCCCGGAGCTGCACAGTGGCAGTCCGGCCGCCGCGGAAAAGGGACATTGTGGCTGATACCACCGCGAGAATATGATATGGAGAAGGGAAAGGGTATAATGATCAAATGTATAAACGGGGCATGAACTCACAACCCCGGCTCTGAGTTGTCGTAACGATAGTGTCGACTGTCGAGAGGCCGGAAAAAGATCGAAGCGATTTTCTCGCCGGTGGCCCGTGCATGGGCCCGCTTGGCGCCGCCTAAGGAAAAAAAATAAATTTCCTCCTCTCTTCCTCTTCTTGCGTTCTGTCAACTTTTTGTTTTGCACACTCCCTTTAGAATTCTTATTTCTAGATTTCTTCAGGCAACTCAAGGAGTCTGTTACCATGGGTACAGGGAAAAAGGAAGCCACGCGCCGTGAGCGCCAGGGCAAAGGTGGTGATGGCATGTCCAATGTGAGGACGAAAGGTGAAAATTTTTACAGGTAAGCAACCCCATCCTGCCACGGGGTGACAAAGGCTAATTGCACTGAAAGAGATGCGAAGAAGGTGAAGCACTTGAATATGTTCAAGGATGGCAAAGCCCAACGAGACTCGGTTGGAAATATCACACAGGCTGCTTCCTATCAGTCTCGAGACGCCCCCGTGGCTCGGGTAGAACCCAACCGGAAATGGTTTGGTAATACACGAGTTATCTCACAAGAGGCTCTCTCTTCTTTCCGTGAGGCTGTTGCCGAACGTGCCAAGGACCCTTACCAGGTTCTCCTCAAAACGAACAAACTACCAATGAGCTTGATCAAGGAAAACACTACGGTCAATGGACTTAAGCAACACGAGGCTAAGATGGCGATCGAGACATCGCCATTCAGTGATGCATTTGGGCCCAAGGCTCAGAGGAAACGGGTAAAGCTCGGTGTCTCGTCGCTCGAGGATTTGGCCGGTGAGACAGTCAAGATGCATGATACGTACGTCGAGAAGTCGAACCATGATACGTTTGAGGATGGCGCACCTATGGTTGAGGCCGACGGTATCCCCACCGATCCCGGACTAGGCACATTGTCGGTTGCGAAAGAATCAGTCTTCCTGAAGGGCCAAAGCAAAAGAATCTGGAACGAACTTTACAAGGTCATCGATTCGTCTGATGTTGTCATACACGTGATTGATGCTCGCGATCCCGATGGAACTCGCTGCAGAGGTATCGAAAAGTACATTCGCGAGGAGGCGCCTCACAAGCACTTGATCTTTGTGCTCAACAAATGTGACCTGGTACCTACAGGTGTGGCGGTAAGCTTTCCTTCCTTCTTTGGTAGTCATTTCATTTATCCCCTATGCCCTGCATTGGCTTCTTTAGCCATGCCACCGCTAAGTCAAGTCTACTTCTGTGGCCTCGAGTCACATTTTCACAATGGAAGTATTGTCTGTTACAGCTTTGGCATATTGACGCTGGTTCGCGCCGAATTTCATTCTGAAGCTAGGCTGATCGGTTTTCGTCTTGAAAACCGGTCGTTAAGGACCGAGCAGTGTTCTGTTTTTGAGTTGAGAACTACTCCGCCACCGGCATTCGCCATCGGCAAAGTTATAGTAGCTCTCTTAGTAACATTTCACACATCCTCATGCCATATTTTTGTTTTATATTTCTATCATCTCTGGTGACAATGCTAACAATTTGCACCAGGCTGCTTGGGTACGCCACTTGTCTAAAGATTATCCTACGTTGGCTTTCCATGCCAATATCAACAACTCCTTCGGAAAGGGATCCCTGATCCAACTTCTCCGACAGTTTTCCTCTCTTCACACCGACCGCAAGCAGATTTCGGTTGGCTTTATCGGCTATCCTAACACAGGAAAGTCGTCGATCATCAACACTCTGCGAAAGAAGAAGGTCTGCACTGTCGCCCCCATCCCTGGAGAGACCAAGGTCTGGCAGTACATTACCTTGATGAAGAGGATCTATCTCATCGATTGCCCTGGTGTTGTCCCACCCAGTCTAACCGACACCCCGGAAGATATTCTTCTTAAAGGTGTTGTTCGTGTGGAAAATGTTGAGAATCCTGAGCAGTACATTCCGGCTGTTCTCAAGCGTGTCCAGCCCAGGCATCTCGAACGCACTTACGGAATCAAAGATCCCGCCGATCCTATTGAGTTCCTTAGTATCCTTGCTAGGAAAGGTGGTCGACTTCTCCGTGGAGGCGAGCCGGATCTTGACGGTGTCGCCAAGATGGTAATCAACGATTTCCTTCGAGGGAAGGTCCCGTGGTTCACCCCGCCTCCTTTCAACCCTGGTGAGAAAGAGGGGATTGAAGGTCGTGAAGGTAGACTCGGGGAGATGGGCCGGAAGCGAAAGATCGACGAGACCACATCTCAAGCCGCTGCCGAAGAGCCAGAAGCATCGGCCAAATCAGCGTCCGGCTCCGCCGACGAGTTCGAGGGCTTCGGTGACGATGATGACAACGACTCGATCGCAAAGCTCGAAGTCAGCGATGAGGAAAGCGGGGAGGAGTGAACACCTTGTTGACACGTCTTCCAACCACCCACAATCTCAATGAGCAGAACCTGTTTGCTGCTTGCGCAAATCAACCTCCTGCTTGCTCAGAATCCCGCCGTCCTCGCATCAGGACTGCGCGCGGTTGTCTTCTCCTTGGCCTCCGGTGTGCAGATTGACAGTTGCCAGCCAGGACACCTAGAACCCGTGGCACTGTCCATTTCGCTGAGCCCGCCTGCATACATAAACTAGACGGTGCCACACTGCCAATTCGGTGGCAGTCCCCACATTATCCATCGGCATGCATGAGCTGTCTGGGCTACTGCATGCTCCGATGATGCGTCCGGTAGCAGGACTCATCATTGAGCTGGATGTCATCATCGACATCCACCTTATCTAGATACCCGTGCCGTTAAAATGCTATCTGCAACAATATCCTAGTCATTTTGAAATATGCCACCGACATAACGTAGCAAACCTGAGTACGGAGCAATAGTAGGCGATTGGTGTTCACCGCCTCCGCTCACGTGGGGCCGGACCGATTATCATGGTCGACGATCTCATGAGCAATCTAAGAACCAAGCCATCTCGCCCTTCATAACCTCGATTCCATGGCTATGGCCTTTTGCTTTCATACTTTCGCAAGAGATGTACCGCCTTACCGTTGATAATGGCGGACGAGGGCATGTCTATTGTGCCTTATAGCTCCTCAAACGATGTTGTGCTGTAAGCTCCAATCCTCAGCACACAGTTGGACTTGACATGATTAATTGAATATAGACGCCATAATGACTCCGTTGTCGTCTTCGACCAGGATTCGCAGCAACTAGTTCTCCAGAATGCTGCTGAGCACGATGATGAGCCTCAATGCCCTTACTGTCGCCGACCGTTGCGAGAGGAAAGCTCCGACCAAGACGATAACCATCATGCGCGGACGCAGCCGGAATTCATCAACCCCGATTACTTTCGCATGCTTCATAATAGCCTTCCTAGCTCGATAGAATCTACGGCATCCCCTTCGTCGCCTGGTCGACGCTTCGGTCAGTCTGTTCTCGCGAACGCCCCTTCAACCGGACCAAACTTTGCTCGGATACAAGCCGGACACAGGATACAAACTGGACACGAACACGGACACGGACACGGGATATCGTCAACGGCTTTTTCGCCTGATTACTTTAAAAAGTTCTTTGTGGAGGAAACGATTCTGGGGAAAGGTGGAAAAGGCGTCGTGTTACTGGTGAAGCATGTGCTGGATGGCGTCTCTCTCGGACAGTACGCTTGCAAACGCGTGCCTGTTGGAGATGATCATGAGTGGCTGGAGAAGGTGCTGGTCGAGGTACAACTTTTGCAGCATCTCTCCCATCAGAACCTCGTCTCGTACCGACATGTTTGGCTCGAAAATGCGAAGGTCACCACATTTGGGCCCAGTGTCCCGTGTGCATTTATCCTCCAGCAATACTGCAACGCTGGTGACCTACACAACTACATTTGTGCTTCTATGCAGACCTCTACAACTCCTCAGGATTTGAAGGAACGTCTTAGGCGACGATCAAAAGGCGGACTTGAGACGCCAGATTTGAGGGAGCCGCGCAAACTTCATTTTGACGAAATCTACTCCTTTTTCAAGGACATCACTTCAGGGCTCCGGTACCTTCATGCCAATGGCTACATACACCGCGACCTCAAGCCTAATAACTGCCTGCTACATAAGACTAGCGATGGCATCCGGGTACTGGTCAGCGATTTCGGCGAGGTGCAAGCCCAGAATGCCACCAGGCTATCTACTGGAGCAACGGGGACTGTATCATATTGTGCTCCTGAGGTGCTACGGCGGGAATACCCTGACGGTCCTTTTGGGAATTTCTCGTACAAATCGGATATTTTCTCTCTAGGCATGATTTTGTATTTCTTATGCTTCGCACAGCTCCCATACCGGAACGCCGATCTCATCCACGAAGAACGGGAAGACCTCGATCAGCTCCGCGCGGAGATTGCGGACTGGGCCGGCTTCGACGAGGGACGCAGAATCCGTCCGGATCTACCAGAGCAGCTTTACTCTTTTCTATGGCGGCTACTATCCGTTGATCCTGATCTACGGCCTTCAGCGGACGAGGTTCTCAGCGGTCTCGAAGCAGGGGCCAGTGCGAATGAGAACTTTCGCACCAGAAGAGGAAGCAGTAGTTCGTCCACGCCCGAAATTCAAACCAACTCCAGAATCCGTCCTCTCGATGAGACAGACGAGCCTCCTATCCGGCACCTTCTACCGCCTCCCCCGAGGCACTTCTCTTTCTCTCGTGTTCTTTCATCCATGCGGACGTGGCAGCCACCGCTGCCGGTTTTGCAACTATCTCTTTTCATTGCAAAGATCGCTATGGTGCTGCAGCCTTGCAGCCCATTAGCCGTGAATCCTTGGGCTCTATATTTTTTGATTCTGGTGGCAGCCGTCAACCTCCGGACGAGCAGTATGGTTGTCCAGGCGGTGTCGCTGCTGCTGCATGTTATGGTGGTTATGTTGAGTATGCATTTGGAGATTCTCTGTGTGTGGCATGGCTCGAATACCGGGGCAATCATGTTCAAATGACTCATGGCATCAATGATGATTCGTTTTTAGCGTTGAAATATGTAAATTGATAAAAGTTCCACTTGTCAATAGTGCATGTTATATCTGAGATATACTGTCGCCTAGCAGTGTAGTCTATAGATCTTGGTACTTGACCTACTGGTACCTGGGCAGAGTCCCACAGTAGACACTCTTTTAACCTAGGGGCAATGATGTAGTGTTAATCCACATATTATGATGGCAGACGGTCGACTTTTATCCAAACCCGTGCCGAGTATCCAGTTTTCGGACGGCATTAAGAAGATGGTCGGGGTTAAATGTACCTATCTCCGGCACATCCTACAACTTCAAAGTCCAATCGTCATGATAAAAACTTGCTTGACCCCTCCCATCATTTCAATCCATCATTGCACTACTGCTTCCTAACAACGGCTCCAAAATGTCTTGCCCCGACTGCTTCTCCGGCCATATCAACCCGGACACACCTAAGGGTCACGTCACCACGCTCCACGGCTTAGAGACCTACGTTTCCGAGCCCTCTATCCCGAAAAATGAGATTAAGGGAATTGTGATCATAGTCCCTGATGCGTTTGGTTGGGAGTTTGTCAACAATCGTATCCTCGCAGATCACTATGCTGAGATGGGGGGGTTTAAGGTCTATTTGCCGGATTTCATGAACGGTGCGTATATCTTTACACTGCGTAAGATGTATACATAGTACATTTGACTAAATGGCATTCCAGGAACTGCCGCACCAGTCTGGATGATTGATACGCTGCGCGCTATCGTGAAGACGGGGAGTCTCTATGACTGGCTTGTTAAACCGTACGTAATTAAACTCGTCCTATTCACAGTCTACCTGGGCAAAAGGCTTGCTCCAAGACATGAAAACACATCATATATTAGACAGTCCACTAACAAGAATGTCAGATACCACATCGCATGGGCCCTCTACGCCGTCCCACCATTCATAATCAAAAACCGCCCCGGAAAATCTTACCCAATCGTCGAATCCTTCTTCAGCGCCGTCCGGCACGCTGAAGGCGCTGATCTCCCCATCGGCGGAGCAGGATTCTGCTGGGGCGGGAAACATACTGTTCTTATGGCCCACGGCGCCTCGACTACTGTCAACGGCGTTGAGAAGCCGCTTATTGATGCCGGGTTCACGGGGCATCCGAGTCTGTTAAGTATCCCTGACGACATCGAGAAGATTGTGAGGCCGGTTAGCTTTGCGTTAGCGGAGCTGGATACGAATGTCAAGGATGAGCAGATTAAGACTATCCAGAAGATTGTAGAGGGGAAGGAGGAGATTGGCGGGGAGGTAAAGGTTTATATTGGCGCGGGCCACGGATTTTGTGTTAGGGCTGATATGGCGGTTGAGGATTCGAATCGGCAGGCGAAGGAGTCAGAGGAGCAGGCTGTGGAGTTTTTCAGGCGGTGTTTTAATAAATTGGCTTAGATGAGATTGATTAAAGTATCTATATTATATTAGATTTTAGTATTTGCCTTGGGACTAGGAGTATCGTCGGTTGATGTCGCTATGAGTTCTCCCAGTTTCCCACCTCCGTGTCTGGATAGGGCCATGAACGAACCCTCCTCGACAACTCGGCCGTTCTCGAGAACGATAATGTTATCTGCTATTTCCATCATCTCTCTTGCATGCGTGATTATAATCACTGTCAACCCCCCTCGCGCATCAACTAGTCTCTTCACTGTTTGTTTGATTACCACTGCGCTATTCGGGTCGAGCGCTGACGTTGCTTCGTCAAGAACGAGTATTTGTGGCTTACGCACAAGAGCCCGTGCAATTGCGATCCGTTGCGCCTGGCCGCCTGATAAGCCGACTCCCCCATCTCCGACAATAGTCTGATACCCGCCTGGTAGCGAGGAAATGAAATTGTCTATACCCGCTGCACGGGCTGCGGTACGGACGCAGAAGAGAGTGCCTAGCGGGGAATTCGGGCCAAGCCCGTAGCTAATATTTTGCTGGATCGTACCTGGGAAGATAGTGGGTTGCTGAGAAACGATTGAAATCATTGAGCGGAGAGACGGGGTGTGTAATTTCCTAATATCGACACCACCGAGGGAAATACCTGGCACTGCCGAGAAGGAACGGGGTGTTTCATAAAGTGACAAGAGTAGGGAAGCTATTGTTGACTTTCCAGATCCTGAGCGGCCAACGACAGCAGTGCAGGAGCCTTCGGCGAAGTTGAGTGAAATGGATTTCAGGATAGCGGCGTCGGGTCGAGATGGATAGGTAAAGCTCAGGCGTTTGATGCGCACGGGAGCGGCTTTAGGGAGGCGGAGGGTACCGGTATGTTCATGGGATGTGTGTTCTGGGAGGTCGACCAGGCGGAAGAGATTCCGGGCACTTTCACGGGAGGTGCTGATTTGGGGAACTGGGTGGGTTAGTTGCGGTGAGATGAGAGAATTGATCAGAGACTTTGACTTACTCCATGTCAAGACTGTGCTTGCGTAGGCAATGCTGAAGAGGAGAACGGAAAAGACAGACATGACATCGTCTACTGTGAATTCTCCGTATCTTACTAGGGTAGCCCCGTAATAGAAGATTATGCCTGTAACCCGTGATTAGCATTTTGAGCCTCCGGCAGGTGGTAGATCGAAGGGCATCACTTACAGCTCACGAAAAGGATCGTGGACTCTACGAGCCCGAACAGCATCCCCGTATAGATCGCTTTCCGTAATCCCACAGTCAAGCACCCCGATACAGCCTTCAAGTACTTTCGATGAAAGTATGGTTCCAAGGTCAAACTCCGTACCGTGCGAATCTCAGCAAATGTCTCAAGAAAGACTTCCGAAGCCGCGTTTCGAGACGCAGCACACCGTCGATCCCATATCCCACTTGTCGTCCGGAAGCCTCTCGTGATCGCGTAGATAATTGGTCCACAAGACATGGCAACAAGGGTTAATTTCCAAGATAGCGCCAGACTCCACAGAACTGCCATAATCGTAACCGAGGAAGCAATCAGAACATACTGACTGAAGCGGGTGACAAGAGTTCGAACTTCCTCTCCACCTTCATGTAGGCATGTACTTATCTGGGACACACTGTTCTTATCGTGTTCAAACCACATTCGAGCCTGATCGAGGACTCGATGGAAGGCTGTCTTGCGTAGACAATCGACCCAAGCTTGGCCGCAGAGATCCAAAAGGTAGAACATAAAGTAATTGGTGACTGCGTCGCAGACCGCCACCCCTAGGACAGCCAAAGCCCACCTCATGCTGTCATTGTGCCCATTGTAGAATGTTTGTAAAAGTCGAGAGAAGAAGTAAGAGAAAAGAGGAGTTGCGCCGGAATGCCCGATTACGCATAATATTGCGATGAGGAGAAGCAAGCGCTGTCTGGAGGTTAGATTCGGTAGTATCGACCGCATGGCTCTCCGGATAGGCTTTCGCGGGCCATTTGATAGATACTGCGTACTGTTACTGTGTGGGAGCTTCGGTTGTCGACGACGCTTCCTGAGTCGGCGCAATTTGAAAATAAGAGAGGATGAGCTTGGAAACCGCACCCGATGGCGGCTTTTGTGAGCAAAATCCTCCATAGGAATCTCGGTTCGATCAACAAATGGATCTTTCCTGTCAACAATATCAAGTTCTCCGTAGCTGCGCCAGCGTAAGCTTCTGCGGTTTCGGAAGTTAATATGGGATCTTCTGACATACATGTCTTTTGGAGACGGAAGGGGTGCTTTGTCGTTGAAACTGTCGTCGGAACATGATGACGATGTATCGGACCAGTCATCGAAAGGATTCTTTCCGATATCTTCGTAGCGCTGTGGTAGAGCCTCGCTCGTGAGAGGGTCTTCGCGGAAGAAACCATCAAGCTCTGGCCTGTTTCTAATTTCACCTTTATATCCGGCCTGCACGACTAATCCCTGATCCAAGACATAGACGAAATCGTTATTCTGAATGTGAGACATGTTGTGGGTAATTATTATAGTCGTCTTATCTGCGCGCCACTTGCGAATTGCATTCATCACCTGGACACGATTCGCACCATCTAGAGCACTTGTTGGCTCGTCTAGGATTAGAATGGGAGAGTCTCGTAATCGAGATCTTGCAATCGCAACCCTCTGCTTCTGGCCTCCACTGAGAGCATTACCCCCCTGGCCAACAAATGTATCAATACCATGAGGAAGATTGTCAATAGTGCTTGTCAGCATTGCTAAGGCTATTGATTCCTCAACGTCCTCTGTTCGTATTTCTTCGTGGTTGCTTCTACCAAAGGCAATGTTCTTGAGTATCGTTTCATTGAAAAGAACACTTTGTTGTTCAACGTATGTGATGTTGTTGCGGATCCAGGTGACGCCCAGCGTCCGTATAGGTTTCCCGTCGATGAAGATATCTCCTGACGTTGGCAAGTAAAGGCGGGTAAGTAATTGTCCAAGTGTACTTTTTCCAGATCCGCTTTTTCCGATGACGAATGTCGTCGTCCTGGCTGGAAATATGAAGTTGACTGTGTCTAAGCTCAATCGATTAGGTTGAGAGGGATATGCGAATGATACCTTATTGCGAGATAATCAGCTTCGATCAGAGGAATTTAATCTGAGTTCACTCACCTTTGCCACCGCGATATCACCCTCACAGTGTGTTGGGTAGTGCCCTCCCCGCATTTCCTTCGAAGCTGGAGCATCTGCCCTCTCGAACAAGGTCTTTCTTAAAGCAGTAGCAGCAACTTTCCCTTTCTCTAGGACAATCAAATGAGGCATCAGTAGATCAATAGCCTGACCGGCGGTAGAACAAGCCCAGAAGGTCCTTAGAACATCTCCTGCTGAGAGTCTATTAGATAGCACAAGGACACTCCCGTACCAGAATCCTTGCACAAACATGCCAAATGACATGAACCGGAGAATGGACATTTGAATGGCATTGAATACTGATTGTCTGTAGTATTGTGATGCAGCCTTGTCCATTCCGCGACTGAACTTGTCAACCTCGATTCCTTGGGCATTGAAGCACTTGACCGTATCGATAGAGGCAACCGCACTGTTGACCACCTTTGAAGCTCCCTTGAGCTCATGCTGCTGAGCTTCAATAGTCGCATTTATCTTCGGAGAGAGAAACGCAATTATCAGCGAGATGATTGGGATCCCCGCTAAGATGACTAGGGATAGGTTCCAGGAAGTGTAGAATGCCACGCCCAGAGAAACGAGTGTACGAAATAAATACTGCAGCACTATGCCGAGTGACTGCGATGTGGCTGTCTGTAGTTCTTGTATCTGACTAAAAAGTGTGGTTGTTAGATGCTGGTTAATCAAGCGAGACCAGAGCCAGGACTTACATTTGAAGACAGCCTAGGAAGGTCCGAGGCCCCTCTTCCTGCTCTTCGAAAAATTCCTGATTCTTCTTGAGCAGTCCTTCAAACAGTCTACTGCGAGCATTTGCAGCCTGCAACTCCCCAAATGCAACAAAAAAGATGAAGTAGACTCCATTCCAGAACCAGCCGAGAAAGCCCAGCCCGAGCATCTGGACGCAATAAGACGATACATTTTGAATCAGGGCTTGACCGTTAATTACCCCGCCCCCAAATAATGTAAACTCATCGAATATCCAGCCAAGGAGGATAGAGAAGAGCGGCACGGTAAAGCTAGCGATGAAGGAGCAAAGTATGCCAGCAGCGAGAGCTGGAACATGTTTTCGTGTTGTGAAGTTGAGGAGCGGTGTCCTGACCAGATTTCGTAAGTAAATTTTCCAGCGAGTAGCCATTACTGGCTATAAACTGTGGCGAAGCGATGTCTTCATTAGGCTTGGTAATTTCTGATATAATTGTTGAAGATGGTTACTAGAGTAGTGGACGAGATCAGGTATAGTCAGCATGGACGAAACACAAACCAGTGGCTGGCCCATTCTTTCGGTTCATCTCCTTTTGTCCTTTCAAAAAGGAAAAGACATCTGACTTGCTTTGGGCCTGTGCGTTCGCTTTCAGGTCCCGAATGCGGTCATATTGTGTTGGTTTCATGCAAAGAGATGAATGGGCTGCAGTTTGTATTGTTCTCGGAGGCCCGACGGCCAACTGCCCATTATTTTTTCACTACAACAACAAATAGATCCTTACGTGCAGTTTCAAGTTTTAATAACCTGCTTTTTATCATAACACATCAGTTAATGGCAGGAAACTATAACCTGACCAGCAACGCCACTCGACGCGTCAATGTTGCGATGGAGGCCCGTGGGCCAAGAAACTCGGAATTCGCCATCCAGGTCTACTATCACTGCAATATCTCGAATTGGTATTGGTTCGGAACATCAGCGTGTTGAAATGGGTTGGGTGGTTTCTAGATTCTAGATTCTAGCAAGCCGAGCGGAGTCGACAGGTTGGTAACGTGGATTATGAGCTCGAGCCCTTCTGTGCCTGCTCGTACACCCAGTCATTGAGACCAGCACGGTTCCTTTGACGCAGAATGTTAGCATACATCAGTTGACATACAGCCTAGGTAAGGGAATATCTTACCTCGCAATCTCAACGGCGTAAAACTGCATGCGCATAGCTGTGATACCCATTAGCGCACCATCCTCGCGTAACACCCCATATCCGCCTGTCATACGCACCAAAAATTGTGTTATCTTTCTCATACTCCGTCTTTGGGTTTGCCCGTAGCATTGTCCCAAAGTTGAAGTCGTGAACCTTCTTCTCATACTGGTTGATCCAGTTTCGCCACTTTTCCTTGCCCGCCTTGCTCTTCATGGAATCCTCATCGATCGTCGCGGCCGGATCAAAGTCGGGGAATTCTTGTTTAAAGTGTTCGTAGATTTCATCATCGATCTTGGTCAAGCGCAGCTGCGACCCAGGGACCTTCTCGAGAATCGACCAGTATGTCATTAGGTGTTCAACGGCTGTACAGGGTGAGTATTGCGGTGTTTCTCCCGGTGGCTAGGGTGCGAGGGACGAACCCTTGACGGCGAACTGCTTCTCCATCTACAAGGGATGTCAGCATCTTCATGTTTCGGGTTCGCTTTGTTCGATGCGATTTGAAACGTACATCATCCAGGTTCTCGGCCTTCTCGGGATCAAAGGGCTTGGACATCTTGGCGGCTTTTATTTAGTAAGTGAGTAGTAGGAAATGCGAATGAACAAAGTAATGATCTAAATTCGAAGATAGCCACAGATGATGGTATGAAAAGGGCTGTGAAGTTATGGTGCCCCGCGATACTCATTTTTTTGCCGGTGGTTTGTGCTGCCGCCCGGAACCCCGCCTGCACTAGGTATACTGTAACTACGTCATTGAGGCTGTCTCGACGCTCTATATGTGAGAGATCGGGAAATATTCTAGTATGTGGATCATTAATTCAATCTGCTATATTTACAGTTATATTCGTTCAGTCACTGTCAGAGTCTGGCAGCTCTTCGAACCGCCCTTCGTGCAGAGCCTGGGTAACAGGGTTTTCAACACCGAGGATACCATTTGCCTTAGCCCTGTACATAGGATTAGCAGGTTGCTTGCGCCACGATGCGGTGGGGTTATTACCTCTCAAAAAGGACAAAAAGCCTCTCTGCTTCTCTTTCCTTCTCTTCCTGTGTCATGGGCGGACCTTCGTCTTGTTGCTCCGTAGCCCATCTTTGACCGGTAATCGGGTTGACTTCGGGGTTGAGGCCTTGAGAGTTCGTTGCAAATGCCTCGCCTGCGGAGTTTGGAATATCGATGCCCCGGGATGCAAGTAGACCTGCAGCAAAGCCATAGCCAATATTCTTAGTCAGACTTTCAGCGTCCTTGCCAGAAAGCACAAACATGAGCTCGGAGATGGCGATCTTAAGGTTTGCGTGAGGCATGGTTGATAGTTTGAGCAGCTTCGAAGATAACGTGTCAGACTGCCCAATTGGCCGGTTCCTGTCGTTGTCATCTGGTAAGAGGAGCCATTGCATGTATTTGCGAGGACCGTCTGGCGCTAGCTCGTGAATAGTAACAAGGGCATGCAGGAGGGGTATGGCCTTTGTGTCGAGCTCTTGTGGGTCATATGCGGATACTGCTTGATCCAGGATGTTGATCAGCTTGTCGACATTGCAGTTCTGATTGAAAGTGGGGAAAAGAGGGCTGCCATCATATGTTTTGCCTTTTTTGTTCTCGAGGTCAAGAGTCGAGAGGCAGTTAAGCAGTGTGCCGAGAAGACCGTC
The DNA here is from genome assembly GCA_027569205.1 of Aspergillus kassunensis. Classification (NCBI taxonomy): domain Eukaryota; kingdom Fungi; phylum Ascomycota; class Eurotiomycetes; order Eurotiales; family Aspergillaceae; genus Aspergillus; species Aspergillus kassunensis. The sequence continues at coordinate 548,909 of JAPDEQ010000014.1, read as the reverse complement.
GAGGGGCTTCATGGGAATGTCAATCCGGCTGATAATCTTGAATATATAAGGGATTGATTGTGAAAAAGTAGGAGCCAGGTCCTGAAAAAGCTTTGCAATGTTGAATACTAGCTTCAACGTGTCAATGAAAGCTAATTCATCAATCTGCGACAGTGGCTTCCTGCCGGACTTAGGGAATTGCTTGGAATGTCGTAAGATTTGCTGGGCGTGTTAGCATTTCATATACTTCTCCTGGATGTCTGACTCACATAATTGATGTTGTCCCCTAAAGAATGATCATTGATGAGGTCGTCGAAGTTCATAGTAGTATTATATGTCGAGAGAAAAAGTATTCGGCTGATGACCATCTCGTCCTCGGAAGAATCACACTATATCTGATGTTAGGTGAGTACGATTTGATGGCTCATATCCATACCTTGAGCATCTCAGCTAATTTACCGCCTCTACCAGTATCCGCGAAGAGCTGGCGCATATCTGGCTCCAATAAGAGCGCGTTTGCGGCACAGCGCATGGCAGCGCGGCGGACGTCCGTTGTCTCTCCATCAACGCCATATTTTGATAAAATTTCAATCCCCTATATAGTGTTAGTTAATGTAAACTAATGTTAGACATGTATAAAATACCCTTTTCGAGTATATAGGCCCAGCATTATCCGGGCTTGTGCCATGTTGCCTCAGCTGTAGGAGGATCTGAGTCCTTTCTAAATGCGTTCAAAGCTCAGCATATGCTTCATGCGGCGCTTCGGATCAACTTACGTGCGTTCTTCAGCGAGTGATCGCGTAAATCATGCTCAAGGGTGTCTAGAAGCTTGGTAACTTGTCGAAATTTTTCTGTTGCATAAATTAGTGCAGGTCTGGAAAGCTATGCGCGGTGGCTTGGGGCATACCTGGACCTTGAAGGACACGAAAATCCATATCCGTATCACACTAATCAATGTATAGTCTAATTTAGTGCCTTTTGTGGTATCAGGCGTCAGCTCCGAAATGTACCCTTAAACGGATAGCTTAAGTTGATGCTTGCGGCTTAGGGGAGAGCACAGAGAGGATGCACCAGTGCAATTGAAAGATGGAATTGAAAAGGGGCTGGCAGGGAATATATTAAAGAGAATAAAGGATGGGAAGATGATGTGCCCCCTGGAATCTTTTCATTGTTCAAGTTCTCCGAACCGACATACGGAGGTCCCCACCGGAGCTCCGAGGAAGTCAGCCGCTGTCATCGCCTGACTTGTAAGGCTGCAAGCTGGTTTCTGCCTTAGGACTTGAGGCGTCGGCGCGCGACTCCAGCCACACTTAACGCGTCCTCCGCCACAGTCGCGTCTCGCTTTTCGAGGTGCGTGGCTTGGCGTCTGTTCGATGTCTCTGCAGACGATCTCGAAATGGATCTCCGACAATCTCGCAGCAAGCGCCTCCTACGATCTGTTTAAGGAAGAGGTGGTCTGAGTCCGCGTCTGGAACTTGGCCTTGTCGAAATGGTTCTTTTCTTACAATCCTACACTTCTTCGGTCTATCTGTCTTGAATATGGTAGACGTTCTGTCTGCTCATCCGCCGACTCCACCAAGGACTGCGTCTCGTATGCTATCTGAGAGAGATGGGATGGGTGACTCTCCGGTCATCGTACAGACGCCTATCGACTCTTCTTTCCTGCCGAACGGATCTTCCGGTGCTCTTTCAAGTCGTCAATCGAAACGTGTGAACTTTTCGCCATGGCCCAAGTATATCAAGCCTCCGACATTCACCAACCCGAAATCACAAGTCCTCTTACCTTCGAACGATCTTAAGCCGGCCAGGTCAATACTCAAGTCAACGAACTCTCCCGGCCCTGTTTGCTTTACCGACCTTACCTCGTATACACCCGAAACATTCGCGATGCTGTTGGAATCGGTCACCCAGCAATTGGCTGGAGAGTCAACTAGCTCAAGGATCGATGCTTACATGCAGTTCTTCGGTGCTTTGAGGGCATACGACAAGCTTCCAACGGAAGAGGAGATTGTTCGCAAGCTGGGGCTTATCACCACGTTCATTCAACGGGATATTAGCCGCGACCTTGCAAAGGGTGGACCACTGGATACAAACCTTGTCATTCAAGCATTAAAGCTTTCTGTGGTGCTTGTTTGGCATCCTCAAATATCCGCGCAACTGCCAGATGACTTCAAGCTTTTTTTGATCGAGCACTCCGTGAGCCGTCTCGAAGATGGCAAGCTACCTAAATCGGTCATGACCCACTACCTCTCCGTGCTCTCAACGCAAAGGTTTCAAGCAAAGATTGTCACACCTTCCAGAGTGACCCGAATACTCACGATGCTACATGCCCTTACGGACAGGGTGAAAGGGAACTCGGTGGTATCTCAGCGTTTGATGATATACGATCGCCTATTCGAGCTCTCCAAGTCAGCATTTGTTTCCCAGTCGGCTTTATGGATGGATCACCTTATATCTGGCTTGCTCCATCAGATTGGAGACGTAAGATTGAAGGCTATGGAACTCGGCTTCCATACTTACACCTCGTCCGGTGCTAATCCCACGTTGTCTAAGACACTTCGTGATATCTTTGACCGTCCACTTCCGAATAAACGAAAAATGGTATCTGAGATATGCGAGCGCATGTCGAGGATGATGGCGAATCCTGAAACCGGCGAGCATGTCCCACAAATATGGGGTACTATAACTTTGCTCCTAAGAAGCAAACGTTTCAGTATTGATCAGTGGCAGCATTTCAAGGAATGGGTTCTGGTTCTTCAGAAATGTTTCAATTGCAGTGACTCGGATATCAAGTCAAAGGCAATCTACAACTGGAATCGATTTGTTCTGGTCGTCAACATCAGCGAGACGACGAGTCGATCGCTACTGAAAATGCTCAGCAAGCCACTACTTTCACAATTCGAAAGGAAGAAGCACGACAAGCAAGGTTCACAGCCTAGTCAATTAGTGCTTTCTAGTTATTACAATCTCCTGTACTATGCTTTTCGCCCTGACGCATCCTACCGGCAGCTTGACATTGTGTGGGAAGAGTACATTGCCTTGCCGTCCGCGAAAATATTTGCCTCTATGCCCAGTCTCAGTGATCGACTTGCCCACGCCTTGTCTAATATGTTATGGAGCTCGCACCCTCTCAGGGCTTGGTCTGAGAATAGAGTCAATGAGCCGAAAAGAATAATCGCCGAAGAGCTACCTCCATTGGACTGCCGGTGGGTGAGGTCAAGGATCCCTGCTATCCTTAAGGTGTTTGAGGACATTCTGAAGTCATCTGTCTGGGAACCCGAAATGGAAAAGTCGAACATCACGGTTGCATGGGTCAATCTATCCCATGCCCTAGCATTTGCTGCAAGCAAGGAGATAACGCCTTCTCAAGAGTCAATGCAAGCAGTAGCCCATGTGCTAGGCCTTCTTCAGAGAGCCTGGAACGCGGGGCCACCGTCGCTGAACGCCGTTACAGAAAATTCGAAGGATATCTTCTTCGACCGCTTCAGATTTCTGTCTACCACTATGGTAATCGCCTTGGGCAGCATCCCATTCACGGAAAAGTTGCTTCTGAAGACGGCCGACTCGACGTATCAAGCCTCAAATACGCCTACACAGCGCCATCTAAAGGCTGCAAATAATCCGGACAGTCCTATTTTGCACTTACTCCGGCTTATCAGCGATGTCTCGGAAATCTCAGGGCCAACGAGTTCCTATTCTCGTCTGATAAATGACACGGTTGAAGCAGCCTGTCATGGAAGGACCACAAGGGGCCCCCGGCTCGACATTTTGCGACAATGTGCAGACTTGTACCCAAGTGGACATGAGTTCCATTTTGGTGTCAATGATTTTGCGCAGATTGTCTGGAAATCCACGGCTCAGCTGTCCGCGGACTGCTTATGTTCGTCTCCCATTGAATCAGCCCGCGAACGGGACGGAAATGCAACGCGGGACTATGAGAATGTTGTCAAACTGTTATCAACAGGAATGCGATTCTCGGGCATCTTTCCCATCTGGGATCGACTGATAGATGCGTTTATTCGTGTTCTTCGGGCTGAAAGAGGAGATAACACCGTTGCAACCATACTACTGGAGCCGCTTGCTGCCTCCATGCTTAGTCTTGATATCCGCAAAACTTACCTGCCTGCATCCTCAATATTCAACCATTCGCTATCCATATTTCTCTCCGACTTCAATGATGATAACCTTTCATTTCCCTCTAATTTCCTGGAACTCGCCCATCGAATTCTCAACGACTCTTACGAAAATCTGGAATTGTCCGACTTGAATGATGTCGCTGTTTTCATTGATTCAATTGTGTCTATTCTAGGATCAGGAAGCACTGCTCTCCGATCTATGACTCTTGACAAGCTCCAGAAACCCCTAGGCCTATACTTGAAGGACACTTCGCTCAAATTGAAAGCTGAAGATGGTGTTGAAAGTAGGATTCTAACAGCTGTAAGTACATGATTGAAAGGTTTCGCACATATGCTAACTCAGACTAGAGCCACACGCTCTCAACAATTGTGAGCAATATTCTACAACTTTTGCCTCAAGACAACATGCACCTACAGAAATTTACGCACATTCTTTGTTCGGGATTAGAGTCCTCTCACATTTCGACAGGAAAAGCCTTTGCCGACTGTCTGACGTCGACTTTTGGGGCTCGGTCTCTGAGTTACCCAGAAACCGTATTACAAGCGCTACGAAAATTTGAGGCACACTCTAAAAGCCAGGCGGCCGGTCCGGATCCTGTGAAGGCCTCACCTCCCCAGCGTGAGTCCGGAATAGACACGGAAGGAGTCAAAATAACCTCGGGCATGTCAGCGGAATCTCATCCCTCCTTCGATGCGGATGTTCTCCCACATTTCTCTGGAAATGTCGAGTCCTTGCCTGTGATCACAGGCATTGAAGCCGTAGCCACGGCTTTAAGTCAGAGAGGGCCTTCGCCACCGCGGGCTCTATTTGAAGATACCCTCAACCCTCCCGCAAACTTGGAAGCCGCTATCTCGATCAAAGAAGTCTCCACGCGGCATAACGAGGTGTTTTCAATGATCGATAACCTTCGCTCATCTTCCCCCCCAACGAACACTCCAAGGCAAACTGGGTTTATGACACCGCCTCGCTTGCACCATCTACACCATGAGGAATCTGAAACAACCCCACAGACGCCAACAATACCAGCCGTATCTGTATACAATGAGGACGTATTCCTCGGTTCGTCTCCTACACCTGCGATTAGAGGCCGGAATCACTCGGTAGGGTCTGCAGTACCCCCCTCATCGTTGGCGGCGGCCGACCGTATAGAGCTTGACCCCCCTTCTTCTCCCCCTGATATCGAACGTGAGACCACAGATTCCCGAAATTCAACCCCCTCGGTACTATCACCTGTCAAAGATAGAGTCGGCAAGAACAAGAAAAGACGAAATAGGTCTAAGCGTTCCAGGCGTTTGAAGCAAAACAGCGGCCTTGACTCACCACGAAGCGAGCAAAGTGAGCCAAACAGTCAAAGAAGTGCAGCGCAGAGCTTGAGGAATAGGCTTCGCTCCGCAACGGATGATCTTATAGCGAACAATGAGAAGCTCGCAGAACAGCAAACACTAGAGGTGTCAAACAAAATGTTCAATGAGTCCAGCAATAACCCCGCCACAGCTTCTTCTCTCAAACTGGAACCCAAGCAGAACCAGCAACCCAAACGCGCCGACGGTATGGATTCAGATATGGACACGCAAGCTACATCCCAACTCGAAATGGATCTTGTATCTGCTGTAACTCCCGCCGATAGCTCAGCCGACAGAGAAATCATGGCTTTTGCGGATCAAGCACTGATGACACGCAAACGGAAGCGAGAGGTAGAGGCTAGTGCATCTTCCCAGGCGAACAAGGAGCGACGCCGCTCATCAAGACTTTCCACCACAGCTCCTGGCGAAGGCGAAGAAAGTCAAACTCGCTCCAAGAAAAAGAAGCTCTCCGCCACTTCTCATGAAACCATTTCCACCCCTGTCGGCTCAGCGAAGAAGCGCACAGTTGAAGCGACTGACCCGAAGACCAAATCTCCTAAACGCGAGCAAATTAAGAGAGACAAGGACCAGGCTAGAGTTTCAGAACCCCAGGGATCCTCCCAGATGCGGCGGTCTTTCCGAATCAGTGGCGGTACAGCACCCGATATACCAGAGGATAGCCCAACGCCAAAGAGATCTCCAAGGCCGAACAATACGCAAAAGCAGAGCAAGTCGCAGAAGAATTCCCAGACAGATATACAGCAATCCCATACCGCTGAAGAGATTCAGGAAGCTCCTATGGATGAGAGCACTCTGGCATTCGACACCCCGGACCCAACAGAAGATATCAAAACGCCTTCACCTGTGGACGAGACGGCTGAGAAGCGACCTGAAAGGCAACCTCCTCAACCAGAGCTCCTGGGGCCCCAGATCGATCAAGATGCTCAACTTGCGAATGAGTCTGACGTTCAAATGGCGGAGGTGCAGGAAACCATCGAGACAAGAGCGGAGCCGGAGCCGGAGCCAGCACCAGAGCCCAGCTCTCTCGTGTCTCACGTCCCCGAAACCGGGACCGATAGTCAACCACACCCTGAACCAGTTCAACCGGACTTATCCCCAGCACTGCCAGACCCAGTGCCACTGCCCCAACAAGAACAAGAACAAGAGAAAGAAGCAGCGCCGGAACCACCCACCTCAAACGCCCAAATCACCGCCTCTCTTCGCAGTATCGTGGAGCAGGTCAAATTTACGTCTTTGGACCGCGACAGCGTCAAGGAGATGGACGATATTCTTTTCGACCTCCGGGTCGAGATGCACGAGGCTTTCAAACGGCATAATGACAATGCCGCTGCTACAAGTGTGTAATAAGACAACCCTCAACCACAAACAAACAACCCAAAAAAAAAGGCCAATGAAACATTTTGCATAGCGCTGGCGTTTGGAACCCCATTTTCTCATTTGTGTACTTCCCTTCCTCTCAAGACAAGATATACCCTTGGCGAAAAAGAGCTATGAGAAGAGGACGACACATTCAACTTTGCTGCTTGGATAGGACGCGCCAGGTCAAACACCTTCCCATTGCGTCTGTCCATTAAATCTCGTGTTTGCTGCTATCGCGTGTCTACTTGGGGACGCATTATATCTTTCATCGTCACATCATATCATTGCCTTGCCTTGTCTTGTCTTGCTGTGCATTGTCCTGTCTTGTCCTTTCTGCTTGTATTTGTTATTTAGACTTATGTTTTATGTTTTATTATGTCATGGGTAATAGCGATGCAATGCGAAGCTAAGGATATCAATACGAGAGTGCCTAGTCCGGCGTTAACCGATCTTATAGCTACCTTCCTATTCTACAGTAGTACTACGGACTATTAACTAGTAGTTAGTTAGACGCTATTATATTTAGGTACTTTGGAAACGTTTATTCTCCGAGCCCTCTGGTATTGACGCAGAACATAATCTGCATTTCAAAGTCATTACAAAGATCTACAAGACAAGAAGTTATCCAACAACAACCCCGTGGGTGGTTCCTCGGAGATACACACCCCGTCTACATCCAGCGCAACGGATCCAGGACCTGATAACCGACGCTAACAAACTACCTTATACCAAGGCGCTAAGAGGATCTGGGGCAGCTCCAGCATTAGAATTCAGAACTCTGTCGCTGGTGGGTGGTTAGGTTCCCCGGCCCCGGACCCAGTCTGGTCCAGTCCACGACGCCGGACAGTACATACTCCAAGATACGCACCTACATAGTCGTGTGTGGGTACTTCTCCGCACTCCTTAAGTAGCACAGAGTAATAATCAGTGGCAAAGCGGCTATCTCGCCGTTCACGAACCACTGACCGCTATTAACTTGCCAGTCCAGTGGACGATTCGGCTCTACAGATGGTACATGACCTGGAAGCCCGCCAAGTTCCAACAAAGCTCAAACCCAGACCTCAGCAGTGAGGTCCAGCTGGGCACCGGTTAGATAAGGATACATACTCCGTGCATAGTTACACATGCGCGCCGCAAGCCGCAAGCCACAAGCCAGTCAATCTCCAAGTCAGATTTCAGGACATCAGTTTCAGCTGCATGCATTCTGCAGTGCCAAGACATGCGGCCGAATGGAACGTTCTTCTGCAAAATTCCAGTCTAGTCTATTCCTCCGGATCCGGAGGCGAAGTGACAACGCTAAAATCTGGGCAGGATCTTGGCTGGCGCCCTGGGCGGAGGAAATGTCCTTTTTGGGTATAGATGGGCTTGGTAAGGTTCAGGGTTATTCTAGCCTCGGTCCTCACCTGATGCAGGGTCGAATTATGAGGGGGCTGACTATGGGTTCGTGAGATTAGTGGCGATATCACTCGAGTGGCTACTTAGAGGACCATGGACTAGACTGGGGTGGAATATGAGGTACAGCTTAAATTTATGAACCAGGATGATAAAGGTCAGAAGTGGTAAATACCAAGTGTAGACTAAGATATACACGACATTTGATCATAGTCAACTTATGTTAAAATTACTAGTACTGTGTCAAACCGCCCGTCTATCCTTTCCGGGACTGTCATGGAAACACCCAATTTTCAAAGAGAAAAGAGCGGAAAGCGAGGAGCAAGGAGCGAGACTAGAACATGATGTTGAGGACCTTTCTCCATGCAGGCATAGCAGCGACCTTTGCACGCTCGGCGTTAACAAAGTCCCAGTCGATCTCGCGACGGCCGCTGTCAACATCGATCTGGTCGGTACGGAGCCAGCCCTCGCGCTTCCAGAGGTAGCCGCAGGCCCAGAAGAAAAGAACGACTGGGAGAGCGAGGTAGCTCTTGAAGAACCCTTCTGCGTCGTTGAGTCCACCGCCAGGGGGTGCAATAGCAACGAAGAACTACGACTGTCAGTCATTGCATTCGAAATTAGAAAAGGCAGTGGGACGAACCTGAGCGATCAAGACAATGACAACTAGGAAGAGACCGAGATAGGAGCCATAGACACCACCGACAGCGTGGAAGGGAATCTCGTCCAGGGTGTGGCCTTGGCGTGCCCAGGCCTTGCGGAACCGAATGTGTGCCAGACAGATAGAGCCCCAGGTGAAGAGAGCAGCTAGACCAGACAGCGCCTGGAGCCAGGCGAACACCTCCTCGCCAGATGAGCTCACGTTGACATATCCCAGGACACCAAAGAGGATAATAATCAGCACGGACCAGAGCGGGCGGCCGGAGCGATCGATATAGGTGAAGAACTTGGGAGCGTAGCCCTGTTCGGCCAGCGCGGTCAGTGTACGAGAGGCACCATAGACACCAGATACACCAATCGACAAGACGGAAACCAGAATAACGACGTTCATGAAGGAGTCGTATCCCTTGAGACCGGCGTCGGCGGCAAGAATCACAAAGGGAGAGGCTTTCACGTCAATCAGGCCGCCACTGCCCATGAGACGTTGGTCAGTAGATTCGACCAGGAGACCAACGAATAACAGGCCAACAATGTAGAAGCTACGTCTTTGTTAGTGTCTCTAACCGAAGCAGGGTAAAGGGCAAAGATCGTACAGAGTGATACGCCAGAAGACCTGCTTGATAGCTCCAGGCAACGCCTTGCTTGGATTCTTAGCCTCGGCGGCGGCCAGACCGACCAATTCCGTTCCGCTGAAAGAGAAAGCGGCAGTGACGAACACCGAACAGAATCCCTTGAATCCGTTTTGGAAAGCGCCGGGGTTGTACCAGGTGCGCGCGCCCCAGTACTCGTCATATTTGCCTCCCGCCGGACCACCACCGCAGACAAGGACCAAACCGATGACCATAAAGACACAGATAGCACCGAGCTTCAGACACGAAGACCAGAACTCTTCCTCTGCGTAACCAAGCGCGCCGAATATGTTGACGATGATGATGGCGACTAGGAAAACGGTAATCCAGACGGCCACGCTGACATCAACTTCCCAGTACTGAATAGTCATACCGGCGACAGTTAATTCCAGTGGAACGATAACGGCCCATTGAAAGACGTAGTTCCAACCCATGGCGAACCCCCATGAAGGATCGATGAAGCGACTAGAGTAAATGTAGAAACCACCAGAGACGGGGTACATGATGGCAAGTTCACCGAGAGCGTAGACTGATGGGTCAGCATAAGGTGCGCTGTTGTGCAGAAAGAAAATACATACCAACGTTAAAGATCATAATACCAATAATGAGGAAATCCAAGAACAAAGAAGCAGGGCCTCCAGTAGAGAGAGCACCACCAGAGCCGACGAAGAAACCAGCACCAATAGAGCCTCCAATAGCGATCATGTGCATATGGCGCTTTTGCATGGTGCGATTGAGCTCGACATGGTCGGCAGGGCGGCGCTGGAAGGACCTGAAGTTGAGGCCATTGCGAGTCATAAAGTCCTCCTGCTCAAAAGGCTGAACCTGGCCATCCTGAACGTAGGCCGGGGAAGCCTCGACGTCGAGGGGGGATTTCTTGGGTTCGTCAGCACCCATAGCTGCGAGAGTGAGATGAAAACACTGGGAGGGCAGGGGTGAAACAAGGAGGGGATGAGAAAGGACGGGAAAGAGAAGGAGAGATGAGCGTCTGATCTTGCTTTAATAAGACAGAAGAATGGCTCAGTTAGTTATCAGGGTAGAAGACGCGTCGAAGGTCTGAATGGCGAATCACGATAAGGAAAGAAGTGAACTTGACCAAATCAAGAGGAAGACGGGGAAGCCGAGAATCTGAGGTTGCAGTTGGCAAATCTCACCATTCACCATTCACCATTCAAGCCATGCAAGCCATGGACCGGGCAACGTTGGCCACGCTGCAGGAGGCCAGGATGGTCTAGCTCAAAAGCACGTTGACCAGGATCCAGCCTGGACCAGCTTGGGTGTTCCTTGGCCAATCAGCCTTGGGTATGGTGAATACCAGATGTCATGAGATAGGACTATGGTCGAGACAGCGATAAGAACGGATTGTAAATGCTGAGACAGACTCAGCGGTAACTTGGTGTTGTGGTAGAGAACACGAGATAAGTAATCTAATTACTGATGTATATTACGCCAAGCCTGATATGAGCTGTTTCCACCTATCACCAGCTAGCAGCATCCGGCTATCAGCGGGTCTTGGTAAGATAAGTACGAGCTGTACGTCTGCGCGGCTGTGCTAAATTAGAGGATGTAACATCGTGATCTGGGGTTCTCCACCAAGATAAGAGGCATGACAGCTGTGATTATTTCTTAGGAATGTAATCACTTCACTCTTTATATATTCATCTTTAAGTCTTCTATAGAGTTCAGACAGCCATCAGGAACCTTCATGTCAAGGAAGACTGGGAAGGGCGTAGGTTCAAGTTTAATTCACTAGTCTAGTGCGGGGTTGTCATGAGACTTTTTTCTTCCATCATCATTATCTTCGTTCACGTCTTTCCATCAATTTTACCTCTTCGCCATCAATAATCCTAATACTAATACTAATTATAATTGCTTCTTCTAATCTACATCTCATTGCGACTCAAGGTATCATCAAATCCATCACTAGTAGATACCATGCCACAAAACAAACCCTCCGGAGCTACGCTAGGCTATCTAGCCCCCATCTGCGTCGCCGTCTTCTTCATCTTTGTCTGGTATCGTATCCGCCGCTTCTCTTGTCGTTTCCTCTTGAATCTCATCTGAACAGCTTTCGGCATAGGATTATATTCGGCACGCGACAGCGTTTTAGGCCTTCTCATCGCCCCGGGAATCCCGACGGCTGGTTGGGTCTCACTCTCCTCCATTCCTCCATTACCCCCGCCGATCTTGACGCAAGATTTCCTTTGATCAAATATAGCACCTGGTTTACGACCGACCAAGCCGTAAGATCAAAAGAGGCCGAGGTCGAGGTTAAACCCGACACCGGTCAAGCGCGAACCTCAAGGTCTTTCGAATCGGTCGACGCCGAAGAAAAGGAAGTGGGTGGCAACGCCGCAGACGCAGACGGTCAAGCCGACTCCAATATCGAGTGCGCTATCTGTATGGAATCCTTCGAGGATGATGACTCCATCCGGGCGTTGACCTGCCGACACATCTTCCATGCCACCTGCCTGGACCCATGGTTCACTAAACGGCAGGCTCGATGTCCACTGTGCAAGGCTTACTACCCCCCCGACCCGAGCTTCCCAATGGCCCCACGGCGTCCGCCAGCGGTATTAATCAGGAATCAGATCTTTCCACGTGTGGTCTGACAAACATCATAAGATCTCGCACTATCCAGCTTCTAGATCGCATCTAGCCCGAGACTTGCTACATTCCAGCTCTACCGCGTCAACACTCGGAATCACATCTATGTTTGCCTCCTTTCTCCCTTGCGAATTGCTCACCTCGTCCATAGCTCTTTGCTTCCCGAGGCCGCGGAGCAACTTGGCCCGCTCGAGAAAAGCCGATTGCCGCGATTGCGAGCCTCTGCTCGCCTCAGCAGACCTCAATGCTTCACTTTTCTGCCGTTCCCCCTGCGCACGCTCCGGATTACTCCTCCGCTGCGTCGCCGCAAAACCAAATATCTTTCGCACGAGTGGCCACAGACACACCAGGTTTGCGACATAGATCGCTGTGCTCGCCTCGCGGATATACCAAATCTGATATGTGGTAGTCAGCGGTGAGGCAAAGTTGAACACTTTGTTCAGAATTGCCGCCACTATAGTGAAAACCCCCAGGCTCATGATGCATACCAGCAAGACTTTCTTCGTCTTCTTCATCTGCGCCTTGATCATAAGCGGAATTGGCACAGCGAGCATGGCCGCATCTGACGAGATGTTGAAGACCGCCTGCGTGATGGAGTATCGTTGATAGGTGGCACACTGCATATCCACCACGGGCATTGCCCAATATTGAGAAAATGGTCGGCAATAAACCGCATAGTAGGTCACCATGATAACCACAAAGCCCAAGGCCACATATCCTGCCACAATCTTCACGTACAGGTGTAACCGGAGGTTCTTTGTCAACCGCCAGAACAAACTCAACATGCACGTCTTGACCCCCCAAGTTGAGAGCAGCATGCACTGCTCCAAGCCGATAACAATTTTACTTCCGATTATTCGATCTCGAACTTGTGCTGGGTCGGCCAGGATCTGGTCGTAATCCGCTGGGTCCATCAGATTTGTCGCATAATGGGATGAGACCTGGATCAAGACTAGAAGACTGGTATAGATGATCTGTCATCCAGTCAGCCTATACTCGCGCGGTCTATCTCCAACTTACAAATGTTGCGGTCATAACGTAGTCTTCGACTGTGATGTATGAGTCAGTTCGTGGACGTTCTGGGATGCTTCCCACTTACAGTACAATCGCTTGATTGAACCGAGTGCAATCATTCGAGACACCCTGTATCAGTCAGCTGTGCAACTCTGGTAAAGACCTCACGACGCACATCCTGCCTATGTACAACACGACGCCAATACTCCAGAAAACGAGCGACTCGATAAGTAGCGTGCGGGGAGTTGGCGACACATTCCCCATCTCGCCGAGCGCCGTTGTACCTACGAACAGATGAGGCCAATATCTCGCGAAACTGAGAAAGCATCCTGGAATCCGAAGGAATTAAGTTCGCTTTAAATTGTGAGCGTCGATTGATGATCCATATTGCCGAGCGCCTCAAGCGTCTATCAAATATCGAGACAAAGGTCGCGGTCGAGATCACAACTTTCGGGGCAACAAAAAGTCGCAGGGGTCTGCGGCGTAACTGGGTAACACGTACACACTGCAACAGTGACGTCAAATCATATAAACAGTCCTACTGAAAAGTAGACTCGACTCGAATCAAGCATATCAGTTTGGCATCGATGCTTTATTCAGCATCCACTTGCCGTGGTCGAGGCGCAAAACAAATATAGATGCCTCCCAAACTTGTAGCAACAGCAGCCAAGTACGTACAGCCTGCATTGCACTATGCGCGTTCTTGAATGCGTTGTGTAACCCTCCACGGCGACTGTGCCTATGTAAATCACCATGGGCTTCACTACGGAGTACTCCCGAAAATCCCAATCTCGTGGGTTTGCCGGAGCTCTCCTCCCTCGCGTCAGGCCTTGCACCTTGAAGCACCGTGTTCGAGCATGCTTTGCTCGATGGCATAAGGCCGTTTCATTGAAAATCGACAGAACCAACGAAGCTTAAGCCATTAGCTCGTGTGATGGGTCTCGTCCGTGCAACACTAATGTTTCGCATTCTCATTTGTGAGTATTGGACGTTTCTTTTCTTGTACGACCTTATCGGCCCTAACTAGCGGTCAGACCGTCAGACTCAGGGGAGACTCGGCGTTGCCGTGACCACAATCATGAACCATCGTCTTCGGACACTACTCGGTCGACGAGCAAGGCGACATTCATTATTGTTCAACTTCAATTTTGTCGGCCCATTCTCCCAGTTTGACCCCACGAGCACGGCAGTTGGCTCAATTTGATTTGATGTTAGGGCACTGCGGAGATGCAGATCGGGGTGCCTTCGAGCCTTGTTTTGTTGGCCTTTGTGTAACAACCCTTGTGTTCCCTTGGACCCCACGAATTGGAACTTGGATATGTATTCAACTCAACCCGGGATAGCGTCCTGATGCTCATTGTCGACGGTCAGCTTGCTCGAAGCCATTCGCATGTGATATGCGCAATGTGGGGTATTCCTTTCCTAGCAAAATCGACTGTACTGCGCGGACTCGAGGTCTCGATTCCTGCCCTCCGACTCGGCTTCCAGATTCACACCTCCAATATCGTTACCATTGCAATCTTCGGATATGAATTCTCCACGTAGTGACCACATAGGTCTTCCCTTGCATGTCAGTGGAGGAAGAGGCGCAAAAGAATCTCATCTAGGAGTATCTACTACGGAGTACATGGAGCGCGATGATTTGCCGCGCTTTTGGAAGTAGCCCTAGGTCACAGACCACAGCTTGTGGGAAACCTTATACTTCAATTTGATGAGCTAAAAGAAGAACTGTTTCTCTGTTTCCCATCTGTTTTACTCGGTATGCGGGCTATGTGTTGTCTAGTTGGGAGTATGATGTTGACGGGGGTTGTTGGATGATTACATGTATAAGAATACAGTCCACTCCAATGAAGAACTCTATAGAACTCATGATCATAATCATAATCACTCATCAAATGGACCTCAATAACTTGTACGGTATCTTTCAGGCCTCACAATCAAAATCAAAGAGAAGGCCTAATAAACTGCCCACCCTCCCAACTCTCCCCAGCCTCCAGAACCTGCCACCCAGCAACAGCACCAGCCTCCACACAAAGCATCTTCTTGTAACCATCGTCGGGACTGAAATCACCCATCCCCTTTGCCTTTTCAACCCAGGGGTTCCAGACAACCGCATCAGTTAACCCATCTCTCGTTATACTAAACAGGTCACGCAAGGAAGAGGAAATGGTGAGCGGCGCAGAGGGCTCAAGCGATTGATAGACACGGTCTGTTTCGGCGGAGACGGTCAGGGGGTCAGTAGTTTGGGTGTGAGTTGTTGCGTTTGCGGTCTTGTCGATGTAGGATTTTCCTTTGAGGCCTTTGACGCTGATTGAGGATATATCCTGCACAAGCAGAGATTTGTTAGTATGTTATGGGCAGTATGTTTTGGGCGAGAAAGTACAGCGGAGCAAGGGATGTCGTTGAAACATACCGAAATAGCGAAATACGTGTGCAGAAGGACCTGGAACTCAAAGTTCTCGTTACCCTGGTTCTGCACCTGCAATGAAGTGGCGAGTCCCTCGCGGGACAGGGTCACGCTGTAAACAAGAGCGAATTCGTAGGGCCACTGTTTTTGGGCTTCAGGTGAAAGCATAGATGAGGAAAGACCGAAATCGAGTTTTACCCCTCCGTCAGAGAGCGTGGTGGATGACACGGAGGAAGCTTCGGAGGAGGACTTGCCGAGGAATTCCCAAACGGAGTTCCGCGCGAAGCCATGTTGCGGGAGAGAGCTTGTTTTATGGTTTGCGGGGGGAGGGCCAAAGACCTATAGTATAGATTATGCTTATCAGCGTTTTGCCTTCATGATCTGAATTGACTTTGACTTTGACTTTGAGTATGGAGGTGGTAGGCTAAAAGGGTCGTACCGGAAAAACAACGGGAATGCCACCCCTTATCGGCTTTGAGCCATCCAAAACGGCCGCCTCACTTAGCCAGAGCTGCTCTGTGCCGGTTGCGAGCTTCCAAGATGTCACGGTTGCGCCGTAGAGGTAGACGGTCACGGATTCGCCGGTTGGGAGGGTGGCTTGGACGGTGTTGTTTTGGAGGGAGATTATGGGTTGCGGGGTACTGGCTGTGGAGGTGACGTTGAGGGCGGAGGGTTTCTTTGAGCGGTCCATTTTGTCTGCGTTATATGATAGATATGAGGAGGGTTTTGATGGATTGGGGCGATTGACTTGGAACTTGGAAGGGGATGAGATGAGAAGATGGCGGGGTTGATGTCACAGAGTCAAGGTGGGGCGTTTCGGATCCCGACGCTTGGCTCCTGATCTGATCTAGATCTACTTGCATACAATTTGATTCAACATATAAGATCCAAGGCTTAAAATATAGACAAAGTACGTTTCTATTCCCATCAAAGTGCATTGTGTCAGCGCGTTATTGCGTTGAGCTTTTCAAACGCAATCCGCCTACGTCACCACGGTGGGTCTTGGTAGCCCTAATTGATCAACTTGGATAGAGCTTAAGATATTTCTCTAGAACAGACGCGCTTTATCGGCATTCCTTGACTTCGATTGGAGCATATTCAACTACTGAGATACTTTTACGCGAACATCTATGGACGAGACTTTTTTATTAAACCAAAATGACGTGAAGTACGAAAATTCAGAAGTGCCTATCTATTTATTATGGTGCTTTCCCCAAGAAAGTCTGTACAACCTCTTGCCATATGCATGACTGCATAGATGTCCATAGTAGGTAATGCAGCTGAGCATGGGAAGAGGAGCTATGGGTACTGAGCAAAGAGTAGGTCGGGGTCTAGTAGGGCGTTCTGCATCGTTCGTTGGAAAGGTATCAGGTACCTACCGCGGCGAGTATCTCCAGGGGCGGTTAAGGAACGAGCATACCCAAGTATGGAGGAGTAGTACCCCGTAGTATCTTGGCTTTGCGCAGACAAGTTGGCTGTGCAAAATTGTTCCACTCTAAGAAAGAGCCCGACAAAATAAGATATTGGGCTCTTAGCATCTGGTTAATTTATTTCCATTTTTCCCAATTCCTTGTTCGAGACAGTGCTACTGTATACGAACTCAGTGCTATTCGTACTACCCAATCCCTCTTCCTCGTCTCAACTAGTCCAGCTAGCCATACCACCAGGTCATATAAACTATCTAGCATCTTCGAACAGTAGCGCCGGGAAGATCAAGATTAGGACCCGATGTGCCATAACGATATATATGGAAGGGATCAGAGATCGGATTTGGTGTAATTGAACAAGCACTGCCAGGACCAGGATCTTTATCCTTGGCGACGTTTCGAGCATTGGCAATCTCGGTTCGGGTGACTCCAGAGTTGTTGCACCATTCAAACCAAAGGCCACGGCACTCAGCCGTGTAGCACTGTCCAGCGCGGGCTGTGAGCCGTGCATCACCGAACAGCCTGTTAAAGTCGGCGTGGATCTGTCGGAGTCCAGCGTGACCGGGGCCGCCATGTCTATAGCATTCCCAATCAGACGAAAATTGACCTAGTGCTGGGGTGGTGAGGGCGAGGGCACCGGTGAGGATAACGGAGAGTTTCTGCGGAAATTACCAAGCTCGTGGTTAGCAATTCGAGGATCAGGATGTAGATTGGAGATCTCGGGGGTAGGACTGACCATTTTGTACTTGGCTGTGGCGCTGACGGGGGCGATGGGAATTTCTCTTGGTATCTGGACCTGGAGCTTTATGAGCTGACGGAACAGCCCTAGGTAAGGATTCATGATTCGTACCTTCGCAAATGCTTTTCCGATGAGAGGAATAAGGATGGTCGGAGCATTGCCACGGAAGGACTCATTCTTATGTACATTGCTGGTTGCGTACCAAGGAATCCTGCGTTAAAAGTGAGGTGTACTCTAGCTTTTAAGCACATCGACCTCGGTTAACTAGTGAAATCCTGTCGCAGTTATGCCACATATACCTAAAACAGATAGAGCGCAAGGATACTGTTTGGCACCGTCGATGCTCGGCGTTCCTGACTTGCAGGGCCATGGGAGTTGTTGTTCCCAGAACCGGGCACCGGTGCTTGGGTCTATCTCACGAAGTAGTTATCCGGCATACCTTCCAATGAGGACACCAGAATACGCGCTGTTTGTGTTTGCTCGCGTCCGCTGCCAGGGGCAGCAATGAGGCTCTTGCTTTTGCTTTTACTTTTACGGAAATATTTATCTTGCCTAGAAATCCAGATATCCCCAGACAGCTCGGCTATCCGTTTCCCAACAACTCGGGGTGAGTGCTGCCTCTCGGGCTATATTGATGATTTGGCTAAGCGATTATAGCTGGTGTGGGATTCTCTCGTTTCTTCATTCTCTATGTCTGTATCTGGTTGGAGTTAATAATTATCCCGTGCCGGTGTGCTAGGCATCTGCCTGCCAAGGACCCGCGCCAACAAGACCCTGTATACGGCTCTTGGTATTTCAATTCTCCTGCGCCACCCCCTCAAGGCACGCGCCGTGAGCTGCGGGATTGAAGTTTTCGACGGAGCTGTTTGAAAGTGGGCAGATTTGATAATATGGGGCCAGTGAGGGTGTGTAAGAGTGGATGGTGCCTCATCCAGTATTGACGTCAAGAGTTCCAAGGTTGCTCTTTCCTCAAGGTTCGCACCTTCCAGCCGCATAATCGGGGAAAGTGCAACCAAGATGGGCGAAATAGGCAGGAGCAACCAGGATTATAAAATATGGCAGGCACATTGGGGTAGTCCCTTCCATTTGAATCAATAGACAAAAGAGGAAGGGGCGACTTGGCACCTCCAATACAAGTCAGGCAGGAGCAACCCTCAGTCTTGAAATGGGGAAGGTACGAGAATGGTAGCTCCTTCTGTCTAGGGAAATAACGAAATTAGAAGGTGCGATCCCCACTGGCAGCTCCAGGAATATGGCAGGAATGCCGCGTCAACTGCCTGTCGTACCTGAACGATGGGAGTCGAGGCAATGAGGAGGTCCAGTCCTCATGCCAACAAAAAAGCCCTAACAGTCAATTTGCCATGGACACCACCCCACCACCCCAACTCTTTTACAGCGTATCTAGTACAGCCTCACAACAAAAACACTCCCTTCGTCTTCGCCACCTGCTCATCATAATACGGCTGAAAAGCCAACCACCCCTTCTCCGGCCCCCCAACCTGCGGCGCGCTATACGCCGCCTCCTCCTCATCGATAAGAATCTTCTTATACCCCGCCGCCGCCGCCGCATCAGCCATAAGCTGCGCATGACACGTCTTATCGAGACTCAAGAACCAGAACGCCGCTTCATCTACACTCTGTCCGACAGTCAAAAGGCCGTGGTTCTGCAAAATAGCCGCCTTTCCGGTCCCCAGCGCGGCTGCAATCCTTTGTCCTTCTTCGCTGTCCACTATCACCCCGCGGAATTCGCGGTAGACGGCGTGGGATTTGTAGAATCGTAGTGCGTCTTGTGTGATCATTTCTAGTTCGCGGCCGAAACAGGAGAAGGCTTTTCCGGGGACGCTGTGTGCGTGGCAGGCGGCGTTGACGTCTGGTCGGGCTTTGTGGATTTTCGAGTGGATTGTGAAGGCGGGCAAGTTAACAGGTTCGTCGCCTTCAACGACGTTCCCGTCTTCGTCGACGAGAATGAGGTCGGAGACTTTTATTAGGGAAAAGTGCGCGGAAAGCGGGTTTATCCCTGTTTCCCGTCATTTATCAGTACATCTCTTAACCCGATCATAGCAAAAAAAGATAGACAACATACAAAAATGATCAGTCAATATCGGATCCCGAACAGAGATATGTCCCGCAACTCCCTCGTCGAACCCCCTATCTGCGAACACGCGAAATGCAGCAGCTAGGTGCTGCTTACGGTAGAGACGCTCATCCTCGAGGTTCTCGAAACGAGGGTAGCTGCGGATTTTCAGCCTCTTGCCGCTCTTGGTTTTCCCCAGGACTTGGAGCTGTGGGGGCTTTTCGGCTCGTGATGTTGTTGAGCTTGTAGGATTTGTCTTCGTGGGTGTGGCGGTTGGCGACTGGATGTCACTTAGGGTTGTGGGTGCCATGTTGTGCTGTGGAGGATCTCTTCTAGAGATCTTGGTTTGAATGTTTGCTAGACGCGAGGTATGAACTGCGAGTGCAGCTTTTTTATATACGTAAGCATCCATATCTACCGTCATACTCCAACCCCGCTCGAAGATGGGGAAACTGGGGCATTTCCGTATCCGAATGCTGGAGATCCGACGGAAAACAGTGTCCACCTACGTCTCTTCCGTGTTGGGGTTGCACCTGTATATCCAATCAAAAAAGCGATTTATCAAGGCAATTGTACTAGGACTACTTTCGTAATATTCTAGATGAATATTATAGGACCACAAAGCCTGCTGACTACGAAGTCTGCTGAAAAAAGTGAGGGCTCGAGAAGGATGGCCGTGGGATGCTCACCCTATGACTTACTAGTATTCGGCGGTTGGAATTATTTCGGGGTAGTTCAAAGCGACATACATCGCAAAGAGAATGATTCTTACCTCTACGCCTTGAATTCTCGCGCCAATAGTCTACTTTCGCATGTTCGAGTTTCAACAAAGGCCCTAATTTACCTACCAGATATAAGCTAGGTAAACCTAAACACTATACATGGGCTCCCGGCATTCCACACACCTCTGCACGAAACGAGGCTTCTCTATTTGTGGGATTCGGCACCAATAGTGCATCATTCCATACATCAAGACGTGACTAGTTTCCTGAGCGACTAGACACCCCGTCACTGTAGCCATAGGGTCTGTCGATAACAGGGGGTTCCACTGCGGTGGTGACATCGTATACTGCTCTAGTGACAGGATGAGTAGGCTGAATACGTCCTCCTCGGAGTTCTACCGTCTTATTTCGCCTGCATTGAAGTTGAGTAATCCTATCCTACCTAATATATTCTAGACTTCTGCGGATATCTAGGACGTGGCGGAGGCGTATTTGCATGTTTATGCTATTCCTGAAGCGGGTAGGGAGCGGTTCTTTATTTTTATAGATAATTCCATGTGTCAGCTATTTGTTGATGTCCTACGGGATAATATCCCTGAGATTAGAGACTGGGTGTTGGTTGGGGATCCGGGGAGTGGTGAGGTTCCGTCTGATGTGTATATATAGGGTCAATACGGAGAAGTCGCGGCGGATTTTGGGGTTGAAGTGTCGTGGATTAACTGTTGTTGATGCTGCGCGGTCTCTTCTTGCTCTGGGGGATAAGTCTGCTTAGGAATATGGATCACGCACTTAGGGCAGTCTGGACCATGAACCATGGTTAATGTAGCTTGGGAAATCCTGGTCAGCGCTTGGTATACAGTGGCGATACACCCGTTCCTGAACTATCTGCCGATCTTCTGAGATGCTAAGCCTAACTATACACCGCTCCAAAGGCCCTAAAATGGATAGTCAGGTAGCACAGGACGTAACAAGAAGGGGCTCTACGTCGACCCAATAAGGACAAATTAAACAAAAGGGAGACTCTACGAGGAGAACGCAGACCAGTAATGCTATGATTATAGCCGTGAAAGAGGAATAAAGAGGGAAAATCCCAATATCAACCGAGGATGACCCCGAAAATGGGGGCGATGGAAGATCAAAAAAGTTCTGCGCCGTCCGAGGTTCGATCTCGGGTCCCCCGCTAGTCCCCTTTGGGAAGCGGAAATACTAACCACTATACTAACGGCGCTTCTTGGATAAATTTTGAAGTTATATTGTTGAAGACGTGCATCTGTATGCCAGCACTCTCTGGTCACGCGAGCACTAGTAATCACGAGTTCGACCTCTGAGCGCGGCGCACCGAGTGATAGGTTGGTTAGCTCATGTTTTTTGGCGTACTTCTAACACAACTCACAATAATAGGTCAGGCGCAGAGGGTCAAAGGTGTTAAACAGCTATTTGATTATGCAGTCTAGTATATAATGCGTACTGTAATTAAGTATATCCAGAGTCCGCGAGCTCGTACCCCCTGGTTCAGGGTGATTGGACCGATGTAATCCAAGCTATATACCCACTGCGTACTATATCGCGCTTTGCATACTTCGCAACGAATGTCTAACCCTTCCAAGTGCTGGATGGTTAGACGAAGTAGGCCTTTTCCCCAGGCGAGAAAGCAACAGTCACAGATATACTCTTGAACTGATGATACCCGTCGCCTTTTTCTGCCTCCTTTCCCAAGGAGGCAGTTGCAGTTTGGACAGCTCTCAGGAGGCGTTACTCCCACTCGTGCCATCATATCTCTCTCGAAACAACGCCCGCACAGTTTTGACTTACTGTCAAATATCTCCGGATCTTCGCTCGCACAAGATGCACATTTTCTGTATATAGGAGCCGAGTTGAGGTTTATCCTACACTGCCTGCACTGATATCCGTTCGGCGTGGCGTACCATCGCCATGCGATTGTAGAAACGGTCGGACAAGTGATACATCTCCGTTCCTCGGTCCTTCTTGTGATAACGTGTTTCGGTCGGTCTTCGCCGGGGTGAGCACAGTTCCAATTATGACACGGAACACAGAGAACTCGTTGATTACCCACGTCAAGATGTCGGTACCAATGGGGTGATGTGGTAGTCCCGCAGGAGGTATTTCCGCAGAGGCCATTTAGCGCGCGCTGCGTGGCGTACTGAGTGATAGGTCAGTTGGCCCCCTTATGTCTTTTGGCGTACTTCCAACACAACTCACAATGATAGGTCAGGCGCAGAGGGTCAAAGGCATTGAAGAGCCATTTGATTATCCAGTCTGGTGTATTATACCTGCCGCAATTGCAGCATATCCGGAGTCCCCGAGCTCGTATTCCCTGTTTCAGGGGGATCGCGAAATTCAGCTTATCGAAGCTAGTTATATCAACCGAACACGAAGCTTGGATATCCGCAAGTTGGGATATATTAAAAGTCAAATGTGCTAGGGCTCTTTCGGGCACAAATGAGTCCAATAGGATTATGAAAACCGTCTCAAGAAGGTCTCATCGCTCTCGTCGTCCGATTGTAACATGTCAATATCGTCATTATTGATGTTTCCACGCAGGCCGACCATCTGTAGGCGTTGATGGTGGAGCTCTGTCCTCTGTCGTGCTGTTAATTGCAGTAGCTCCCGTTCCCTATTTGCTGTCTCATCGTGCTGTCGTAATCGTTCTCTCGCCTTGTCGGATGCCACTGTATATGCATCAATTTTCTTCTGTACTGTATATCTTGCCAGATTCTGGCGCCATTTGAACGTCTGGTGGATTACTGCTGTTTGTTTTGTAGAAAGGCGTCCTGTGAACCAGTCCAGCATCGATTTATCGCCGGTCGGCAAGTTCGGGTTTTTTCGGTCAATTCCAGTTAGGCGTGCTAGAACCATATCATCGTCGTACTCTTGTTCTAGCTCCGTACGTAGGTTTTCAATGATCTCTCTGGTGCACCCTGGTGGAAAGACTTTCCTTCGGGTTGCTAGGTGCTCCCAGCACGCAACGACCAGCTGTCCTTCTTGCTTCCAACGGATAGCGCGGAAGGGTGCTATCCGTTGGATCATTGGGCCAAGTAACGGTTGGTAGCGCTCTATGTTCTGCTCCGAGAGGGTCAACGCTGCCTGTAGTCTCGATCGTAGGGTGCGGTATTGCGGTAGAAAAATGATGTCCCCTTCTGAGATAGTGGTGCCCGTCTCATCTGTTAGACGCGCACCGGTTCCTTGTGGCGTTACCCGCAGATAGGAAGGAATGAGGAGCGTTTTTGGCTTAACGACGAGCAATTTAAAGTCACGTGAGTCACGTGGGTGGCGGTCAAGGCGCCATGGAATCTAGAAAATGCCAAGGAAACCGGGCGCCAACTGCCAAGGGTCGCGATGAAGCATTTGAGCACGTGTGACTTCTCAACGGCCCACCTTGAATGTCCCGGAAAACTAGTGATCTATTTATGATATCAACATGCGGTGGAGGGTTAGGCCTCGAATTCCTGAGCTATCTGGCCGGGATCCGTCCTGACTCTAAGCTGCTTAGGTGGCGCTTCAAGAAAGCCACGATACTCTTTCGTAAGGAGCCCTACGGAGCACGTTTAGTGGGTCATCCAGATCGCCCAGCCGCCACTGAAGAGTCCAATGCAACCGTTCCAGATTCTGGATTCGTTCTCACCCCCATCCTAGACCCCATTGCTTGGCGCCAAGTGCGCTATCTCGCCTATATTACTCCAACCTGCCCCCGTGGGCAAGTTTCCCTCCGATCATCCTCCCTGGTTGGCTCCCATTCTCGTCAAGCGGAATCTGGCCAAGGTCTTGGGCGCCGAGATGATCCCCTCTGCCAATAGCTGCTATCAGTATCGAGGAAAATTTGATGCCTTGGCTTGGCTGGAGCAGGGACTGACCCCTCCTCTCGCACTTAAGAATCAGTCGAGTCCTCAATTTACTTGTTTTGCTCATCACTTCATTACCCTTGGTTTCCTCCAAGGAGTTCGATCTGAAGGAGCTTACTATCTTGTCAGCTGAATCAATGGCTCAAGAAAAGACAGCCGACCCCAGCGGGGAACGCCCTGGCCATGCTTCGCTCAGCCAGCCCTCTTGGTGTCTCCCCTACGAAGTCGTCCTGCGAGAAATCGGGACAAGACTCGACGAGGGTTTGACGAAAGACGAAGCTGCTCATCGTCTTCAGCAGTATGGGCCAAACAAGCTCGATGAAGGCGAGGGCGTCTCCGTCATCAAAATCCTCGTGCGCCAGGTGGCCAACGCAATGATGCTAGTTAAGCGGCCCACTTTATTTTGCCCCCAGCGTCCCTTGTATAAGAATTCCTAGAGTCTGATCCAATTCGTCGTTGCAGGTGCTGATTCTGGCCATGGCGGTCAGTTTCGGAATTCAATCGTGGATTGAGGGTGGTGTTATTGCGGCCGTCATCGCCTTGAATATCATTGTCGGTTTCATCCAAGAATATGCAGCTGAGAAGACCATGGAGTCGTTGCATTCTCTGAGCTCACCTACCGGGACTGTCTCGCGAGATGGCGAGACCTTTGCAGTTCCGTCCCAGGATATCGTGCCGGGTGATATGGTTGAATTGAGGACTGGTGATACTGTTCCTGCGGATATTCGGTGAGTTCCTTTGCGTTGTCTTGGTAATTTTCCATTAGACTAACATGACGTAGATTGGTTGAATCTGTGAATTTTGAGACTGATGAAGCCCTTCTTACTGGTGAATCTCTCCCCGTACAGAAGGAATGCGATTCTACGTTCAAAGAAGATACTGGCCCCGGAGACCGTTTGAACATCGCCTATAGTTCTAGCACCGTTACCCGTGGTCGTGCACGAGGTGTCGTTGTCAATACCGGCATGGCCACAGAAATAGGATCCATTGCAGCGGCCCTCCGGGCCACTAACAGCAAACGTCGTCCCGTCAAACGTGGTCCTGAGGGTGAAACCAAAAAGCGCTGGTACCTCCAGGCATGGGCATTGACTGGAAGCGACGCCGTCGGCCGCTTCCTTGGAGTCAATGTCGGTACCCCGTTGCAGAGAAAGCTCTCCAAACTTGCAATCTTGCTGTTTGGTATTGCTGTGCTCTTTGCCATTATCGTCATGGCTGCAAATGAGTTTTCTGATAACAACGAGGTGATTCTATACGCCGTTGGTACTGGTCTCAGTATGATTCCTGCATGCTTGGTGGTTGTTCTCACGATTACTATGGCTGTCGGCACCAAGCGCATGGTTGAGCGAAATGTTATTGTTCGTAAACTCGATTCGCTAGAGGCCCTTGGAGCAGTGACGAATATCTGTTCTGATAAGACCGGTACCCTGACTCAGGGTAAGATGGTGGTCAAGAAAGCCTGGATACCCTCGCGCGGCACATACTCCGTGGGTAACTCAAATGAACCTTTTAATCCAACTACGGGCAATGTCACCTTCTCTCCGGTCCCTCCCATGGACTTTGATGACGAAAATGATGGCTCTGTGGCTGAGAATGTTGAAGGCCTGGTTGAGGGTAACCGTGCGCTTGAAGACTTTCTTGACGTCGCATCTATGGCCAATCTATCTCATGTTTTCAAATCCGAAGAAGGAGACTGGCGTGCGCGAGGCGAGCCCACTGAAATTGCTATTGAGGTGTTTGCTTCTCGCTTTAACTGGAACCGTGACCGATGGACAAAGGGTTCAAAGGCCGTGTGGCATCAGAAAGCGGAGTTTCCCTTCGATTCAACGGTCAAAAGGATGTCGGTCATCTTTAGCAAGGCCACCCAAGATGGAGAGCATAGTATGATCTTCACCAAGGGCGCCGTGGAGCGGATCGTTGATGCTTGCACAACTGTCGTATGGGATGAAGGGTCATCTCCTGTTGCTTTGACTGAGGATATGCGAGAGCGGATTTTCCAGAACATGGAAGAGCTCGCGAAATTGGGACTACGTGTGCTGGCATTGGCCCACAGACCATATAAGGAGCAACCTCGACTTCTCGAAGGATCTGATCTCAACCGCGACGAAATCGAAAAGGATCTTTGCTTCCTTGGTCTCATTGGATTATATGATCCCCCGCGCCCGGAAACGGCAGGGTCGATCGCCGCTTGCTATCAGGCGGGTATCACGGTGCACATGGTGACCGGTGACCATCCAGGAACTGCTAAGGCGATTGCCCAGCAGGTGGGAATTCTCCCTGCCAATATGTCTACTGTCGGAGCCGATGTGGCGAACGCCATGGTCATGACAGCTTCCCAGTTTGATAAACTGTCCGAAGACGAGATCGATGATCTCCCGACCTTGCCATTAGTGATTGCGCGCTGTGCTCCTCAGACGAAAGTACGCATGATCAACGCCCTACACAGGCGTGGCCGGTTCGCCGCCATGACCGGCGACGGCGTCAACGACTCCCCCTCTCTTAAACACGCCGACGTCGGCATCGCCATGGGCCAAGCCGGATCAGATGTCGCAAAAGACGCCTCAGATATCATTCTCACAGACGACAACTTCGCCTCAATTCTCAACGCAGTCGAAGAAGGCCGGCGCATATTCGATAATATCCAAAAATTCGTCCTCCACCTCCTCGCCGAGAATATCGCCCAAGCATGTACATTGCTCATCGGCCTCGCCTTCAAAGACCGCGACGGCCAATCCGTGTTCCCTCTAGCCCCCGTCGAAATCCTCTGGATTATCATGATCACCTCCGGCGTGCCAGACATGGGCCTCGGCATGGAAGTCGCAGCCCCAGATATCATGGACCGCCCCCCGCAAACTAAACAAGGAATCTTCACCTGGGAAATAATAATCGACATCCTAGCCTACGGCTTCTGGACCGCCGCACTCTGCCTCACAGCCTTCTCCCTGCGCATGTGGGGATTCGGCGACGGAAACCTAGGGAGCGGCTGCAACCGCGAGTACTCAGCAGACTGCGATCTCGTCTTCCGCGCCCGCGCAACAACATTCGTCTGCCTAACCTGGTTCGCACTGTTTCTCGCCTGGGAAATGGTCAACCTCCGCCTCTCCTTCTTCCGCATGCAACCCGAGAGCAAGAAATACTTCACGCAGTGGATGTACGACGTGTGGCGCAACAAATTCCTCTTCTGGTCTATAATGGCGGGCTGGATTACCATCTTCCCGATCTTGTATATCCCCGTGTTGAACCACGTGGTTTTCAAACATACGGGGATTTCGTGGGAGTGGGGGATTGTTTTCGTTGAGGCGATTCTGTTCTTCTTTGGCGTTGAGGCGTGGAAGTGGGCGAAACGGGTCTGGTTTCGGCGGAACGCACGGACGCAGCAGCGGGATGTTGTTAGGCCTATTGGGGAGACAGGGAGCGGGAGTAGGTCTAGGTCGCTGGATGCCTAACGATTACTTTTCCCTTGCGGGAGGGATCAACATACTATTGGAACTGGATGCGCGATATATGGAAAACGGCTTATTGGATATGTTCTTTTTGGTTGGGGTTTGGAGATGGAGATGAGGACAATTTGGATTCTTGGATGGAATGGATGAGGATAGTGATAGTGTAGGTAGTGCAGTTGGTAGTAGATATAGAAGTAGTGGTCAAGGTAGTAGTAACAGAATGCAATGGTGGATAAATTCTGCATTTTCAATTCTGGATATCGAGATGCTATACAAAGCACTCGAGCGAGGTAGATGAAGTTCGCTCTGGGTACCTAGATTATGTATACAACAAGAACACCGTCGAACCCCAGTAAGGACTTTCCATTCATAGTTTTTAGTCCGGTTGTCATCAAAAAAGTTATATCCATCAAATATAGACATCAAGGTGTGAGACTATATACTTGTACCTAATCATATGTACGTTGTCTTGACACTTGTTCTCAATCTCCTTGAGTTCGATCGTTAAAAACACCCAAGAATGCACCAATCTGTTTCGTAATCCTACAATCGCCAAAGATGAGTCGTAGAAGAATAAAGTAAAGGAGGATATGGGAGGGAGACTGATTCATCGTCCGAGTCGTGAACTGAGACCGGCAAAGGCATCCGGACTATGTCGTCCATTTTGGAAACCATTGACATCGACACTCTGCTGACTCACATGACCTCTCATATATCCAGCATTCACTGCGGAGCTAGCCGAGTTCATAGGCATACCGTACGCGGATGGTTGAGGTGGGATCTGAGTTGAAGGCTGCTGTGCGCTAGGGGCTGCCGGAAAGCCGAAAGGGTTTCGCGATCCAACTGCCTGGGCGTTACCTACAGGCTGTGCCTGGCTTGTATAATTTGCCGGGGCGAATGTGGGTTGTTGCGGGTTCTGCGCCTGCCCGGACGGGTTACCGAACCCTGGTGCTGCAGAGTGTTGGATCTGTTGCTGCTCTGGGATCGCAGGAGGGGGCGCCGAGAAATTGTAAAGAGCAAGAATATCGTTTTTGTCAACTCGCCCCGTCGGTTGCGAGAGGAGGGGTTGCGCAGGTTGTGCATGTCCGAAAGAGGACTGGGAGGGGTACCCGCGTAGTGGTGTGTTCGGGGCAGTCATAGATTGGAAAGGGTTGAAAGGACTCTGCCCTGCCTGTGCAGTCTGCAACCCGAGTTGCGGCTGTTGCAGGTGCTGGGGTTGGGGATGATGTAGGTGCTGCGGCTGCTGCTGCTGCTGCTGGAAAGGAGAAGGCTGTCCGAAAGGTGATGTCGACAGAGGCGGCATGGTGTTCGCATGCCGGGGTGGTTGATGGAAACCAGCTCCAGGAGCCGTTGCAAGGGCCGGGTTTGGGTTTTGCAAGGACATTTGCGGGGTTGTTTGACTAGAAAAGGGATTGTTTTGGGTAAAGGTAGAATTTTGAGGCTGTTGGGTGCTCAAACTGGCTTGCGGCTGAGCTCCAGTCTGGAAGAACGGATTATTACCGTTGTCGAGCGGCTGTGGAGAAGACACAAATCCGGCTTGTGTTGGAGCGAACGGGGGCGCTGCAGGCTGGTTATAGTTTGGTTGGGGGAGTGAAGTCTGCACATTTGGGTATCCCCCAGTAGAGTGCGGGAATAAAGGCTGTGTCACTTGGAGATTCTGGAAAGACTGTTCAAATGACTGCGCAGACGCTGGTTGTGGTGTGGGCATATCGAAAGGATTGTAGCTCTGTCCACTTGCCTGTGGCGGCTGTGGTAATTGCGCTGGCTGTTTGTGATCCAATTGATCGAAAGGATTGGCAGATATCCCGCTGGGCGTTGCAGCCGGAGTCCGGACCTGTGCAGTTTGTTGCCCCTCACCCACTCTCTGCAGGGTTTGAATTGTCTTGTCGAAATTACCGTCTAATCCCCGAAGTGCTGTTTCGTTCCGGCGCTCGTTGGTGAAGCCCATCTGTTTCAGCCTCGCAAGTTTCAACTCGAAAGATGACCGCCGTGTATCGCTTACTGGCGATTCCGGGCCACGGTTGCTAGCACTTTGGCGGTTGAGGTTGGTGGCAGATGAGGCGGATCGTAAGCCGAATCCGAAGGGCCGGGCGGGTTTAGGGGGAAGTGGCGGAGGTGAGCCTTCTGGTGACCTTGTATAGCTAGGATCCTGGCGACTCGGAGGTTTCGGCCTCCCATCCTCCAAAGTCCGTGTTTGGTATTTCTGACGGATAAATCGTTCCATGCATGCGTCAGATTCATCGATATCGGTGGGAACGCCCGGCTGGATATTCCGAGGATTGTATAACTTATTCACGATGGTATTTCCGTGCGATTTCATTTCCTAATGAGTTCTCTGCATCAGTCTCTCGCTTCAAATATTTGTGTTCAGCCACGCAACTCACATCAACCTGTTCCGTAGACCAGGTATCCATGCTCAATGATTTGACTTTTGAGACATGTGTGCCCATCTTCCTGTGCAGGGCTGCACATCGCATGCAGAGAAAAGCGCCAATCTACTCCCTTGCGTTAGTTCCGCACTTCGGGGATTTCGGGTTCGAACTCGGCTGGTATACGTACATTCCAACTCGCCCATCCTGAAGATAACAGCATCTCGTTAGCATATTAAGCGAGCGTAGTGTCTGCGGAGCTAGTCTCTTACCTGGATTCATAGCTGAGCAGTCTG
Organism: Aspergillus kassunensis; assembly: GCA_027569205.1. NCBI lineage: Eukaryota > Fungi > Ascomycota > Eurotiomycetes > Eurotiales > Aspergillaceae > Aspergillus > Aspergillus kassunensis. Next base: position 518,437 of record JAPDEQ010000014.1, on the reverse strand, counting down.
CACAGCGATCGTTGCCGGGAACCGACCGGATGAGATCCTGCAGAGCACGCTCATTGCGCTGCTGCCCGCGCTTGCTGATGCCGAGAACCATGTTGCGATGCTGTGCTGGGATCAGGCGCGCTGCCTGGTAAGAATAGGAGAGGTAAAGGCCGCCGAACGAGCCGTGGCTGCCGGACTAGCTTCTGGGAATGGGATCGTGTACGTCTATTGAACAATTGAGCAGCACATATTTACAAAGAGTGTACGTTTAAGAAAGGACGCCGAAGAAGGAGAGCGATGAGGAGTGGAGGGGATGGGAGACTCGAGGGTGGTGGATAGCAAAAGGAGAAGGCGAGGTGACAGGCAGGATTGAGCTGCGGAGGTGGGGAAGTTCCAGCTGTTACTCGCCCGCGTCAATTTGGAATTACTTCTTGAGTTGTTTGCAGTCCGAGCAAATTCGCTTGTCTTCGGATCATTTTACCATGATGTAAATGAAGAAATTGCGCACAGCTGGTGAAGTATGGGAAGTGCTTGGATGCGCCTTCTATTCCTTCCATCATGGATGTACTGCGTAGGGCCTAGCCCCGATCAGTCCAGAACAACCATGAACTTGGAGCTTGAAAGTTATAGAACCGCTCATTTAATGGTCCGATTAAATATTCAGAGGCGCTCAGCTGGCCGGTTGCCGTTATCAACCCATTCAGTCGTCGCTCAGTCAGGCAATTGCTTCTTCAAAAAATAACAACTACACTACGGGAGAAAAAAATTGACGATAAAGATGTTTGAACACCAGGTGACTCCATCACCATTGCACTTGAAGTCCTGAAGGAAGTCCAGCACGATAGAGGAGCCAAGTTGCCCAGTAGAACAATTTGATCTCGTCCGCCAATATGACCTACCATCCTATGAGAATAGCCTAGAAAGGATAAACAGGAATTGGAGGTTGATTATGCGTTCTGAGGTATGAAATGTGTGAAAAGAAAAGGAAAAGATCAAGCAAAATTTTTGCGGCGCTTCTTAAGGAGAGCACAATGTCACGTGCCCATGAATGCTTTCCAGTCTCTCGGTGTCAGTTTTGTATACACTGGGCTCACGAGTCACGAATCATTATCAATCCGAGCTTGAGTCGATATCGCTATATACTAATCAAGAACTACTTGGTATTCTTGATTACCCCAAGGGCGTGGGACTGACATTGGCAACCCGAGCTATGGCTGCTGTTTTAGTGCTTCTGACCTCGATATATATTTCGGAGGTAGTACTTGGCCACCATTTTCTATGTCAAGCAGCAATACAATGCTATCGAATGGATTTTGATTCACAGGCCATAAGTTAGTCAAGTCCGTACTATTCTCTAGCAGAAAATACTTCATCTAAATCATTCAGTAACCCATAAATTGAGTGAGCTCCCTATGTATGCTTCGTACTTGAGATATATCACATGACAAAATAACCGAAGCTAATCAAGTCACGTGCATGGCCACTAACCTCTAAATTTTTTTTTTGTTCTCCTTCAAGTTCCTTCAAGTTTCAATGGGTTACTCGCCAACGAAGCTGCCATTTGGCACTGAACCGGGTGTCGAACTTTGATGATTGAGTTGTGACACTCGAGTTGTACCTTGCAGTCTGTCTGTACTCGAAACATCTGTAGATGACCTGCCTCCTGGCGGTCTTGAACCACACAGTGCGCGTCTAGCCTCACAGTGGCATAGAGGCATACTTTTTATCGTTATCGTTCGTGGAATATCAAAACCAAACAGTTTTTAGCAGAGCTGCGTCTACTCCACCCTGGTGTTCGTCTTCGTTGAACGGCAGGACTTTTTTACGACGGACATTCTTATCATAGATATAGAATTTGCTAGCAATCAATTAACTTTTATTTCTCCGATCTATCCTTCCATTTTTTTCTGTACTTTTGTCAATTTGTGTCCTGTCCATCTCTGAAATCCTCAAGTTGGAAGTTGATTCATAACCACATGGGTCTGAGATCAATGGATGCTGAGTAAAATTATGAAACCAGACCTGCGGATAAGCATCGGAATTTTCCGCGGCTATTTGAGCTGACCAAAGAGGGCGTGGCTGTTGATAATTAATAATTTGGAAATGCTAGTGAGATTAGAGCCCCATATTCTTGCTCTACACCTCGGTTGATGATAATGGTATCGACCAAAAGGATATCCCTATTATCCATAATATAGTTTGAAGACTTGTCTATAACTCTATATGGATCATGGTCTTATCGACACAGACCAGCTTTCCATGGCTCGCGATGACCTGATGTGTTAAGCATTGCCACACCTGGGAGTGTCCTCCAACGGCCTTCCTGCAAATCGGGCGGAGAAGGACAGAAATGCGGAGAGAGTGCCCTGAAGCCTGCTTCTGCTGACTCAATTAGACAGATCTGGGTCCAGGGCTGCCTGGATGATTGGTGTTCGATGGGCTTCGACGCCTGGGGGAACTCTGGAACAGTGTTTGGCTGTGAGTCTGACCTTACTTGTATCCCTGTCCCCTTCCCTTCCTCTTCTCTCCTTATCTTCCTCTCCCTCTTTCTTATTGACCTCCGTTTTCTGCCCACTCCGTATTCTCTCCTTCATTAATCACCATGGCGTCTGCTAGATCTGCATCCCGCGCCTTCTTGCGCTCTACTCCCTCCTTCAGACCGGCTGTCCGCAGCTCTGGCTTCGCTCTTCCCTCTCAGGGTTTCCGCGCTGGCTCTCGCCGCGGTTATGCCTCAGAGACCAGCTCCAACAAGTCCTCAAACACCTTCCTCTGGGCAGGTCTTGCCATCGCTGGTGGTACCGGTGCATACTTCTACCTCAAGGGGGGCGATGCCAGCATTAGCTCCAAGCCCTTCACCCCTACCCAAGCCGACTACCAGAAGGTATACGATGCCATTGCGGACCGTCTTGCCAACGAGACCGACTATGACGATGGCAGCTACGGACCTGTAAGTCCCACACCCCCCCCTCACAAGTGTCTACATGCCCGGCGTCTAACCGCCGCCGCTATCACAGGTCCTCGTCCGATTAGCCTGGCACGCAAGTGGAACTTACGATAAGGAAACCGGCACGGGAGGCAGTAACGGTGCGACAATGAGGTTCGCCCCGGAGTCCGACCACGGCGCCAACGCCGGTCTCAAGGTTGCCCGGGACTTCCTGGAGCCCATCAAGGCCCAGTTCCCCTGGATCACCCACTCCGACCTCTGGACCCTCGCCGGCTCCTGTGCCGTCCAGGAACTCGGCGGCCCAGTTATCCCCTGGAGACCTGGCCGTCTCGACAAGGATGTCGCAGGCTGCACGCCGGACGGTCGTCTCCCCGACGCCTCCAAGGAGCAGCGCCACATCCGTGATATCTTCGGCCGCATGGGCTTCGATGACCGCGAGATGGTCGCTCTGATCGGTGCTCATGCTCTGGGCCGCGCTCACACCGACCGCTCTGGCTTCGATGGACCCTGGAACTTCAGCCCTACCGTCTTCACGAACGAGTTCTACAAGGGCCTCGTTGACGAGAAGTGGCAGCAGCGCAAGTGGAACGGCCCCGTTCAGTTCACGGACAAGACTACCAAGACCTTGATGATGTTCCCGAGTGATCTCGCCCTTGTCAAGGACAAGGAGTTCAAGAAGCACGTTGACCGGTACGCTAAGGACAGCGATGTCTTCTTCAAGGAGTTCTCCGATGTCTACGTGAAGCTTCTTGAGCTGGGTGTGCCCTTCGCCAGTGATGCTAAAGACCGCTTCGTTTTCAAGGCCTCTGAGTAGATGTCTCGCCATAACTTGAATTTTGACTTGGGTTGAAGCGGAGTTCTGGTCTTTTTTCCTTTTTGTCTCGTTTTGTTAATTTCCTTTTTCAACCTTTCGATATCCGACAGTTTTGTCGTTAGAGGCATATGTCACATCTAGATGTTCGGCAGGTTTCGTCTTGCAGTTCGTTTGTTCATTTGGCTAGAGTGTACTATCAGTTAGATCTGTCTAGTTCTTTAGTGGTGTGCAACGCAAAAATTTCCAGAAATCTTCAAATGAACTACCGAATAGTAAGTCACATCCTGGACGCGGAAGAAAGGCCCCTGCATAGTCTTGGTACTCTTGTTCATTCAGCATAGAACAATATAATTTTACAAGTGCCTGAGAATCTTCCAAGGTTGGTTGTTGTAGGCTGACTTATCGCGGGATTCTTTTTTTTCCAAATGGAATTCCAACTCCGCATCCCTCTCCTAACGCAACGACCTTCGATCCATACCTCAGTCTCATGGCGAAGACTTTGCGCTTTCAGGTCAAATATCAACGAACAGTGAGATTCAGGGACAGAAATTTACAAACTGTGAAGAGTTAAAGGGAACCAACCATCCACAGCCAAATAGCGAAGCAAGAGCGCGAAAGAAAATGACAAGACCGACCACAATCGCGCCCGATTTCTACGAGATCCTGAGTCTCCCCTTCCCAGACAAACCTACCACGTTCTCGAAGCAGCATCTCAAAGCCGCCTACCATAAAGCCTTGTTACGATACCACCCCGACAAGACCTCTAGCGCGATCGCAAAAGACACCCCGCTACCAGCCACCCTAGCCTCTTCCTCCTACGACGACGAATTCTCGCATACAAGCCAAATCATAACAGTTGATGAGATCACAACCGCCTACAAAACACTATCTGACCCCTTCCTCCGCGCCGAATACGATCGTTCCCTCCGTCTGGATCGAAGTAGGGCCGCCGGCCGGGAGAAGAATGGCGCTGTTTTTCATACGGGGTTAGAGGTCGTTGATTTAGAGGATCTTGTCTGCGATGAAGGAGGGGAGGACGAAGACGCAGAGGCTATCTGGTATCGCAGCTGTCGGTGTGGTGATGAGAGGGGGTTTTCGGTATCGGAGCGGGATCTGGAGAGGGAGGTGGAACATGGGGAGATTGTCGTTGGGTGTCGAGGGTGTAGTTTATGGATGAAGGTTCTGTTTGCAGTGCAGGATGATGAGGAGGAAGATGATAACACGGTTCAAGATGCTGGGCAGAAGACGTGATGGGAAGAAGCATTGCTTGCTTCATCTTCACACATTTATCGCTCGGGAGCTCTATTCGATACCGCGCAGGTCAGATGGTAGCCCTCTGGTTGTTGTATCCTCACCACCGGCTGTTGGCTAACCCATTCGAGGCTTGTCATGCCGATACCTCGCCCGCGAAGGGCAGCCATGGAACTCAGACGCTGTGGTCATGGTCCATTACCCATGGGATAAGGGAAATAGTGAGCTAGGAGCTGAAACGGCCTCCGCTCGAACGGAATGCGCCGAATGTCCATTGCCAGGGTATTGGTCTCTTGAATACGGAGCATATCAGATACATAGAGGACCATCCTTTCCCGATATGCTACCTAGCGACACCAGATGATCCTGGGTATATCATATTTAGAAATTAGAAATCCAAGATCAGTGAACTTAGAATTGCAATGTGTTCTTGAAGGAAATTTCTGTGGAAAGCATGTTTAACTTAACGCACTGGGCTGTGGCAGGTACGACCTTCACTGTGGAGGGGCCAGGGCTGATGACATATATTGCGAACTTCAGTTGTCAACAACCCAACATCAATCTTTCATCAGCTCTCTCACCATTCTCGAAACCAACACCTACACCATCCACCAAGATGGTCGTACCCGTCAACATCTCCTCCAAGGAGCAATTTAACAACCTTCTGTCATCCTCCACCTTTGTCGTCGCAGACTGTGAGCCTCCCCGCCTTTTCGTTGCTCCCCCTCACCCCTCGCAGATCGAGTTTCCCACCCACCCGCGTACATCACAGACACTGACACATCTTTTAAACATCTAGTCCATGCCCAATGGTGCCAACCATGCCATGCAATCGCTCCTGTTTACGAGCAGCTAGCCATGCAGCTCTCGCGCCCTAACCGGATCACCTTCACCAAAATCGATGTTGACCAGCAGCAAGAGATCGCCAAGGCATATGGTATCACAGCGTACGTCCTGTTTACAGAGATCCCATACACACATCAATCTACTCGGTACGAGAAAACACGCTGACACAGATTTTTAGCATGCCTACATTCATGGTCTTCGAGCGAGGTCGTCCAACAAACACCATCCGCGGCGCCGACCCAGCAAAGCTAAACCAAGCGATCCGAAAACTCGCCGCAGAGGCCAGCAAGACAGAATCCTCAGGAGAAACACAGGGCGAAGCAGCAGGCGCTACATGGGTCGGAGCCGCCACTCCCAAGGGTTACAGTGACATCACGCAAGAATACGACGTGAAGGGTCTCGAACTATTGAACCTGGACAGCGAGTTCGGTGTGCCCAGGACACTATTCGAGTCGTCGAAGCCTTCCGCACTCGCAAACGGGAAGGGCAAAGAGGGTGCAGCGGACTGGGTGGAGAGTGACACGGATGAGCAGTTGATGCTTTACATCCCGTTCAAGTCTACGCTCAAGGTGCACTCGCTCCATATCACTTCTCTTCCTCCCTCCGATGGAGATGACGATGAGGTCCCCATGCGGCCTAAGACGATTCACCTGTACACGAACCGCGCGCATGTGCTGGGATTCGATGAAGCAGATGACATTCCGCCTGTGCAGAAGGTGACGCTCGAGTCTGGGGACTGGGATACGAAGACAGGGACGGCCAAGATTGACCTACGATTCGTCAAGTTCCAGACTGTCTCCTCGCTGAATATATTCGTTGTGGATGGCGACGGTGATAGCGAGAAGACACGAGTGGACAGAGTCCGCATCTTCGGCGAGGCTGGAGAGAAGAGAGAGATGGGCAAGCTGGAGAAGATTGGTGATGAGCCGGGAGAGTAATCGTCGAGTATTGACCATGATAGTAAATATCAAGTAGATGACACTGAAATTCCAGTACGACTAGTGGTCTACCTAGGAAACAATAAACTTACGATTATGATGGCAAACAGCAATGGATAAAAAAGACATAATAACATTCACGATATCTCGAGTAGAATATCTCAAGCCAAGAGATACAGTCTACAAAGCTATCTAAAAACCCTGATAAAAACCAGAGCAACCTGCGTATCCCAACATAAAAGATACGAGAGGCCTCTAAAAAAGAATTGTCCGATCCCAAACCAACTGGTCTCATCCTATCAGAGAAAAATCAGAAAGACCAATAAAGTAAGGACCGGCGTGCAATTTCGTCCTTCTGTGACGCAACTGACACCTGGGAAAAAAACATCACTGAAGAGATGTCCAGGCAACACGGGTAAATGTAGAGTTGCGCCGCCGCACGAAGAAAGAAAAGAAAAAAAAAATGCAAAGGATGTTGGGCGGCGGAGGTATTTATTGTGTTGGGTCGGAGGGGGATTATTGTTTCTGCGCCCTCGCTTGGCTAGTCAGACAGAGTCTGCATAAATGGGAAAATCACGTGACAGGAAAATTTCTCGAGGGTCTTGGTTAGTGAAGGCTCTTCTCTCCCTTTCTCATAACACAATCTTAAAGGTCTATGATGAGATTATTGGATGTTAAAACATATGATAGGAAGAGACTGACTCCCTCTGGGAGCATGATCTGAACACCATCCACTGAGGCCTTGTTTTGTGCTTTTGTTTCTTTTCTTGTTGGGTCATTTGTCTCTGATGGGAGACTGTCACTGATCTGACTGCGGCACAGTCTTTTCTTTTTCTCGCTCTGCTTGCCTTGTTTGCTCGAGGCCATGATTGAATCCTGAGTGTGCTTTCTTTTCATTCCTTTCGTCTGTTGGATTTTCGATAGGTTGATAGACGTCGATATATTCGGTGGATGTTGATAGAAGCTCAACGCCTCGGAGATGTTGATGCGAGATAGCATGGTTATGATAGCAGTTCTGATAAGGTTTTGGAAAATAATGAGATGCTTGAGTCCTAAGATAGAAGATAAGAGCATTTACGTCCAATCCCGGGATAGTCGCTATCTTGACTGTCATGGAAGCCATTCAGATATTGACTGTCTACTATTGTCACGGCTTGATCTCCAGTGCTATTACTGACGCTGATCTGTAAGTTATATGCATGCGTCTAATTTTTGGTATCGGGAACAACGCGAACGAACCATGGATCGGACCAAGTGCCATCAACAGGTGAAGCGTCTGAGCTTGAGCAGTGACCAAGCTCCCCAGTGACCTGCCTTGTATGGAGTATGAAGTTTATGAACCTTTGGCAGGCGGATATCCTAATCCTCCAGCCATGCTTTCGGAGTCCGGACTGACGGTTCATCCAATCTTGACCGTGGCTGACTCGAACGCTACCAATCGGAGTCTATCGGACCGAGTCAGACAAAGTACGATGTCGAATTCTCTGTCTCCTCGCCTCACTATGAGAGTTTGGAGTGGATATGATGGACTTGGCTTTTATCATGATTGTCGTCGTTCCAGAGGTTCTTCAATTCCGAGACCACAGCGTGCACACTTCACTGGCGCACACCACTGACCTCGACAAAAAGTAAAGAACAGATGAAGATCTGAAGATTCAACCATGAGGGTCCGGAGTCGGACATCGTCCGATGTCGATCGCAGCTGAGGAATCAAATCCCTGGATGGAGAACGTGCACATCTGCCCTGTGCAGACTACCGTGCTTCCTGCAAAGGCACATCCTCCGACCCACGAGTTGGCCCTCAGCTCATGCACTCTGCCACTCAGTGATGCTGCGACTCGCTCTGGTTCTGCCATTGGACAGAAAGGTCGCAAATTGCAATCCCGAGTGGATCTATGCAAGACTGGAGTTCGTGTGTAGATAGAGTTTACCAACACTGCGAGATGGTCAAGACCCTCACTGTCATCGTGTTTCAATTTGACCTTTGGAGATTTTGTTATTGTCCAAGGTTCTTGGCGATTTGGGGCGTTCGAGGCTTCGAGCTTGCAGCGGCAAAAAAGCAACCTGTCGGGGCTTCGGGACAGAAGACGTGCTGATCGCCAGGCGAATACGGAGTAAAGAGCCGACGCTGCCACTTGCCACAGAGTTCACTTCTCAGCCAAGCAATGGCAATGGGTGTCGAGAACTATCCGTAGGAGACCAGTGAGGTCGCCTTTGGTATCAGCGACGCATTGTATATGAATCGCCTCCGGAATTGGCGGAAGATGCTCAAGATGCACGGCGGACCGTAATGATTTTCAGATTGTCGTCCATTATGCCATTTCGAGTGTCAAGACGAAATGTGAAGAAGATGAGAACCTTGGGGATATTCAACTAAGATTTCGGATCCACGTTATCTTCTCCTCTTCTCGAACCGCGGGTCGGACGGTCAACAACATACCATTCAGGGATTAGACTTGACCAGTGCCTTGGAAGATAGCGCAAACCCCCAGGGCCTAACATTTAGTACCTCGTGCTAACAGCCGAATGTGCACTAAAGTAGGTACGAGAGTCCACCGTCGGTTTAAAGATCCACTGGCCCTCTTTTGCTGTGACTAACGCGTTAGCTTACTGTCAATCGTTCTCCAACTGGAAGCAGCATTAACGCACGTGTCCCAGCCAGGCCTCGACTCTCAAACTAGCACTTCTGTGCTTTGCTTTGCACCTGCACAGTTGGATCGGCCTCTGGTTCCGGAACAGAGCACTACTGAAGTGGTTAGTGGACGACAGAACTATCTGTGATTGACCGTCAACGCCATGCTGCTCGGAGAAAACATGGTCCAATGCCTCGCCACTAGGTCCACGAGGTTGAGTCCGACCTTCCCTAAAGAGCAAGAGAACACAGCATCTTGAAGCTAGTTTGTGGACTAAAGGTTCCCTCGGGTCCTTCCCCAGGATTGGCAGCCGTCCATGATTCCGTACCCAGACGGAACTTGGAATCCTTTCCCGCGGACGGACTGACTCGAAATTGTGAACATGAAACGAGATTACCAATATTACAATACGTACCGTCGAAGTTGAAAGTGGACACGGTGTACAACATCCCCGCAAAGCGCTATGCTTAGCTCTCGAGAGTGAGATCCGGCTCGGCAGGATGAAGCAACAACGGCCAATTTATTTTCGAGTTATGCCGCGTGTGGCGTTGCCACAGGATGTAATGGCTCGCTGCGATTTGGAATTGACAGGGTATGTTCAAAGAAAGTTTGAATCAGCGAGATTCGCCGGTGGCGAGATTATTCTTATCCATATGACGGAGAACAGACTCAATTGAGGCCCGCCGGTGTCCGCCAGTCTGGGATATTGCCTCTGGCGCGGTCGAACATTCTAAGAATGCCACTATCTAGAGCCTATTTTTACCCTCAATCAATAGTTGCTGTTATGGTCAATCGATGATCGTTCAAGACGGATGTGAATGGCTAGACAGGTGGGAGTGGGGGACTGCAAGGGGATGCGTCGGAGATGAGCTCTCATTGGAGACCGTCGGACTTGTTAAGCTGTTTCAGATTCAATTTAGCTATTTGGACTGGACTCCGTATATTATTGCCTTAGCGTTGTCGTCAGTATCGGATGTGCCTGTTTTGAGATTCATAACGTCGCCTAGTTAGCGGGCATACGGTATTACTCATAGAAAGCAATCACTTTCCTATGCAGGTAAGTTGATTTCGACAGAGCAACCTCTGGATTCGGTACAAGTCCGACCACGAGGGCTTCGGCATCATCAGACGATCATGATTTAGAGCACCTTCCCCGTTCAGTGCCATGTGTTGCATGATCCAGACCCGCAAGGCCATACAGCTTGGTTGACTTCAAAGTCCAACTGATGTGATGAGACGTGATAACATTCTCATTTTTGCTTTTCTCATCTCATTCATTGGTATCTTATCAAGGTCTGGGGAGGTAGTTTCCGACTCTACGGTTCAAAGCCATCCCACGACCGATTGCCCTGATTACCGTCATGATCAGAGATTATGGCGTAGCATTCCGTATTCCAGCCTGCTAAGGCGGCACCGTCGTCATCTTCGCTTGTTCCATTTGTTCTAGATTATTAGATTCCAACGGCGGCCAACCCGCCCACCATGCTATCGGAATTCTCAAACACCATCCCACCCTGCTGCGACAACCAGACCCTCCAATTCGCCCAACAAGCCACGAGCCCGACCACTTGTCGTCAAGATGCACGAGGTCCCTGTCTCGAAACAGAGCGAGAGGGCCCGTGGCGGGTCTGGCGGCGCCCACTCGCGCGGGCTAGCCTTCCCGCCCAGCTGTCATTCTCGCGGCTCGCCGGAGCGTAGCGTATCAACCGCGAGAAAAGTACCTCGTGGCTCGAGATCCGAAAGATTTCGATTCCATTACATGCGAATTGCGAGTCTGACCAGACCGCAAGTTGGGGGTCATCATATTACAGTATCGCACGGGCGACTCGATACTCTTTCCTTTGTGAGCCTGCCCAGGGTGGGCCTGTATCTGACCTGTCATCCACTCTCAACTTGAAAATTGGAATATGACAGCTTGGGGGTCAAACTTGGTTTACGGCTGCTAATGCAAGGATGCGTGACGGCGTCGATCTGCAGGGCTTGCATTTTTGAGACGATTGGGGTAGGTTGTTTTCCGTGACGCGAGACGCGCAGGGAAGTTGGACCTTTATCACACCCAAGCATCTTTTCTTCGTATCTGATCACATCTTCCTTACATACAGAATCCTCCGTCCCTATCTCGTTGGGTTTCTCCGGGCGTGAGTCTACTACTGTGCATGATCATGACAGAAGGATTCGACTCGTCATATCATCTCATCGTCCGTGCGACAACGGTTTTTGATTCCTCATAGCTAAGCCAATGACGGTGAATCCAGTCCTCCTAGCTCCAGTCACAACGGTCCTGGATCATACTTCTCCGCCAAGGTACGTAACTCGTAACAGCCCATACGGACCTTGAACTGGAGTACGCCCAGAAGCCGAGAGAAGTCCACGAGCTGCTGGAGACATGATGTTTAGACCTCTTTCTATACAGAGTAAGAAGCAACATACGAATTTCGAATTCTAAACACTCTACACCTCTTACGGATCCATTCCTAGGAGCGAGTACGGAGTCAAATCCCCCCCGAGCCGTTCCGTCAAGGTCAAGTCGTCTGACAAGCTCCAATAAAAAAGCCGTTAATCTTAGCCCTTAATCTAGGAGTATATTTATCTGGGAACCTCGTCTAGCCTGTTGGACTAGAATAATCAATTGCGGAGTATGGCTATTGGAACCCTCAAGTCTCTGCTCTCCGGTACTGTAGACCGAATGGAGTCCTCTCGACTCCTGAGTCCTGACTCCTGAGAGAAAAGAATAGATTGCTTCGGTCTCCGTTTCCTTCTCGAAGGTGTTTAGCTTCTTCTATGGACCTCTGCGCAATCTATACTGGAGATTACCTCGGGGCCTGGCGGCGCGGGACCACCGGCACTTGGTGATTGTGGATATGAAGAGAGCATGACATGATATGAATTATTCGTGATAGAGATGGGACGGCTTGAAGCCCAGTCCTGAGTCTGAGTTCAAGTTCGAATCCAAAGTACGTATCTTGTACATACGTAGTTATCTACTCCGTAACTAGTTAACGGCTGTTCTCTAGTAATTGATCCATCATGCCAAGCTGGGGACAAAAGTACCTACGTACGGAGTGGGACTTGTCTGTTGGAGTCCACTGTCCACTGTTGTTATATTATCTCATTTCTTCTCACGGTGGCCACCGGAACCGGATATAGTATTCGATAAGTATTCATCTTAGAGTACAGACTCGTATAGATACAAGATAGCCTGGAAAAACTCGGCCTCAAATATCAGGAACAATTAATTCTCCATAGCGGAGCATATCTATCTTTAGCGCAGCCAATTACGCACTCAGACGCGCACGGTTAACCCGATGAAGAAGATTAGGCATTGGGCTAGTCTCAATCGAATCTGACACTTTGAATTGAAGCCAGGCAGCGGTCTAGACATGATATCTTGAAAGTCTCTCATGCGTCTCGAAGTCGGACATGCAAAGGAAGGCACAATTCTGCGAGTTTGTGTTGCACAGTATGTATTGCAGTGTACGGAGTACGGCGCTTCCAAACAATTTCAAGTCTGGTTCTGGTTCCAGCCAAGAATTGGAGAGGTATCCGTAACTGGTTGTGCAATGTGCATTCGAAATGTGCAACAAAGGCTGGTAACTTTCGGGAGTACATCATTAGGACCTAGTAGAAAGTCAAACTCATTGCCGGGAGTCTATATTGTATGTTCCTGGCTTCTGTTATCCATGGATCTGGAGCCAAATCTGACAGCTCTAGTTCTCCTTGCTTGGGCGAGTCTCGGAGCTGTCAGCTGTCAGCTGTCAGGCCGGATACGATGCTGGGTTAGTTGTTGAATCTGCAGTCACCTGTGAGGGACTCTCTCAGACTGAGACTATCACTGAGAGTAATAAAGTTATGCGACGCTGATCTTTGCATGCAACATGACAAATTTTCGGTACGGATTAATTATGGAGACTGATTGCTTTATCACGAATTCAATGCACCATTGTATCTAAAAATTGGACGTGTATGATAAGACAAGCGACTGAATGCAGATAGCGACCTCGTTGCTTTTTCCTTGATCAGAGCACGAAGTTGAATCACAAACTCAGGTTTGAGGTTCTTGATCACCGAGCGCGCGGTAATTAAGAAGTGATAGTCTCTCATACCCATGTACTACCGGTAGACTATCGCCGGGCTAGTGGACAGTTGAAAGGAACAAGACGGGGTAAGCTTTTGGAGTACTCCGTACATGCCAAGCCAACGTTCAGACGTTAAGGTCGAAGTCGAACAAAGAACTTGAAGATTGAACAGTGAAGAGTCAAGACTCAAGACGAGCAGTGATGTGGCGGTGGGGAATCGAATCCTGCAGACGAGTTCATATGCCGACTGGGACTGCAGCAGGCTACGCGTCTTGAGTAACCTGACCATGCCTGTTGCCTCCAGATGGCTGATGAAGAATCATCAATGACATCGATACGATTGTATGGGAGTGAGCCACTGTGAGCCCCGAGGTTCTTGGCTACTGCAAGGCTGGGCTCTCCGCAGATGTTCCTGCAGTAGGCCACAAGGAACAAACTGATCGCTCCAGCTGGAGTGAACAGGTCGAACGGAAGCTGGCTGGATGCGAGTCTATGACGAGACCGAACTGAAACTTGTCTCTCCGACTTCACCGGAATTTGTTTATGCAGTTGAGATGGCGGAGATGTCTCATAGCGAGGATATTTGTCAATTGCAGAATACTCCGACCCGCAGACTGAATGTCAATTGTATGCAAGGTACCTGGCATATGACAACTTAACAAGACTCTGGAGTACAGCCCTCGTTCAAGACAGGCCATCCGTGGTTTCGGCTCATATGAATAATGCAGCAAATATTCGATAACGCGCAGGGAATGAATATGCGTCGTGATGTGTTCTGGTACAGCATGCCACTGAGCAGTGGTGAGTGGGCCTTGAGACGGTTTCGAAGGTAAATCTTGACTCGCCACTGGATCAATAAACCCCGTTGATATAGGTATCATGTAGATTACTCCGTCGATGGTCAGCCTTCTTTGTCCTCCGCGAGGCCGAAGGAGCGTGACAGTGACGAGAGCAAGCAGCCAATGCAGCAGTGGAGTGGCAAGGGTACGGGGAATTGATTCTGATCGACCTTGCCGTCTCTTCTGTTCACAATCACGGAGACCCTCTCGCTGATCTTAACTTTGTCTTCTGGACGGCTGGAGCGTGGGAATGGGCCGTCATTGGATGATCTATTCTGTCAAATTGGGCATGGTTTGGGTCCAAAATGGATTTATTTTATTTGATTATGTGCCAAGCCCCACACTCCAAATTGAGTCGACTCGTTGGTTCTGCTGATAAGCCACTGATGTTACCCAGCCCAGTCTCACTGAGTGCTGTGATGCAGTTGGACAGTCTTGCACGGTGATTGACTGTTGTAAGCGCGGTCAACTCCGGAGACAGGTCGAGCTGAGGGGGGTGGAAGGCACCGGCACTGGACAGTGGCAGAGTGGCAGAGTGGCAGAGTGGCAGAGACTGGACGTTAATCAATCAGCTATTTTAGGCAGGAGCGATCAATTGGATTGGTCTCGGAAATGATAGCGAGTGTGGCCTCAGAGTCAGAATCTCCGCATTGACCGATCCTGTATTCTCTTGTAAAGTTGTAAAGTGTAAAGTAACATAAGCCCACTCGTGCCAGGGCCCACCCCATTACGCCTTTTCTGGGATTCCCCGACTCAGTCTGTCCAATCTCCCCATTTGAGAATGGCACAACATTCGGATGCCAACGGCGACACTCAGAGACATACGACGGAGTGGCACGGAGTCCTGAGTGAGTGTCTGAGTATGAGAATGATAATATAATACCGTATTGCAGAGCAGAGAAAAATAATTAAATTTGAAATACCATTGGATAAA
The DNA here is from genome assembly GCA_027569205.1 of Aspergillus kassunensis. NCBI lineage: Eukaryota > Fungi > Ascomycota > Eurotiomycetes > Eurotiales > Aspergillaceae > Aspergillus > Aspergillus kassunensis. The sequence goes on along the minus strand of JAPDEQ010000014.1, from coordinate 503,183 downwards.
TATTGAGCTAAAGTACTGAGTGGACGAATTCGTAGCACAGGCAGATCTGACGCTCTTTTATCCACAGCCCGTCCATCATCCTCCACCATCTTTCTCTTCTTGTCTCTCATTTCCCACCCCCGCGACTTCACTTCCTTCTTCCTCTTATTTCAGTTCATCTTGTCCTTTTCTTTCCCTTTTAGCTCATCGATAGTCTTTCGTTTCTTTCCTTTTCTCTGTCGTCTTCCTCTCTCAACCGACTCTTCAGTCCCGGTACCTGTTCGCTTCCAGACCTTCGTCCTCTTCAGGTTTGGTTCGCTTCTTATACAGGTTCCTGTCCTTCATTCATAGACATACTCGTCTTCAACCCAACTCTACAGTGTCCCGCCCAGTCATTCCTTATCTGAGGCTACACTATCATTCCTTGTCCTGCATCCTCGTGGCCGATTATCATCTACCCACACATACTATATATTTAATATTACCTATCAGAGTACACTCTACTCTTGTAACTACAACACCTAATGTGAGTTCGCCTTGACAGCGACTGAACCTGGAAATTCTAACAGATTAGACTACCATGGACGCAACCTACACAATGGCACCCAGCCAGGTGCAAGGCCAGCCGCAATTCGCATACTACCACACAGACTCGCAACCGAGAACGCAACCATACCACAGCCATCCTTCAGATATGCAGTCATACTATGCTTTCCACCATCATCAACCCCACCAGCCGCACTGTGTACCCGAGCACCAGCCCATATACACTGCTCCCCTTATCAACATGCACCAAATGGCTACCACAAACGCCTTCCGAGGTGCCATGAACATGACACCCATCGCCTCTCCTCAGCCGTCGAACCTGAAGGCTTCGCTTGCCGCTGGCTCCCCTGTTCTGATGCCCATCGACACTAGATTCGTGAGCCACGACTACTACGCCTTCCCCTCAACACCGCCCCTCTCGACCGCGGGAAGCTCTGTGAGCAGCCCGCCATCGATCAACGGCACCCTCCACACTCCCATCAATGACAGCTTCTTCGCTTTTGACAAAGTGGAAGGTGTCAAGGAGGGTTGCGAAGGAGAGGTTCACGCTGAGATCCTTGCTAACATTGACTGGCAACGTTCGGCTTCGCCAGCCATGACTCCTGGTACGTTCGACAATTTACTGCACGAAGCCGCAAAATAGGGTTGATCACGAAGCTAATATCCCTCTTTAGTGTTCATCCACAACCCTTCAATCAGTAGCCAGGGCTCGGATCTTCTCTCGGCAAACAGCTCTTGCCCATCCCTTTCCCCATCGCCTTCTCCCGTTTCTTCTCTCTTTGGACAGTCGCAGTCATCCGTTCAGCTTGAGCAGACTGCCTCTTTCTGCGATCCACGGGAACTTACTGTTGAGGCATCAGTGCACAACCACCCCGCTGAGCTCCCACCCCTTCCTTCTCTGTCGTGTGAGGGCGAAGAGCCCAAGGTGGTCCTGAGCGAGGCGGTAACCCTGCCTGTGCATGAGAACCCAACCCCCTCTTTCGCAACTTCCACTGAGGACCACCTCAACAGCCTACCTTCGTTTGATAGCTTTTCGGACCTTGACTCAGAGGACGAATTCGTGAACCGCCTGGTTGACTTTCACCCTAGCGGCAACACATTCTACCTCGGCGGCAAGAGACAACGTATCGGAACTTACTCGCTGGACGAGGACGAGTTCCTGAGCGAACACGGTTTGGAGGAGCCGGAGGATTTCGACGTGGCTCTGTCTGGTCTTCCTAACATGCACATGTACATGGGCGAGCACGAGGAAATGACAGTCAGGAAGCGCAGCAACTCCCGCAAGTCAGTCAAGATTGAGCGCTTGGAAAGCGAGTCCGATGTCTTCGCCGGGGAGCAGGTCCAGATGACTTTCAACGAATACCACAACGAGGCCGCCTGCACGCCTGACCACCACCACCACGACGGGTCCAGCCAAGAGCGCCAGAACTCGGTCAGCAGTACTTCCGGCTCTGAGAACGGAAATGCGCCCGTGTCGGTTAACCGCCGCGGTCGCAAGCAGTCGTTGACTGATGACCCTTCCAAGACCTTCGTCTGCACCCTCTGTTCCCGTCGCTTCCGTCGCCAGGAACACCTCAAGCGGCACTACCGCTCATTGCACACCGAAGAAAAGCCATTCGAGTGTCACGAGTGCGGTAAGAAGTTCTCCCGCAGCGACAACCTCGCCCAACACGCCCGGACCCATGGCAGCAACACCCTTGTCATGGGGGTTCTTGACCCCAACGGTGCTGCACCAACCTCTTACGAAGATCGTGACCCATCCACAATGGGTGCCGTTCTCTACGAGGCAGCCAACGCAGCTGCGACCAAGTCAACCACCAGCGAGTCCTCGGACGATAGCACGGAAACCCCGTCTGTCGAGCGACGCTCCATCAAGAAGCGCAAGCGAGAAGAAACCACTGTTTAAGCGGTTGATCTATCGCTTGAGGCTTTCACGAATTGCTACGCGACCAGGAGCATTTCTCTATACACTTAATAAATTTCCTATGCTTCGACTTTTGCACTGGTTGGTTTGACTTGGGTTGGTTCGGCGTCTTACGGTAATATTTGAACGGTATTCGGCGTCTGCAATTCTCCAGGCCAACAAGAGAACAACAAGAGGTGTTTTGGGACGCCCATGACAATTTCACTATAGAGGGCGCACTCGGAATCCTTGGGTTGGATCAAAATCATAGAGCTCATGCTTTCACAAAAAGCATGGCGGGGCTGTATCATCATTCTTGTTCTTTCCTCTCTTTTTTTCGTTTCTTGTACTCTGTTTAATCATTTTTCTCTTCCTTCACATACTTCTTCTTTTCTGCCTTCTTCATTATCTCTTCTTTCAATCTCGTTGACACTGCCTTGCTGTGCATCTACTCTGATGTAATATGATTTTTTCTTGCCATTTCGTCATTCCCTGTGCTGGCCACATCCTTGTATAATTTTTTTTTTTCTTTCTTGTTCTTGCTTTTCTCCCCGTCGTTGCCTCATACCCCTATTTGCATACTACTACATTTATTTATCTATATCTATTGTTGGATGGTTAGGCTTGGATGGTTCCAAGGTTGGTTGCATAATTGTGTGCTGTTGCGTTGAGCATATACTGGTACGGTCGCTGTGTTTGGACCTATGCTCTGTACTTCGTCTTGCGGCATAGCTAGTTAATCTGATTGAGGTGTTACTGAAGCATTATTCTTCTATTCTAAATACCGAGCGTAAAACGTTGATAGTAATTCATTTAGTAATCTGTTGGAGTTGAGATCCATACTTTGAGCGTGTAGTGGTTTTCATGGAGGCGGATCCAAGGTCGGAGCCGGTTTCACATTGTGGACTATTGTTCTGAACCAGCGACATTCATGCACTCCAACTAGAGTCACGAAAAAAAGAAGAGAATGTTCAACACGGTTGATGCTCTGACTACCGCTATTTCTCCTCTCGCGATCGCAAGACAATTGAGGCTCACTACCTAGCCGACTGAAGTTTCACTTAGTATTGTGAACCCCTCCGAGGGGTAACAAAAAAAAGTCTATTTCGGAAGCAGCATCACCATCACACATTACACTTGCGGTCTTGACCTTAAACGAATTTAAGATAAACCATCACCTTTGCCATATCAAGCCAATTTAATTGGAAGCCATCACAATGTCATCATCATCATCACCAAACCGAACCCCAGGACTAAACGTAATCGCCCTAATCTCCGGCGGAAAGGACTCCCTCTACACAATCCTGCACTGCATCCGGAACGGACATAAGGTTGTTGCTTTGGCGAATCTTCATCCGCCATTATATACAGCCACAGCCTCTGCCTCTGGGGAGAATCATGTATCGCCACCTCTCTCTACAGGGACACCAGGCGAAACAGAAATAGAAATAGAGGCACCATCAGGCCAAGATGACATCGACAGTTATATGTACCAGACTATTGGCTGGTCCATGATCCCGCTTTATGCATCCGCGCTGGGGATTCCGTTGTATAGGGCGCCTATTCATGGTGGGGCTGTTGATACGGGGAGGGTTTATGGGGATGGGGATTCTCAGTCTGCTACTGCTGAGACAGAGGCTGGAGGAAGAAAAGAGGGAGAGGGAGACGAAACCGAATCGCTCCTCCCCCTTCTTCGGAAAATTAAGGCCGCACACCCTGAAGCAAACGCCATCTGCGCAGGCGCCATCTTGTCTACGTATCAGAGAACCCGCATTGAGAATGTTGCGGGAAGGTTAGGGTTAACACCTTTAGCATGGCTATGGATGTATCCGTTCTTACCCTCCCCAGAAGAACGGAGCCTTACTGGCGGAGGAGAGGCAGAGGCAGGGCTACTAGAAGACATGGCATCCGTTGGCTGTTCAGCGCGGATCATCAAGGTTGCGTCGGGAGCACTGGATGACGACTTTCTTTGGGGCGATGTTTCGGGCCCTGCTTCTGGTTCTGGGGGGCTACTGAGGAAGAAGCTTGTTAGGGGTATGAAGAGGTTTGCTGTTGGGGATGGGGAGGATATCCGGGGTGCAGTGATTGGTGAGGGAGGCGAGTATGAGACGCTTGCGGTGGATGGGCCGGGGTTTCTGTGGAAGGGGAGGATTGAGATTGGTGAGGACGCGAGGGAGGTTATGAATGGGGAAGGGGGTGTTGCGTATTTGAGGATTAATGGGGCGAGAGTTGTTCCCAAGACTGCGACTGCAGGTTGTGAGGATGATGGAATTACGGCGGAGAGTGTGAGACGGCCGGCGTTGTTGGATGAGGTGTTTGTTACGGCGTTGGACGGATTGCGAGACGAGTTCGACGACGGAAATGAGGGGAGAGGTACGAGTATGGCGAGAGGGACTTGGAAACTTGCGGAGCCAGTCCAATCCACGAACGGTGGCATATGGATGGTATCCAACATCACAGCACCTGAAGCGGGTCCTGGAGCCGCTGACCAGATGGCCGCGATATCGAATAAGATCCAGAAAACTCTGGACACCGCCGTCCAAGATGGCGGCCGTACAACGGCTGAAATCGTTTTCACTACGGTGCTGCTTCGCTCGATGGCGGACTTCCCATTGATGAACAGCATCTACGTCTCTCTGTTCAAGAAGCCTAATCCTCCGGCGAGGGCTACCGTAGCGTGTGGTGACACCCTCCCGGACGGGGTCAAGGTTATGGTTTCGATGGTGGTGGACCTAGGTCCTAGGGTACGCCGTGACGGTCTACATGTCCAGTCACGATCCTACTGGGCTCCGGCTAATATCGGGCCTTATTCGCAAGCTATGTCTGTGCCGTTACAAGGCAAGGAACGTGTGATTTACATCGCGGGCCAGATACCTCTGGAGCCGGCATCTATGGAGCTGGCTGAAAGTCCGTCAGATGGTAGCCCCTCATGGCTTGAAAACTACCACTTACGAGCCGTCCTTTCACTTCAACATATGTGGCGGATAGGAACTGTTATGGAGGTCGGTTGGTGGCTTGGAACTGTTGCATTTTTCACCGGAAATGACTACATTAGAGCTAGGGCCCGGCTTGCATGGAAGCTTTGGGAGAAAATGCATCAACCAAACACCCAAGAGCTAGAGGAAGAGGAAGAGTCCACGCTAGACGCTTGGGATATCAAATACGGACGCAGAGGGTATGAACGGATTAAAACAGTCACGGGCCCACGGCTCCCCGACTTCGATCTGGTGGATAATGATGACTGCGTGCCGGCATTTTTCGCCGTCCAGGTCCATGAACTTCCCAAGAATAGCAATATCGAATGGCAAGGTCTGGGCTATCGATGTGAGGGGGTGAAAATGACTAGGAAGGGAACAGAGTTCGGACGTGCGACCGAAGTCACGACGAATGAAAACCTGAGGTACTCGTGCATCGAGCTTGATGGAGAAGCTCCAGGATTCGACTTAAAAACGCAAATACAGCGCTTGTTGGAGGTATACACTGGGCAACCGGAAAATTGCCATTGCATTATCTACACTAGCCAGCCTTTGGCTCAAGATTGGTTTCCAGGACAAGTAGTCCCCTGCAAGTCAGTATGGGGCGCTGAGGGGAAGGAACTCGCCGCTGGGGCGATTATACAGAGACAGATGTGATTCTGTTTCGATTCTTGGCCACGAAAAGTCTAACGACGCACTGCGCCGCAGATGGCGTAAGATTCGAGAACGTCCGAACGTGCGCGTCCCTCCACTATCAATATCCATTAGTGCTGGGAGAATAATTGATTGGCCGATAAGCGTGGGCTAGACGTGCCCGACACCAAAGTCAAGTTACCTTCGCAAGCAACTGTTAGTATTATTTCCACCGTGCTTGACTTGACAGGCTGAGCCGTCGTACGTGTCGCCGAACCGATTGGACTGGCGTCCTCTGGGCGCGATGAACTAAGGCCGCTGTTGGGAAAGCGTTGAGCCGAGCGAAACCATAAGCAGGGTGCAGGGAAGGCAGGGAAAGCAAGGAAGTAAGCGAGTGCAGGAAGAGGTAGATGATAGAGAATGAGGCTTCTTCGTTCGTAGATGATAATGATAGTGATGATGATAATGGATGGTGGATTGGTATCCTGTCAAGATCTCGTTGGCGTCGCGAAGCATGTGATGTGAAAGCCTGAAAAAGGGCCGCCTTCCAACGCTGCCAACCTTGGAAAACTCTCAATTCCTCCCCTCTGCATCCTTCGAAGCCTCTATCCTCCTTCCATACGTCTCCCCACCGATCTGCCCATGCCCATTTCTCCTGTCATGTACGTACCGATTCCGCCGTTCTACAAGCCCCGCTGTTTTCGTTGCTGACCATCCGGGGTTTAGTGGCCTTTCCGTCCTGCTTCCTCACACGACTCAAATTTCCGCCCCCGAACATGACGTTCTGCATGTTATAATTTAACCATCTACATCCATGGAGACATGACCTCTTCGACAAGCCAGGAGGACGAGGGGCCGCTTCCGAACACAGCACCGCCTGAACCCGATCTCGTTTCTTTAGCCGACCTCCGATCACTTTCCCGATCGCCTCTCCCAAATCGCCGCAACGGCTCCATTCAGAACCGGGCGCGGACGTCCAGTGACAGCGGCACCGAGGCCGATGATGAGAGCACTAGCTTGCTAAAGGGACTACCGGCGCCGCCCGTTCGAGCTCGAAAGGGAGCGCGTCCAAGCTGGAATGGAGGTGGTGATTATGACCTATGGCTCCCGGGGCTGCAACGGTGGCCTTCGTTGGCCCGGTCAACGTCGCGGAGCTCGCGACGGAGCTCTGTTGGCGAGACCGAGGTTGAAATCCTGGAACTGAGGGAAAAGCTTAGAGCCAAAACACGCATTGAAACTATACGGAGGGGTTTCGAGGCCGCGTTGCTGCTGTCAGTGGGCGGCGTGGTCTTGGGACAGCAGAGCGCGAGGTCACTTGCGTGGACTTGGAGGAAAGGTGTGTTGAGCATCTGGAACTCTCCTAATTGCAATACTAATGTTTTCTTTTTTTTTCTGGCTAGAACTCACTGCTTACGCGCTGACTGTTATCGGTCTTTATGCTCTATACCCACTAAATCGGCATGGACGTCTACGACTTTCCAGGCTCTCGTCCTTTATGATACCCCCGAGTTTTGACCCAGCTCCGCTTTTATATCCGATCCTTCTACCCGTTTACGTTTCCCTGTCCTTATCGAACCATTCGCCGTCATTGATTCCGCCGAATATAATTTTAGCCCTCGCCTCAATTCCGCCCCAGGTCATCCCCATGCACAATTTGGTACATGGACAGAGTGTGATGCACTGGATGTTCTCGATGATTCCAGTTATTGTCTCGGAACAACTGTCCTGGGGTATCATTCGTCCCGGACCTCTTTCACTCCGGGGTCTTGATTCTGAAGTTTTGACTCTTGTTTTCCCTTTGCATCAAGCATTGATACCCACTTTAGATTTCCTTCTTACTACCAGCATCCTTCCAGCGGAATTACAACTTCTGACGGCCGCCCTTATTAATTTGTTTCTATTCGCATCTTCTCCCCAGGCGGAGATCCTCAAAGCCCTGCTATGGCTAGGCAGCCTGTGTATTTTTATCTCTTGCCGACAAGCTCTCCACTGGGAGGTCGCTCTGGCTAGGATTCCCAGTTGGAAATTTCGACGGGCTCTTAGCGACTTTAATTCGCCAAAGAGCATTCTCACCTATCTGGATCAAAGGATCTGCCAGAAATTGAGCCGAGTCGGTTCCTCTGAAGACGCCACCTCAGACAGCGACTCCCCTGACGGCCATTTGACATCTACCTCGCGCCGCGCCGCGCACGATGCCCGGGAAAAGAGCCCCCCAGAAAGTCCTAACGAGAACGCTGCCACAGAAGACTTGGCTCGACGACAAACGTCTACACATTTCGAAGATGGCGTTCGGTTAGACAAGGTCAAAACCACACCGAGAGGTCGACGAAAGCGATTGATGTCTCCAGATCTGGCGTCTTTCCTGTCCATGACTATGCCACAAGTTCAGGTACGCAAATGGCTCTATGCATTGTATGTCTACCTAGCGGTCCTAGCTATCATCTTGGGCCCGGTGCGAAAGTACGTAGGGGAACGTGCATTGCAAGGAGAGGAACCATTCGGTTGGGCACTAGGCTATCTTCTCGGCAACGTGTCGTGGTTCAGGTTTTGGGTCATCACTTCGAGCCTGGAGTACTGGGTGCCCATCCCTCCTCGGCTGGATGACACTTTATCCAACGCGTTTTGTCATCTCGGTCGGGCAGAGCATATACGCCAAGGAGTATTTGGAGAGGCTAGTACACGTCTCATAATTACTGCCTACTGCCTAGTCGTCCTTGTCACGGGCGTCGCAGTAGTCATTCGGTTGGGCACGTTTGCAGAAGTGGACACAAGGCGCAAGGTCTTCCACGGAACGATGGTGATGATGTTTTTGCCAACAATATACGTTGATCCATCTTTCTGTGCCCTTGCTATGAGCTTGGTCCTAACTATATTCCTGCTCCTGGACCTTTTCCGTGCTTCCCAGCTCCCGCCCATCGCTCGACCCTTAACATACTTTCTCGAGCCATATGTGGATGGCCGGGACTACCGAGGCCCGGTCATTGTTTCACATATATTCCTCCTTATCGGGAGTGCCATACCGCTTTGGCTTGCGCTAGCCGATGTTTCCCGATCAGGGGACTTCCCATGGAATGGGTGGGATACAGGAACCCGGGATGTCAGCATGGTGAGCGGAATCATTTGTGTTGGTCTGGGAGACGCTGCGGCATCTCTCATTGGCCGCCGTTTTGGCCGGCTGAAATGGTTCTGGGGCGGAGGGAAATCCATCGAGGGGAGCATTGCCTTTGCCGCCGCAGTGACCGTCGGAGCAATGTTCGCACAAGGTTGGCTCGCACTCGGGCAATGGCCCGTGAGTGGAAGGGATGAACGGCAGCGCTTTTCCTGGATTATGGCGATGATTAAGGCTGTGCTAGCGGCTGGCGGAGCTAGTGCAACCGAAGCCGTCTTGACCGGTTGTAATGATAACGTGGTTGTCCCGATCGTGTTATGGCTCCTGGTGCGGGGACTCGGGCTGTGACCGGTTGGCGAGCAAATATATTATGCTGTATAACATGAGCTTATAGAGACATATTCTCTTATATTTTATGATCTCATTGTGCTATGAACTGAGAACGGACAGAATCTGCGCGTGGAATGCAAAACTATTAGCGTAGAGTAGATACTGCCTACCTACTGATTCGAACGTTATCATGCGAGGTATACTTAGCCATATTCTCGGCTCAGGTGACGCGTCAGGTGACTTGTAATCTCCTACTGCTACTATTCTTGCTCTGGAATACAAGCCTGAAGTCCTCCGCAGGGTAACCGACATACACGAAATCTACTTTTCTCTCTCTTGAACTCAAGGCTGCAGAAAGGGACTGGTCGCCGTGGTCGGTGATTGTCGATCGTATCGACCAACTAGTGGTTTGAGTGGAGGCGGCCATAGCACTTCGAGATATCTAACTTGCTCTTGGACTCCTGAAACGGCGAATCCCCATCAAGCCCACTAGCTTATCAGCCAGAGTAGCGACCACTGACAGTTCACAAGACAAGTGGAGGGATGTGCACTAAAGCGTGCACCATAGATTCTGCCGGGTTGGGTGTGTGAGTGGCACCGGTGTAGTTGGGTGTTGACTCATTTGGGAGTCCCTGTTGATTGGTCGGGGACCGGGCTTCTGCATACATTTAGGTACTCGAGAGCAGCGTGGAAAGAGACTGACGAGTCTTTCGAGGGTAGTATTGAGTCACATTGAAAGCTGATTGCGAGAGGAGGTGATCATCTTATCTAATCGATAACGTGATAGATGGCCTCAGGCTACCAGGCAACCGGAATAGTCTCAGGCTCACACCTTGTTACATGCATGAGGTCTGCCTTTCTTATCTTCCATCATCTAGGTACAGAGAATCATAAATATATTATATAGATCCATCGCCATCTTCATCTGATCTTGTATCTCTGAGTTATCCCTGAACCACTCCGGAGTAGATCTCTCCACCACGTTCCTCAGCTAAACGCCGCCCTCCTGACCGCCTTTCTGGTCATCGATCATCGCCGTTGCTTGTTATCGCAGGTCACGCTCCTCTCGGCGTCGACATCGTCAATCTAACTTGCTTTGCCTTCCTCTGTCTCAAACCTCCGTCTCTATTATCCTTTCCTACGTCTTGGTACTTTATACCATCTCCTGCAGCTTCCCGCCTTCTCAGATCCCATAATCTCCTCTCCATTTCTCTTTCCCCGACCATTCGGCCTACTTCTTATCGGCTCCGCCTTCATTCTTTGGCTGTGCGATAACCCTCTGCTATCCGTCAACTCACCTATCCTTCGTCTTGCATAATTACTGGGGAAGCTCTCGCCTTTTCCTCCCATCCTGCAGCTTCCCGTTGTACCTCACCGCTCCTCTATTAATACAACTCGGCATCTCATTTCACCTTTGAGTCACTACGAGGACTATCTCTCTCTACGTCTAGCTATCGAATCTATCGTCCTCCTTCAGCTCCGCTCTTCTACATTGTCATTACCATCGTCGACATCATCTTTCCAAACCGTCTACCTATCCGAGATCTTTCATACTATACCCTGATGGGCATCTACCTGCTGTCGTTTCCGTCGCCGTTGCTGAGGTAGCTGTGTGGTTGACAGGGCGTGAGTTGATCGTTGTTGATACTGGTTCTTGGGCTCCATATTCGCCCTATTGCCATCATGGCATCCACACAGCGTACGAAAAGCTCGAAAGAGACCTATAGTGAGGTGCCCATTGGCCGCTATACGCGGTTAGAGCATATTGGGAAAGGTAGCTTCGCTTCAGTCTACCGAGGCCTTCACGCGGTAAGTCAACGCCTTTCTCTATTACTTGTTCAAGTGGCTTGGGCTTGGATTCTCATGAGGAATTTTGCATCTCGTATCTGTTTGCTAATGAACGATCCTATTCTAGGAATCACATACCTTCGTGGCTATCAAGTCCGTGACGCTGGCCAAGCTCAACAAGAAATTAAAGGAAAACCTCAAGTTGGAGATCCGAATTCTCCAAGACCTCGTTCATCCGCACATTGTGGCACTCATCGACTGCCATGAATCCACGTCTCATATCCACCTCATAATGGAGTACTGTGCTTTGGGGGATTTGTCACAATTCATCAAGCAAAGAAACAGCCTGAAGGAGCATGACTACACCCGGAACATGATCGCTAAATATCCGAATGCCGAAGCTGGGGCCTTGAACGAAGTACTAGTCCGGCATTTCCTGAAGCAGCTCGCAAGTGCTCTTAAATATCTTCGAGACCGGAATCTCATTCACCGCGACATCAAACCTCAGAATCTGCTACTTTGCCCTGCACCATCATCGTCTCAAGGGGACATGCGTGAGATTGCTCCGCTTAAACGCAGTGTTGACTCCTTCAACCCCGCGGCGGGTTTAGAATCACTACCATTGCTGAAATTAGCCGATTTCGGGTTTGCCCGATCCCTTCCGGCTACCTCTCTTGCAGAGACACTGTGCGGCTCTCCATTGTACATGGCCCCCGAGATCCTGCGCTATGAAAAGTATGACGCCAAGGCTGATTTGTGGTCCGTCGGCACGGTCCTCTACGAGATGGCTGTGGGAAAGCCACCTTATCGAGCAACAAACCATGTTGAACTGCTGCGAAAGATTGATAGACTAGAAGACAAGATCTCGTTTCCAGAGGGAAATCCTGTTTCGTCGGACATGCAGGCTCTGATCCGTTCTCTGTTGAAACGCGATCCGCTCCCGCGGCTGGACTTTGCAAGTTTCTTTGCCAACACCATCATCACAGGCCCGATACCCGGTTTAGTAGCTGAAGATATTCATGCCCCTGCACCGACCCGTCCTCTATCGGCAGCGCCGGTTCCTATGGAGTCTGCACCCAGACCAGAGTCTTGGTCCACACCTTCGAAGACAGAAAGAGAGCAAGATACTCGACTCTCCAAAAAACGGGAAGATGATCAAGGTGGCTATCCTCCGCCCCATCGCTACGTACCTCGCAACCAGAGATCTGAGACTCCCCCGTCCTCGATGCCCATGCGAATAATCAGAAGCGGTGATAGACCTTCCACCGCAGCAAAACCTATACCTGCAGCTCCCGTCTCCCGCAGGCCGGAGGCAGTTCCTCACGCGACTGCACCGGGACGACAGCAACTTGTAGATCCAACCGCAGCCGAACGTCAGCGAAAACGATACACCTACTCTGGCACCTTGCCCGTGGAACCTACGGGCAAGATGAAGCAGGAACGCGAACGCGCTGCACAAGAGGTTGCTTTTGAACGGGATTACGTCGTTGTAGAGAAGCGGGCCGTCGAGGTGAATGCTTTTGCAGATGAGTTAGCCCACGACACAAGGATACAAGGTGGTCAAAAGCACGCTGGTACCATTCAACGGAGACAAACAACACAAGCCATCCCGTCAGGAACAGCTTCATCGCCACAGAGTTCTCCAAGTAATGCAATTCAGGTGATCAGTGGTCGATCTCGAGCGGATTCGACTCATAACCGTCAAAGTTCATACGAGCGACGGTATGGCCAGAGCCCTACATCTGCAACATCGGCGATCTCGAAAGCACTCCACAAGGCCAGCGGCCGACTATTTGGCATGGGTTACTCTCCACCTTTGAATATCACCAAAGGAGGCCGGTCCCCTCCTCTCGCATACAACCCTTTCCCAGCCTACCCTACGGCTCAGGTTGGTTTAATAACCATGGGAGAGGGGTCTAAAACTCTGGCAACCCCAGATGAAGATACGAGAACCGTGAAAGAACTCGAAGAGTGCGCCACCCGCAGTGATGTTGTATTCGGCTTCGCAGAAGTTAAATACAAACAACTTATTCCCTTGACACCGTCTGTACAAGCGGATGGAAGGGCCAACCTACCGGGCAACGACTTTGAGGACGGAGGGCTCACAGCTGACGCCATTGTGACACTGTCAGAAGAGGCTTTGGTCCTATTTGTCAAGGCATTGGCTCTTCTCGCCAAGTCAATGGACATTGCAGGTGCTTGGTGGAGCCGCAAGAATCGGGGTGAAGCCATGGTTGAGTCCGGGTATAGTCGATCTGACCCTAACAGCATGTTTGCGTCGAATCGAATCAACAAGATTGTACAGTGGGTTCGCAGTCGATTCAATGAGGTACTGGAGAAGGCGGAGATTGTTAGGCTCAAGTTGATCGACGCACAGAGACGACTGCCTGTGGACCACCCCAGCCACCCTAGCAACCACTCGCTCGAATCGGCCGGTTCAGGCGTGTCTGTGGACGTCATGGTCAGCCCGGGCGTAACGGCAGAGAAGCTCATGTACGACCGTGCGTTGGAGCTTAGTCGAACAGCTGCCATCAATGAGCTCACTCATGAAGACCTTGTTGGGTGTGAGATTGCGTACGTCACCGCTGTTAGGATGCTGGAAGCTGTTTTGGAAGTAGATGAAGTGCAGCAAACTGGGCCGGGCAGCGGAACTGACAGGGGCGAGAAGATTATTCTAGACGGCGTACAGGCCGAAGACCGTGAGGTTGTCTTGAAATGTGAGTCTAATTCCTATTATGGGTTGAGGCTCTGAAACTAATCCGAACCCCCAGTGGTCTCCAGCATACGTGCTCGGCTGGCAACTTTACGGAAGAAGCTGGCCATCTTGGCTAAGCGACAAACACCCCCTTCGAGTGGAAAGATAGTTCCCGCGAACCTAGCACATGCAACAGGGACAACCCCTGTCCGATGAGCTATTAATATTTTGCATGCTGGACCATGCCGCGACTGCACCGTGCTTTTCATTAGCCTGTTTTCTATAATTGAAGAAATTCGCCAGGAGTTAGTATACAAGGTTTGGCTTATGTTCGACCCCGGCTGGTGTTTATTGGGGTTTTTTGTGCATGAACCATTTGAGAGTATAATTTTTGAGCTCGAGTTCGAATGTTTACTGGGGCGTTTGAGCTGGAGAGATACACAAATTGTCATGATTGGATATGAAGGATCGGATTGGAGTTTTTCTTGGTAGGATATCAATGTACTGTACGAACTACGCTCGCAAGAATACAAATTCTTAAGACTATGACAGAGTTACATTTGGTAATATTGTTGAAGACCTGGCAAAATTGCGTGATCGATTTCCGTGTGTCATGGAACGGCGAAGTGGCTCTCTTTTGGTGGAGTTCAAGTCTGGGTCCCGATGAGTTTTTCTTCAAACGCCATCGCCGTTGTTAACCTTTTCATCATGAACTTGAACCAGCCGGCCCGAATCATGTCAGTCTTCGAGCTCTTTTCTAGACTTTCTCTTCTTCCGCCCCTGTCACTCTCTAAGTTTCGCCAATCAAATCTTATCATTGCGTGCTCGCGGTTCGGTTTTCCACGGCGTTTTCATCCTCGACCATGCTACACACGAGCTCTTAATCTATCTTCCTTCTCTTGCCTGACGCCTAGCTTCTTAACGTCTTGATATCCGGCTTCGCCGAGATTTCTGTCTCTCATTCTATACGACCCTGAGCTCCTAGCGTGGGCGCGATCTGATTGCATCAGTCTCGAACTCAGCACATCATCACCGTTCCATCAGCTATATCTTGACGCCTACAGCTGTTCCAATCTCGACTCATCAGCTCACACTCTTCGTCAGCTCACTTTGCGCGACATTCACCGATTATCATTTACTCATGGAGGTCATTCCTAAGAAAGGTGTCACGCCCGACACCACACCAGTTGAAGAAGGCCCGCGTCGAGCGGACGGTGTTACCCAGCTGTGTACGTTCTATTCCTGCTATATAGTATCGTTGGCCTGGTCTGACCGGAACAGATGAAGGAAATGTCTTCGACGCAACGCCCGATGACCGCCGGCAGATCGGTGTCGTCAGTGCATCGTTCCTGATCTTCAATCGAGTCATCGGGACGGGTATCTTTGCGACGCCGAGCACGATCCTGTCTCTGTCTGGTAGTGTTGGTCTCTCGCTGATTATGTGGGTTGCTGGTACTCTTATTGCTATTGCCGGTACGGCTGTATACTTGGAGTGGGGGACTGCCATCCCAAGGTATGTTTACTACACTATACAAATTTTGACGCGGGGATACTCATTCGGTTTAGAAACGGTGGTGAGAAGAACTACCTCGAATACGTCTACAAGAAACCCCGGTTCCTAGCAACCGCCATGTTCGCCGCATACGCCGTTCTGCTCGGCTGGGCCGCCAGTAACAGCGTCGTCTTCGGACAGTACATTCTCAACGCGGCCGACATCGAAGTCGACCGATGGAACCAACGTGGAATCGGACTTGCTTGTATCACTGCTGCGTTCCTTATTCACGCTTTCGCCGTGAAGTGGGGCCTGCGTCTCCAGAACCTACTCGGTGTCATCAAGCTTGTCATCATCATCTTTGTCGTTGTTACTGGCTGGGTAGCCCTAGCTGGACATACGAAGATCGAGACGCCTCACAATTTCACAAATGCGTTCGAGGGTACCACGGGGAGCGGATACGGTATCGTCATGGCGTTGTACAATGTCATTTGGTCGTTTATCGGATACTCAAATGCCAACTACGTGAATATTTCTTCTACCGAGTCATCATGCTCTGTTCTAACACATGCTAGGCTCTGAGCGAAACCAAGAACCCCACGCACACGCTAAAGATCGCCGCTCCGATTGCCATTGGCTCCGTCGGAATCCTCTACATGCTCTGCAACATCGCTTACTTCGCTGCCGTCCCGAAAGACCAGTTCCTCGCCTCTGGCCAGATCGTCGCAGCAACTTTCTTCGGAAACATGTTCGGGTCTCGCGCAGAGAAAGTCATGTCTGTCTTCGTGGCTTTGTCGGCTTTTGGAAATGTCTTGTCTGTCATTTTCTCTCAGGGTCGAAGTATGTCTACCTATTGTATAACTTTATTGAGTGCGACGAATAAAGCTAACACTGTATACAGTCGTCCAAGAACTCGGCCGCGAAGGCGTCCTCCCCTTCTCGAAACTCTGGGCCAGCAACAAACCCTTCAAATCCCCCGCAGCCGGTCTTTTCGAGCACTGGGTCGTCTCAATCATCATCATGCTTGCTCCACCCCCAGGTGACGCCTACAACTTCCTCGTCAAGTAAGCCCCTTATCTCACAAACCAACGCAAACAAACTTTACATATTACTAACAAAAATCCAGCCTAATCTCCTACCCGCTCGCCATCGTCAATGTCTTCGTCTCCGGCGGTCTAGTCTACATCTACGTCACAAAAGCCCGCGACTTCCCCGACTGGTCCCCCGGAATCCGCGCAACCCTGCCGGTGACCGTCTTCTTCTGCCTCTCAAATATCTACCTCGTCGTCGCACCCTACATCCCCCCCTCCGAGGGCCAGAGTGTCTACGAGCAACTACCATACTACCTACACTGCGTGGTTGCCTTGGGGATTTTTGCCTCGGGGGCGATCTATTACCTGGTCTGGGCGGTTGCGCTGCCGCGGTTTGGCCGGTATGTGCTTGTTAAGGAGACGGTTGTGGATGCGGATGGGTGGTCACGGAGTGTGTTTACGAAGTTGCCGATTGAGAAGGTTAGGGAGAGAGAGGTGCAGCAGATTGATTTATAGACGTCGTTGACTCTGGAGTCTGGCGGTTGTATGAGTGTGGGATTTTTAACTAGGATTTAGGTTTCCTACTGGTAATGATAATTTACTGTAATACTTTTTATTCTCATTTGCATGGATACATTGAGTTTGAGTAGGGCTGTGTAGCATGTTTCTATCACACTTGAAAGGTTGTTATCATGGAAGCACACTAACATAACCTAGGTTTCAAGGAAACATCATCGTTTTCAAAGAAAACCTATCTAAAGCACTAAGTTCTACCTACCAACAAAAACCCAGAAAAAAATATGTCCCAACCATTTTATGGAAGTCCACCCACGACTCGATCCTACACAAATACTTGTCCCGAGGACAAATCAAAGAACAGATGACCAAGGTCGTGGACCCCTCAAACAGGCTGGTTTCGATCTTGCTAGCAACTGCCAATAGACAGTCTACAATCAGATGCTGTGGGATTCTGCGCATCTGCTGTGATGAAGAGCTGCCTGAATGAATGATATGTATGATCGGCGGAAAGATTTGGGTTCGAGCGGAAGATATTTATGTTTCTGTGCACGTGATGGGGCTAGGCCGATGTGGTTAGGCTGGTTTGAAATGGTACTCTCAACCCTCCAGGAGTCGCCAACTACTGCGCGATTTCTGTGTATAACGTCTTGATTGTCTTTAGCTTGATACCGAGTAGGAAATCAACCGGTCTCATACATGAACCTCATGCTCAAACCCGAGAACTACTAGTGGACAATCCAGTCATAGGCTACAGTCCAATACCATGACAAGGTGGATCACGCTTAGACTGAACGATCTCAACGGCCTCATCCCCAATAAACCCCTTCGCAACAAGAAGACGAACATAATCCATCGTCCACTCCTGACACCTCCTATTAGTAGTCTACCCTGCATCAGCACCTAATCTCAACCCAACCCGAGACAGAAAACCAACTTACATCATTCACAGGCTCCAAAAAATTCCGACTAATTCTCGGCGCCGGCACCTGACAAGCAACGACCTCTATATCACCAGCGGGAGTAGTATCCGTGCGACATACACCCCCGGGCCAGTCAACGATATGCGAACTGTCGACTTGGCCGATGGGGTAGATCTCGTAGGGCTCGTTGGTGAGAGTCGGGTTGAAGACTCGCTTGAATTCATGCATGAATCCGGTCACTGGGGCCCCGACGACGTTTATCACGCTTCCTGTTTGGGAATCTGTTGCTGATGGGACGAAGATTGCGAAGTGGGCTCGTTGTTTTGGGGAGAAGCGGGATGTTAGGAGGTGGATTGTGCGGGCCGGCATTGTAGTTGTTTGATTTATGTAACTAAGGGACTAATGTGAGGTTGGCGGGTTGAAAAATGGTTGTAGTGAGATGATATAGATTGAGTGTACTTGTCACGTTGCTTGAACCAAACCATGGGTCAACAACATGACGAGTAGGTAACAATATATTTACCTGAACCGCTATATATATTCATGCCCAACCAACAACCCCAGAAACCACAATCGCATCCAATCCCCTCTAACATACAACCCTTCCTAACCCCCCCTACCAAATGCCAGAACATTTCACAGAAGCCCACCCAGCCCCCCAATTCGACGCGCAACCCTCGGTCGCCGCCCACTTCTCCGTCCCCTTGCAGCCCTTCTCCGAGTAATAATAGCAAGTACAGAGCGAGTAGCCATCGCAATTGGCGATATTAGCACTGTTTGTACCGGAATAGTCGTAGTCGTAGCATTTGCCGAGGTCGCCGGGCCAGATTGAGGTCAGGTAGTTCTTGCAGCCGCCATCGCTGTAGTAGTTGACTTTAAGTTGGGCGGCGGAGACGGTTGTGGTTGTGAGGAGGGTGGTGAGGATGAAGGGGAGGAGGTTCATTTTGACTTTGGTGTTTGATGGGTGGGGTGGTTGTGGTTGTGGTTGTGATGAGAGGGAGGAGTGGTGATGAGGATTTTGTACAGGGAGTGTGGGCTATGGGGGAGTAGGAGATTTGGTTCGTTATATAATATTCTTGGGAAAAAAAGGACTTCACTATATATGAAAACCTCTAAATTGAATTGGGATTACTATAGATCATGTCAGGATTTATAAACGTGAATAACAGCCTATATATGCAGGGACTGGTGGGCATTGATTTAAGCTAGTAGAGTAGTATGCTTAGTTGAAGTTAGGAGGCTTTGATTGAGTGATTAGGGTATGCTTATGTGACAACTAAATAATAGATAGACCTAAAATTAGCCTAGCAGGCCGATATCGCATGGAATATCAGTCGTTGGACTCTGGACCTAAGAGGTACTGGCGACTATTGATCTCCATGGAAAAGAGGCGGATATATATGCCCAATTATATATAGATATTTTACCTATGAATTGGTCCGAAGTGTCTTGTCCAAGCTAGGATATCCTGCAATCAGCCCTATATTGCAACACTACCTGACGCCGAATACACTCATATTCGGTCTTTTTGACAACCAGATTTCCCCAAACCGAGCAAACTAGTCACTCGGCAATTTTGACGTAGGAATTGTATGAAGGCCATGCTGACATTCGAAGCGATGTATAGCCCTGACACCCTTCCATCCATATCCCATATTATTTTGTCGCGCGATATCTTCCCCAAAAGCCTTGGACATGCGCAACTCCAGTGCCACTTTCTCGCGAGGAAAACGAGATATTAGCGATTCTAGCATATCCCTGATAAAACCTGTACAGCGGTTGCACCCTGCCGCATAGTCTAACGGCGCTGAATCAAGGCCAGGAAAGCGATATACAAGTACACTAGTTCGTAAAATGGGATCAGCACCCCGTTCCAACAGTGCTTTTGCAGCCCATTCAGGAGCATTGAGACACTGATGTATGCTAGTCAATGCCGCTCGGTGGCATGTAGGAAGTGAATTGATACCGACACCATACTGGAATAACAGATCGATGACTTGTTCTGCCTCTTCTCTGGGAAATAACCGCAATGCTTTAAGGAACGCGTGAATGTGGCTGTCGTTTGAGCTGAAGAGGGCCCCTTTATCGAGGAGGAATTTGAGTAGAGAAATGTCTTTCTTATCTAGAGCGTGGTGTAAAGCGCTGGCGCCCTCCCCCTCAAACAGTGGGGGTTCTAAATATTTGATGCTGATCAAGTACTCCAGCATCGGGAGACCTCCAATTGTTGCGAGTGCTACCGTGTTGGATGTATATTCTCTATATCCTCCCAATCGATAGGTTCGACGGAGTTGCATACCTCGATCTTGTAGCATCTGCACATGTGAAACGTGACCGGAACTGATTGCTTCAGCCATAATCCGATTATCCTCGGGATTTGGATTGGCGCCTCTTTCAAGTAGCAACTTGAATAGATCCTCATGGTGGGCTGCTAAACACAAGACCTCGTCCTCTGGATGTAGAGATAGTGATTCTGGGTGATCAGGACTGACACCAGCATCAAGGAGCATTCGGACAATTGGCACGGATTTGGCTTTGACTGCCTGGGTCAGGGCTAAATATTGCAATGAAATATCCCATTCGCTGTTTGAATTGGATACGGTGCCATGATCAAGTAGAAGTCTTACTATTTCAGGACGGTTGAACTTTGCAGCCAATCTAAGTGCCTTAGGTTTGTCATAGCCCTCATTTCCTCCTAGATTGGATGAGAATTGGCCCTCGAGTAGAAGCTTTTGTACAAGAGATCCCGAGCCACACGCAGCGGCAATCTTGAGTAAACTCCATAGCTCTGTCTCATGTTTAAAGAGCCCTTCCTGGTCTGTTGACCCTAGCAGGAGTTCTGCAACATCAATATAACCATGGTCTACTGCTTGGGTGAGAGGCCAAAAAATCGGCTGTTCTGGTATCTGTGGCGTCGCATTTGTACCATGCGCAAGCAAGCAGCGGGCTGCCTCAAGGTTCCCATGCCTAGCAGCCCAAACAATAGGGGTATAGCCCATGCCATCTCGAACATTTGGATCTATGCCGATCTCGAGCAAGTATTGAACGACACCTGCTGTCTCATACTCGTCATACTCCTCTCGTGGGTACTGAACTGCCCTGAACAATAGATCGACTATCTCATTTGATTTCTTGAATTGTGCTCGATGGCTGTGTTCTAAGATTGATTTCACCACAGAGTGATGTCCACAATCTACTGCAATTTCTAGTGCTGTTGATGACCGATTTTCCTGTATGGTTGGGTCAGCACCATGCTCGAGGAGAAGCTGAGCTATAGATCCATGACCATGCCTTGATGCCTCCCAAAGCGAAGAATGCAAGCAGCCACATAGTTTTAGTGAGTCAATATGACCTGGAAGTAACTGCTGCCATGATTCCAGCAGTAAATAGACAACTTTGGTGTGACCATGCGTGACCGCTAGGGTCATTGCTTCCATCAACAAATCAACTCGATCCTTCTTGACAAATTCGCACACCAGCTTTTGGATAAGGTACTCATCGTTGTTCGCCGCGGCCCACAAAAAGGTTGTCTCCTGTGTATATTGGGCCTCAAATTTGTAGAGATAGGGTGTTATTATTGTGCAAAGGTCACGATTCACCAGAGTAAAAGCGCTGATATCCCAAGAGTATTCCAAGTGCGTGGCAACAGAGACTAGGAGCTCATTCGGTAGGTTGAGAAGTGGCATATTGGTAGGTGGACTGGTTGCTTGTCCAAGAGTCTTGTAGGTAATATGATTATAAAACGTTCTTCGAAAGTGCTAATAATCCTGGGGGTCGATGTGCTTGACAGCGCCAGAGCACATTGTTATGCATACCACCATTAAATATGTCCGTAAGTCAACAGGAGAGAATAAAACAGAAAGCCCACGTTTTATCGTGGCTTTATTATTTGTTTATCTTGACAAAGCAAGCATCCGCCAGAAACAGAAGGGTTGACTGTGGACAAAGGACGAGACAGTACCTATTGAACCTGGAACTTGTGAGCATTTTCTGAAACAGATCCCTTTCCAGAGACAATGGTCTGGAGAAATAAAGAAAGACTATTCAGTAAGATCTCAGTACAATGGAAAGGGTTTGTGGTATATGCTGTGATTTTCATGCCGAAAGCAACTTTAGATACAACTGATGCCCGGCGTTGAGAGGGGAAGTGTGTGGTATTTGAGCAACAGGAATTTTTGCAAGAACTTGCTAAGCTGCTGCGGAAATCATGTCAGCTATATACAATATAATACTACATAGAACTAAGTGAAGAGTTGTGGCCGTAGCTTCCATGGCTGAACTAACCTGTGCTGCAAGGCGCAGAGTTTCCAAGTCAATAAAGATATAGCCATGATCGACAAGCTGTGAATTCAGGGACCCGAGCTATCCATTAAAGGCATTCTTGATTATCCACAGTTTCTGTACTTCGCGTGTCCTGATATAATGGGGAACTTCACAGTCAAACCCAAGCCCTTGCACTTGACGGGCAGAGGATTAGGTGTTGAAGCGATATCGGTTGGCAGGGCTTGTATGTCCTTTCGGCTTTGGGAGGCGCCGGTTTGGATTAGTGGTAGGATGGAGGTTCTAAAAGATACATCTCCTTGGCGGAGGCATCGAGAAGATGTAGAGACATCGTTGTCTGAGGTTGTTGACAGAGCAAGAACAACGCCGGGGTCCCCTCAGGCACCGAATAGTTGCCCGAGGGATGGAGTCGGGACTTGGGAGTCGCCTAAGGCTGCGATTGGAGTGTATCCTCACACCGCCTGCCTAAAGTATCAACCGCGGTGATCACCGATCCTGGGGATCGAGATTTGCAGCTTTCTTTGTCCGGGTTTCCTGCAATTGTTGATTATTTTGGCTCTTTTGGTTCCAATTCACACCGCGATACAAACATAAGCCTACCAAAGCTTCTCTCTCGCGCCCATCTCCCTCTTCTCCCTCTGTGCCCGTCTTCTGGTGAGACCTGGATGCGTCGCCTCTCCTCTACGCGGGCGTCGCTTCTGCTGAACTCAGCACGGCCACCGCTTTCTCGAGGCGCCAGACCACTCCCTCGACCCCTCTTCAGCTCTCGTCCCCTCTCCATCTCTACCCCTCCTTCCTTTGTCTCTTCACCTTCCAACAGATCCTCCTCCAGGCGATCCCCTCTTTCCCAGACATCAAAACGTTATTGTTCATACCGCAGAATGTGTGGCTCTCGACGCGGAGAAGCCTCCGGTTCGACCAATGTTCTGGGTCGTGAGGTCTTGCCCACCAATGTCAAGCCTACCCACTATGACTTGACTCTAGAACCGAACTTTGAGACCTTCAAATATGACGGAACTGTGGTTATTGAGTAAGATTGCACCACCGGCATCCCATTGCTCGTATTGAAACTGATTGTTATTGTAGCCTACAGGTCGTCGAAGACACCACCTCTATCTCTCTCAACTCCACCGAAATTGACATCCATACAGCTACTATTATCGCTCAAGGCTCTGTAGTCAGCTCATCGCCCGAGATTTCGTTGAACAATGACAAGCAAGAGGCAACCATCAAGTTCTCCGATGCCATCCCCGCGGGCTCGTCCGCTCAGCTCAAGCTGACTTTCACTGGTACTCTAAACGATAACATGGCCGGATTCTACCGCTCATCTTACAAACAACCAAATGGTGAGACCAAGTATATCGCCTCAACGCAGATGGAACCCACCGATGCCCGTAGGGCTTTCCCTTGCTTTGACGAACCCGCGCTCAAAGCCAAGTTCACTGTTAGTTTGATCGCGGACAAGAGTATGACATGCTTGGGCAACATGGATGTCGAGTCGGAAAAGGAGATCGACGGTGGAAAGAAAATCGTCAAGTTCAGCACGTCACCAGTCATGTCTACTTATTTACTGGCTTTCATTGTTGGCCACCTTAACTACATCGAGACTAATGCTTTCCGCGTCCCCATCCGTGTGTATGCCACCCCGGATCAGGACATCGAGCACGGCCGTTTCTCCTTGGACCTCGCTGCTAGGACACTCGCTTTCTACGAAAAGGCTTTCGATAACGAATTTCCACTCCCAAAGATGGACATGGTTGCGGTGCCCGATTTCAGTGCTGGAGCCATGGAAAATTGGGGTCTGATCACTTATCGTATCGTTGATGTGCTCCTGGATGAGAAGAACAGCGGTGCCTCCCGCAAAGAACGCATTGCTGAAACCGTCCAGCACGAGCTTGCTCATCAATGGTTCGGAAACTTAGTTACCATGGATTTCTGGGATGGCCTTTGGCTCAACGAGGGCTTTGCCACTTGGATGTCATGGTATTCTTGCAACAGTTTCTACCCCGAATGGAAGGTGTGGCAGACATATGTAATCGACAATCTGCAGAGTGCGCTCTCCCTG
This sequence comes from Aspergillus kassunensis, assembly GCA_027569205.1. Taxonomy (NCBI): domain Eukaryota; kingdom Fungi; phylum Ascomycota; class Eurotiomycetes; order Eurotiales; family Aspergillaceae; genus Aspergillus; species Aspergillus kassunensis. The sequence goes on along the minus strand of JAPDEQ010000014.1, from coordinate 478,920 downwards.
GATTCTCTCCGCAGCAGTCACCCCATCGAAGTACCTGTGAAGCGCGCCGATGAGATCAACCAAATCTTCGATGCTATCTCCTACTCCAAGGGATCATCTGTCTTGCGCATGATTTCGAAGTACTTGGGTGAAGATGTCTTTTTACAAGGCGTCCGTAACTACATCAAGAAGCATGCCTATGGTAACACGCAAACCGGCGACTTGTGGTCCGCCCTTGCTAATGCCAGTGGAAAGCCTGTGGAGGAAGTCATGGATATCTGGACCAAGAATGTTGGATTCCCGGTCGTCACTGTCACTGAGAACGCCGCCTCATCTTCCATCAAGGTTAAGCAAAATCGATTCCTGCGTACGGGTGATGTCCGCCCAGAGGAAGACAAGACTATTTTCCCTGTCATGCTTGGTTTGCGTACAAAGCAGGGACTTGACGAGGATACTCTGCTATCAGAGCGCGAGGGCGAGTTCAAGGTGCCTGATCTTGACTTCTTCAAGCTCAATGCTGATCACTCCTCCATCTACCGCACATCTTATACGCCTGAGCGTCTGACCAAACTGGGTGAGAATGCGAAGGCAGGTCTGCTTACCGTTGAGGACCGCGCAGGAATGATTGCGGATGCCGGTGCTTTGGCTGCTTCGGGTTACCAGAGCACTTCTGGATTGCTGTCGCTTCTCACAGGATTCGATAGCGAATCCGAGTTCGTTGTCTGGAATGAAATCCTGACGCGTGTCGGTGCTCTTCGTGCTGCATGGATCTTCGAGGACGCCCAGACTAGCGACGCACTTGAGGCGTTCCAGCGTTCTCTAGTCAGCGAGAAGGCGCATAAGCTTGGATGGGAATTCACCAGCGATGATGGCCACATTCTCCAACAATTCAAGTCTCTGCTATTCAGCGCTGCTGGTATGGCTGGGGACAAGACTGTTGTCAAGGCGGCCCAGGACATGTTCCAGCGCTTTGCTGCTGGTGATGCTAACGCCATTCACCCTAACATTCGCGGTAGCGTTTTCTCAATTGTCCTGAAATATGGCGGAGAGAAGGAATACAAGGTTGTGTACGACCGCTTCCGCACTGCCCCTACGTCAGACGAACAGACCACGGCTCTCCGCTGCCTTGGTGCGGCCAAGGATGAGGCCCTCATCAAGCGCACGCTAGGCCTAGCTCTGGGTGACGAGGTCAAGAGCCAGGACATCTACATGCCTCTTGCTGGCCTTCGCCTTCACACAGAGGGCATTGACGCCCGATGGGCTTGGGCTAAGGACAACTGGGATGCACTATACCAGCGCCTGCCCCCTGGCCTGGGCATGCTTGGTACTGTTGTCCAGATTTGTACCGCTAGTTTCTGTACCGAGGAGCAACTCAAGGATGTGCAGACCTTCTTCGCGGAGAAGGATACCAAGGTGGGTTTGATCGCTCGGAAATTCGCTCCACGTCTTACTAATATATTCCCTAGGGCTTTGACCGCGCAGTTGAGCAGAGCCTCGACGCAATTCGGGCAAAGGTTAGCTGGGTTAAGCGTGACCGTGCCGATGTTGGATCCTGGTTGAAGTCCAAAGGATTCCGCGATACCGGCAAGCTGTAAGGGCATAATAGAATTAAAATAATTTCAACTCAATAAATAATGATATATTGGTGTATAATACACGCCGCGAACCGATATTGAATACCGCGTTCTGATACTCCCTTGACTGTGAGGTTATATGGATAGAGCTTGTACTGTCATCAGGTCCACAGTCATTCGTATCAGCTTTTATGTTCACATGGACAAGAGTGGGGAGGCCTAAATCAGGTTAAGGATTGGAGCCCTGAGAGCGATATGGTGCCATGTTGGATACTGCGTTGAAGTAAATATATGTTACGATATTGAATTAATTGTAGAGGACAGGCCTTGGATTGTAAGATAGAAGAAAGAGAAGATATTGACCGGTCGGAACCGTCCTCTTAAACCTCCTACGGACCATCGGCCACCTCCGAGACATCCTCTTCCATAGAGTCAGCTTACGGAGTATGGGATCTCCAAATCCTAGATAATAAATATTAATTATGGTTCTGGTTCACTCTTCCCCAACTTTGACGCTCCCCACTATTGAGTGAAGTTGTCGCCACCTGCAAATCTATCATGTACAACCATTCTCGATAATGCTAATTCTCCAACAACCTTTCTCAACCTTGACAGTCAACGAATATGGCTTTTGGGAAGGGTAGCACAAAGTCGTCTACGGCCTACTGCCCCGGATACTCAGATGACATCGACATTATACGGGAGCGTGAATATCCTTTGCTCAAGGGTAAGTCGCCTCATCTTCCGGCAACAAGCTGTACGCTAATTCTTGACTACAGACACAACCTATCTTGACCATGCAGGAACAACACTCTACGCGAATTCCCTGATTCACTCGTTCAGTCGTGACCTGACGGAAAACCTGTATGGGAATCCGCACTCCATGTCAGCCTCATCACAGTTATCTGCACAACGCGTGGATGATATCCGTCTACGGGCTCTTCGATTCTTCAATGCAGACCCGGATGAGTTTGACCTTGTCTTCGTGGCGAATGCAACTGCGGCTATCAAGTTGGTGGCGGACGCTTTTCGGGACTCGATGCCGGCCGGTTTCTGGTATGGGTATCATGTTGATGCTCATACGAGTTTGATTGGGGTGCGCGAGCTTGCGAGTGAATCAAGGTGCTTTGGGTCTGATGAAGAGGTGGATTCTTGGATTTTAGGAATGGGCTCGGATGAAGAAGGGTCTCCGAGGTTATTTGCGTATCCTGCACAGTCGAATATGAGTGGGCGGCGATATCCGATGCGATGGTGTGAACGGATAGGTGAACGACAAGAAACAAAACAGAACACTTTTACTCTCCTTGATGCGGCGTCTCTGGTCTCGACATCTCCGCTTGATTTAAGCGATGCGGCAGTTGCCCCGGACTTTACGGTTCTGAGTTTCTATAAGATCTTCGGCTTTCCTGATCTCGGTGCGTTGATTGTTCGGAAGGGTGCTGGTCATGTTTTTGAGAAACGGAGGTTCTTTGGTGGTGGCACGGTCGACATGGTACTGACCGATGGGAATCCGTGGCACGCGAAGAAACAGACTTCTATGCACGAGAGATTAGAAGACGGAACACTTCCGTTTCACAGCATCATTGCGCTGGACTCGGCATTTGAAACACACCATCAACTTTATGGCTCCATGGACAACGTCGCTTCTCATACCCGTTTCTTGGCAAAGCAGCTGCATCACCGGATGACTGCCTTACGACATCACAATGGGGTGAAAGTCTGTCAGCTTTATGTCTCGCCTAATTCAGATTACAATGATCCGTCTAGTCAGGGTCCCATTGTCGCCTTCAACCTCCGCAATAGTCAAGGTATATGGGTTGGCAAATCAGAAGTTGAAAGGCTTGCAAACATAAAGAACATACAGATCAGATCCGGCACGCTTTGCAATCCTGGAGGCACTGCAAAGAACCTTGGATGGACCGGAGACGACATGCTTCGCCATTACTCGGCTGGGATGCGGTGCGGAGATGACCACGACATCATGGACGAGCGACCAACTGGGATTTTGCGTGTCAGTCTAGGTGCTATGAGCACTCGAACAGACATCGACACGTTCATGACCTTTCTGGAAGAATTTTATGTGGACAGACTCCTGGAAGGCCCGCAGGTACCGTTCATGCAGAGCGTATCACTACAGCAATCCAGCTTCTACGTCGAAAGTCTCTCCGTGTACCCCATTAAAAGCTGTGGTGCATTTCGAGTTCCAGATGGACAGCGATGGGATGTACAAAGGGAGGGTCTAGCCTGGGATCGGGAGTGGTGTCTCGTTCACCAGGGTACAGGCGTAACTCTTAACCAGAAAAGATATCCCCGCATGGCGCTCATCCGGCCGACACTTGATATTGCTCGTGGTGTTTTACGCATCACCTGCGGCGATGGACATGGGCACGGACTGTCTTCAGAAGGGAAAACACTGGAAGTCTCCCTCCGTCGCGGAGGCACAAACTCACTCACGACTTCAATGTGTCAGAACGCCTCGAAACCGTCTACTGTCTGTGGAGATAAGGTCATTCTCCAAGCTTATACAAGCCCAGCCGTATCGAGCTTCTTCACCAGTTTCCTCAGTGTCCCTTGCACTTTGGCACGATTTCCACCGCAGTTATCAACCAGATATTGTAGCCGATCCAACGCCAACCTCAATACCCAGAAAGACACCCCGATCCAAACACCCAGCATGCCGGGTTCATTCCCGCAGACTTTATCCCCATCCTCTGCTACCCAAAATACCCCAAGACAAAACCCAATCCTCCTCTCAAACGAAAGCCCCCTCCTTCTCATATCCCGATCCTCCGTAAACCGTCTCAACGAATCAATAAAATCAACATCAAACCCTACATCTAACTCACTACGTCCCAAAAAAACCGTCGCGGCTGACGTCTTCCGTGCAAACATTGTCGTTGCTGAAACACTTCCCACCACGACCTCCACGACTACCATCACTACAGCTTCAGAACAGCCCTACATTGAAGATACCTGGCAGTCTCTGGCCGTCGGACCTGGAAAGTTGAGACTCGACGTGCTGCGTTCGTGTGAGCGTTGTCAGATGGTTTGCGTTGATCAGTATACTGGACAGCGGGGCGATGAGCCTTATGCCACGCTTGCGAAGACGAGGAAGGTTGGGAGGAAGATTTTGTTTGGGAGGCATGTTTCGCCTGTTGGATCTGGATCTAGATCTGTTGGTGAAGGTGACGGCGAGGATGGAGATAGGGAGTGTCTTGGAACGGTTATGGTTGGAGATCTTGTTTTGCCGGATGAGCATGCGTGATGATTGGTTCGAGACACCTGGTTTTTATGAGTGTTGGAATTAGCATTGTGTACAATAGCGTTTTGTTAGATATATACCCTAGTGTAAAGTGATCATGATATCTATGGCTTGAAGATTTGAGTAGTGTCTCGCAGAGAAGTCCATAGGTATAGGCTCCGGGAGAAAGAGTCTAGGAATATCTATTTATACAATGATGCGAGCAAAAGTTTAACTAAAAAGAAAATACACCTATTGCAAACCTCGACTCGACAATGTGAGGATGCTCAAACCAAATTGCACCATAGATCGTACATTATACAACCCCATACACATCGCACCCAAAAAGACCAGCCAAGAGAGGAATTTACCTCTTGGGCCACTTCTTCCATCCACGACCGTGACCTCTCTGTAGCACAGACTCATTAGCATACCCGGCCCATACCATTCAAAAGAGGGAACGGAAAAGAACATACCTGCTTCCACAACCTGACCATCTCCGGCATCTCCTTCATGGCCTTTCTCCTGTCTTCCAACCTCGTCTCCATCGTCCTCTCCCACTTGTGACCCTTGACCTTCTGTCCGATACCCGTACCCTTGATCTGCAATCCTGTCTCTGCGCGTCTGATCTCCTTGTACTCCGTCGACTTCTTGCCCGCAGGGAGAAGCGCCTCGACGTTATACTTTGCCGCCAGCTTTACGAGATCCGCCTGTTGACGGAGTCCGACTCGCGGTCCGAACCATTTCCCCGTTCGGTAGTTCTTGTGTGGGAGGAATGGGTTGGGGAAGTCGGGGTTCGAGAACAGAAGGGAGCGGGAGGGAGAGGGGGCTTTTGGGTCGACGGGTTTGTGGCCCTTTGCGTCACGGTTGGGGGTGTAGGGGGAAGGAAGAGGAGGCAAATCGGTTATAGGTAGTGGTGTTGGGGTTGCGTTGGCTGTTTCTGTGCCAGTTGTGGTTGTGGTTGTTGGGTCGGGGATTGGCGTGACGGCCGCGGAGTAGTTTTGGGGTGGGTAGCGGGCGAAGAAGTTGCGCAGGCGGATGGGGAGTTTGGAAAGCGGGTTTACGCTTTGGACTGTTGTCATTGTTGCTGGTTTCGCACGGTGTACCGTGTTGACGATCGATTCTGGGTATCCTGATGGTCAGGTCGGCTGGAGTAACTTTTGGAGGTCGAGAAATTACAGAGAATAGCGCTAGGCCGGATTGGGTTGGAGGCTCCGATCGGAAGAAAAAAAGGGCGGCGCGATTCCCGTGGCTGGGGATGGACCGACGGATGTTCATCTCGTTTTACTGCTCCATCGTTGAAAGAGAAAGACTTTCTTGCATATTTATTTACGTGTGGTGGGTTTGCTGGTTTTTCTCTCATCTATCAATCTTGTCCTCCTCGTTTCATACTTGCTACCAGATTGGCTGTCGCGAGCCATACCTGATCTTCAAACTCGACGGCCATCATGGCGGACTATAACTACGGGGGCTCTGAGGAGGAGAATGCAGAGCTGCGGAAGCTTGAAGAGGAGCTGGTATGATGCCAGTATTGATATTTATGTTATACAAGCTAACTGATGCTGCGCAGCTCGAGGATCCCGATGAGTTTGAGACCTGGGAAAAACTTGTTCGTGGCGCCGAAGCTCTTGAAGGAGGCGTCAATCGAAACTCCAACCCCGAGGCAATTAATACAGTCCGAAACTTCTACGATCGATTCTTAGCGAAGTTCCCGTTGCTATTTGGGTACTGGAAGAAATATGCCGATTTGGAGTTCTCCATCACCGGGACCGAGGCTGCGGATATGGTACGAAACCTGATTTACTTGGCTGGGCGATCGCTGATGTGTTTTAGGTATATGAACGCGGAATCGCTAGTATCTCATGCTCCGTGGACCTGTGGACCAACTACTGCTCCTTCAAGGCAGAAACATCGCACGACACAGACATCATCAGAGAGTAAGTAGACAAGAGCTGGTTTCCTTCCTTTCCTTCCCTGTAACCACTACCGATGCAGCACCGAGGTGATCATGATGGGGTGAAAAGCGCATGCCGAACATGCTCTTACCAGCAGCGTTCCCACAATGGGTGAGATGTCGCCTTACCCGGACTCAACTGGAGTTTACTTCTCACCCATGGCGTTTTCAGGCTGTTTCCTTGCCCCCGTAGAAAGAGAATCGTGATTTGAACACAAGCACCATTTCCTTGCACCGGCATCATCCCACGAGTCCTGTTCGATGGTACCTGTCTAGTGCGCGCTCGATGCAAAGAATCTCCACAAACTGATCCCATTAGTCGTTGAATTGCTTGGGCTCGCAGATCTCAATGCTCATGTTTGCTCTCCTTGTCATTTCGCTTCCCCTTCCCCTTCTCTCCCACTCCCTTGTTTCCTTAATCATTGCTGCGTTCGAGACGTGGCTAACTGACGCCATTGCAGGCTTTTCGAACGAGGAGCGAACTGTGTCGGGCTAGACTTCCTGTCGCACCCGTTCTGGGATAAATACATTGAGTATGAGGAGCGAGTGGAGGCCTTGGACAAGATCTTTGGGGTATTGGGTCGTGTGGTTCACATTCCGATGCACCAGTATGCCCGTTACTTCGAGCGCTACAGGCAGCTTGCACAGGCGCGCCCTTTGACCGAGCTGGCCTCTCCTGAAATCATCTCGCAATTCCGGGCTGAATTGGAGGCAGCTTCGGGCGAAGCTGCCCCAGGCGCTAAGGTAGATGCTGAGATGGAGCGGGATTTGCGTCTACGTCTCGACGGTCACCATCTTGAAATCTTCTCCAAGACTCAAACAGAGACGACGAAACGCTGGACCTACGAGTCGGAGATCAAACGACCGTACTTCCACGTTACGGAATTGGATGAAGGCCAGCTGATGAACTGGAAGAAGTACCTTGACTTTGAAGAGGCAGAAGGATCCTATTCCAGGACTCAATTCCTATACGAGAGATGTCTTGTGACATGCGCTCACTATGACGAGTTCTGGCAGCGTTATGCCAGATGGATGTCTGCCCAAGCCGGAAAAGAGGAGGAAGTGCGAAATATCTACCAGCGCGCAAGCTATCTATACGTGCCAATCGCCAATCCAGCGACCCGCTTACAGTACGCCTACTTCGAAGAGATGTCCGGGCGAGTGAGCGTGGCCAAGGAAATCCACGAAGCTATCCTCATCAACATCCCGAACCATGTCGAGACAATAGTGTCCCTGGCTAACACATGCCGTCGACACGGTGGCCTTGACGCCGCTATTGAAGTCTTCAAGACTCAGCTAGATTCCCCACAATGTGACCTGGGGACAAAGGCCGCACTTGTAGCTGAGTGGGCCCGTTTGTTGTGGAAAATCAAGGGTTCACCCGATGAGGCTCGCCAAGTTTTCCAGAAGAACCAGCAATATTACATGGGAAGCCAAGCGTTCTGGAAGAGCTATCTAGTATTTGAGCTGGACCAGCCTACAAGCGCAGCAACAGAGACTGCCCAGTATCAGCGGATCAAGGCCGTGATTGAGGATATTCGATCCCACAGTTCACTCTCGTCCGATGTTGCCAGGGAGCTCGTCCAGATCTATATGGTCTATCTACTCGAGCGTGGTACGCAGGATGCTGCAAAAGAGTACATGACTCTCGACCGAGAAGCCCATGGTCCCGCGTCCGTCTCCAGTGCAAAAACCGGAGGCACCGAGCCAACGCCTGTCGTACCCCAGGCTCCTGTTTCAGTGACTCCCGCTCCTCCCATCGCTCCTACGCCACAAGCCAACCCATACGAATATTATCAGCAGAGCCCTATCAACGGCGGTTTCAGCGTCCAAGCTTAAGGGCTGTTATCCCAGCATCATCAGCCCATGACAAGGCTGGTGGTTGAGTATGTCTGGTTGGTTTCTGGCCCTGTGTAGAACACCACTGTTTCCTTATGTTTTTTCTTTTTTTTTGAACTATTCACCTTCCAGCGACTTTATGCTCTGGCGGAGGTCTCCAGCATCCGCACAGCAACGAGACCACGCGTGATTTGGATTGGGTGGATATCATGGCTTTGGACACTGTCTCCATTGTATTCTTATAACCTCTTAGTAGCAGCTTCGCGATCTAGGCCATCAGTTTAGATCCGAATAGGTAGTGAGATTGATTTGAAGTGGAAATCTAATGACCACGTGATTGCGTTTATGGCACCTTCGACGCCCGTATTTTCTTTCATACTCCACTAGAATCGAGGCCCATCTTTTACCTCAACTTTCAAGCTTCCACTTAACAAGCGCTGAAATTGCGCAGACCTTTAAATAATGCATGATATCGCCATGAACGAATCCACAGAGAGGCCTTCTGGCATACCTCCACCACCTCAGACATCTCACGAACCCCCTCCGCCACCACCACCACCAGAAGAATCCGGCGCTCCTCCGCCGCCGCCAGAGATCTCCGCGCCTCCACCCCCGCCCGATGACCTACCTCCTCCTCCTCCGTTAGAGACCAAGAAGAAAAAGACCGGATGGGGCGCGAAGCGTCCGGCGAGCACGCCGCTTAGTGTGGAGGAGCTGGTGCGGAAAAAGAGAGAGGCTGATGCTGCTGCGGCGCAAGTATGTTCTTCTCCCACTATCTAGTCTTATTTCATACGCTACCTGCTTGGCGGATTCTTGCTGAGCATGGGTTAGAGGGTTTCATGAGCTAAATATTTATTTCTTTGCAGCCGAAATTCGTGTCGAAGGCGGAAAGGGAGCGACTTGCGATGGAGAAGCGTACAAAGGAAGTCGAGGCTCAACGGCAGGCCAAGGCGAACGGCGCAGAGAGGCGTCTTGACCAGGTAGATGACTTTAGGGGCTCAGAAACACCGAATGGGAATTCGCGGTCAGATTCACGGTCGATTCCTACAGGGCCTCGCGCCATGCGGCATGGTGATCGAGAACGCGAGCGAGACCGGGATTGGGATAGACCTGGTGACGCTCCAAATGGCTCTGGACGATCGAGACATGATAGGTCTGAGAAAGGCTCGGATAAGAAGGGTGATAAACGGCACGCTGCTGAGGATGAAGCAACGACACAAGCGGCGCTTGTAAAACAGAGGTACATGGGCGCCGAAACGACGTCAAATTTCTCGGCGAAGAAGAAGAGGAAGCGGACTACAGATCGGAAATTCAACTTTGAGTGGAATGCAGAGGAGGATACCAGTGGCGACTATAACCCGTTATATCAGTCCCGGCACGAGGCTAATTTCTTTGGGCGTGGGCGTCTCGCTGGGTTCGGGGAGGAAGTTGCGGACTCAGTGGCCAAGAAATATGCTCGGGCTTTGGAGGATCGGGACCATGAAGCGGGTAGCGTTCGGGCACGGAAGATCCTTGAGATGGAGCGCAGACGACGGGAAGAGAGCACGCGGACTCAGCTGGACAAGCACTGGAGTGAGAAGAAGCTGGAGCATATGCGCGAGAGAGACTGGCGTATTTTCAAGGAAGATTTCAACATTGCTACGAGGGGCGGGGCTGTCCCGAATCCTATGCGTTCATGGGACGAATCCAACTTACCGGGGCGGCTTATGGAACTTGTCGACCGCGTTGGCTACAAGGAACCTACATCCATTCAACGTGCCGCTATCCCTATCGCTTTACAGTCGCGAGATCTTATTGGTGTTGCCGTTACTGGTTCCGGTAAGACGGCGGCGTTCTTGCTCCCCCTGCTGGTTTACATTGCGGAGCTACCGCGGATAGACGAGTTCGAAGCTCGCAAGAATGACGGACCGTATGCGATTGTCCTTGCGCCGACTCGTGAATTGGCGCAGCAAATTGAAATCGAAGCTAAGAAGTTCACGCAGCCACTTGGTTTCAACGTCGTCAGTATCGTTGGTGGTCACTCGTTAGAAGAGCAAGCATACAGTCTGAGAGACGGTGCTGAAATCATCATTGCCACTCCCGGTCGTCTCGTCGACTGCATTGAGCGCCGAATGTTGGTTCTCAGTCAATGTTGCTACGTGATCATGGATGAAGCCGATCGCATGATCGATCTTGGTTTCGAGGAGCCCGTCAACAAGATTCTCGACGCTCTTCCGGTCACTAACGAGAAACCCGACAGCGAAGAAGCCGAGAACTCAGCCGCGATGAGTCAACACATCAGTGCCAAAGACCGCTACCGACAGACGATGATGTACACAGCTACCATGCCTAATGCGCTAGAACGCATTGCTAGAAAGTATCTCCGCAGACCCGCAATCGTCACTATCGGTAGTGCCGGTGAAGCCGTGGATACTATCGAGCAGCGCGTTGAGATGGTCGCCGGCGAGGACAAGCGCAAGAAGCGTCTCGGCGAGATCCTGTCTTCCGGCGACTTCCGCCCGCCTATCATTGTCTTTGTCAACATCAAACGGAACTGCGATGCTATCGCGCGTGAGATCAAACATTGGGGCTTCTCCTCTGTTACACTACACGGAAGCAAAACACAGGATCAGCGTGAGGCCGCCCTGGCTTCGGTACGCAATGGATCCACTGACGTCCTGGTCGCAACCGATCTTGCTGGTCGTGGTATCGATGTTCCCGATGTCAGTCTCGTTGTCAACTTCAACATGGCTGGCTCGATTGAGAGCTACACCCATCGTATTGGTCGTACCGGTCGTGCTGGCAAGAGTGGTATCGCTATTACGTTCTTGGGTAACGAGGATACTGACGTTATGTATGTTCCCTTTCGCCCCTTCCCACTGTTTCATTTTTGGTCGCAACTAACATCCACAGGTACGATCTGAAACAAATGCTCATTAAATCGCCCATATCGCGGGTACCGGAAGAGCTCCGCAAACATGAAGCGGCGCAGTCTAAACCCACGCGCGGCATGGGGAAGAAGATCGAAGAGTCTTCTGGATTCGGTGGTAAGGGTGGATGGTAGATTGTACTCAATTTTATAGTAACGCAAAGTCATACTAGCGCCGAGGTTCACTATGTAGTTCTTAGGGCTGGCAAATATAAAAAGGATCACAACACGGAGTACCAATCGGCATTATTGTCCCACATTTTTACGAGCAGTTTTGGCTGATTGGAGACAGTTCGTGCCCACTACGGAGTTCACTGTAGATTTCCACGGAAGATTGTCCTGATGTTGCGCAGACGCACGTTTTGATTATTTCCCAGCCACCCCGCAACGACTCTGACTCGCCCAGCCTCCTCTCCCCAACCCGTCATCACCTCATCTCGCATCTTGTTCCCCATCTTATTTTTCCCTTATTTCCATCCTGGGCTGAGTTCCTGATTCTTGCATCTCACTGATCCCTGAGTTCGAGTGTACCTGCGTTTGTTGTTGTCGCATCGTCTCGAGTCGCTGATCGGCGGAGATCTATCGTCTCTATTATATCAGAGACACCCTTCTGATATCTTCTCTTTTGTGTCGATCCATTGCATTGTTCATGCGACTGCGCTTCATACTCGAAGCTTGAACATTCCACTCATCGTCGCATTCCAACCCCAGATCTCAACCAGATCTCAACCTCAATCTCAACCTCAATCTCTCTCGAAGAAGTCAAAACAAATACCGCCAAAATGATCGGAAGCATCTTCTTCATCTTCAACCGTCTCACGGAGATAACCTTCCTCATCCCAATTATCGGAATGATGGTGCGCTCCCTCCCCAAGACACCCCTCCTCTCTCCCCGACCAGATACTAACAAGAAATTTTCCGTACAGGCCTACTTCGTAGACGGTTACTTAAAGGCCAACATGATAACACCGCCTTACATCCTGGTCATCTTCATCGTCTCCACAATCGCCGTCTTCTGGTGCATCGACACCCTAATCCGACACTCGACCACAAAGCGTTCCGCGGCATTCGTCTCCTTCGTCGACCTGCTCTTCTTCGGCGCTTTCATCGCATCAGTCTACCAGCTCCGCTTCATTGCATCCGCAGACTGCGAAGACTGGGACGGCGGCTCGGTGTATTTCAGCCTCGGCCCGTTCGGCGCATACGGAAGACAGTCAGGGAACGATCTGGCTGATGACCTGAACAAAACGTGTAAGATGCTCAAGGCTTGCTTCGCGATTGGGATCATGGAGGTGCTGTTCTTTTTCTGGACGGCAGTCATTGCGATCTTCATGTATCGCAGTTCGGCCAAGGATGGGGATCATCGGGGCGCTGTTGTTAAGGAGAGTACGACTGTGCGGAGGAGGAGCCATTCTCATGGGAGTCGCCGCGGGCATGGGAGTGGGAGTCGGAGACATAGTAGCTCGTCGAGGAGGCCGCATTATGTTGTTTGATTGGGTTGCCTAGTTTGCCTGCCTAGGTTTACTTGGGACTCGACCTCGAGGGCTTGGGGCTATGAGTTGGATCTTTCTTTTGTTTTGATGATTTCTCACGTTTTCTATCTCTTTATGAAACGATGATGATTTATGATATGTGTTGAGCTGTGCATATATGCCTATGATTGAAACGGTCGCGTGCTATACTAGAAGTTTGGGAGGAAGGTAGCTATACTGAATGTCGATATCTGTTGTCAATATTTGCCGTCTCCGTATTATAAGTTAACATAACATATGTTCCTGTAGCATCCGTGATAATCTTAGAACAAACCTAAGGAAGACTCGTGAAATGTTGTATAGAAGTAGAGTCACATGACGCGATCGTATCGACTCCACCGCAGCTTATCTTAGCCCCCCCGCCAGATCATCTCATGCTCTACTCCGTACTCCACAATAACAACGGCTTTCGGTCTATCACATCTACATTGTACAATACACATATCTCCTTCCTATCTACTAACCTAACCCCACCCCTCAAAATGTCCGACGCAATCCCCTCCGCCGCAAAAAACTCCACCACAACAGAACCCCCCTCAAACGCCGAAGACCGCAAAGCCGCCGCCGCCCTCTCCTCCCTCAACACCACCGAGATAGCCACAGACAGTTCTACCTCTGCCCCCGGGAATGCCGGGAAACCACGTTCAGCCGCAGACCAGGAAGCCCTAGGAAAGGCGATGAATCGGTTGGAATTTGCGGCGGGGCAGAAGGGATCCGCGAAAAAGGGAAAGAGTGGGAACGGGAATGGGAATGGGAATGGGGGCGCTGCTGCAGGTGTGGACGGGGGCAAGAATATCAAGAAACCTGCTGTGAAGGTTTCTGCGGAGGATGTGGGTTTGTTGGTTTGTTACTCGTTTTACTGTCCTACTTCTCCAAAGGGTTGGATTTTGGTTTCTGACGTGATGCGTTGCTATGCTAGGTGAACGAGCTTGACCTAAGTAAGGTAAAAGCGACGGATTTGTTGAAGGCGCACGAGGGCGATGCGAAGAAGGCTATTGCGGCTTTTATCCGGCCGGGAAATGGGTCTGTTCCTGCTGTCGGAGCTTGAGGTTTAGGGTTACGCTGCAAGACAGGTCGTGATTCATATCTAGCGTCTTTTGTGCACGTACACCGTGATGCAGAGTCGTATGTCTATGTTCATTGTCGACCCGCTGCATCTCACCTCCCATCTCTCACCTCCCGCTCCCGCTCTTCCTCCCACCCAACCGTAGCATCTCTCCCGGCACTCCTCTCAATCCCTCTCCCCTCATAGATCGTCCCCAACAAAACCCACCCAAGCAACGCCTCAAGCGCCAAAACCCACCAAACGCCACCAACAAGATTAAACTCCAACCCCAGTCCAAGCCCCCACCCACCGAGAAACGGCCCTAGAGTTCTTGCAGCACTGGAAATACTAGTCGCAATCCCATGAACCGTCCCCAAGACACTAGGGTCAGTCACACAATTATTCACCAGGATAACAGCCGCAGGGAGCGCGAATGTCCGCGAGATAACCTGCAATCCTACGACGATTGTGAAAGAGGGCCAGACGAGGTATGAGATGTTCGGGATGAGCACGAGGAAGGGCATGAGCGCGTATGCGATTGGGCTGAAGGGGAGGAATGTTCGGAAGGAGGTTAATGTCCCTAGTTTTGCTTGAACGCGGGGGTATATGAAGATCTGAAGCGGGAGGCCGATGAAGCCGATTATGGCTGTTGCCAGACCGACTCGGGATGAGGGGAGGCCTAGGCCGCCGCCGAAGCGGAAGAAGGATTTCTGGTCCTCGGGTGGGGCGCGGGGGTTGGGGAGGAAGATGAAGGTCATGGAGTTAAAGGCGCTTGTGTGGAAGGCTAAGAGGAATTGGACGAGGAGGGTAAGTAGGACGTTTGGAGTGCAGATTTGGCGGATGGTGGGGCGTTTGTGATTCCGCTGTTGGATTCGTGCGCGGATTGGGCTGGAGGGGAGGGATCTGCTTGCGACACTTTCGTCAAGGTAGACGGATGTGTCGTCGGGGTGGTCTGTTAGGGGTCTGTAGTGGCGGTATCGTCGGCGGCGGAAGAGTTTTGTGAGTCGTCGGCCGAGATGGCGGCCCCAGTCGCTTCTGTATCGTGCGACTTCGTGTGTCTAGGTTTGTTAGCATCAGAAGGCAAGTCAGAAAACCGGAGACCATACCTCATCAAGACCCAAAAACACAGCCAAACTCGAAGTAAAGATAAAAACACCGCTGATCAAATTCGGAAGCACGAACGGCCAGCGTTCCATCCACCACACTCCATGCTCGCCTCCAAACACAGACCCAGGGCCGAACAGCTGCGGAAAGTTCTTTATCGGATCAGCCAACATACCGCCGAGAATCGGGCCAATAATGACGCCGACATTGAAGCACATGGGCAAGAGTAGAAATGCTCGAGATTGGTACCTAGATCCGTTAGCTTCACTCAACAGCAGAATAACCGACAAGACAAACTCACTTCTTCTCCTCGATGATCTCCGAAATCATAGTCCTCATAACCCCAACATTACTATTCAGCGCGCCTCCCATCGTCCGGAACACCGCAGCAGCCATAAAGGACCGCGAGAATCCGAATCCAAGGCACGAGATAGCAGTCCCCAACAACCCAATCAACAGAACCCGTTTCCTGCCCATCCACTCCGAGTCAGCCAATCTCCCCCATAACACCGCAGTCACAAACTGCGCTGCCGTAAAGCTCCCCTGCAAAATCCCCGCCTGGGTCGAAATCGTCGATTCAGGTAGCGACGGGTCGAAAGATCGGAGCTGGTAGAACAAGTACGCCTGTAGCGACGTTTGCGTCAAGGGCTCCGAGAGACGCGCAATCGTAAGGATCGCGAGCTGGCCCTTTTTCGGGAGGGAGAACCATGTTACTGGTTTTTCGCTGGGTGCGTAGACCGGGTCGTCTTCGTCGCTTTCGCCGTCGTTTGTCCATCGGTTGTCGATTATGGGGAGGGGATCGAGGAGGCGGAGGTGAGGGCCATCGCTGTCGTGGATTGCGGTGCGGACGCTTCTGTCGTCGCCGTCGGAATCGTTGTCATAGTCATAATGTGTGCGTTGGAAACTCGAGTAAAAGTAACGGTTGTCGGTAGAGCTGTCGGAGGTGGTTGAGTCTACATGCCTGCGGTGAAGATTCGGTTCATGCTGTTGACTAGCGCCCATCAAAGTATAACGTGTCTCGTAATGGTGATGTTGGTATATAAACAAGAATAAGATAAAAACAGTCGCTAATAATCAAAAGAAGAGGTGGAAGGTGAAAAGAAGAGAAGACTTCCGTGCCGGATTTCGGCTCGGATTTCTATGCGACGCTATACCGTTTCCGTTGTCAGTCTATACCCTAGTGCACTGTCTACTCCGGCATCGCAGCTTTATAGGATAATAAGGAAGTAAACAAATGTGATGGTGCTACTTTATGACAGACTGACGCCATCGCACGCTTCTCAGGCCAACTGGATGCAATACCAAACCAAAACAGATGATGCAAAACAAGGTACAGCCTGGTCTCCAGAAACAAATGTAATCGAAACAAACAAATAGAGCTAAACCACTGCAGTCGAGGCCGTTACAATCCAACCAAAGGCAAATGATAACGCCTAATTTTGTCAACTCCCTCCAGTCATCTCCATCGTGCTCTCAATACCTTCCCAGGGAAGCTCGGAATCCTCGTCAACATACTCCACCCCATCCTTCCGAGAAGACTTGTCAGTTGTGCCTGTCACATCGGCTCTGCCAGTGTTTGCATCAATTCCAATTGACTGTAGGGTTACTTCCATCTCCTGTTCGGTCATCACCTGGCCGCGTTCCCTCTGGCCTTCGAGAACATCGTAGAGAGCATAGATCTGGTCAGCCTTCATGTCGATGTCTTTCATCACCTTGTCGATTTTCTCCGCGAGTGATTTCCGCTGACGCTTGCTGATAGACGCGTCCAATTTGTTGTAGGCGCCTTGGTAGGAGACGAGTTGCATTCTTAGGTGCGACAGCTCGTCCTCCAACGCCTTGAGTACTGTAGCAAGGGCAACAGCCGGTGATTGTGCAGGGCGCATGGTAGGCTCTTCATTAAAGACAGACGGCTCCGGCATGCGCTCAGAGACTGGAACAGGTTTGGGAACCTTAACGGCCTCGCTGGTGTGATCACAGGCACCCGGAACAGACTGCTTGCATACGGTACAGTTCTTGCCATTATGCTGCGTGGCTTTGTCTAATGCTCGCTGGGTCGGCTCGGGAAGCTTGGTCAGAGTTTCAGCAAGATTAGTATGATGCAGTGTGATGTCGGGAAGGATAAATGCCGAAGTCATCTCCTCGGCAATGCGGCGGCGGCGTCGAGGTGTCACAGCATGGTCCGAGTGTCGTCTTGGCCGTTCCACAGGAACAGACAATTGACTTTCCCCTTCCGTGGCACTGACTTTCGAAGTAGAAGTCAGGTCACCCAGAGCAGAAGTTGGTCGGGGTACAGTCACTTTGGCCTCTTTCATCGATGACTTTCGAGGAGCGGGCTTCAGGGCACTCTGACGGGTGGCGTTCTCTGTTTCGCCTGCGGTGTACTCAGGAGCCGAAGTTTGACGGCGCTTGCGGGATAGACGTTCCTCTTCGAGAGTCTTCCTCAGTTGAGCAATCTCGCGTTCCTGCTTTGCCGTTAGAAAACATTACACACGACGGTGAAGGAACTTACATCAATAAAGCTCAACAGAGTCAAGTCCTGCTCCGTAGCAGAAGATTTGCGCGTGTGCCCAGTTGCCTCTGCGGTTGAGTCAACAGGCTCAGTAACCTCAACTTCCTCCACCACGACTCTCTTGACACGCTTTCCACTGGAAGGTTTCTTAGTTGGAGCGCTGCTGATGCGCGATCGAGAACCCGATTTATCTTTCTTCCCAGAAGACTCTCTGGTTCGAGGCAGCTCGATAGAGAAAAGGGCGTCCTCGGCACGTTCTTTCTCCAAACGTGAAATCTCCCTGTCAACCTGGTTTGAGACCCTGGATCTTGAATCCTCTTTACGGCCAGACTTTGACTTCGATCGTGAGCTCTTTGAGGCGACATCTTTTGTAGTGCTCCGCCGAGTATCCGTTTGGCTGTCTTCTGTGCTGGCGTCACTAGCAGTAATTTGTTCAGACGGACCGGTATCCTCTCGCTCCATTGAGCCTGTCGGAAGCAGCTTTGCAAATTGAGCTCTCAGCTCCGCGATCTCCTGTCGTAGGCTTTCATTATCACTCTTCAAGTCCTGGGACTCGAGGTACGCCACACCGAGCTGAGACACTGCCATATCACGCTCCCTGTTCAACTTCTTCAATGCCGCCTCTTGAATATCGCCCTTGCGCTCAAGAAGGTCCACCTTGTTTTGGAGCGCCAAATTCGTCGTCTCTAGTTCTAATCCGGGTTAGCTTGATAATGAATTGACGATGCGAGACTTACTTTGATTCTCATTGAGCAGACGGTCCTTCTTATAGTCATTCTGCTCTTGATAACGCTTGCCGTGGCTCTCTCTGTCCGTTCGGGTCTTTCCTCCCTTCAAGAACGTGTTCTCTTGCCGCATATCTTCCATTCTCTTCTCAGCATCTGCCTTGCCTCTCTCGAGCTCTGAGACCTTATCCTGGAGGAGCCGCAATGATACAAAAAGAGCCTTCTCATCTTCCGGGATCGGAACAGCATCGAGAGGTACGTGTTCACGGCTGAAAGAAGCGCCCGTAGCATCAGCCGGTGGAGAAAGAAAACGCGTTGTCCTAACCCGAGGCTGCCGCGTATAAACCGGCGTCCCATCTTCATAAACACCAGACACCAGGTCCGACAGATTGGGCAAATCTGGTAGCAGGAACGATTGCTGAGTCCCAGTATCACCCGCAGCATTAGTACCCGCACGAGACTTCGCGCGACGAACCTCCTTCGCATACGCATCCTGCGACGCCCGCTCCACCGCATCAGCAACCTGATGCGAGATATTCGCATTCCCGAAGCGCGTAGGACGCGACGAACTAGCAGTAACAGCCGGCGGGCGCTCATCTTCAATAAACGACCCATCATACGAATCTCGAACCTTAGCATGGATCTCAGAAAGAGACCGTCGCTCCTTGCGATTCGACTTCACAGACGGATTCGGATCAACATTCTCCTTGTGCGCGAGACTCGCCTGTCTCAACTGTGCATCTTTCCGCAGACTATCGCTAACCGCCCGCCGAGACGTACCGCGCATAGCTGATTTCTGGGGCGTAGGGACGTCAAGTCGAATGGCAGGAGAAGAAGAGCGGATGCTATTCTCCATGCTCATGTATGAATTCCGGGAATCGTCTAACCGACGCGGTGGGTTCGTGGGTCCGCGACCAGCTTCAATGGAGATTTCGTGATCGATATCGTGCTCTGCTTCTTCTTCTTCTTCTTCCTCCTCTTCTTCTTCGGATGTTCCAATCGGCGAGAAATGCGGGAGGTATTGTTCGAATGTGGAGGTGTTGAAGACGTAATCCGGTTCGTCTTCCTCTTCGAGGGTCTGTAATTTCCTAGGAGCGTTTTTCATCGTAGGCAGGCGAGGGCTCTCGTCGAGTTCTCTCGTTGATGCAATTGCTTCGTGTTCTGGGTCGAAGTCGGACCCGAAAGACGCGAAACTGTTGGCTGTGTTTTCGCGCGACATGGTCGACGCGACGGATGTGAAAGATACTCGACAGGAAGATTGGACTTCAAAACTGGCGCTCCTGATCAAAGGGCGTTTATGTATGTTCGTGTATGATATGAACAGCGTGAAATAAAACAGCAGCGCGTCGGGCAGATTCCGAAGATAGAAAACAATAACTAAGTCGAGTTTAATGGGGAGGTTGGCTTTGTTTACCCCATCCCAAATCTACTAGTCTCACCGCCTTCAGTGCCACCTCAGGAACGGGAACGTGCCATCCTAAGGAGTACCGGGTTATTGCTACCACTGGACAGATGCGATTTATACAGTTTGTTCAAATTAGGTCCGTCCAATATGTGCACCCAAGCCCTCCAAAAGTCCATGCCTCTTCAAATGTGCCACCAAACGCCTTGCTATGTAGATGACAAAAATACAGAACTTTACATGCAAAGTGTCATACGGAATATAATAGTCGTAACAGGTCATGCTCATAGCCATATGAGTCCTAGGTCTCCCTAGTGGCAGGAGGTGCGTTGTTTCCGCTCTGAGCCGGAGCTTCCGGTGCTTGGATCTCCGGTGAATGCGTCGTGTTTGGAGAAGACGAATCGGCGGTATTTTCGCGCCCTTGCTGCCCATCTCGCTGGGTGATTGTAGGTGTCGGAGGACCGTTGCTGACCGGGCTCACCACGTCGATCTGGATCGTAGGGAGTATAGTCAATTGGCGCAGTTGAGGTGGGTTGTCGGAGATGGCCTCTGAAGCCCGAGGCTCATAGGGGGGCGCGTCTCCCCAGTCCAGATGATCGTAGTCTGGAGGGGGGATGTTGTGCGCTCCAACATCACCCTCCTCAGGCTCTGGACCAGAAGGATGAGTTGAATGCAGAGAGGTAGTGTGCGACTGTACTGGAGTTAAACTCTCCCCGTCAGAGCCGGCGGCGGCGAGAGACATGGCAGAAGAGTACGATTCACCGCGGGAATGTACGCTGATGAGACCCGAATTGCGGTCAGGGCCGTCGGCGCTCATCCCAGCAGCGTCATTCAGGAGAGGCCGAGAGTCCGAGTCGCGTGAACCAGCTCGAAGGCGAGATCCATCGTGTCGGACGTAGCCTACGTCTGCATAGGTGACACTTGAGATTCGCCTATCACGGCCGCGACTCTGAGCCTCTGCTAATGCCACTGCCGAGGAAACATTCGTTCCGCTGCCGTTGGTCGACTCGCGGCTATCCGCTCGTTCTCGGTTGGCCACACGAAGCTGCTCGAGGCGGATAAAATCACCGCGCTCGCGAGCTTCTCGACGCTCACGACGCCGAGTTTCACGATCAGTAATATCCTGTCGCCGCTGCAGACGAATCTGATATAGCGATTCCATCATCTCCTCCCGACGATCTTCTTCTTCTTCGACTGTTTCCGGAAATTCCACCACCATGTCCATTCCTTCTCGTTCTCCTTCCCTGGCGATCACTTGCTCGGTCGGTTTAGGGGTGTACGAGTAGGGAGGTAGTGTAATGATGGAGCGGATTGAGGTATCGCGACGGATGCCATTGTTATCTGCGGTCTGGGGCCCTTCTTCGGTGGTTTGATTGCCTGCGGTCTCCCCGGTTTGATTTGACGTTGCACCACCACCCGGGACCTGACCATACGAGGCACCGACATTCCATCGTGTCCACCTATCCTTGAGAAATTTCCCTGGGATATATTTCGGGCGGCAGCTCATTCTCCGTAGAGCCCGCAGAACAAAGTAGATAATTATCAAGAATGCTATAACGAATACGATAACGGCGGCAACCTATAGCACCACTGATTAGCCGCTGAAGGCAATAAAGATAAAAGAACACCCACAATGATAAACTTGTTATTATTCCCACCTGATGAGCCACCTTGCGAAGAGCTGTCATTGCTGTCTGTCGCATTATTCTGACGATCCGGTGGGCCTTGACGGGATGTGAGCTGCCGGAGCTGAATTGGAATCAGCATGCTGTATAGAAGGGCGAACAGAGAGCGAGGGCCCGATCGATGCTCAGTTCCAGCGCATGTAGGACGAAAAAAGACAGAGGCAATATCTGATTGCTAATGAACAGGCAGAAAAAAAGAATCAAGCGGCCTAGAGCGGAAAGACCAGACCACGGACGGATTTGGCGGCTGGAGTCTGGATGGATGGATGGAGATTGACGGTTCAGTGTGGGTCGACTGTCGTTGTACTCCGGAAAGCAGGATATGAATCAGGTCGAGATCGAGGAAGAAAAGAAGACAAAAGGACTCAGAACATCGCAAAGAAGGTTCCGACGAGAAAAACCAGGCGTCCAGCCCGCATGCAGTTATTATTGGAAGATAGGACAGGATGATACTCCATTGAGCTGAGCCTTGGCCGGTCACATTAATTGGTGCTGATTGCTGGTGGCTGGTGGCGCAGGTGACCTGGCCTCAGGCAGCGCCGTGAACTCCGACGAATTTCAATCTCATCTCACCTCAAACACTCCATCAAGAACTCCAGAGTGTCCTTGGGCGAAATGATGATTGTCACAGTTTTATTGTTGAAGCCGTGATGCGATTAGTGCAATTAGTGCAATTACGGTTGTATCCGGAGAATGTCATCGTTCTATTTTTAGCCACATTACATAATCACTCAGCCCGGCATTGCGGACCGGGGAAAGAATCAGCCCTGCCAGCCACCAGCCACACCTTTATACGAGTGCGAGAAATTGCCTGATATGGATCTCTACTTAACCCTCATTTATTATCTCATTCTCTTTTTACTCTTCGCATATTTTGTGACATTCCACCTGGAGAGAGTCTCCTCTTCCTCTTCCTCTCCCTCAACATCCCCCTTAGACCCATCCTCGATAAACGACCTTGTAACTGAAATCGACAACTTCTCGTTCTACCATCACCCCGTCTGGTTCCAGCAGTGGTCCCATCCGGAATTCGCCAGTACCAGTGAAAACTGCTGGGACGACGCTCCATGGCTTGACCAGGCTCAAAACCGTGCCACAGGGCGCTTTCTTTCCCCCTTCCAGGAGTCTAAATTTCCCTGGGGCTTTATTATCTATAGAACGGTTTACACGCCCGAGTCGGACGAACAGTGGCCGCTAGTACTCAAGAAGCTTGACGCCGCGCTGGATTACAGTATCGATTCGCATCTGCATTTGGCGAGAAGAAGATTGCACCGCACAGACCCCACCGCTGAGCCCGAGCTTGAATTAACACCGGAACGACTCGTCAAGGAATCGCGCAAGCATGTCATCTTCTCCGCTCAACGGTACTGGGACGGGGCTTCGATTGAACAGATCCGCGCTCATCACAAAGCGTATCTCCGTGCGAGCAAGGGCCTCGGGTATGGCCGGTTTGAGGGGTGTTTGGTGATTGACGAGCGCTCGTTCAAGTCGGTTCTGGCCGCCCCGAGTCCTCACCCTGAGCTTGAACAGGGCTTTGTTGGGATGGTTGATGGGCGGTACGACCCCGAGGAGCCTCGCAATGAGCCGGGGTACAAGGGCTTCATGAGAGTGTTTATAGGGTCCTTGTGGTTTCTGTACTGCGAGATGGGCTTGAAATCCATGGCGTCGTTATGTCCCAGGGGTGTTCCCGAAAACTTGATTCCGGTTTATGATGAGGGGACGGGAACGGCGCATGATGAGCAGGGGAATGCTGTTGAGGTTTATATGACGCAGGGGAGGAATCGTGGGAGGAGGGTGTTTTGATGGATGCTGAGTCTCTGCAGTGTTTTGACTGGTTAGATACGTGGATACCGGCCGGGGTGTACAGTCAGAGGCTCAGTAGAAGCCTATGATCTGGGAAACTATGCACCTCAGCCTGGGAATCCCCAACCTGATCCGCTAATTAACACCCAACGACACACCTTTATACGGACTCCAGTCCACAGAGTACAACTGGGCAGGTTGGAACTTGGCTGACCCTTTTACCATGGAGCCACTGTCCGGAGTTCGGAGTGCGGAGTAATCGGTGGATCGACTTCCCACCCAGCTGTATCTATATTTACGTCCGTCAGATAGAATTCAGTCTGTCCATGGATATATATTTGTACGGAGTCCTAGGAGTGTTTCTGGAAAGGCATAGAGACGCGTTGTGTAAATTAGCTAAACTAGATGGACACCACGTAGGTAGACCATGAACAATATGATACCGGAAGCCGCTCGCAATAATAGACAACAACAACTTGGATAAACAACCCTGTCAACCTCTCAACCTCAGTGCAACTATGAATCACTCTGCTGGCCGTCAGAGCCACTCGAGTCTTCAGTGGAAGGATAGTCGTAGTTCATTCCGTATGGGTCTCGTGGCACCGCGAGAACCTCCAACCTGCGTGAGTGGATGAGATGAAGGCCATGTTGGCATTCAAAGCGGTGCAAAAACCTCACATGCTTCCATTTCTTTTGCTCTACTGCGTCTGATCTGAGTCCCCGCAGCTCAGCAGCTAACTCCCAGGGCGTTATGTTAGGGAGTATATGCTCAAGGAGAATCTGGACACCCGGTAAGAACCGACGACTCAACGCGCTAGTCAAGAGCAGATGGTAACCATTGACCACTGATAGAGGGTTGTCGTTACGCCTCAAAAGAGATCTGAGAACCCATTCAGATTTTTCTTGGAGAATGAGGTCTAATTCCCTGACATCGTCGCTGTGATATTTGAATTGACTTCGGTAACTCGAAAACAGGTCAAGGGCCTGCTCTCCAAATTCTCTTGGGCATGCTGCAATTGCGCGGGCTTCGTTGAAGCGCAGAGTGTGATGACGAAGCCCTTTATCAAGAAGAAACTTAAGCGAGGGGAGATCGTGATTCGCAATAGCAACTCCAAGCGCCCGCGTATCATGAAAATCCTGCTGGGAACATTTATACCCTTGAGTGAAGAGAAATTCCAGCATAGCCAACCCTCCATCTGTTGCTGATGCTAGCAGCTCATGCTCGTGATCACAACCAAAATGATCGCCGGAATAGTAGCCAAACAGAGGGTATTCGAGTTTTAGACCTCGATCCAACAACATCTGGACTTGCGATATGTTGCCACTCGTCAATGCCTTGAAGATCAGCGGAAGGTGTGGCATCTCAGTGTCGGCAATGGCCTTGTTACCAAGTAAAAGCTTGAACAGGACCTCATTGCCAATCGATAAATACAATGCCGACTTCTTACATAGTACTCGACTGTCTGATTCGGCCCAGCACTGGTTTGGATCAAGGCCAGTCTCAAGCAACATTTTGGCAATTGACACATTTTGATTGCGAATAGCCGGGATGAGCGATTTTCCGATCTCATGCAGCGGGCCACAGGCATCATGATTGAGCAGTAACCTGACTATCTCAGCATGGTTGTGGGTTGCTGCATGAAAAAGTGCGTCAGGCATGAGTCGGTGCCATCTGGATCTTGATTCTTGAACTTCACAAGAATCATTTATAACGAAATACCTGAGTAGAAGGTCCTGCGTGAGGTTTACCAAGCCGCAAGCTGCGGCAGCATTGAGTAGAATACCTGCGTCTTCACCTCCAAATTCAGTGACTTTTATTTTGTCCAGCAAGAATTTTGCAACTGCTATCTCGCCGGCAAGGATGGCTTCTTTGAGTGCAATAAGAGTTGAATACGACTCATCCGGTTTTTCGAAAATTATACTCCCACCGCGTTCAACCAAACAGCGGACCGTTTTCAACAAACCTCGTTTAGCAGCACAAATGATGGCGGTGCGGTCCTGTTCCTGATGGCCTGGATTCGTTCTCGCATCGAGCAAGAATTGAACCTTATTAGCGCAGCTCTCGTCGTCGGCAGATAACCTTATTACCCTGATAAAGTAGCTGTACGAGTGGATAATCTCTTTGAACACAGGATACTCGGATCCTGGAGGGGGCGAAGCAAGACGTGCACCTCGATCTAACAACAGTTTTACCACAGCGGGGTCGTTGTTATTTATTACTTTGCAGAGAGGTCTGTAGAGATTCCACATGACAGGTGAATGATGCCGTTCCGACCATTCAAACAATAGAAGTAGCACTCCGGTATGTCCTTTCCTGGCTGCGAGGGTCAATGCTTGCTCCCAGAATCCTTCAGGCTCGGTAGCGGCGATTTCGTCCACCATCCTTCGTACAACGTCCTCCTTTCCATGTTTTAAAGCCCACAGGAAGGCCGCCTTGGGTGTGTACTGCGCCTTGAACTCATAAAGATAGGGCTCCACTACCGTGCGGAGTTCTCGATTGACAAGAGCAAGTGCATTAATGTCCCAGGTGTATTCCAAGTATCCAGAAATAGAGAGCAAAAGCTCGTTCGGGAGGTCGAGGAGGGCCATGTTGATAGATGCAGATGCTCAACTCGGTAGCAAACTGTAGAGAATACGACTGTAGAAGATATTTAGGGTAAATTGTTTTACAGCAGAGTGACGATCTCTAGCTAGGTAGGGGATATTTATACCACTGACTTTGACGGTATTGAATGGGAAAAGAGTTCATGTCGTTTGTTCAAACTGACAAAGCAAAGGGCGACCATAAACGGAATCCAGACGTGGATTTCAAAGGGACACAGTTCTGAAAGCGCTTTGTTACATCATAGATTCTCATTATTGTGACAATGGTATTACCGAGTACCTATACTGGTGTCTCGGATGCCTATTAGCAGAGATGTACTTAGGGCTTGCTACTTTATACGGTGTAGACATCTATAGTTGAATTTGGAAAAACCACTAGAGCCTAGCTAAGAAAATGAGATAACGAAACAAATGACACGGCAATCGAATAGAGTAACCCCCTCAAGTGCGCTCCAGGTAATTCGTTTGAATTGTAAAGCCCCCATGGCCCCTAGACAGACGACCGCGGAGCAATCGTTCTGGCTCTAAACAGGAACCAAATGAAGACCATGTTTATATTCAAAAGTATGTAGAGCTCGTAAACGATTCCAACTTTTTGTCCGATGTGCTTGTAACTTGTATTTGCGCAATGTAGCTGCTAGTTCCTGTGTTGTGATTTTCTTCTGCAGGAATTCGAATATGATAGTAATAGCGCTATTACAACGCCATTTCACATAGCGATTTAACAGCGTCTTGCCGGTTTCGAAGGGATCACCGCGCTGTAATAATTTCTCTAAGAGCATGTCAGATTTCTCTATCATGGCCAACTCTAAAAGCTCATAATCATTCTCGGTTAATACCAGTTTATCAGGGCAATAGTCTAAAAATAGACAGAGAGCTTTCTGTACGAAGGAACTAGAAAGACGTGGGTACTTGTCAAAGAGCAGTTTGGACAGGGTACGGTACTGTGGAATTAGAATCCCCTTCTCGAGAAGGAATCCTAGTGCAGCCAAATTCTCTTTCGCGATCACCTCGTCTAGGGCATGAAAGAATCGTAGCGTTTTTTGTAGTGGGTGGCAACTCAACCCGCGACTGAACACAAACTCTAGCATTGCTAGACCTCCGACTGTTGCGGCCGCCAAGATATCGTCACTGTCCGAGTGAGATGGATAGTCCTTGAATGTTACGCCTCGATCAAGCAGCATCTGGACATGGGATACGTGGCCGGACTTGAGTGCTTCTACCAGTATTGGCCGACCTGGCATCTCAGCTATAGGATTATCTCAAGCAAGAGTTTGAAACAACCGTAGTGGCCAAGTGCTAAGTACAAGGCAGACTCTACAGGTGGGGGTGGCCGGTTTCCCCACCGATATGCAGCCTTGTCGTCGAGATTAAATTCATCTGGCCTTGCGAATGCCCTAGCATCCGCTGGATCAACGCCAGCATCAAGCAGCATCTGGACGATTAACACCGAGTTTGCCGTGGTAGCTGCAATAAGATCTTTCGGGCGGGCTTCGGCACCATAGTCAAGTAATAGCTTTACAATGCTTGGATTATCATAAAGACAAGCCCAAGTAATGGGTCTGAGTGTGCGGTGCTGCCCGAATGGGTGAATTTCGTCCTGTACAGAATCTGGGTGACAACCAGCTTGAAGAAGGCTTTTCACGATTTCTTCCGAGCCACAGGCGGCAGCAGCACATAGAAGTGGTTTTAAATCCTTACTAAGAGCTAGGAGCCTTTCTAGGTTAACATGGTCTAGGAGGAACATTGCACTGACTTTATGGCCACTTTCAACTGCCCGGCAAAGGGGGGCAATGGTTGTTTTCACGGATAGTAAAGGTACACTGGGATCTGCGCCTCCATTGACTAGGCAGGTTATAACATTAAGGAGGCCACTTTGAGCAGCATACCAGAGAGCAGTATAGCCGGGCGCATATATGTAATTCAGATCAACCCCAACGTCGAGTAAATGTTGCATGACACCTGTATAAGAAGTGGTATGCTGGCTGTGAAGTGCCACTTGGGCCAACAACATTTGCCAGTCGATTGATACGGAACCATAGAGCTGGTGATAATGGTCATACAAGACCTTCAGGGAAGCATGATGTCCATGACGAACTGCAATGCTCAAATAATCCTGATTGCATCCGTCGTGTTTATGTTCCAGGAATAGTTGCACTATAGAATCATGACCGCGGCGTATTGCCCCCTCCAAGGGATCGCTCAAGTATTTAGATCAATCCAGATCTAGCTTCGAGCGAAGGTCTAGCAGTAGACGAACAACTTCAAGGTGGCCACGTCTAGCTGCGACTTCTGTCGGTTTAACCCATTGCCATTCTTTCGTCATGTACTCTTTCAGGACAGGTTCCTCTATCGTCTTTCTTACCATGGAAACTGATCCATTCGCCGATGCCCAGCACAGGATATCATAGGGTGAGTATTGGTTCTTGAACTGATAGAGAAGCGGTGTCATCAGGGTATATAAATCTTTATTGACGAGGCAAAGCGAGCTGAGGTCCCACGAGTATTCGAGGTATTCGGCAATGGAGTATAGCAGCTCATTTGGAAGGTCGAAGAGTTTAGCCATGCTTGCGAGGATTCAATAATATAGTATGAGTAAATGTTAATCGATGGATGATTGTTTCGCCCTACCTACAGAATGGGAGGGACACCTTTTTATGGCAGCCGAAGGCCGAACAATAGAAAAAAGATAAAGCACTAGAATTAATTGCATGCTTCAAGTCATTTTGAGTCTCGATGCTTTTTGTCTCAAGGAAGTTCTTTACAACCTTAACGCTCAAAGGCTGCGAATAAAGAGAAGCCTTGGACAACTCGAACTACATATTTCTAACATTGTTTATGAAATCTCTATCAATTAGTTGCCAATAAAGAGATTTTTCGTACAGTCATACTGGAAACAAGAGAAACAAGATATGTATCCAATGTTTGATGGTATTCAAGTATGCTTCACCCTTTGAAGACTTGATACGTAGACATGAAATGTATGAATGAATCATAACTAGATACGCAGATTGCTAAGATACGCCTGTATTGCATCACGAATATAAGCTCAGTAATCTACTAATGAACGGTACTTTTCTACTAAGGATGGACGGATTCCTGAAATAAAACCAACAAGTCAGTTTTTCACCACCTCACGACCTAGACACAACATGAAGATACATAAAAATCAGGCCCGATCAATCCCCATCAGATCAAACTGCTCCATCATATCACTCTCCTTCACCTCATCACTTTCCCCCAACCTCAACCCATCGAGCATCTTCCCCAACAAATCACTCACCCGCGCAGAAGCAGCCGTCGGCTCAGTATGCTGGATATAGCGATCGGTCGTGCCCGGTTCAATCAATTCCAGCTGGTTCTCAAGGACCCGCAGAAAAATAATACTCCATGACTGGGACCCAACCATGCCGGAAGAGAGAGAGATTTCTGCATGTCTAAGCACATCGTGCAACCTTATTCCTGGGACGCTACCAACCATGTACGGGGTTAGAATGTCACTTGTCAAAGCGAGACATGTGTCCAGGGGGAGCTCTGTCTCAATGTAACAGTTATGGAATACCTTCTCACCGGACTCGAGCTGTTTCTCGATGACATGGTAGAAGAGACAGTCGTTGCTGCCTACTGGGGCGAGGATTAGGACCCAATGCTTGGGGTAGTCGACGAATATTTGGACGGGGGTGATGTAGACGTCAACGATTGCGTCAGGAGGTATAAATATCCTCGGTATCTCTGCGTTAGCCATTTTGGTCGTGTGAGACAATAGGGATTTACTGTACGAAGAAAGGGGTATGATGGGAAACTGTTTCAGACTGATAAGTTCGGGGTTTATGTATTGTCTAGTCTCTTTGTTCGCTTTGCTATTCAAAGAAATGCATATTGAATGCGCCATTGTGTCTTACAAAGAGCTTGTTTGTATGCAGACATGGACTTGATGAACGCATAAGGCCTTTGTGCAGTTCCTACCAAAGATCAAGTGTTTTTGTTCATGTTTATACCCTGCGACTTGAAACTTGGGACATTGAATAACACTAATTGACTTGATGATACTAACTCATTATTCACTAAAGTATCTTCGAACAAGTCCCGAGTTCCTGGTTAACAACAGGCATTTTCATCAGTAAAAATTACTTATTGGTTAGCATGACAGCATGTCTAGAGCACACTTGTTATCTAGGTCCTCAAAGTACTGTTAAGGAAGACGAAATACTAAAAAAAAGCCATAACTAGAAGAGAACATATTTTGCCATTCAAATATCACGCATATCAACAACAATCCTGCCCTAAAGCCTAATAGACCCTAATTCAAGCCAACTAACCGGCATTTACAGATAAAGAATCTGAAACTCCTACTTTTACCACACAAATCTTTACTTAGGCACACACATCCCCAATCTCTTTCGCCAAATCAAGCGAGGTCATCTGATACCCCTTCTCCATCAGATCCGGCACGAAACTCTCATACCAAGTCCAGTGTTTTCCCTTTAATGCCTTTTTCAGACAGTCGATTACTATATGACCTGCGTCGATAGGGACAGATCCCAGGGTCACCGTTTTACCCATCCTGACGGTTTCGGTCATCAGTCGGACCTGGACTTTCATTGTTGGGGGATGCCCGGAGATGTCGAGGCAGGTGACTGTTCCAACTCTGTATGAGCTGCCGACCGGGAGGAGGACTAGCGTTTGTTGTGTTACCGAGTAGATGAGGCTGAGGTGGGCTGACATGTTGGGTGTTTGTTTTTTTAGTGGTGGTGGCTTGGTTAGATGGGTGTTGAGGTTGTGATGAGTGCCACTGAATCTCGAGGGATAGAAGCGTGGCTATATAGAACTATGCTCTTTGTTGTGCGAGAGAAAGCATGAGAAAGAAATTACAAGGAAGAATATCCATGGAAGGGATGTCAAGGGGTCTTTGTATATGGTCCTTTGTTCTTTAACTGTCTTTATTTTATCACTGGGCTTGGGGATACATCATAAACAAACCATCTTGGACGAACTGAAAGACCAGGTTAAAGTGTTCCTGGCTGGCATTCACTACTCTCCTAGCGGTTTGTTGACTAGAAGTTCATGATCAGCGTCTTTTGGGTTTACCTTCATAGACAGGAGGGTTTAGTCATGATACACCCATTCGATAGCCCATATACAAAGAAGGTCAAGCGGAGTTGTAATCTTCTGATTTTCATCTTGTTTCACTTGCCAGTTCTGGCTGAAATCTGGTCGAGCCCAGGGATAATGGAAAGGCCACCGCCTGAGAGGGCGACAAAGAATTTGAGGACTAGCTTATCGAAAAGCTGAATCAAATTCCGTTTGCAGGATGAGCCATGACTGACCTGATTATAGATATGATGAGCATTTACTTCAACCTAGGGTTGCTTGGACCAGGTGACCCAAAAATTCAGCAGTTAGGGATAGCTTCGGGACTATCAGAACCCACCCCTGTGCTGCCAATATTGATTCATTTAGCAAGTATATGATGGTTAATTGCTCTTATATGACGGGAATGAGTAAATATGAACGTGGCGGACCCGGGCCATTGTAGTTGGCAGACGATATTAAGCCCTAGCAGCAACCAAAGGGTAGCAGAGAGCTGCATTATCCCGGTGGCCAACAAACAACTCCGGAGAAATTCAAAGCAAGGTAAGAAGCCACGGAAGATCTCGCACTAGTTAAGCTTGTTTCCGAGCGCAGTACTCCGTAATCAGGGTCGCATCCTCCGGATCAAAGGAAAAGCTCGGTATAAGCTACGCCGACGCTGTGTATTTTCCCCGCAATCAGAGTCTCTGCAGACTGCGGGGTGACGATTATAAATCCAGCCTTCTAGCACGTTCCGTCTAGCATGTACAGAGTATACTCCAAATCAGTCAGAAACATGAGACTCGCCGCAATTGCAACCTCGCTTTGGCTCACAATGGCAGCCGGCCGCCCCCATGGTGATTCCAGGTTCGTTCCACGGTTCCTTGCTTGCAGCTGCTAGTTAGAAGATCTCTAACACGTCTGCAGCTTCAGATTCAACACGACCAAGCTAGCCTACTACCCCGCGCCGGAAAACAACGGGCTAGGCGTCGGCGTGCTTGTCGTCCCCGGCGGCGGCTACTCACACGTCTCGCTCGAAAGAGAGGGCACCAATTCAACCACCTACCTCAACGCAAAAGGCTACGATGCATGGGTCCTAGACTACTCCACCACCGAAACCGCACCGGCACCGCTTTACCCAGTCCCGCTCGAAGAAGCCCTCGGCGCCGTGCGCTACATCCGCAACCTGAAGCAAGTCGACAAACTCGGGATCTGGGGCTACTCAGCCGGAGGCCACCTAGCCGCCATCACGGTGACAAATCCGGAAGCGGATCTCGACTTCGGTATCTTGACGTATCCTGTTATCTCGATGGACGAGGCGATTACGCACGAGGGGTCTCGCGTAAACTTACTTGGCGAACATCCGTCGCCGAAACTGGTCAAGAGGATGTCTGCCGAGACGAGGGTTACCGCCGCGACGCCTCCTATCTTTGTTTATCACTCGGCCAATGATGCGACGGTTCCGGTTGAGAATACTTTGAGGTTTATTGGGGCGCTTACGAAGGAGTCGAGGCCGTATCAGGCGTTGATCCTTCCTGATGGTGCCCATGGTATTGCTTTGGCTCTTGATGATCCGGTGCGGAATTGGTCGCCTGAGTTGGATCGGTTCTTGGCGTATTCAATTTGATGCATGGGACTATTGTTTGGGATTTTAGAACGATTCGTGTATTGATGGTAGTTGTGTGTTGCGGATTCCTCAGATATGGCTTATCAAGTCGTCTAGAATCAGTTAGAGTAAGGAAGCTTTCATCTTACCTATATGGATTATGGCAGCTAAAAGGGGTCAGTGTTCTGCTGTATGCTATAGAAGTATAGTTTGGTGAAGAGCTGTTCTCTATACCATGTTCCCAAGCTGTAGTCGCCTGTATTCATTGGGCATGGATATACACAACTGGAACTGCATTCCAGTTTCCACGAGCAGTCTTCGTGTAGGTCTTGTCTTGCAATCCCATGTATTGTCAGCTGTAGGCTTCCACCCATGCTTCAAGTGCTTTCATATACAAGTTCTATTTTGTTAAAGCACGTGAAAATTCAGTGCCCGATCGTAGTATCAATTGTCCTCGTGGAGGGTTAAGATCACCGAAATCCCGCAAAGTCCATATGCTGGTCTTCCCTTGACAGAAACATGCTCCAGTCCTGGCAGTCATGGTGCCCAAAAGTCAGCGCCTTACCCGGCATATACAGCTCAAGCCGCCCAGGGAACCAATCTCTGCAGTACTGGCTAGGCATAGGGCTTGTCACCAGCAGCTTGAAAACGACGCCACTGTTACTTGCGGCAACGTTCATGACAAGACTATTAAGAAACCGCATGGCCATATGCATTTCCTCGACGTCGACATTGTTTTCGAACCAGAACACGCCGTCGAGCATACAGAATATAACACCGATCCCGATATGTTTCAGTAGTTCGTCGAAGACTTGGCATAGGACTGAGATGTTCCTTTCTTGGATAGCTTGGAGCGTTTGCCCGCTGAGGAAACCCAGGTCGAGATGTTCTTGTCTGTTTCCTAAGACGCAGAGTAGTTGAGTTACTAGCGAGTGCATTAGGCCTCGGGCACCGTGGTTCTTGTCTTCTTCGTTCGCGTGGAGGCGGCAGAAGAAAGCAAGGGGATACGCGTGGTCCAAACGCGACACCGACTGCGAAAGCATAACGCACATGTAGCTCAGCGGTCCGACCATACTAGAAAGGTCAACGTCGATGTCTGTGCCTTGCACGACGAGAATCTGAGAGGCTAATGATTTGAACCACTCCTGGAACTGTGGGTTCTGGATGACGAAGGAGACGCCGCTTTGGAGGTGCGGTGTCAGCGCTCTGCCGTGGAAGAAGACAAAGTCTCGCTCGGTGCGGATTCGGTCAAGGGCTCCTTCGACAGGGTTGATTGCGTTGGTGGCGTTGTCAGAATCTAGAAGGACAAGCAGCTGTGCGATATCAATTGCTGGTGCCATGTTTTGAGGTATGAATATAGTGGTTATGTCGAGATAGTTCAGATTCGGGGGCTGGTTGTGCATGACCTGCGTCATCCACGTACGATGATCGTTTCGGAATTCATCAAACTGCCCTAGAGGTAGAATGGTTGATACATGCTTCGGATAGAATAGCAGTCACTTACATTTGACGTCTTTCGTAAGGCCCTGGAACTGTTCTTCTAGAGAGCTCAGAGCATCTAGTCGATTTTTCTCAAGACGCTGTTCCACGGAGGAAAGCCCTCGGGTTGTCGTATTGCCCAGCTGTTCAATCTGATGGCCCACGTTGTCGATACCCCCAGATAGATTGTGCTCGACTTGCTCGACCTTCTTACCAACGGTCAAAACATTCTGGTGGACCGTCTGCATCATTTTGTGCAGGCAAAGTGTGACGCAGTTTCCGAACGCCAACGCTTTGTCCTGTAGGTTGTTGCTTAACTTTTGTTCAAGTTCCCTTCCATAGTCCGATTGCTGGAAGAAAGCTTTGGTGGCCTCCTTGACTAAAGACTGTTAGAGCCAAACATTAACCAAGAGACAGCTTTGGCAGAATACATGAATAATTCAGCCACTCGGTCATAGCCTCGATGGCCTCCAAAACAGCGATATAGAGGTCTTCGGTCCTCTGCCGGATATCGTTCTCCCAGGCGTACATCCTAATGTACGCTTTCGAGCCTTCCACATGTTCCGATAGAGAATCCAAAGTTCGAATGATCAATTCGCGAATGTCTCTTTTCCGCCTAGCTGCCTGTATTGGAAGTCAGTTTTGAATTAGGCATTGGTCCCCAGCGCAACTTCCATTATAGACCAGGGTCAAACCACCACAGAGCACACCTAGATAATCCCCCTTGGGAAGCAACTCTAGGAGAAACTCAATCCGACAGGCAACTCGCCCAAAAAGTCGACTTGACGATCGAAACGGATGTCTCCAGCTGTGTCCCTGGCGAGTATACTCGTCAAAAGCACCCATGGCCTCATCTTGAGCCTCAGCCCAAGTACTACCTGCTGCCTTACCCTCAAAGCTGACTTTCCTGGCGCCCTTATCTTTATACCCGGCCAAAAAGCGATTCATGAATTTGCAGAAATCCCGTTTCCGATGCTCGAGTCTGGCTGGCGTTTGTCTCTGAGAAATTAATTACCAAAGATTGTGTGTTACTCACCTTTCTGTGGCTGGCGGAGCGGTGTATTTCTCCACGGCTTTCTTCCAAGCCCATGCGGCATCATACGAAGGTGCTTCGTACTCAATCCACGACTGGACGAGGTTGACTTGGTCTGTCATGTTCTATTTCAGACCGCTGTGTGGTTCCTGTAATTTCGCAATGAGGTTGAGTCTGGAATGGGAATCCTCCCAACGTGGTGCCTGCCTAACTTACGAGACTAAGGTGGGCAGGCTGCAAGAGACTCCGGCTGACCGGTCTGACAGCAGTGATGAGACACGATCACGGCGTTCAATCAATTGTTTGCGGCAGTGAGTGCATGAGCAATGCAGTAAGCCGCGCCCTCGCGAAAACTCCCTGGCGTGTGCTGTGCTTGTTGGTCTGCAGATGGGATGATCCTGGTAGATATTCTGCTTAGCATTGTCACCACCAATGATCCTGGTTCCGGAATGTGAGGGGCAACTCGTGAATCTTCAATCTGACTCGGCGATGGTCTCAGGAATGTAAGATTTCCGATGAGAGAAAGGTGATCCATCCAGTCAACTTGATTTCTGAAAGCGTGGTGACGCGTCCAGCTTAGACAAGCCAGGGACTACTCAGCACGCCGGATGCTGCACGATTGTGATCATGCATGTCGCTTGGGAAGCGGAAAATTTGATCAAAAGTCAGAGTATTGGAGGAGGGATTATATTTATTTAAGGGGTTAATTCCACCTGCCACTGAGCGCTCTCACTTGACCAGCCATCAAACATTCGATCCACAACATCAGATCGGGAAACAACCAGGCGACAATGAGCAATCATCCCCCTAGCGATGAGGACTCTAGCGAATCTGATAGCGAAGAGCCAGGCAGAGTGGGCGATCACAATTTGAAGCAATGGTTGCGGAACGTGGGCGAGGCCCGTGTCGTAGCATCCAAGGCCGCTGTCGATGAGCTGAAGACCTGGGGAGATCGGTTAGAGAAGACTGGTTCCTCGATCTTCAAACACGAGATCGGGTCGGGAAACGTGAGATGGTCTCTAGTCGCGCATCTTGTCAAGACGGGAGCTGAAGATGAGTCCGACACGGAAAGCGTCATGTCTGAGACGCGTAAGGCTTATACTGCACATCTGGCATCTGACATTACTTGGTTCTCCGTTCCCAAGTTGAAGCATACATCGTCGAGTGAGGTCAGCAGAAAACCCCAGCCCGTTCACTACGCGATTGAGATGCTGTCGGACCTACCAACAGGCACCGAAGCAGCGGAAACTGCACTATGCAAAGGCGCAAATGTGAACAATATCATGGCGACGAACGAGTTGCCGGAACGGATTTTGCTCGGCTCGCTAAGACTATGGAGCTTTATCAATCGCGAATATTGCGACGACCGGCGGTCCCCCAAAGAAAGTAGTCGTTACATCATCCTCCGTCCATACAAGATGTTCGTCTATCTGCAGGATAAGATCCGAGCCCGGATTGCAGACTTTGAGCGTGCTCGTAAGGCTCTCATGGTGGCAACAGAGGAGGAGTTCACAGAAAACTACAAGAAAAGCCCGGTCCAAGACGCCGACCATATGAGCGAATCCACGATGAGTTTAGGCCAGTTGACCGGCTGGATACTGGACTTCCGATGCCTGCAAAGATTCTTCGACGAGTACCTCGAACCGCACCGCATCCGTTTAGCCAGTTCTCCCGTATTCATCCTCTTTTCCGATCTGTGGTTTCTGTTCCCCGTGGGCTGCCTGGTGTATGTCCGTGATCAGCACATCCCACAGAAGGTCTGGAGAGTCCTCCAGAGAACCGGCGGGCGTAGGTACGCTAGACGACCAGTTTCAATTCCGACTGGAGACTTCACAAACTTATTTTCCAATTTTGCCCTCGATTGCTACCACCTGGACTATAATGGCTCTGGATTCAAATTAACCTTTGGTCAGTTCAAGATTACCAGTTTCCACGGGTCACAAGCAGTAACTACACTCCCAATCATGCCTCTCGAGGCTGCGGAGCGCGACAGGCTGGTTGATCGCACGGAGCTGGTCGATCGAGGCAAACAGTTCACGGAATATACGCGGGTGTGCCATCGCCATTATAGCGGCCGAAGTATGGATCGAGAACCAGGCGGCCAGCGGCTTTGTGACATAGACGTCGGGTTTATCAAGAACGTATCGAGATACTCAGAGCGGATTGACAGTGAGGTTATGGTGGACTTTGAACGCGCACTTCAGGAATTGCCGTCCTGGCGGCCCGGCAGAGAAGACTTTAGACCCTTTCTGATTGACCCACACGAAATAGACGATTATACGGAGCCGGACGAAATTTGGGACAAGAGATTTACCCAGGACTTCGTTGATCGCCAGATCAAAGAAAAATGGGATGGGTGGGCGGACGAGGGCTTGGAACCGACAGAGGATGAGGATCTGTTGCTTTTACCAGACAGGGTGTTCGCATTTGTGCTACGGACACGCAAATGGGGTAGGAAAAGTCTTGAGAGAGTTTACATATAACTGACTTTTGACTATCTGTCTATAGCCTGCCTCCAAATTGGGAAAGATACCACTGGGAAGGAACAGCTCACAAAGCTGCAGCCTCATCCAGAGCCATGGAACAACCTCGAGCTTCCAGAAGGCCACAAAGAAATCGTGCAGTCGCTTGTCCTGTCGCACTTTGCCAACAACAGAAGTCGACAGGTCCATTTTGATCTCGTACAAGATAAGGGCAAGGCTCACTTTTTATTATGCATCACAAGCCTCTGACCGGGATGACAGGAAAGGGCGTAATAATCTTGCTCCACGGAGTCCCCGGTGTTGGGAAATCGTCAACTGCAGGCAAGAGAGTCCACCGGGCCACTCATAATGAGCTTTAAGAAGAAACTGACTGTCAGCTAGAATGTGTTGCGGAAAGCTACGCGAGGCCACTTCTGCCAATAACCTGTGGTGGGCACACTCTCCATGACCATGTAGAGCGCGATGACTGAAACGATGCAGGGGACCTTGGACTGACCCCCTCCGAGGTCGAAGAAAGGCTCCAACAGATCTTCAGACTGGCTCAATACTGGAACTGTGTGTTGTTGCTGGACGAGGCCGACGTATTCCTTGCTCAGCGCACTGCAACCGACACAGAAAGAAACGCTCTGGTCTCAGGTAAGACCGCCAGACAGTTCCCAGAGTACTGTGATCATCATGCTTACCGCGAAACAGTCTTCCTTAGAGTCCTAGAGTACTACGAGGGCATTCTCTTCTTGACGACTAACCGCGTCGGAGTGTTTGATGAGGCCTTCAAGTCCCGCATCCATATGTCTTTATACTATCCACCTCTAAGACTTGAACAGACACTGAAGATATGGAACAGTCACATAGCACGCGCCACACAGTCACCACACATCCAAGCAGACGCAATGAGCCTTATTGCGTGTGCGAACGAAATATTCAACCGGCAGCTGGACCCCAGATTCGGCCCTATCTGGAACGGCCGTCAGATCCGAAACGCCTTCCAGAGCGCCGTGTCCCTTGCTGGATTCTACACGAAGGATGACGACCCAATAAAGCTAGAGCGCAAGTACTTCGACCATGTTTTTAAAGCCTCCGATCACTTCAGCAATTACGTTTGGTCTGTTAATCAGCGCCTGTCTGATGCGCAGTTGAACACGATGAAGATGGTTCGAAAAGACGATTGGTCTGCTCCATCTGTGAATAACGAACAATCCAGCTCATCGCTCTGCCAGCAGCGAAACCAGCTAATGCTGGACCAAGCGAGGCTGTCTGCCTTTCCACAATCAACATTCGGCCAAACCCCCTCACGGACGATGACACCACTAGGTCCACGGCCCCAGCAGATGATGGGCAATATGCCTGACCAACAGATGCTGAACAATCAAGCCCAATTTCAGGCCCAAGCTCAAGCACAGATGCAGGTACCAGCATTCCACTCCCAAACTGCCCAGTTCGGCGGTGGACCTGTTTCAGGGTTATCATACACAGGGAATGAAGGCGGGGCAAACCAACAACAAGTCCAACATCAAGCGTTTCAATCCAACCCAGCTGTCGGGTTACCGGCTCAATATGCGCAGCAAACTATGGTATCTACCCAAGCCGCGAGCATGGGGCAGGGAGGATTTCCCGGATTCAGTCAGAGTGCTGGGCAGCAGCCAACTGGGTGAGCTGAATGGCAAGAGGATATCCGGATGCTGAGCCCCAAAATCCATACACCTTGTGTAGTCACCAGTTTGTCTATATTCCAATACATGCCCGCAATATTTGGCTTTATCAAATGGCCTATGCATACCCGTAGCCCTAAGGTAGTCAGAGAATCACTGAAACACGTTCACGAAGAACAAGCACCAACCACTGCTGTAAATGATATCACTACCTGCCCTACGGCGTATACCTATGGAGTATGTACTGACGTTCTATATAATTCTTTCAGATTGTCCGGTTCCGCCTTTTTATTTATTGTTCTTAATAAGAGCTATCATAGGAATACAATCCTACTAGTATAAGACTACATACCCCCAACCAGCCCTACTGATGCTTCTGCTTCAGCCATCACGCCTGATAGTGATCTCTCACCGTCTCCTCCCGAGATCGATAAGTCATACCCAAACCCTCCACACCCTTCCGATTGTCCACCTTAAACTTAACCCCCACATTCCCATCCATCCATTTCTTCGACAACCCAAGAAACGGCGCCGCAGCATACATCAACACCCGCGGAATATTTCACGGAGGCAACAACCTCGGCTTACGATGAACCGAACGCACCATATCCGCCATCTCAAGAAGACTCACCGTTTCCCCCGCCGGGGCAATAACGTACCGGCCCTGCTGCACGGAAGCCGTCGCTGTCGTACCACTCTTGATATGCGCAGCAGCTACATCGCGCACGTCCACGACGGGGTAGTACAGCTCCGGACACCCCGTTATCCGGTGCCTTCCTCTGTAGACTTTCTCGACGAGGAAGAGGCTCCCCGAGGCCGAGGCCGGTGCGAGCGAGGGGCCTAGCACTAAGCCTGGGTTTAGGACGACGAGTTCCCAGCGGTTCTGTGTCTGTGTCTGTGTCTCTTGCATCTTCCAGGCTTCGCGATCGGCTATGAGCTTGGAGTAGTGGTACGGGTTGTTGGTTACGCTACTTGTAGTATTCCAGCAGTGCTCGGTGAGGACGCTCTGGCCCTGGTCTAGGAGGAGCTGGATCACGTAGTGCGCGATAAAGCCGGTGACCTGCGGTGGACATTGTGTTGTGTGTTAGTCCGAGGTAGAACGTATGGTTAGAGAGCACCTATCTGGGGTTAGGATTATATATAGATCCATGTCAGCCCACCCACTGTACCACCACGCGATGCATCCACTGTCTCCGCCCGGGGCCGACCCGTGGGCCCACGTGGTTGAGGTCTAGGACGCTGCTTATTTAGTTCCGTCTTGGTATCGGTGTAGCTCCAAGTAAATCTTCCGTGCCTCTTCATCTATCCTCGGCCGGTATGCCTTCCTTAGATATTATATATGAAATAAGGAAGGAACAGCTGGGTAGTTCCTGCCTAGTTAAGTTGATTGCTTAGTATAGGAAGGAACAATCCATAACCGCACCTTCCTTAGGTTTATATTCAAAATAAGGAAGGCGTAATAGATAGTTCCTGCCTAATTAGTTAGAGATAACCACTAGTAAAGGAAGGAGCGACCCACCATCGCGCCTTCCTTCTGCATTGCATTTAAAACAAGGAAGGCGCGATGGGTAGTTCCTGCCTAACTATTTAGAGATGACTACTAGTTAAGGAAGGAGCGACCCATCACCGTACCTTCCTTGCAAAAGGATTTGGGACAAGGAAGGCACGATGGGGGGTTCCTGCCTAATTAGTTAGATATACCTAATGCAGGAAGGAGCAACCCAGCACCGTACCTTCCTTATAAATAATATATTATAATTGAAGATAAGGAAGGCGCGACGGGTGTCCCTGCATAACAAGGCAAGGTATCTAGTATAGAAAAGAATAATCTATTACTATTCTTGCCTTGCAAAAGTCTCCTGTAATCCGAAATAAGGAAGGCACGATAGGATAGAGGG
The DNA here is from genome assembly GCA_027569205.1 of Aspergillus kassunensis. Taxonomy (NCBI): domain Eukaryota; kingdom Fungi; phylum Ascomycota; class Eurotiomycetes; order Eurotiales; family Aspergillaceae; genus Aspergillus; species Aspergillus kassunensis. The sequence goes on along the minus strand of JAPDEQ010000014.1, from coordinate 437,798 downwards.
TTCCTACCTAGTATAGAAGAAAGCAGCATTGGATCTGTCAATCAGCAAGTCAAAGATATTGACCTTTGCCCCTTCACTGCCGCGTTGAACGCTCAGGCCGCCGATACGCTCTCCAAGTCGTAGCATCCCGACCTTGATGCCAATACCGTCTATATCATCATCTATATCGACGGCATATGCGGCATCCTGGACTGCTAATAGCGTAGGCTCGAGATATTAGTCGTCACCTGCAGATGACCAAGGAGCGTTGACTTGAGCCCTCAATGCAGGTGGCTTACTACTGTAAGAGCCCTGGCTGCTGGTTGTGGTCCGTGACCATTGGCTACTCCAGAGCGTTCAAGAGAATGCAGGTGCAGGCCGGGGTGGTGGAACTGGGCATCCACATTGGAATGAGCCACGCTGATGTAGACGCACAGCGCGCTAGTAGCACTGCAGCCAGCGCATGGTTGTTAGATGTCAGTTAGATAAGGTCGCAAAAAGACGAGACTTCGCGTCACCATTTGGTTGCATTTTAACTCGAGCCACCGCCATTCGAGACATGATTTTATGGGTCGGTTGCGGCGATGCACTGGCTTGCGGAGGTTCAGCGCCCTTGTATTGGGGTTTGGGGGGTATAGGGCTGCGGTGCTGGTGGAGGTGCGCTATAGGGTTATTTCCCCACAGTTTCTAAATAGGAGATTGGCTATCGGTTACTCCGTACTACCAGGAGGACATGCTGTGGTCTTGGGAGGTGGAAGCCCTGCAGAAAATAGAGGTTTCCTAAATGCCTGACACGGTAATGAATTGAGTGTGGTACTATATCATTTTATTGCTTCCTTAGGTCAAACTAGATATAGAAGGGCATAGTGTGCTTTTGCCTCCACGGGAATGGTGTTTATACCTCAGTATTAAGACGACAATGCATGAGGCGGGCTGTATCTTCAACTAAAGGGCAGACGGCATCAACTTGATTAGTCGGTTGAGGACGAGTACGACTCATACTGAAGGTGGTGATGAAAGGCTGTGGCTTCGCTTTTTTGTGAAGTAAGGAATGATCATCTTGGTGCTGAGGTGGATTTTACTTCACGTTCCGGTGGAAGACTCGCTCTCAGCACTTATACTGAGGTCATGGGACGGTTGGCTCTTGTGTAATACACCGACGACAACAATATTCAAATAGCTATAGACAGACAAAAGCGGCACAGGAGTTCCTTGCCAATTGTCCGAGGATCTCCGAGTCCGGCATTGTGGAGGTGAGGATTTCCGTATAGGGTCCGGTGGACATGCTCCACTGGATGTCCACCGGACATCCTGATATACTCTTGAGAAACCATACAATCTTGGACGTTTGCAGTCCAACTTGATTGGCATACTTAGTCTATAAAAGAAATGCCGTGTATCTTGACTTCCCTCTAGCGTCACCCCATCCCAAAACCAAAATAAACCATCGAGTTCTATTCCCTGAACAGCTCCTAGAGTCCGAAAACAATGGCCAACGCATTGCCTACAAATCAACTTTTCTCCTTGCAGGACAAAACTGTAATCTGCACAGGTGCCACGGGCGGAATTGGTCTGGAGATGTGTAAATCACTCGGAGAGGCCGGTGCTGATATCGTTTCGATCCAACTGCCAAATAACCCAAATGCCGCATCTCTCTCAAAACACTTGACAGAAATTGGACGACAATTCTGGGCATTTGAATGCGACCTTGCAGATACCTCTGCCATCCGTGCTACATTTCAAACTATCTGGCAGGCGGGTATCAAACCGTCTGTCCTCCTCAATTGTGCCGGTGTTAACCGACGACGTCCAGTAATAGAAGTGACGGATGAGGATCTTGATCTGGTATGGATGGGGTTTTGAGTCGCATAAGTTAATGGATCCAGGGCTGACATAATTAGATACTGTCTATCAACCTCAAGGCTACGTATGTAGTAGCCCAGGAGTTTGGCAAAAGATTGATTCATTTGGGCATCCCCGGGAAAATCATCAACATTGGATCAGTGACTTCATTCCGTGGGATGTACAATGTTTCTGCGTATGCAAGCTCTAAAGGAGGAGTGATGCAGATGACGAAAGCGTTTAGCAATGAGTTTGCTCCTCACGATATTCAAGTAAACTGCATTTGTCCAGGGTAAGTATTCCCTCTGTTCCATAGTCATCGCATTCGGTTTCTAATTGAAGTAGATACATTAGCACCGACCTAACAAAGGAGCTACAGAAGGATACGGCCTACAATGATTATATCCTCAAAGGGACGCCCGCAGGTCGCTGGGGAACCCCCGAGGATTTGAGAGGAGCCGCTATTTTTCTGGCTAGTAGAGCAAGCGATTTTGTTACCGGTTCGAGTTTGATCGTAGATGGTGGGATGCTGGCTACTTGATCTTGTTTAACTCTGTGTTTAGCATCACGTCTTCTAGATAGCTTTCTCAATTTATAGTATGGGTTCATTCCCGGAGACATGCAACATACATTATTTATGCCAACCAAGTTTGAGAAACGCCACCACTCCGAGTGGACGCGGTCCGTCCTCCGGTCTCAGGCCATGCAAGAAGCTTAGCAAGAGGGTAGGCCCACTATGACCATCGGACCCATTAGTCCATTGCGTATTACTCATTATCTTTTAGCCTTTCCTGTCCTGTGTACATGTTACTAATCAGACGCCACCCCCGCTGGACTTCCGGTGGACTCAACTTCCTTCGTGCATTCAAGCAACCATTCCCTAAAGCTGGTGAGCAATCCGATTGGCGTCTTTCGGAGCTCGGGATATTTCTGCAAGATGCAATCAGCGTCCGGAGGTGTCAAGCAACTGGGGAATCGTCGTCATGCGTGCGATCGATGCCGTAGACAGAAGTTGAAGGTACCAAATTCAAACATTGCAGCCTTTTAATAAGCTTATAACTATTCAGTGTGATATTGCTAAGCCGTGCTCGCCATGCGTGCGCTCTGGCTTTGATTGCTTGACAACATCAGCGCCGTTACGGTAGTTCTCCGGATGTGAGACATTCCAATGCAGGAGCCGAGATTCTAACTTGCCAAATTGCCTTAGGAAGTCTAAACAAAGCCAGAAAAGGAGGGATGCCCATCTACCTCCCCCATCAGGAAGTCCTCCGCTTTCTGAGAGACCTGAAGCCGCCAATAGCCCCCAGCCTTCTCACAGCCCGAGGAGTCACCGAGATGGCGACCCTGAATCTCATCCGTGGCCTCATAGATATGCGCAAGTTTCAGCAGTTGAGCTGACAGATGAGGTAATTCACACCATCCTCCGAAAGCTCTATCTGAACGTGAAGTTGAGGCGATGAGTAGCTTTTTCGAATGCATAACACGGCATCTATGGTATCACCAACAGAAACCAACAATACTTCCGCTCTCCCTGGGGGTGGATTTCGCCCGACTCGGGGTCCCGATGACCGAGTAACTGAGAGAGGCGCCCCTCTTACTTCCCATTTCAACGGGCTGGTTCTTCCTTCCCGACGAATATGTGACTCCCTGCTGCAATCGTATTGGAAATCGGTGCACTGGTTTATGATGATTTTCCATCAATCGTCTTTGGAAAAGCAGTATGAGGAGATTATAGGCAAACAAATAGTTACACCTCGACAACATGGTGTGGCAGTGCTGCTATTGATGGTACTTGCCCTAGGTGCAAGGTATACCTCGGAAGAACAGGGATCACAGATCGGCCTCACTGAGCGAGAGAGATCCCTGTTGCAAGGTAATATGATAACCCAGGTTCGAGCGCACTTCTTTGAGATTCTAGACGCAGGAGGGTTAGAGTGTGTTCAATGTTGCATCTTGTTAAGCACATTTGACCTTTACAATGGCAACCCCAACATGGCGTTGCCCATTCTGGGCGCAGGAATTGGCAGCGCGCAGGCACAAGGCTTACACAAAGAAGCCCTGTGGGCGCCCGGCCCAGAGGTCGTTCTTGAAGTCCGCAAGCGAACTTGGTGGGCGTTATATGTGCTTGATAGGTTTCTATTTCCTGGCCCGGCGAAATCATCACAGTGCTCACGATCTACTTACTAGGTTCGCATCAATAACTTACGGACGACCGCCATCTATCGTTGACTCTCATTGCTCGGTTAGCATGCCGCGAGATATGGATGATACACAAGCCGTTCATCCGACATTGAACTCCTTGGACTATTCGGCAACTTACCCAACACGGGTGACGCTGGGCACATATCAGCGATACAAATTCGAGCTGTATATCATTGCGTCTTCGATAATCGAGACCATATATACCCCTGATTCCCCAAAGTCAAACGTGAGACAGCAAGCTGCAATTATCAATACCAAACTCGTAACTTGGTTTGAAAGGCTTCCAGCGGAGCTGAAGCTCAATAACACTTCTGAGCTGCACACGAACAATTTGTCCAGTACCGAGCTTGATATGTACCGACTTTTCCAGCTACAGGCTTTAGTACTCCAGTTGGCATATGATAACATTCAAATCATCCTGCATCGTCCGTTTCTGCGATACACTGGCCAGTTACCTGGCAGCCCAGAGAATCAAGCAACCAGTTTCGATCAATGCAAACATTGTGCTCGCCGCACATGCAGCATCTTGCCCCAACATGCACCAGTTCTCCTCGCCGCCAAAAACACCCACGCAGTAGCATATATTGCAATGCAGAACTTCACCGCTGGGGTGACTCTTGGTATGGTGGCATTGTCAGATCCAGGTTCTGCACAATCGCAAGATGCAAAGAAAGGGGTTGCAAATTCCATCTCGCTACAGAAAAACCTGGCCGAGTCCTCAATCGTTCCATCACAAACAGTGAAAGTTCTCGAGGGCCTTTTCCATCTTATTTTTCAGCAGGAAATGCGAGCATTTCTGGACGGTCCACCGTTTGATATGACGCCTGTGTATAGCCTCAACTCTGAAAGGGACGTGGGAGCTAGCATCGCACCAGAGGGTCTCGTCTCTGGTCGATTGGGCCCAAGTCAGGATAATTCAGGTTATCCTTCGCGACATCCGGACCCCGGAGGGAGACTCCAAGGTGCCTATGATGAAATAGACCCGGATCTTGGTGCCTACCCAGCTCCTCTGTTGCCTCCCTATGCTGGTGTCGATCAAGCGCTCGACTCGGTACAACAGGGTATGCTGTCTTCCATTACCCCTTTAGGTAAACCCTCTCTAGAAATTAACTGACTCACGTATTATCTTAGTTATTTGGGACTATTCGGATCCCGCGACACATATAGGCAACTATAGGCCGACAGATGATAACGCGCCCTTCAACTCGCAGATCCCAGCGGTCGAGCCTTTCCCCGACAGGTTAAACGATCTGAACTTCTCACTTCCGGACCAGAGCTGGGTGTGGAATTGGACGAATACCCCTGACGCCTCCTAATGCCCTAAGAACCAAACTACAACGCAGACCGGATACCTTCACAATACCTTCACAATACCTTTATTTATGATTACGTGACACAAGACACAGTACAAGAATCATTCACCGAATAAACTGATCAACATAACCCGAACCAAGCCCAACCTTCTCATAATGCACCTTCGCACTGGCCAATTTCGAGAAAACATCTTCCACGCCAACAGGATTCCCCTGCGTATCAACATATATATAAGCACCCGTTACATGGAATAGCGTAACCATCTCCTCAACACCATCCGGTACCTCAAGGGTATGAATATCCCCGGGGGGCTCAAAAGCGTGGCTCCCCTCCTCAGCCCACCACTCATGTTCAAGGTAATGCCACCTCCCCTTCAAAACCGTGGCGTGGACTGGACCAGAATGACGGTGCCTCGATAGAATGCCCGAGCGACGCACTCGGAGCAGGTTTACAAAGTAGCCCTGCGTGACGTTGAATAGGATTGGGCGGAACCAGACGTCTGGGGCTTGTGGCACCCAGAGCTTTTCCTCGAAGGATAAATCTAGGATCCCGGGGACGACTAGATCGGCTGGGACGTTGGGCAGAGGTTCGCCTTGGTATGCGACGGCCTCGGCGGAAGGCCTGTTCGAGGTTGTGCTGTTGGGTGTAGCTGAGCTCATGTTGTAGAGTTTGTTTTCGAGCTAAGAGGAGGTTGAATCGTGGCAGGATAACCAAGTTGACTGCATGGAATATCGAGCTATTTATGGGTATACCACACACCGAAGTAGGACTCACTCACTAGTCCAGTGGACCTAAATATCAGGCAGATCCCAGGGTCACCGGAGTCCGATGGAGTCCAGCATTTGGCACCTATAACATCGTCTGCTTTGTAATGACTATGGAAAAGGCGAATCGGACTTCGCCGCAGAAAGTTAGAGCATTATGTACCTGCAGGTGGGTACAAGAAACCAGCCAGGGAATGACGTCCTGATTGTATTTAACACGGTGGCGGTGCGCCGGTGCCACTCCAAGTAGAGACCCTTTCAACTCAATTGGTAATGGGATCCAGTGCACAAGGTTTGTTATCAATATGGCCGATATGATTAGCAGACGGTGACATGTCTCTCCGACTGCCTAGGCCAACAGCAGAAGTCACCCAGCAAGATGGATCCTACGGTTTCAGCTTTCCATGTCCGAGTCCACCGGACTCGGAGTCTATACCACCCCACTGTGTGCATACTTTGCCATATTAACAACACAATGGGATCTCCACGGACTTTGGTAGGCGTCATATCTCACTCCAAAGCAAGACCCGCCCGCCGGCACAGCTGTCCCACCAGCGCCGAATGATCAGGCCCAGTGGGGGTTCGCTGGATGGCGTCGGAAGTGATTGCATCGCTAGCAGAAGCTCATATAGATTGTATAGATACATTTTCAAGGGATCTCAGTTCCACCACCCCCGAAGAAAGGCAGGCTTACACATGGCATGATTATCCCTGAAAACCGTATCTTCGGAAGCGAGGCGAATATCACAACTGAGGGCAAGCTCGAATCCTCCAGTAAATGCGGTACCTGGTACAAAACCGAGTCGGAGGAAATGTAGGCAGTCTTCTTCTACTTATTCAAAAGCACCGCGACTTGCCTCTCAGGCATCCAATCACTGGCATTCTTGACTCTTGTATTGCATGCATAGGGTCGATGGCCCTAACCTGTACCATGTGAGTGATGTCTTCGCCCAGCATTACTACATGGGTAGAACAGCTGAATATGCCTTCTGAACATCGAGGGTGGAAAAACGATCGACTGCTGTAGCTAATAAACAAGCAAATTGTGTTTGAAAGCATAGTCTCCAAATGAACAGGCTCTTCTTATAATCAGTTTTCCAAACGCAGCATGCATGTCCCTGTCCTGCTCTCTATTTAATACTGTTGCGAAATACTCACGCTAGGTCAGAGAAAGGAGGTTCAGGTAGAGGTGCTAAGTAATAAAGAAGGGTATGAGGGAGCGAGCTCGTTGAGGTTATGAGCCCGTAACGACCAGACCAGGTCGGATTCGAAAAATCTCAAGAGACTAAGGCTTTTTATAGCTGAAAATGCTGTCAAGGAACACGCAGAGAAGAGAGAGAGGCATCAAAACTTCTCGGCTACCTCTAACCAAGCAACAAGAAATTCAAGAGGTAGCTAGCCTAGCTACTGCCCTAGAACTCTACCTTTATGACCATGATGCCTTCAGAGCGAAGGAAAACTTCCAAGGCCAAATTCCAATTCCAGAGCAATTCAGACAAGCCATCAACAATCCTACCAACGGAGCAAAGCTATCACGATCGAATTGAATAACCTGATGAGATTTGGCACCTGGGAACACGTCAAACGACCTCACGATCAATCTGTTGTGACAATGTTGATGGAGACCAAGTGATTAGGGTGTTCAATTCGATCTTGATCGCTTTGCTCCGCTTTGTTCCGGGGGTAGGATTGTTGATGGCTTGTTTGAACTGCTTTGGAATTGGAATTTGGCCTTGGTTGGCTCTGAAGGCGTCATGGTCATAAAGGTAGAGTTCTAGGGTAGTAGCTACCTCTTGAATTCATTGTTACTTGGTTACCTAGAGGTGGCAGAGAAGCTTGAGATTCGATCGCAGCTTGCGTCGGCTTTCGGATTCGACCTGGTCTGGTTGTTTGGGGTCATCTGGTGGTGGTGGCGTTGGTGTGTGAGGTCGAGGTGATACAGGATCTCGCTTGGACGCAAGGCCCTAGCACTAAACTAGATTCGTCACAAATGCAAGGTTCTCTGTGTACTGTGCAACGAGACAATCGTCAGTCTCATACTGGGGAACCGTGAACTCCTCCTGACACAGTGCATCACCAAGGGGCCAGAATACTCCGGCTTATCCAATCCGACCCTACCCTGGCAGTTAGAGAACCCATGGCCAATCGCACCTGCCTCATGAAGCGGCCATGTTAAAATAGGAAGGTGCGAATGGTACACATAGCTATAAGGAAGGAGCTACCGTCAGCGTGGAACTTGTTCTTTCCTATTTTGGCAGGCTATGGGAGGGGAATGTAGCCTTGGAGTATACGTCATCATGGCCTTCTCCATAGTGATCTGGTCATGTTATTAGATTTCTGTTTAGCTAACTCAAGCAATCCTTTCAAGTCCGGGGATCAGATCTGAGGACAAGGGTAGGGCTGGGATCCACAGAGAACTGTAGCAGATCTACGTAAATTTCTTCTAGAACAAAAGAGAGGTGACTCAAAGTGGGAATCCCTTGATGTAGAAAACAGCATAAGTGCATGTAAGATTGGATGCGAGCTATATCAAGAGGAGTATAGTGGACTGAGTCAAGACTTAGGGAGTGGCTGTCTTGTGCGTATCCTGTGCCTGACATACACTCGACCATTGGTAGCTATAGTCATAAAGCACCACTCTGACAAGTCATATGTACATGTACTATGTCCAAGTCTCCCAATCTACCGCGATGCACTGTAGTACTCGCTGTTCAACCCCTTCTCCACGGCAGCAATCTGCAAAGCAAGGATGGGAGCAAACTGCCTCGACCACAAGAAACTGCCCATCGTGAACCAAAATCCGGGCATACCAGTGGGTCTCCAAACCTGGATAGCGAGCAATGTCAGCAAGCAAGACCACAAGGGCCATGGGAATTGATATTGAAACTTACACCAATGCGTTCCTGGCTATCATCCAGTCCGATCACTTCTCCAACCTTACTCATAACATCCGGACCCATAACTTGCTCAATGACCTTGATGCCGCTTTCAAAGCCCGTCGCCAGAACGACAACATCAGATTCGATTTTCGTTCCGTCGGCCAAGACAATGCCGTCTGCGTCGAACCCCTGCACGCCTTCTTGACATCTCCGAATCTGAATCCGACCGTCGATGATCATTTCGCATGCGCCTTGGTCAACATAAAAATGGCCGCCCTTGATGAGCTGGTGGTCTAAGAAGCTGTCGCCTTCATTCCCCCGCTTCACGGCTAGTCCGGCTCTGTCCAGCCCGTCTAGCATATCCTTGTCGTTCGCCGACATCATCATCGTTGCTCCGAGGCCAAGAGTACGGACAACGGGGGTGGGGAGTGAATTGCCCAGTAGGTCTGCGTCCTCAGTGCTAACCCCCGGGGTATCCCACAACGAGAGCTGAATCTTCTCGATTGAATCACCCGAGGCAACAAAGATCGCATTTCGCTGCACTATCGTGACCGTCTCTGCATCCCCATGACTAACGAAATCCTGGGCGATATCATGAGCACTAGTTCCAGATCCGATGATAGTGACTTTTCTGCCTTTTGCCTCGGGGACCAAGACCGCCGATCTGTGTGCCGATGTGTGGTAAATAAGGCCCTTGAAGGAGTCCTCATCGGGGAATGTAGGCCGAATTGGGATATCGCTGAATATCCCCGTGGCTAGGACAACGTGCTTGGGGTTAATAGTCTGCACGCCTTCCTTGTCCTGCAGCTCAACTGAGTACTGCTTCGTCGACTCGTTGTACTGGATCTTGCTTGCAAGGGTGCCATGTCTGATGTTGAGGCCCATGATGTCTCCATAGTGCGCCATCCATTTCACGATATGCTCCTGGTCGAGAAAGCGGGGCCAGTTGGTTGGGTACTTCATGAATGGGTAGTGATCCGAGTAGCTGGGGGTATGCGATTTGAGCGTTTTGTATCTGGCTAGCCAGGAGGATCCAGATTCAGGGCCTTTCTCGACGACGAGATAGTTGAGGCCGAGGTGTTGCAGATGAGCGGCAATTGCCAGTCCAGCGTGGCCTGTAAGATAAATAGTCAGCATACATAGTTTGCTGCATGAGATAAAGATTTAGATGTAGTGGACTCACCTGCTCCAACTACCAAGACCTGTAGAGTATCATCACTGGGAGAGCCTGGCGGCACCTGCTCATTCAACCGCTCAAGCACAGTAAACACAGTCCAAGCCTTCCACCCACTCGGTCCAATATTAGCAAGCCTCAAAACACCCCTCCCAGAACCAAACTGATTCATGAAGCTAAAGCCAGACTGAATGAACCGCAACCCGCCCATGTCCACTAGCTGTGGCGACAATGCGCCTGTTTGATCGGCCTTGGGCTCCGTAAATCTAGCCTTCGAGCTACCAAGATGATTGGCGATGGTGTCAGCGCCGTTATGGCATGCGATATCCCATGACAGAGAAACGAAGTCTCTCCACCAGGACTCTTTTTCGAGGAAGTGGGATGGGATGGTGTCTGTCTGGCCGGTGGTTAGGCTCTTTGTGAGAGATGAGAACCAGTCATTGACTATTTTGGCGGCGTCTAGGGTTTCTGGGGATATGGATGGGTCGAGGGTTAGTTGGGGGAGGGCTGCGTAGGGTGGGTATTCGGCCATGGTGGAGGGTAGTAGTAGATAAGAGTTGAAAAGGAATTTGGATGTAATCTGGATGTAGAAAGAGATACCTGTTCAACCAGCACATCGAGGTCTTTATAGGCTGTGTAACTGAAATCCAACGTAATCTGATGCTCGGACCATCGAGTATTCGGCCAGAAAGGGCTTAGTTCACATCGAGTATTCGTCCCAAAGAAGAAAGGTGTTGTTTTTGGCCCCTCAGCGGCTCACTTCATCCCAGCATCTCCAACCCCAAACCCCAAACCACAAAACAAATCACGGAGAGCTCACTGTATCCACTCGAGCTGCTTACTGGGAACCCCGTGCATCGCATCACAGCTTGCATAGACGGTGAAAATGCCGCAGAGGAACACCCGCAGCAGGACGGGATGCCTAACATGCAGGCAACGCCACGTCCGATGTGACGAGCAACGCCCATCTTGGTAGGTATTTTGACTTGCCCTATTTTAAAATGCAGTTCCCTAAACCCTGTCGTGAGCGCCCTGTCCGGATCCTGGCTGACGGTTCCTGTACGACGTCAGCCACACATGCCTGGCCAGTAAAAGATCATGCAGCTATGCAGCCGCCGTGATCCCACTTCGGGATCGAAAGATGCTGAAAGAAAATGCCCTTCCGCCTGGTCAGCAAGCTCCGTGGGCGTTAACAAGTACTCCGAGTATGGCCGGTCAAAAATTGGCGGCAAACACGGCCATGGACCCTTTTGATACACTGCCCGTGAAAATGCCCTTTAAGTCACGCGAGCTTTATCACTACTGTGAGTCTATCCCTAGCCCTGTTTACAATTTACGGGATGATAATAAAATCCACAGTCTTTCAAACTGGTGCAGCATTTGCAGTCGCTCCGTCAGATCCGAAAGATGACTGGTGAGTTTATCTGCAAATACACCTGCAGTGTTTAAAGACTGGGCGTCCTTCATGTACTAAGTCGGTCCCGAAGTATTGCTCTCGCAACGCTGGATGAACACGCCCTCCGAAGCACGATTCTGATTGCCGGCATACACTATTCCTGGAACACCGGTACTCTGCAGGCTTTCGAGTCCGCCTTTCTCTTCCACAAGGTTGAGAGCATACAGATTATCAATACGTGGCTTGGAATTGCAAGCTCCAAAGTCTTCCTCGTCTGTGTGAGACAGATCTTAACGATATGCCTAACCGAGGTGATGGCTGATGCGCAACCTTGACTTTGGATATAGCGTCAGTGCTAACTTTTTTAATATCTAGGCCTGCCTTGGAAACATTCCCGCCGCAGAAACCCACCTAAACGGAACCATGGCACTATTCGACTCTCGTGAGCAAGTACGCAGCACCACAGGGAGTTTGGATATAGAAGGCGAGCTCGCGAATCGCTACCTGATCCTGTGGGTACCCCGAGCTAAGCGCCAAAGATCCCTCTAACGGACCACAAAGAACATCCTGCTTCGTCCTGATTCTGAAAAGCCGTCTCGAAGACTTTATCCTCTTCCGCGAAGCCCAAGGAATCAGCCGCAACGACGACGGTTCATCAGCCGAAGCTCTGCGTCTCATGAAAATATGGCACGGGATAGAGAAGGGAGGGCTCGAGACTAGGTTAAAGGCCATGCGAATGTTCCCGTACTTCTTCAGCTTACCTCCGATGGATCGCCGGCCGAAGATGATTGACGCGGCACCTATCATTGACATTCTGCGGAACATGACAGAGACCATAGATCATGTTCGCGCTAATGCGGCAACCGAGCATATCGATCGAGTCTGGAATGAGGGTGGGCCTACCAAGTTGATGCTCGTGTTGGTGACGTCGCATGTATCGTCTTTTGGAAACGACCTGCAAAAGCTGTCGGCACCTCTGCTTCCATCCTCGTGGAGTGGTATCAGTGCGCCGGGGGAACTATACATGCACAGTGTGCTGAACATCATGAATGCAGGCAAACAGATGGAGTGCCGGCTGCTTCATCACATCGCAATGATAGTGAAGGAAGACATCGATCAGACCCGACACCATCTTAGTGGCGATCACGGAAACTCCTGTCAATCTCTGTGGCTCTGGAAGGTCTTTACAGGAGCTGTGGCCCTGGAGAAGCACACAGCTATTGATTTAAAGAGTGATAGCACTAGATCGCCTGGGCAGGGCGCATGCAACGCAGACTTGGAGGGGCTGTACGAATACTTTCGGCATTGTGCTCGAGATTGGAGTGCAGTTACTGGAATGGTCGATTGGGGGGATGTGCAGGCTGTACTGGCGACACTGGCCTGGCCGATGATTGTATTGTCTCCAGATGGAAGAGACTATGCAGCGGATACGTGGGCTCATATAACTTCAGGTGCCACGAGAGTCGATCATATTCAACAAGACCGGCCTTGAGGAACGAGAACTCGGGCTCCTTCCGCAACAGGCTTGACTCTATTAAAGGGGTGGTAATGTGGCCAAGCCACTAGAGATCATGTAATGAGGAGATTTGTATCACAAACCATGCATGGGTCTGGCTGGACTCCCGGGGTTATCGAAAACATCCCTGATGTTTATTATTTCTCGCCAATGATATTATGTGTTTGGACTAGAGCTGACCCCTTGTCCCCATGTTATCCAGATCCATAGCTCCATTCATGACCAGACTGACAGGCACATGGCACGGTCCTCCAAGTCAATGTGATGAATTATGCACCAAGTCACATTCCCAGCGCTTAAATCGGTCCGTCATCAATCACAAGCTCGATACCTTCTCCAAGATGGCCAAATGTTATAAAGGACATGAAGACGTTCAAAACCTGGCAGCAAAAAACCTGTTATCTTCCAGGAAACAATAAATCCACTGAGATTTTCAAATCTGTGATCAACGTAATCCCAGATTATCCCACCCTTCATTATCAGCTGAATCCCAACTCGTCCTATCTTCGCGTACATCTTCCTCATCCAGTGACCCAACTCCTTAAAATGACTTCAAAACAGGTCATCCTACGGCTCCGTGAGAGTCGGTTTCCAAACATGTCCTACCCGGAGATCGTCGCGAGTGTCAAAGCATTCCTGGCCTTCGCTGGACGCCCCACCGAAGAGGCAGACCAACACAAGCATTATTGGCATTTCCAGCCCCCAAGCCTAGACACGCTCGAAGAAAACCAGAGGTTCCACATTGTAATCGATCTCGATATAACGGGCCATTCGGGGTCCCTGCCGCCTGATTTCCCCCATGAGATATACCGCGTTGCGCGAGCCGAGAACACGCAGAACGAGTTGTGAGCTGATTGTTGATTTCTGATCCCACGTGGACCCATGGCATGGCGCCTAGGATTTTAAGCTCATCATTGCCCTAGACACATTGTTCCTTTCAAGAATAAACTCGAGCATGATAACTTCCTGCTGAAGCTCCGGCACTATTCGGATGACTTCTACCCTTGGGGGGAGGACAAGAGGCAGGCTCGAGACAACTAAAGTCAGGTTTCGAGGAGCTGTCCTTCAGTTACCTAGCTAGATTTAAAAGTCAAGCCTAAAAAGGCTCTTCGCACTGCAGGGCAGGAGGACGAACTATGTGTCGGGATGGGTTTATCTCTTTTAACAGATTTGTCTCATACTCCTTTCAGGAAGATCTGGTTGCTCCATCATCCATCAACCAGACCATGCTGCATATATCGATGATGGAGCTGTCAAGTCAGGTACACTACTACCGCGACCATTTCCCCCCAACACCGCTGGAGGGGTAAATATAAGTAGGGATGATGTAGAAAGCTTTCAGTAGCATATACTAGTCTAGCAAACCTGAGTTGATAACACCTAATTATACAATACAAAGTCACCTCACCAGCTCCCCGCATCGGCCAGGATAACATCCGCCGCCTTTTCAGAAATCATATAAATCGGCAGGGCGATATAATACCCAGGAATCTTAGGGAAAACACTCGCATCCACGACCCTCAATCCCTTCACACCCCTAACCCTAAAGTCGCCATCCAAAACCGCCATGTTATCATCATCCGCCCCAATCGGCGCCGTACAGCAAGCATGATGTCCCCATGCCTCTTTCTTAATCCACTCCTTCATCTCAGCCTCATCTGTAACATTGCTTCGCCCCGGCCAAGTCTCAGTGAAATCCCCATCAAGCGGGACGAGATTATCGAATATCTTGCGTGAAAAATCCATCGCTTCGTAGACGGCCTGGAGGTCTTTGCTATCTGCGTCATCGGCCGTCACGCCTTCGTCGAAGGAGCGGAAGTTGATGAGTGGCGTATCTCTCGGATCCGTAGAGCGGAGTGTAACAGAACCAGCATTATTCCTCGAGCGCGACTTAAGCACGATCCACGCCCAGTGCTGCGCATCACTCAGCGCATCAAGCGGGAAACCAGGATAATACCCCTGAAAATCACCCGGCGCGCCAGAAATCAACAGATCCGGCTCGTCATGTTCAGCGACAGACGATTTCTTGAGAATCGCAATAGCGATGCCGTTGGTCGTGTATGTGCCCTTCCAGGCGATCCCCATGTTAACGCCGTTCTTCCAATCCTCGTAGCACGGATCCGGGTCGGTTTGCAGGAACGTGCACTTCGAGGTGATGGTGAAGTCTGTTGGGGATTTTCCGATCACCGTTGCTTCGTAGCGGTCTTGCATGTTCTTGCCGACGCCGGGGAGGTCGACGATTGTGTCGATGTTGTGCTTTGCTAGTTCGGATTTGGATCCGATGCCGCTGAGTTGGAGGAGTTGCGGGGTGTTGAATGAGCCTGTTGAGAGGATGACTTCTTTGCGGGCGTAGGCCTGCCCGGGGGTCCCGTTTGATGAGGATGAGGCGCGAGGGTCAGCGCGGTAGAGGCTTTCGCCTTGGAGGTAGTCGACGCCAATAGCGCGGGGTTCGGAGGTGGCTGTGTCGAGGATGACTTTTGTGACGAGCGTGGTAAGCTGGATGGTCAGGGGGTATCCGTCGTTGATAGTGTCCATGATAAAGTCTCGCGGGCCGGTCCGTCTGTACTCGGGGACTTTAACAGCGAGAGGAACCTGAAAGAGGCCTTCGTCGGTATCGCGCCAGGAAGCGCCGGTGTTCAAGTCCCGGAGCAGGATACCTGCAAGACCAGTAACGGTGTTGAGGACCTTCCCAACAAGGCTCTTCCCCATGGCTGTCCCAGCGGCGATAATCAGGGAGAGGAGCTTTTCGTCTTCGACGACGAGGGTAAGCTGCGTAAGCGAAGTCTGGAGCCAGCCGGTGAAGCCATGGCTAATGATATCACTTGGCGCGTAGCGGTTGTCCTCCAGCCGCTTGAAGTAGTGTCGCATGTTGGACGCATGCCAGCTGTCGTTGCCTGTGAGTGCGGCGAGGTCATCCCAGTCGCGCTCGTAGGGGTAGATAGTGATCATGGCATTGTGGGCGGTGCATCCGCCGAGTGTACCGGCGCGGGGGTACAGAATACCCAGCGGGTCTGAGTTTTCAGGGGGGGATGGTCCTTTGTGGAGATCGCCTGCTGGGGTGCGGTACACCATCTTGCTGTCTTCTTCTTGCCGCGTGAGGTTGGAGTAGTGGTTGACGAAGTACTGCCATTGCTGGGCCTCGTGCTCGGTCGAGTGTAGTTGCAGAGCCGGGATCTGCTGGTACGGCGAGGAGCCTTGGTCGTCGCCGGCATCGATCAAGAGGACCTTGTGTCCGCCACGGGCTAGACGAGCGGCGAGGGGGCCGCCGCCGGCTCCGGAGCCAACGACGATGTAATCATACTCGGCGCTGGCGTTGGCCTGACCACTGCGATGGTGATGTTGATGCTGGTGGTGCTGGGAGGCGGAGGCCGGACTCCATATCTGGGTAGAAATAAGGGACAGGAGACCGAAGCCCTTGACCAACATGGTGAAGGCAAGGGAGAAAAAGGCCAGAGAGCGAGAAAGAAAGAATGAGCTAGGCAATAGAGGCGCAGTACCAGGAAACTCCAGGTCGGTTCAGCAGGATTGGATTGGCAACATATATGGCCGCACCCAGCAAAGTAGGGAGCAGTCAGAGGGAGCAGGTCCACAGCTCGCAACAACCCCTAAACAGGCTGAGCTGTGCATAACCAGTCAGTTTGGCGTTCAATACCTGTCAAGCCACGCACGGGTCAGGCCAAAACAAATTGAAGGGGCGGATATAGCGACATGCCGATCACTGTTCCTGTCATATTGTCACTATCCATCACCGGTGGGCCAGTCCCCCCAACGTTGTGGTTGAGTCAAGCCGTTATGGGACAAGCATTGAGCCGGTGTATCAGATATAGGGCTATACGACCCCTATATGATGCTAAGAAGACAATGTGGGCCCTACCTAGCGGGGCAACTGTCACTACTACTACTAGTAGTCTAGTAAGGTTACTACTTGCCGCACTGAATCACGTATAGAATACTAGTGAATAGCCTAAAGTACTCCACTAATGGACGTTGAGCTGCGCTGCGGTTGACATTGTCCATCATCATTTCACTGAACGCATACCGCCTGATAAGGACAAAGAATACAAAATAGGGGAGGAATATCTAGCCAATACAAGCCCTGCCCCTGGTCGCTAGAGTCTACTTCGAGCTGCCCTCCCTCTCCACCAGCGGCACAAAGTCATGGTCCGGATGCTTCACTCCGAGTTCCGAGTTGGCACCCATCGAGCGCGACCTACTAGATCTTGGGCCGTAAGTACCCTTTTTCGTGTCGCTGAATACACGCGGCCAGATTCGTTGGAAGAGAGAGCGTAGCGCGGGCAGACAGGCGCAGATAACGCCGACGTGGACCTCGATGGTGCTCCAGTATCCGAGCCGAACGTAGTCCCCTGGCAGTACAAGCGCTGTTAGCGGGGTGAAGGGCGTGAGCTGCAAGGGGAAGTTACTCACAAGTCAGGTTTGTTGTGTCGGCAAAGGCAATCAGGCTTTCGAGCCGGAGGATACTGACCAAACTGACACTATTGGGGCGTCATGTTAGCTAGAGGCATTACGAGGCAGGGTTGAAAACTCACAAGATTCCCAAACTAAACATGCACATCACAAACAGCTTCTTCCGCCAGGACATGTTTAGCCTGTAGAGCTCCTTTAGAGGTAATCCCAGAACTACGATATCCAATGCCATATTCAGCGCCGCGGCGCACCATCCCTGCGCGTTAATGTTGTTGCATTTATACTCGGCTGCTGCGTCCCAGCGATGCCATGCGCCCTTGATGGGGGAGCACTGGAAGACGGAAATCAGGACGAAGGCAATAATGTAGCCGACGTTGAGCCCGATGGTGATATACACCACGGTCCGGATTTCGCGACGGGGAAAGACGCGCAGGTAGAAGCAGAGGATTGAGATCTTCGTTAGTGCGATTGCGGTGAGGTATAAGAGCTCGTCGAAGAAGTATATCTGGGACATGTTAGACTGACCCGAGTATATGTACATGTTGGACTGGGTTAGGGACTCACGTAGAGAACACGAGTGATCCTGTCGAATGGAACAACCCACATATCTTTGCCGAGGCCATTGTCGGCCACTAGAGACTGTGTCAGTTCGCTCTTTTTGTCTCGATAGGGTCTTGGATAGGTACATACAAACCCAGGACAATGCAGAGAGCGGGATAATGCAGCACTTTGGGGGTTAGCATTTCCTATCGAGATTGGTCTTTAGAGGACATACCATTGCTAATCCCATCGTCCAATCATCCGCACCAAGCTGCCCTCCAAAATATGGAAGGCGAGCACAGATTCGCATGATGAAGACCACCAGCGCGAGTACGCCACCCACGACGCCAGTCACGGAGACCAGCTTGGTGCGGTCTCGGATAGGCGCGCCGCAGGCTGTTTGCGTAACATTCTTCGTAGCTGCGACTGTCAGTTGGTATATAGACTGGAGGTATTAGTGTGCTGAAAGCTTACCGAGTGACTGGTGGATAGTGCATGAGCTGGCTACACACAGCTCAACTGTTTCAGTAAACTCTGTGTTTGTACACATGCATGTTTGGTTTGTTGCCCCGCATCCAGACTCGGGTATTGCTTTGACGAAACATGCTAGCTGAGGAGAGGTTAGTTCCATGGAGTTGTTCATAGTAGTGTTCTGACATACAGCGCAGGAGGGCAAAGCCGCGGTCAGCTCCGCCAGACTAGCGGTCACGGAGGTGAGACAGAGGGCCAGCAAGGCCACAAGGGTGGTCAGGCGCATTGTATAGTATTAGTATATTAGAATATGGTAAAGAATAGAATATACACCACAAAGGAAACGAAAAGAGTGACAAGAAAACGAATGACAAGCCAGTCTTGACCTATGCAGCAGCCAAAGAATAAAGAATATTAGAGACAGGAGTGAGACTTCTGTCGACCTTATTGACAATTGACTCTCTCCCTAGATACTCCTTCGACCCTGGACACGGCTTGGTGGGTCTGGGACCAGTCAAGCACTTGTTGTGATCGGCAGCGCTTCTCTCCGCTGTTCCCGCCTGTCATTCCTGTCATTTTCCTGTCATTTTCTACCTTGAAGTTTAGGCTAAACGGCTCTTCCCCAGGCCGTTCTCGGATACGTCCGACTGCCAACGTAGGCCAGTCTAAGGCCGCTAAGGGGTGGGTTTGTCGGTAGACTTGGAAGGCGGGTCCCGTCCATGCCCCGGGCCCCTAATCGAGAGTACTACTCTTTTAGGCAGGCGCTTACTCTGTAAACTTTAAAGCTATTCCGTAGGTGCTCGACCTTCTCGTATCCGCGGCTCGAACCCGTCCATCACCGGTGGGCCAGTCCCCCAACGTTGTGGTTGTGGTTGAGCAAGTCAGAGAAATTTCATTTCCAAGGGTATCCACAGCAATGCACCCCTTAGTTAGTCAGGTACCGCTTAATAGAATGCTTTCTTGGAATTTATACTCCTGCTTGGTAGTTCCAGAAAGGCCGACCCTCGTTTGCTCATCCCGTCACTCGTTTTATTTTCTATTCTGCACATCATGAAGCTCTGGCTTGTTGCTGCCTTTGCAGCTTCTGCTGCCAGTTTTCCCTCGTTGGACCATCACCACGGAGAAGGCGTACATGGCCATCTATCCCACGAGAAGAGCCTTCCCCTCGAAAAAATAAGGGCGGAGGTCCTGGGCCAGCTGCAGCAGGAGCCACATGACAAACGGTTTCTCGTGGATTCCATGCACTCCCCCATTGACAGTATGCCATCCTCTCTAGCCACTTCCCACAACTTTGACCCAACAATACACTACTAGTTACTGGGGAGCATGCCTTCCACCCACCGGACTTTGACAGCGGCGACCAGCGCGGCCCGTGTCCTGGTCTTAACGCGTTGGCAAACCATGGCTATATCCCGCGTAGCGGTGTGACTACAGTAAGCTAGAAGTTCCAACCCAGCTGGATTCATTACTGATTTTGCCAGTTCACCGAAGCCATTGCCGCGGCTAACAAAGGTATGTTCCCCCACCTCGTTACTGGTCTATCAATGGTACTAACATGTATAGTATACGGAATGGGCGTCGACCTCGCCCTCGTCCTCGCCACCCTAGGCACCGTCTGGACCGGCAATCCCCTCTCAATCAACGCAGGGTTCTCCATCGGTGGCCGAGACACCGGATCCAACAATATTTTAAACAACGGACTCGGTCTATTAGGTGAGCACTGCATCTCTTCAAAACCCCAGATTGAACACCGAGTAACATGGAGACAAAGGCAAACCCCGCGGCCTAACAGGCTCCCACAACCTAATCGAGTCCGACGGCTCGAACACCCGCGATGATCTATACGTTACCGGCGATGCGTCAACAATGAACATGACCCTCTTCCAAGAGTGGTACGACTCTTTCGACGAGAACGGCACTTTCACACTCGACATGATGGCCGATCGAGCCGCGTTGAGACTCGAGAAGGCTAAGGCCACGAACCCACATTTCTACTACGGACCTGTTACGGGCTTTATTTCTCGTAGTGCAGGGTTTGTCTTCCCTCTTAGGCTCTTTGCGAATCACTCTGTGGAGAGCCCGGAGGGTGTTCTTAGTATGTTACTGACTGTCAATACCCGTTCATAACACCATGATGGCTAATAAGTTTCATGAATCCAGCTAAGGAAGTCGTGCGCGACTTCTTCGGCGTCTACGGCACAGAAGCCGAGGGCCTCACGTACCGTAAAGGCTGGGAACATATCCCCGAGAACTGGTACAAGACGCCCGTAGACTGGGGCCTCGTTAATCTGAACCTCGACTTGATCACCATGACGCTCAAACACCCCGAGCTCGCAAAGTATGTCATCCTCTAATATCCCCTGCATACCACCCGAACTTCCCACTGACATATTTTCCTCGCAGTATTGGCGGAAACACCGGCACAGTCAACAGTTTCGCAGGAATCGATCTCTCCGATCTCACCGGCGGCGCTTTGAACCTCACCACCCTGCTAGAAGGAAACAACCTTCTCTGCTTCGTTTTCCAGGTCCTCAAGTTCGCCAGTCCTAATATTCTCTCAGGTATCTTCCAGACTATTGCGGCTCCCCTCAATCTAATCACGAGTGCTTTGAAAACACCCTTGCTTGATCTGAGTTGTCCCGCCTGGCAGGATTTGCTTGAGGGTGGGCAGCCGGCGTGGAAGAGTATTCTGGATCTATTGCCTGAGGGGGTGAAGGATGCGCCTCTGTTGTAGTTGGCTTTCTTCACGAATTCGTGGTTATAGTAGGATGGGTCGGTTGCTTTGGGGGTTTTGAAGCTTTTTCATAAGTTTGGATATATATACTTAATACACACTTTACTTCACTGGGATTGGTAGAACGCAGGACTTATATAGTACGGTTGCTGAAAACGGCCTCCTGGTAAATGCCAACTGTCCCCCAGAAGTTCTTTGTCTCATCTAAACTGCAGATACTGATGTTGGCGCAGCTGAATGGATGGGTCTCGGAGCTTGTCGAGCTGCTTGAGGCGTAGGATCAAGTAGTCAGAGCGACTTTCTTGACATATTCCGATTAGAGGAATGCTTTCAATACTAGTAAGAAGCACCGATCATGCGACTGGTTTACCATGGCCCGTCAAAGGCGGCATGTTTTACTCCAAACGAGATATCGCAAGCATCTAAATATCCTAGCCCATCCAGATCGATATTACTTTTCAGAGAATTTATGAGCAAGGGGCGCGACAATAAAATATCCATATCAGTGTGAGTGCATCGAGAAGTATACCTGGAGTAATGAGAAGACACATGAAGGCCTGGTAACTAGCCAAGCATGACTGACTCTCCAAGTCTAAGTCTACCCACTATCTTAAAATCCATTATCGAACAAGTACTTCGCAAGGGATGCGACAGTCGACCCTGCGTCCTCAGCTACTCGGGACTGGTCGTGATGCGCGATGATAATGGCCTGGTTTGTCTGGGCGACAAAAACACCCTCTCGGTTCTAAATGGGATGCGCTGCTCAATTACTTGGAATTATTAAACAGGTGCAGTATGTATCAGAGAGAACTTACTTCTCGAATATAGAATCTCCTTCTATCCATTGTTCTCATGCGGAAGTGCTGACCAGCCACGTAGAGGCCATAAGACCACGCCAGGTTAAAGGCGTCCTGGTCTTCTTTGTCATTTTGGATGGCACGGAGGACTTTCTTAATGGTTTTCAGTTCTTCAGATTCGACCTGTTGACAGTTAGAATGCACGCGTGAGATGTATGATGGTGTATAGTTAAGTCGAACATACGTGCCAATTCGCCGCGGTAGCCAATATACTATCGCCATCGTGACTGGCGATGATTGCCTTATCGACGTGGCCTGAGCCAATAAGTCTAGTTGATCGTCTCGGTCAGCAGGAGACGCTGTGGTTGGGACTCAGAATCGCACCTGGAATCGATATACTCTGGAAGCGAAGCATGGATCTTATCAGCTGGGTAAAGTAGAATGAGGGTAAGCCAAACCTTGCCAGGACATGATGGGAATATAGGAAGGGATGACGAGGAAGCGAAGATAAAACGGTCTTCTTAGTCTATATATAAACAGAAAGCAGGGTTAATGTTCAGGCAGCCACCACACTTGGCACCCAAGAATAGAGATATCGCATTGCTTGTCCTGGAATAGCAAGGCTAGTCATTCTTCCTTACGCGAGGGCTCGGGTTGTTTCTATAGATCTAATTTACTATTTACAGCACTGGATAGAGAACAACTGGGCTAGGTATAGGCTGCTTTGATGTTGGCTACAACCAGCCCTAGATCATATAAGAGAGCGCGAATGTGTTAATTATCAAGTGAAGCTTTAGCGGGAGTTTGCGTATTCTTGATATTGCATACCAGGCGATGTGTAAGTGGTGGATGGCTCCTTCCATATGGAAGGTACCGGAAGGTATACTTGAGGAAGGACTATATTCACTTGAGACTGCCCGGTCTCGTTATAACCCGGTAGAGTCAGGGCCCTTGCTCAGTCAGTCATCCTGCTGATTGACAGCCTCTCGAAGAATGTCTATTACTGGTCAGGATACGACTTGAACGAGGTCAGTCTATACGTCATGACCACCAAACCTAATGTACGAATGATGAGCAGCCATGACATAACTATGCATATGATCTGAGACAATCCCCAGTCTTTACAACGCGACATCTTTACAACGCGACATCCTAATATTTCGAGTTCTATCTCGAAGTCACTCAGATGGTCTCCAGTAAACAGGGCAAGAGCCTGGAGCTCGCAGATCCTGTCCTCCTCGAAAAGGTCGATAAACTTTTTGCCTGTAATGTCGGCCAATATATCAGCCTCCCTCAACTGGTTGTGCTTGGGGAGCAATCAAGTGGAAAGAGTTCCGTTCTCGAGGGTTTAACCAAGATGGCATTTCCCCGGGACAAAAGATTGTGCACGAGATTCGCAACTCAGATTGTTTTCCGCCGTGATATAAATTGCGCTGATCGGAGGGTATCTGCATCGATCGTTCCGGCCTCAGATGCAGATACCGACAAAGCTGAAAAACTTCGTTCCTGGAAGGCGAATAACTTACAGAGTCTTGATTCTGCTTTATTCTCGCAAATGATGACTGAGGTATGTCAAGCTATGTCACCTCGAGCAGTATTATACTGAAGGTATTCCTGAAATTCAGGTTCATCAATTCATGGGTCTTTCTACGACGGCTGGCGGTAATCTGCCGGCCTTTTCAAGTGCTGTGTTACGACTCGAGATATCTGGCCCGGATGAACACCATCTCAGCGTGATTGATGTCCCTGGGACTTTCGAAAACACTAAACCGGGAGTCACAACTAATGAAGACAAGAATATGATAAACCATATGGTGTATACCTACATGCAGAACCCTCGGTCAATCATACTCGCCATAATACCAGCAAATGTCGATCTTGCCACTCAGAAAATCGACCAAGCTGCGCGCGATATTGATCCTCATGGAATTAGGACGCTACGGGTTCTCACAAAGCCGGATCTAGTTGATCCAGGTGCCGAGCAGGATGTCGTGGATCTTGTCAACAGTGGTGGTGCGAAGTCTAAGCTTGGCTGGATTCTAGTTCGTAACCTAGGTCATAAGGAGTTCCTGGAGAAAAAGGCCGGGAGAGATGACCAAGAAAAAGCCTTCCAACTGTCTGCACCGTGGAGATATGTGAATAAAGACAGGTTTGGAATCACAGCGCTGCAGGCTCGCCTGC
Organism: Aspergillus kassunensis; assembly: GCA_027569205.1. Lineage (NCBI taxonomy): Eukaryota > Fungi > Ascomycota > Eurotiomycetes > Eurotiales > Aspergillaceae > Aspergillus > Aspergillus kassunensis. Next base: position 413,584 of record JAPDEQ010000014.1, on the reverse strand, counting down.
AAGAGCTCCTCACAATGACCGTGCGGAGGGAGTTCCCATCTGTAAGCTGCTTCTCTTCTCACCTATAGAGACATGCTGATTCGTTCTTCAATAACAGGTTCGGACGGAGATTGGACGCAAACTCAAACAGGCCAAGGCTGATATGGTTGAACTGGGAGCTGAGCGCGAGCATCCAAAAGACCAACAACGATTCCTGCTTGATGTCATTACCTCGTTCCAGAAAATTACTCAGGATGCATTAGCAACTAACTACGGGGCAAATGATGCATTCAACCAAACGCAGAAGCTCCGGTTGGCCACATTAGTTGTCAGCCGGGATGCTGAATTTGAAAATGATATGCACGAACGGGGCCACGTGTACCGTTTTCAGGGCAACGACGAAGAGCACGACGAAGACATGCCGCCTGAGGTTGATCCCAAAGCAATACCATTTAACAGGAGGCTTACCTCTTGTCCTTATATAGAGGATGTTCTCCCGGAGTTGGCCGGAGTCCCGATGCCGCTGAGAAATACATCGTGGCTCAAAGATGTTTACCTGAACTCCCGAGGCTTTGAAATTGGAACCTTCAGCCCAACACTATTATCCAATACAATGAAAACCCAGTCTGCCAAGTGGTCGTGTATCGCGGAAGGATACATCGGTGACATTATAGCAATCGTACATACCTTTGTATTAAAGGCTCTTGAAAATGCATGCCCCAACACACTAGTTCGCGAGAATATTCTGTCAAGGTTCATGGATGAACTGCTGGAGATATATAAAAAAGCAATTGCGCAGGTCCAGTACCTTTGTCAAACCGAACGCTATGGAACACCACTAACACTGAACCATTATTTTAACGATAACCTGCAGAAAAGGTACGTTGACCACGGCCACCATCCCTCTTACCCGACTCCTATCTAACAGGACATAGCCGGCAGCAGCGCATAGGTGCTTCTTTAAAGGGCAAGACAATACAAGTCCACCAGCATGGTGCAGTGGTTCGGTTAGGCGATATTTATCACCATGACCATATGAGCAATATTGACCACACAGTACGCGAGGCGCATGATATCCTCAAGGGCTATTACAAAGTATCCCGCAAGAGGTTTGTGGATAACGTGTGTATGCAGGCCGCTTACTATAACCTAATATCAGGGCCACGTACCCCTATGCTGTTGTTCACCCCCTCGTTTGTTACCACCCTTACAGAGGAGGACTTGGAGGAGATTGCTGGAGAGGATGCTGTGGTTAAGAGAGAAAGAATCCGGCTAAGGAAGGTGATTAGTGACCTTGAAGCAGGGAAGAAGATTGTTTAATAGAAACAAAAAGCTTGTAATCCCGAAACCAGCCGAGCTCCCAAGTAGTAAATTGTTATCCTAATAGTACTACTCTCTGACAGTATCGAGATAGGAATAGGAGTAGGTATTATCATCACCAGGGAAGTAAAAGTTAGCCAAGCAAATGTAGCACGATGACGATTTCGGCCGGCCTGTTGGTAGACAGCCCTGGAACCAAGTGTATATCCTTGCGTTGATCTGCTTCCTTCCCAAAACTGAAACAGCTGCGTTTTACAGGGGACTTCCTGGCCATAAAATATGCAACGCGAGATCTCTATTATTGGGTGCGGCGGGTGTTGTAGATATCAAAGCATCTTTGTTGGGGGTTGCTTCTTTAAATGAGATAACAATCAATATCAGAGAATAAACTGTGTTTTTATACATGATAATCAAATACAGACCCAAATCAAGTACATTTCCGTAGCTTATTCGACGACTCAGCATCCTCGATGAGCCAGCCCCGCGGCCTCTTCCCCATCCAACTCGGTATCGAGCTTACTTTCCTCGTGAGTAAAGCCGGAAGTTCAAAATCATCTTTCATCCCACACGAGTACGACTCCTGCGCCGTCTTATTCAATATAACCTGAATTTGATCCCGGGTCGATCGATCACCGGTGAACGGCGCAAGTAGAGACGCATAGCTTCTCTCTAGTGTGGAAGAGCTCGGTAAGCGCGTTAAATACTCTTCCTGGGCGGTTCCGTCCTCATATAGACGCTGTAAGGCCACCGTGCCTTCTTGGTTACACTGCCGCAGCATGGAAATCTGTGCTTGGCCGCTGCTTCGGGTGAAGAGAAGCTTGTTTGATTCTATGGCGGATGGACTGGTGGCTGTGGCGAGCAGGGTGAATTGGTCTTTTCTGGTGGCTAGCCGCCCATTTAAGGGGAAGGACTTGGTGATTAGGGCTGTGGAAGTGCCCGCCGTGTGGTTGTGGTGGTACTGTGCGGCTTGTTTCTCGATGGAGATGATAACACGGGATCCATACAGGGATGCTTCTAATTCGGTTCCATGGATGTAGCGTCCACATGCGGAGAATTCAAGGTCGCTTAATGGGTGATTGTGGATGCCTGATGGCTGCGAGCCTTGACACATAGTGCGGTTAGGAACAGGAGTGCATGCATAGGTTAATCAATCCTAGTAGGCAAAGACTTACCAGGATCAAGGAAAAGCCAAAGCGAGGTGATACCTAGCCCAATGATGGCTAGCATTGGTAGCTCTGGATGAAATGCAAAGGCCCTAGTCGCGTACCCATTGCTACATATTGATGTCTCAGCAATGGGTTGGTAGTCCGGAGGAGAGTCTGCATTGCTGCTGTGATCCTTGTAGATCACCAGTCTCCATCGACAATAAAGGTTTTTGCGCCCGGGTTGTCCAGATCCGCGCAGAACTGCAATATACTGACCTTTTGGAGAGAAGGTGATCCGATACCAATTATCATGTTGAGGAGCGTTCGGTCGTCCATTGCTGGAATTTTGCAAGCCGGAAGCCGCATGCAAGTTTGATTCGGTTGACCAAAGGTGCAGAGATTGGCAGTGATATTGGTTTGCATGCAAACTGCCGGTTGGTTCACTTGATCGAACGACTCTCAACAGACATCCTAGGATGACAACTTGATTCAAATCTGGCGAAAACGCAACTGGAAAACGAAAAGTCGGCGGTTCTGCGATGTCCACCGTGAAATCCACGACTTCAAGGACTTCCTCTGGGGGCAGCTCGAAAGTCAGTTGCACCACTGGTTGTCGTGTTGTTATCTCGACAACCTCGAAGCGTACTTTCCACCCGTGGCTCCAGCCGTCTTGGTACCTCGAATAGTTAGCTATACCGAAGCTCTCAGTAAATGCCCTATCTCTCAATTAGCACATGATTGTTGTCAGGGATTAAAGTATGCAGTTCGCTGCACATACTGAGACGGCCAAGCCTTGATAATGCCCACTTCATGACCATTTGAGGATGTCTGTGTGGATATGAGGATCGCATCACCTAGATCAGCATACGCCGTACCTTCATCGACGGAGCTAATTGTATGAAGTCTGGCATCTTTCGTTCCAACCCAGAACGGAGATTGTAAAAAGGCCGGTATACTCGGCTCCCAGATCTCATTAGGCTCAGCTGAGAGAATGTGACCCCATTGTTCCGTTAGTCGGTCCAAGTCCAGCGTAAAGCGTGTGAGTAGAGTCACGGCAGGTTCATTGATTCGCTTTAACTCATCTAGTCTTTCTGTCGGTAGCCGGACGGGACGAGGGGGGTTACCGAACACCCAGGAAGCTTCGCTCCACGCCGTTACGGCGGGAGGGTTCGAAATAAATGTAAACATTTCTTGGAACATGCCGATAAAAAAGTGACGAGTTGTAATTTGTGAGCCGGGCAGATGATTCTTCAGAGCATCCTCGACATGTTTTGACCAGAATTGGGCAACATAGAGTAGGAAGGGATATCGCTGTCGTACTTCCGACGCATTGGTGCTCGTGCGAGAGGACCCGCTAAGCGGCTCAAGCTTCACAGTGTGCAGAATATACAGCAAGCAGTCGGTGGCCGATTGACAGTGAGCTTCAGATATGTGCTGCCGTAGAAACGGCATGGCTTCGGGGCCGTATCCATCCGTTTGCTCCAGAAATTCTATCACCGAGAGATGAATGAAGGAAACAGTGAAGTCAGCGCTAATTTCCATGAGTGCGCCTGACATTATACTGAGCACCTTCTCAAAATTCGGGATTAGCTGGCGCGCGCAAACTGGCTTTCGCATGTTTTTCTTGCTAGAGCATATACCCAAGACATAGCGTAGCTCATTGTGATGCAGTGGTCGAGCAGCCGTGCGTATCCAGCGGAACAGCTTCTCTGCGCGATCCCATTCGGCTTTTGACGGGAAACGCAGACGTAGTGTGTTAATGATGGCTGAATACATTCCATCCAAGCCTTCGAGTAAGTTGAGATTGTCAATTGCTTCATGTCGGTCCTCCGGTGACAGCGCCTCGGATTTGAGATAGCTAATCATGAGACTCGCCCAGAGAAACATTGAACCGGACCTTCCGGCTATCTTGTTGGCCAAGTCAGCTGCTGCTTCCGTTCTCTCCAGAAGGCCTTGTGCCATTAGATGCTCTAGTTTGGGCTCTAGAAACGTTTTGATATCTCCAAAATTCATTCTCTCCGGCAACTCCACCACACTAACTGCCATGAAGCAGTTCAACTTAATAGTGGGCCTACTACTGAGGATAGTTCGGCAATTCGCATGGTAGAAGGTGCTTGACAGAGTTTGTAGCAAAACATCAGGCTCACAACACTCGTCAATTCCATCTAGAAGGATCGTGATACATAGCAAGTAATTGCAGTATTTCGTCATTAGACGCTTTGAGTTGTCCCGATCCAGTTGAAGTCACCAGGACCAGCGCAAGATCAAGAAAGTCATGGTCATGGCGATTGGCATGGATAAACTGCGTAGCAACTGCACGAAAGGCGTCTGCTGCCCGATCCGAATCAGGGCGTTGTCCGCTGAAGAAGTAGAAGCAAACATTCTTTTTCTGCCGAGTATTGGCTTGACTCGATATCAGGTCGTCCAGGATCTTTGTGCAGAGCACGGTCTTTCCGTAACCCGGCTTTGCTGTAACATGCTGTCAGATATGTGCGGACTCTATGCAGCTGAAGGACGGTACGTACCGTGTATAGCCATAGTCCTAGGCATGGCTGGCTCACCAGCCCGCCACGACTTGTAGATTTGATCATCCAAAATCCATGATCCGGTGTTGGAGTATCTTTTCGATCTTGCCTGCTCTAGTGCTGTATTCCAGTCCGAGGCACCGATCCACTTTTTGATGCAATCCAATTTCCTTCCTATCTATCCGCGGAGTCCGATATTAGCAAGGCGCCAGTGGGTGGCTTGAAATGGGGTTTACCTTCAAGTTCGTCAAGCTGTCTCCTGGATAGTTTCTCCACTATCTTAATCTGGTCATCCAACGCATCATGCCGTGCCATCATCATCCCCATTGTGGCAGCGTTAAACTCTCGTTCAAGGATTCTCTTTCCCTTGCGAAAGCTCTCCAGGCAATCACGGAAATGGTCATCGAAAGGCTTCCAGAACAGCTCTCCAAACGTTCTCAGTCTTTGCTTCATGCCTACAGAGAAACTTCATGGTAAGCTGAGCAAATCAAGACCATACGAACTGATATAAAGGCTGAAGGGGGAGCACAAACGTTTGTCTCGATCAGAAAACAGGTGGTAAACCCTTTGACAGAAGGTTATAATGTCAGCAAAGAGATATGATAATGCTTTCACGAGTCTGGGCCATGAAGGCAAGGCTTTCAGTCGCGTGAGATCTTTCTGTGCCAGATTCCTGATTTGCGCCTCCGAGATGTCGATTTCTTGGTGAAAGTCATCAAGTACACATGTGAGCTTCTCAAAGAACACTTCCCGATGCCCACATATCTACACAGAGTAAGCTTCTTGACGGGTTACATTCATGCGGAAGGTAAAGACGCACGCACCTTGGACACCAGCTTCATTGAGCCCCAAACAAGCCCAGCATACTCTGGATTACTCTGCACACATGTATTAATAACATCGAAGTAAGGCTCCAGTGACCGCGAGATGCGGCCGACTGCATAGATGAACTTGTCAATGCACTCATGTCGTGATTGATGATAATTTTGGGCCTCCTTCTTCATAGACTGAATTAACTCCTCCGCTGTTTTGTATTTATCGAGCTTAGCTCTCTCATTGTCTGTAAGCGATTGCCGTAACGAGTCGCTAGCAATCTTGAAGATCGATCGCACTCTGAGGATGATGTTAGTTCAGATGCCTTGCAGCAAAGGACACAGAAAGCAAAAGACACAAGCGGTCTTACTCTTGTTCCAGAGCGTCCATCGCGTTTTGGACGGCAAGTCGGCCGGAAGTTACGAGTAATGGCTTATCCCTCCACCCGCCAGGAACAGGAAAGATAAGTAGTATTGAACGTAAGGAAGTTGAGTAAACGAGGCCCCGGATTCTGCCAATCTCACTGCTATCATATTGTTGCAGGGTTCCTCCTTGGAGGGGGTAGAAAGACTCATCCACCAGAGAGGCTGAGCTTTTCATAGTAACGAGTAATATTACAAGCCATGGTGGCAACTGTGGCTGAGATAGCCACTGGGCAGCAGATTCAAGTCTGCCTTGCACTTGAACTCTTTATCTGGTGAGAATGCAAGATGGGACGATTGGTGAGTGAGCAAATGTGGCTGTGTGCAGCAAGAGAGTCGTAGCCTAAGTATAGTTACCAATCAAGACTGTGCTGCTGCAGGCATAAGCCCAAACAGATTCTGAATACAACTATCTGGCGCTTTCATGGCCGGAAATGTCGGACGAAGATGCATTGGATGCCCTGAAGCACGAGCGCCTTCAGCGTTACGGCTGGTTATAACTTATGCATCTTTGATTGGTTCACAGCAAACGCTCCACTTCAGCGGCGTTTTCGAGGTTCCGATTACAAAAAACAGACACAGTAGCGTCTTCAGCGTACTTCTGGTTTTGATTGGTCCACAGTAAACACCCATTTCAGGGCAACTCGCATCGCCATTCTGCAAAAAAGGGAATGTTATTGGCTGATAAAAAGCTTGATCATGAAGCAGATTACGTAACAGTCATCCTAGAACCCAGAGAATCCAGTATGTTCTTTATCCCAGGACAGTGTATCCCAGGATTAAGTGCATTGCTGGATAGGGTAGCCCCTACGCCGCAAGCCACACGACCGATCTGGCCTGAAGCCCCTGTAGGAGAACTAGCCGGAATTCTAAGCCTAAATCAGACATAGACTCGTGGTCTGATCACCTAGAAGGTCGGAGGGGGCGAAGCAAAGGCCCAAGGTAGTAGGCTGAGTGGTTTCAGTAGTTCACATTTGGAATAGAGAAGAGGTAAAGGTGTATCATATATGCGGAATTGACCCAAGCCAGTCTACCGCAACGTACGCACCACTAGGAAGGGCGCGAAACGATAAAAACATCAAAGCTACCAGCCCGACGCGAGCCAGTGCATACACCAACATGCAAAAGACCTGAACATATACCTCCTGCGGAGTAAATCTGCCCAGAGGGTCGGCGACCTTGCGCCAGCTCGAGGGCAGTGGAAAATTTCTGTCGTTGAGCCACCTCAGTAGAAGCGGCACTTGTCCACAGGCGTAAACTATCACTACCATCCCCAGAGCTGTCAGCGAGAATACCCGCCAAGCAAGCGCCTCGGCGTGCGTGGGAAAGGAGAAATTCCAACTACGTGGACGTCAATTTAGCCGTCTGTTTCATGGGTAGGTAGAGCGGACAGACTTACGCAGCGACGTGGACTCCGCAGAATGCGATCCCGGCAAACCCGGCGAAGTCGTTTAGCAACCACTCTTCTTGCAGCGTCAGCCCTCGGGACGCCCGATTCAGGGTTCCGCGGAGGGGCTGGTCAATGGCGTTTGTCTGCAGTGATTTCCCCGAGAACCGGAGTGCTGCATTCATGGGTTCCCTGGGAGGGATCAGATGCCGGTGTAGCCATCTCTTCGGATACTCATCGGTCAAGCTGCGGATCTCGGTGGGCAGTGCGTCCCGCGTATATCGCAGCGGAAGCGTGATTGGGATAGTCATGCCTTGCGGTTTGTGCCAGTAGCAGGCATAGGTCATTATCGCGCACAGGATATACGACAGGGCAGCAAATTCAAACGGGGTGATGGGCAGGCCGTACCCAGCGCGCGCTATTATGTTGACTAGCACCCAGGCGCTCTGGGCGATCGTGAAGCCTTTGGTAAAGGCATCTGTTTGGACGCGGCCCTGGATCTCGTCATCGGTGAAATCGGAGCACGTTATTATCCCGGTTTCGATAAATCGCTCGATCTGGTCTCTCAACACGTAGAATTCCCATCCGTCTTCGGTCACCAGGGCGAGCCCTACCATCTCGACACACCAGCATCGGGATAGTGTCCAGTGCGTCGCAGGAGGATACAGATCGAGGGTTCCAACGGCTTGAGCTGATGCGAGAGGTTTCGTGCGATTGTAAAGCCACGAGTTAGGCTCGGCCGTGGTCTGCTGGGTGGTCGTTTGAGCGGCATTGCAGCGCTTCATCAACGACCAGACCAGCCAGAATTGTTCGGAAGCTCCAAGAACGAGGGCTTCGGGAGCGAGAACCGTAAGGAACCATGCGGTCAATTTTGACGCGACGTGCCGCGCTTTCGATCTGTTTCGACCCGGAACTGAGGGATGCAGAACAGTCCAGGTGCAGGCGAAGATGGTCGTCAAGCATGTCCAGAGAATGTCCCACGAGGAGCGAGAGTTGTCGTTGAATTGCCAGCCTTGCGAAACTGTCGAGTTCATGGCCAGTCAACACTCTCAGTAAATGAGGGGCGATGTGAGGATATTTTCGTGTTGTTTTGGCCCGGCGCTAGGAACAGCATTTTGATAGGCCAAAGAAGGAGCTAAAACAAGAATAGTATAACTATAGTAATATATCCTAATACTATATTATTAATACAAGCTAATAGTATTCAATCACAGCTTAACTATCTAGTCAGCCTGGTTATAATAACCAAAAGGTATAATTAGAGATCATGGACACATGTTTACATACCTAGTCATATAGAAGGTAAGTTCCTAGGCCAATGTTATGAAGAAGGACCTAGCCTACTTGCACACCCCATCAGGCAAATCTTCAAGGATAAGTAGACGCGAAAGCCCCAGTCTCGCGGCTACAGCGAAAATCGATGACATGGAAGATCTCTAATATGTCATTTCAAGCCTGCCAGAAGATGCATGTGGATGATGCATATCGAATTCAATGAGGACAATCTCGGACACCCCTACTTGCATCGAGGCGGCCGCCTCCATGAGATCGGGACGGTTTACACTGTCTGGCCACCGGGAACTTCGTGATTCCACATAGACTTTAGCGCGTCAGTGTGTGAATTATGCCGCTAGGACCAAGCTAGGGATGCGTTGATACCCGGTCAACAAAGGTGAATGCGGCTTGCCTGGGCTAGGACATCTTCCTCAAGTGTGCCGTCCCGAAGGTGGGTGCCGAGTGCAATGCGTCGACTGCGACAACCTAGGGCTCAGATGTTTTCAATCAGGTCACCATGTACTTGTTGGCGTTGTGTCACCCGGGATGGCAATAGCCGCAGTCAGGTTGCGGGAGGGCATTATCCGCCGCGCCCCACCCCCAAATGCTAAGCTGAAGGAACCTGATGAAGGTTGAGTAGGATTTGACTTCTATCCCGATGTTGGATGCAATACAAATGGACTCCGATCTCGGCTCACTCTCCAACTGTCCACGGAAATGGTGGCAAACATTCATCTCCTCGGCATCTCTCCGCGATCCACCCGTGGCGCACGCCTCCCTTTGATCTCGACTTTGGAAATTACGACCGGGTGCTCAGTTCGGCAAGAGAATCGGAGACATCAAGGCGCATTCCTCCCGCTACCAAGACAAAACGTATGACTTGGCTGGTTGCCTCCGGGGGGATTGGTTCTTGTCAGCCACGAGCAGGTGCTTAGCGTTGAAAGCGTACAGAAGGTTGAAGCCACTGCACTGCGGTAGGCTTACGAAGGAATACTAGTCAGGTATTCCTGTTCGCTAAGAGGTCGTAGCTCATGTTCGCACGGGCTTATGCTGGGTTGGCATTCATCATGGCTGGAAGGATCAGCTCTAAATCCTGTAAAACTGCCCAGCTGTGGTCATGACAGTGTGCAATGATGATGTACTATTTGAGAATATACATCGCTAGTCAGGTTCTTATCATTTTGCTTGCTTAGAGGAAGTGCACAATATTCCTGGCCATGTATCTACACCCCGAAAAGCCTACACCGAAAGCTTACACCGTCAGTGAGGTGAATATTTCTCTGAATACACAAACCTGACAACGTGCTACTAATGCAACCCGAGTATGATCTAACCCGTAATTAGCTAAAAGCACCATCAAGCCTCTTCTTGATAGGCTACACTGCATCAGAGGCTGAGTCATGGACCGTCACTCATGATCGATTTCTTGCGGAGAAACTCCGAAAATTGGGGTAACTCCACGAAGCGAACCCAGCAGAGATCCCACGAGATCCAAACTACTGCACTCCGCAGTACTCCGGACTCGTAGCCTCGTGGTTTTGCCTCTGACGGATCCAAATGAGGCCATACCACCGGCGATCAACGTCCCAGAGACCCTCCACAGTCTGTCCTGGGTAAACATCGGCAAAACTACACTCAAAGAACTCCTCAGCACGTACAGTAGTCCCCCCGCCGTCTTTCTTTGGGGTCTTGTGTACGAGCTAGCGTCTATGCTGATTTGCTCGCTTCTCCGTCTTTACCCCGTTTCCTCCCCATACCCCACGCTGTCTACTTGCAATGGGGTTGAATGGCCGTCACCGGCACTCAGCTTGGTAATGCACTGTCCACTGTACCGAATCACTATACGACCCCGTAGAGTAGATGCCATGGTATGATCTCATGCGGAGTCACCGCATCTTACGCCGGAACCTTGGAATCCGTGTGTTGTGCGTTGAGGTCTTTCCGGCAGTCGCAGCATCGGCTCCGGGGGGAAGTCGCTGCCGAAAAACTATAAGTAGGAGCTGTTGATCCGAAGAGATGTTTTCCACAGCAGATCAGAGTTCGAGCTTTACAGTTTCTACCTCGCAGAATGGCAATCATGGCTAGAACGGCGCATCTTCTTGTCGGTCTGCTTGCTGCTACCACAGCCCGGGCCCAGGATTTCGATGGTGGTGCTCGGGATGATGATGCATTCAGCTATGTCCAGCCCAGGAACACAACTATCCTAGGGCCTTATGGACACTCCCCGGCTGTTTATCCTTCACGTAAGATCCCTTGTTGCGCTGTCAGGCGAGAGTACATTTGTTGACGTGGAATAGCAAACGCAACTGGCATTGGAGGGTGGGAGGACGCTCTCGTCCTGGCGCAAGACTTCGTTGCTCAGTTAACCCTCGAGGAGAAGGCCGACATGGTCACCGGTCAGTTTGGCCCATGCGTGGGAAACATCGTGGCTATCCCGCGACTCAACTTTACCGGTCTGTGTCTGCAGGACGGGCCTCTGTCTATTCGTGTAGCCGACTACGCCAGTGTCTTCCCCGCTGGAGTCACGGTGGCGTCTACCTGGGATAGGCAAGTCTTGTATGAGCGCGGCTTCGCCATGGGCCAGGAGTTCAAGGCTAAGGGTGCTCATATTGCCCTATCCCCCGTAGCTGGTCCTCTCGGACGCTCTGCCTACTCTGGCCGAAACTGGGAGGGCTTTGCAGCGGACCCTTACCTCACCGGTGTCGCCATGGAGCACACTATCCAAGGACACCAAGACGCCGGCGTGCAAGCCACCGCAAAGCACTTCATCGGCAACGAGCAGGAGACTCAACGTAACCCCAACTTTGACCCTAACGGGACGGTCACGGACATCATCCAACAAGCTGTCTCTTCCAACATCGACGACCGAACCCTCCATGAGCTCTACATGTGGCCGTTTGCCAACGCTGTCCGCGCTAGGGCAGCGAGCTTTATGTGCTCCTACCAGCGCCTCAACGGCTCCTACGCCTGTGAGAACTCCAAGGCTCTCAACGGACTGTTGAAGGAGGAGCTCGGCTTCCAGGGCTATGTCATGTCCGACTGGGGTGGCACCCACTCCGGTGTCGCCTCCATTCTGAGCGGTCTGGACATGGACATGCCCGGTGGCATTGGACCTTACGGGACAAACCCGACTGCGGGCTCGTTCTTTGGCCCCAATGTGACCCTCGCCGTCAACAATGGAACGATTGATGAATCGCGCATTGACGACATGATCGTCCGTATCATGACGCCTTACTACTGGCTCAACCAGGACATCGACTTTCCCTCTGTTGACCCTTCCTCTGCCGACATCAACACCTTCTCACCGCGGTCTTCATGGCTCCGGGAGTTCAACCTCACCGGCGAGCGCAGCCGTGATGTTCGTGGCAACCATGGATCCATCATCCGCAGACACGCAGCCGAGGCCACAATCTTGCTCAAGAACGAGAACAACGCCCTGCCACTGAACTCGCCGAAGACCATCGCCGTCTTCGGCAATGATGCCGGTGATATGACCGTGGGCCCGCTCATCTCCGAGAACTTCGAGTCGGGAACTCTCGCCGCCGGCGGTGGCTCAGGCACTGGCCGTTTCACGTATCTGGTCTCTCCTTTGGCAGCCATCAATGCGCGTGCTCAACAAGACAACACCAGTCTCGTCCAGTTCTGGCTGAACAACACTGCCATCGCGACCTCCGACGTCGCCGACCTATTTGCCGTTCCTACGCCCCCCGAAGCCTGTCTTGTATTCGTCAAGACCTATGCCGAGGAGGGTGCAGACCGCGCTCATCTGAGCCTCGACTACAACGGCACTGAAGTCGTGCAGTCCGTCGCTGCGTCCTGCAACAACACCATCGTCATCACACACTCCTCCGGTATCAACACCCTCCCCTTCGCAAACCACCCCAACGTCACAGCCATCCTCGCCGCCCACTTCCCCGGCCAGGAATCCGGCAACTCCATCGTCGACGTTTTGTACGGCGACGTCAACCCCTCCGGACGTCTCCCGTACACCATCGCCCGCAACGGCAGCGACTACAACGCCCCTCCCACAACCGAAGTCCTCACAGATGGTCCCGACGACTGGCAGTCGTGGTTCGACGAGAAACTCGAAATCGACTACCGCTACTTCGACGCCCACAACATTCCCGTTCTCTATGAATTCGGCTTCGGTCTCTCCTACACAACCTTCAACGTCTCTGACATCAGCGCTGAGCCTCTGGTTGACTCTATCTCCTCTATCCCCGAAGACCGCCCCATCCAGCCCGGTGGTAACCCGGCCCTCTGGGAAGGCGTCTACAATGTCTCTGTCTCTGTCACGAACACCGGAGACGTCGACGGCGCCACCGTTCCTCAGCTCTACGTCACCTTCCCGGACAGCACGCCCTCAGGCACCCCTCCCAAGCAGCTGCGAGGCTTCGAGAAGCTCTCCCTCACTCCGGGCGAGTCACAGACTGTTACCTTTGAACTTATGCGCAGAGATCTGAGTTACTGGGATATTATCTCCCAGCAATGGTTGATTCCTGAGGGCGAGTTTGTTGTCCGTGTTGGCTTTAGTAGTCGCGATCTTACTGAGGTGACGAGGATCACTCCGGTTTCTGGGTGATTCGCTTTGAAGAGATAAGGAAACATTGTATCCAGATTATTTTATGTTTGATGAATATATGAATTTATCTTTAACATTTATGGGGTGTTAAGGTTCTATTAGGCAGCCAAGCTCCAGGGCTTAAGAGCCAATAATAAGCGTAGACAGCGCTAGGCTACAGTGAGATCCGATCCCTGCGGCTCTGCCTAGAACCCCGCCTTTTGTTTATTTTCTCTCTCTCTCTCTCTCTCTTCCTCCCTCTCCATCTCCATCCATCTCTAAATCACTGAGTTCATCAACATGGCGGAGCTCACAGCCTCGGAGATCCTCATCTCAGACCTCCCCACCAAATCAGTGACTCTCGCCCCAAACCAAGTCACCGTCGTGCGAGAAATCCACACCACCGTACAGGTATATTGACACCCCTTCTTCCACGATCCTTCTAACAACCCCAGCCCGGTCAAAACGAAATCTCGATTCTCGGTCTAGACCCACGCGTCAACACAGACTCCATCCGAATCGAAGGCTCCGGTACGGCAACAATCACCGATATCCGCACCGACATCATCCCGCGCCGAGAACGCTTCGAAGATGTTTATCCCAGCGAGTCTGACGACGAGTCTTCGTCATCCAGCGATGACCAGGCCGAGAACGGAGACGTCTCCGGGGATGAAACCGAGCCGCAAATCCACCACATAAGAGGAGACATCAGAGCGGTTGAGAAGAGCCTCGCGAAAGCACAAAGCGTTATCGGCTCCTCGCAGTCTGTTCTGGACATCCTGAATGGCTACGGCCATGCACTCAAGAACGACAAGGAGAAAGATGTATCGAAACTCGATGAGTTCCTGGATATATATCTTGGGAGGCGCGGTGTAGAGGCCACTCGGAATTACAATGCTACCATTGAGCAGGATATTTGTCAGAAGGAGTTACTGAGGCTGAGGCGCGAGTTACAACAGCGTAAGACAAAGTATATCAAGGAACAGCGCGCAAAGTCGAAGGCCGCCCGGCTTCAAAAAGAGGACCGTGCCCGTGCCCGAGAGCAGAAGAAAACACAGCGGCGTCAAAAGGCTTCCGAGCTCATGAAATTCTGGACGTCGTCGGTCGGTCGCGTTATTGTTTGTCTGGATAGCCAGCCTCCATCTCCATTGACGCTGACGCCGACACCGGGATCAAGCCGACGGTCCTCGATCACCAAGGCATCAGAACCCATCAACATCATGCTCCGCCTAAGCTACATCATCCCCGGATCAAGCTGGATAAGCCGATACGAGCTGCAGATCAACTCCCCCTCCTCCTCCGCACGGATGGCCTACCGCGCTGAATTCAAAAACACGTCCAGCGAGACCTGGCGCGATGCCGGTGTGACGCTGTCCACCTTGCAAGCTCCGTTCAGCGCTATCGGCGCGCGCATTCCGTCGCTGAAACCATGGAACATCGCGCTCGTTTCGGCAACTGTCAGGTCTCCGTCTTGGAATCGCATTCTAGATACGCACGACCCTTTGTCGTTGTTTTCGAAGCGGCCGGGGCAGGCCCAGCCGTCGCTTTTCGGGGCGTCCCGCGCGGCAACGGTGCCGTTTGGGGGTCTTGGACGTTCAGAACCAACGAAGCCGGCTTTTGGGGCATTGGCACAGTTGTCTGACCCTAGGATAGAGGCACACACTGACTCATCTTCCGCGACAAAGTCGACGCCGCGTAGAGGAGGGTTGTTTGGGAGCTCCAGCCAGCCGCAGTCATCGAGCTCGTTTGGAGTCGCACAGTCCGGGCCTGGGAGTGTCGATGCGCAACCCTCCGGACAGCCATCGCCAGGGGGATTCGCGGCATTGGAAAACGCCCGTCAAGCACAAGCATCGGGCTTATTTGGAAGACCGGCGGGATCACAAGAAAACCCTCCCTCTCTATTCGGGAGAGCAGCCACAGCCACCGCGGAAAACGAAACCCCCCAAACATCCAACACAGTCAGCACAGCCGTCGAACTCGAAGACGACGACGAAGACGACACTGCAAGCACCCTAACATCATCCATCCTCGAACACCAAGACTCCATCAAAAAACACCACGGCATGACAACAACCTACGAGCTCCCAGGCCAGCGCACACTTGCCCCCTCATTCACACCCCGGCGCCACGTCCTCGCAGACCTCGACCTGCAGACCGTCTCCCTGACATACGTGATCGTGCCCAAAATCCGGGAAGCCGCGTTCCTGCGCGCCCGCATCCAAAACACCTCCTCCCTAACCCTCCACAAAGGCGCCGTAGGCATAACAGTCGACGGATCATTCCTCGGCACCGCAAGTCTAGACACATGCGGACCAAACATCTTCTTCAACGTCTCCCTCGGCATCGACCCCGGGATTGAAGTCAAGTACATGAAACCAACGGTGAAACCCATAGCAGGGGCCATGTTCTTCGCGAAAGAAGACGGCGCGAAATTCCGGCGTTCGGCTTGGGTGAAGAATACCAAATCCTCGGCTGTGGATCTTATCGTGTCTGATCAGATTCCGGTTTCTGAGGATGAGAAGCTCCGGGTGAGGGTCTTGCACCCGAGTGGTCTTGAGAGTGAGGGTGATGAGGTTGGTGTTAAGATGGAGAGGAGTGTCGGGGTTGGGAAGGTCGCTTTGCGGAAGAATGGCGAGGTCAAGTGGACGTTGAGGTTGGAATCTGAGCAGGAGATTCGTCTTGTCGTTGAGTATGAAACGAAGGTTCCCAGCGGGAGTGATGTGAGTCCTGCTTAGTGTGGGATGCGTCATCCGTAGGTAGCATAGAGTCATAGATGGCATAGTATACCCAATTGAAATTCATCCAAATCACCATATTCCATAATCCAATATACACAAAGAATCACCACTCAAAACTCCCAGGCAT
This sequence comes from Aspergillus kassunensis, assembly GCA_027569205.1. NCBI lineage: Eukaryota > Fungi > Ascomycota > Eurotiomycetes > Eurotiales > Aspergillaceae > Aspergillus > Aspergillus kassunensis. The sequence continues at coordinate 397,292 of JAPDEQ010000014.1, read as the reverse complement.
CCTCCTCTTAATCTCCCCCTCCCCTTCCTTCCCCCCCATCCCATCCCCATCAGTAAACCCCCATCTCTCCCTCCAACACGCCACCTCCTCCTTCCACAAATCAGTCACACAAGGGTCACACGAACTCCCACAACACTCCCCCAAACCGGGTCTCGGCGGCGGATCATCATGGTCCCGCGCGGCAGCGCGCACTAACTGTTTCGTGCGCGTCCCTGTAAGCCGCTTTGCGTTTTTGATCCGTGGCACGTTTTGCGGGGAGTGCAGGGGGGTTGGCATTTTCGCCATTGTCTTTTTTATTTTTCAAAAGAGTGTGGATGGATTGTTGGCGAGGGGTTTTGTTATGTATATGGGAGGCATTTCTATGTAGGCCCGGGTTTCTCCGGGCGGGTGAATCTTGGTCCGGGATTCCCCATTTCATTGTTGTCCTGAGGCACCGAGGCCGCTGCAAGGCTGCAAGGCTGCAAGGCATTCAGTGAATAAGGCAGCGAGGCATCCATCAATGAACGAAGGGGCCACGTTGAATTGCGCAAGTCAACAATCAATTGCATCGAATCGAAACAGCTTGCGGGAGAATCTTAAGGGAAGAATGAGTATCCAATTGATTTGCAGCTTGAAATATAAACTCCGGTCCTAGTTAACACTTTAGGGTCTCATTGGACTGACTGCTCAAGTAAAAAAAACAGTGCCATTGTCAGACTGGACCGTTCACAACTTGCACACACAATGAATCGAACTTCCTTTTATTGCCACAAACCCCACGTCCCAAATGCTCAGCTGCCAATTCCATCAGAATGAAGTCAGCTCAGTGCTCACCCTCCCTTCCTTACCTCAAGGGATAAAAAACGCCCGCGTTATTCACCGGTAATAATACGGCCACGTCGTACAAACTCCTCCCTTAAGTCTCCGTCGAGTCAATCGCCAGGAAACGCGTCCCGGCTTCTAGCGGCTACGTCGGCAGGGCGGAGGCTGGGGCAGCTGAAGCTGCCCCAGCTCCGAGAGCTCAGATCACCAGAAAATTTGTTGAGTGTGAATTAACTCTAATAAACTGCGTGGTTGATTGAAGTGTCACAGATGAATGAATTGGGTAGACAGGTTGTTGTGGTGGCCAGGCCACAATTGAGTTGGTTGAACCGCCATTTGAGGCAATGCTGACGTCGAGACTTGGTGCGTTGCTGTGGTTGAGCTGGTCCCGCGGCGTTCCGTGACAGCTCGTCAATGTTTATTTGCATTACTACGGGGTGTTTACGGCAATTGGGTCGCAAGGAGAGCAGTAGCAGAGGCACCTGTAAGTGGTCATTTTATTCTATATGTACAGTGTATTGCTTGTAGACGGCCGGGGAAACAAATGGAAAAAGGAGAAAAGATGAATAGTGTAGTACAAATGATGTATAAAAAGACCACCACAATTACCTCCAACAACCGACAGGCTAGTAGGCCAGCCGGTTGAGAATGCCGAAAAGCAAGAAAAAAGTATTCCAATCCCGTTTTGTCCAATCGTACACAAGAGGCTCGCTCGTCGTCATTCGGTTGGGCGTTCAAATTAAATTGTGCAAGGATTTTCGCTTCGTCTTGTTCTTCCGTCTTGTCGTGGTGAAGTGAATTTGATTTCGTGTGGGGGTGTTCAGGAAATCAAATCATCGTCGACTCTCCATGAGTGAAATTGTTTAGACGTACTTGCACATCATGGCAACCATCAGGTCGAACAGACCGATGGCCTCGACGAAAGCGAAACCAAGAATGGCGTAGGAGAAGAGCTGGCCACGGAGAGCAGGGTTGCGGGAGACGGCAAGGAGGAGAGAGCCGAAGACAATACCGATACCGATACCGGCACCACCGAGACCGATGGCAGCAGAGCCCATACCAATGTTCTGGGAGACCTGGACCATGGCATCGGCGATCTCAGAGGAGTACTGGCGGCGGGCAGCGAAACCCTGGCGAGCGGCGCCCTGGATCATGGAGGGTTGCTGACGCTTGACGGTCTGGAAGGGGGTCATGGAGACCTTGCGCTGGGTGGTGAAGGTGCGCTTGGGGGTGACGGCCTGGACACGGGCAGCAGGGCGGGCGACCTTGGAGGTCGCGGCCATGGTGGAGGCCAGACGCTGGGCGAAGACACGAGAGGTGGCCATTGTGAGGAATGGGAGAGTTGGGTGAGATGGAGGAGAGAAGAGAAGAGATTTGGAGATGGAGAGGATGGAGAGGGAAGAAGAGAAAAGAAGAGAGAGAGAGGAAGTCTTTCCAGGAGGGAAGAAAAATGGGGGAGGAAACCCGCTTAATTTTCGCTCACAACCCTCCGCGTCTGCTGCGCTAAGCTGTGTTTGGGGGGCTGGAAACAGACGGTGTATCATGTATTATTGATCATGCTGCCTTTCCAACTGCCTGCCTGGGCAAGTCGGGTTCCTTCGGGACGGGGCCAAGGTCATTGAGTTCCGCCCACAGCCAATAATGCGAGCACTCGTGGAGCTCTAGTGAGCTGTCTGAGTGCCATTGTGACTGTGAATTGCTACAGCAGCAAATCCGCGACGCAATGAATCCACCGGTTGCTCCAGCCACGGCCAGGAATGCCCACTTGAGCTTCCGCCCTTCCGGCTTGACAACTTTAGATATCTACTCCAAGCAAGCTACGACCTTCCCCAGCTCTCTGGCTTCGTCTTGAATCTCAATGGCGCTGTTTTGTGGTCTACGGTGCAAAAGTGTCCGTTCAGGAGCTCAGGAAAAAGAGATGATGTCGAAATTTTTCCCGGTGGGTCCCTGGGTCCGATAAAGTGGTACGGCCCCACATAACGCGTCGGCCGCACCCAATCGACGATGGCAATTGGGAAGCTAAAAGTCTGGCGGCTTCTCGGAAGCAAATCAGAGTTCAATCCGGCCCGAATCGGGAATGCGGCTCCACCAGCAACCGGTTTTGGTCACCAAAAAAAGCTGGCAGGAAATCAGTTGACCGAGGGAGCAGAGTCGGATGGAAGGAATTCCTTTTTTTTGCTGGGGAGAGCCGTAATATTACCGTATCCTGTCTCACCGACCCTCGGATTTGGAACCCAGGCTTGCCGTTCTGGGACCGAAGCCAGTCATCCCTTGAGCTCTCGAAGCTGAAGCTCGAGACCGCGAGGAGGGAAAGGAAACCACTCTTATTTCAAGGGCGAGGGGGCAGTTTATATATCTTCTCTGGATCCTCCAGATTTCAGAAAAAGAATGCAGCAGACGAAGCCGATGACTGAAAATTTTCTTCCCATCCCGATCTCGTCATCAGCTTGGCTATTTTGCCTAATTTCGTCCTTCCCTCCTGCATATCGATCATTTCCCTGCCATTTTTACTCTTTCCCCCTTTATTTGTCTCTCCTTCCTTTCGCTTGATATTTCCTGTCTACCGTAAACCGTTTGTAGAGAGTACTCGGTATTTCTGATGCATTCAATCGACACAGCAGATACGCTGGGTTGTTCTTAATTATCAGCAAAATTACTCTGACCGTCACGGTGACAGTCCAGCTAAGCTAAACTAAGCATGTGCTCCCTGGTTCTAGCGGCTTTTCCCGAGCTGAGCTGAGCTCTTCTAAGCTTCTCTGCAGTCATAATAAAGTAACCCTGCAATAATGCAAATTCTATCGTTCATCTGACTTGACTTGCGCTGCAGCCGAGCAGGGGTTGTCTCAGGTCTGGGTCAATTATTTGACCCTGTCGACCTGCAGTGCCTCGGGTATTGTTACGCCGATTTCCCGGGAGAGGACACGTAGTGCGTTGTGGCCTTAACTGGCCCTGCGTGGTTTTATTACGCCAGGAACCTCATGAGCTACTCTGTACGCAACGGGTCTTTTTCACTTCTGGGTATTTATAGAGTACGGATAGACTTTTGTAATCTCAATCTGGAGCGCACGATGTTCAAGGGTCCAAGGCGATGGACTGTCGTACTCCGAAGTTGAGAATGAAGCTCAAGATGCGTGGAAGAAACGCCCGATGCCTCAGGCCATGTGCTCCTGTTTGCAATGTTTGTTCGTGTACAGCCTCAGTAGTATGACCATGTCTAAGTGGTCGTTCTACTCCGTACAATGCAGGACAATATATATATGTGGACAGTCAAGATTCTCTGCTCTTGAGTACATAGTGGGGTCGTGATGCTATCATTGTAGGATTTGCGAAGTTGCGAGTGTCCGGAGACGATCAACACCGCTCGGCTAGATATATATATCGCTCTCACAGCAAGCACACAAGCTACAATTGAGACAAATACAAAGATGAAACAGATCTCCTAAATCCTAGAAGAGTATGAAACTCAACAACCGGCACCCCCAAGAGCTCCAAGAGATCCAAGAGCTCCAGTTCTCCTTCCAAGTCTCATATCTTGATGCGGCATAAGCGGCATCATTCTTTCCATTTCTGAAGGAATCGTAGTTAGCTCGAATAGTTCCAAGTCGAGACAGGACGGCCAAAGTAATCTCACCATCTCTCTTCGCCTGCTTGCTCTCCGCCGTCTCATACCAAAGCCTTAACACCCATAAGCCCACCAAAGCATCCCTAGAGGCCTGCGACATCGGAGTCGCGATGACAAGTTTATACATTCCGTCATCTTTCTTATCCTCAGATGCGACTTGATGGCCACTACCGTCGGTCCATGTATAGCGACTATTCATTAATCCCGTTGCTCGGGCCTTGAAAAGCGTTACGAGTTTCTCACCCTCGTCGAACAACGGTTTATGCGATGCTGTCCGTTTGACGCTGAGAAGGGCTGTAAACTCCGTCTTCTGTAATCGTGATTTGGACATCTCAAAGTGGATGTTTCCTACCGTCTCGGCTGCGTCTACGGAGGTCATGTAGTATCCCGGGATATCGGTGCGATATTGAGCGTCTGCGGGATGTGCGAGATAGAAGAGATGTTTATGCCGGGGCTCGGGTATAGACTTTGACGCTTCAGGCTTTCCGAGTACAGTTGGAACATACTCCAATCGCTCAAATATCACTGAGGAATTCTTTGGCGGTGTTCTTGGGAGAGTCGTTACGGTGCGGCTCAGCTGGTAGAGATGGGTGGACCATTCGGACTCATCTCGGATGGACTTATCTTCTAGGACCAAAGTCGCTGGTGGTAAATTAAGACTCTCGAAATCCTTTTGTAGTGTGTCTTCGTATGATGGCGGATTGTCTGGATATTTGATATCGGGTTCCATCATGATGCGGCAAAGAGGAAGCCGACTGGGTGTCCTTTTTGCAGTGCGCGTATCTAGAGATATAATCTGAAGCACGCTCTCGGAGGAATATTTGGGGTATATGGAGTACCTGATGCGTTGCCCGACTTGGCTGACGCTGCCCAGTGCCGAGCCTTTGACACCCTCCGCATTGTGGCTGTGAGGCAGTGATCTTCGTTCCTGCTCGAATCTTGATTGGATACAGAAATAAAGCCCGCTACTAAAAAGCTATGAGATAGAGGCCATGAAGTATTCTGTAGGTATAATAGTCGTTGGGAGACGTGAGTATATAGGGTTGTCAATGACTTGTAATCCAATAAGCTTCATGGAAGGTAGATCTACAAAGCATATTTAGATCTTTCGACATCTCCACCTGGCACAATCATCAAGTAGGTTTGCTTTGTCTATACCCTAACATCAACAACCCCTGCTCACGTAGCATCTTCACTACTTGTGTCCTTCTTTCACAGCCCACCACAGCAGCGAGAGTTTTCTATTTTCCATCGTATGTAGGTCAACTCTAGGAAATCAACCAGCAATTCGACCACTCCAAGTGGTCACAAGTCGCTGCCCATGATAGTGGTGACGAACATATTTGTGTTTGAAGTTCGCATTAAACCCAGTCCTGTCCAGTAGTAGATTTACAATCCCTGCATGGCCAGCTCTTGCAACCTCTAGCAGCGGTGTCAACCCATCCCAGCTTCTCGAGTCTGGATCTATATTATGAGCTTCGAGTAACAGCCTTACCGCACCATTCACGCTTAAGCCTTGCAGCCCACGGTAGCGGGGTTATTCATTTTTTATCTCTCGAGTCTGGATGTATACCATGCTGGTTGAGCAGTAGTTTGACAATTTTTTCATGGGCTCGACCGTCCTAACAACACCGGAATCCAGATCCCAGTCATAGACATCTCCGGATATCTTCAAAAAGGCTAAACACGGACTACCGAAACCATAACCGAGCTTTAATCAGCCTGCAAAGACCCCGGATTTTCCAAATACCAGGCCACTCGGTCCCAGCACAACTCCGAACTCAGACTCTCGACAAGGTTCAAGACTTCTTCAGCCTAGCCAAAAATATCAAGAAACAGGTCCACAGAAGCAAATCCAAATGTCTCCGACGATACGAAGTCGTAGGAGAACAGAAGCTCGAGGCTGCGCTAGGCGGAGACCAGAAAGATAGCTTCATGATCGGTCCTGAATTACCTCCCGGACGGTTCTTACAGGGTCCTAGCCAGTGGTTTGAGGAGAACATCTGTCCTGGATTCCGGGAGACATCCACGGAGTATTTCGATGAGGTGTATAAGCTGAGCAAATTGATGTTCCGGCTCCTTCCATTGAGTTTGGAGTTGAAAGAGAGGTATTTCGATGCTTTTGTTGCTAGTAGAGACTGTAATTTCTGTTTCATCCTACATTTCTGGTGTCAGGTGCTGACACTGTAGGATATCAGCCCATAGCGGCCGAGATTCATCTGCATAACCGTTATTGTGGGACTTATTGATCGATTTATTGAAGGCGACTGGGGCTTATACTGTCGGTAAGAACATACTTCAAACACCAGACATTTTTCTAAAAGTCAGAAGAGAAGAGTGAGCTCTGAAGTTAGGTTACTGTCAAAGCCGGGGCAGGAATTAGGGCTAATCTCCGGAATGCTGCATAAGGTCCGCAGTGTCAGTCCGGATTTTAGATATTTCTGAACATGCCGGTCTCATTGAAACTGAGTCAAGAGAAGAATGACCTTGAAAGTTCAATACGATGCTCACCATCGTGCTAAAGACGCAGCTTTACCTCGCAAGTCCAGGCAAGTTCCCTCTTTCCTGATCGGGCGTCCCATATCACATGATGTGGCACAATAATTATGCAACAATCCTTACTAAGCCAATCACAAAAACACAATGATGACGTCGAGCAGTTCATACTCGCCAAAGATCAAAATCGAGATGTATGATGTAAATCTCTTGATCTTTCCCAAATCCCTTCTAGGATCCTCATATTCGACCTCATAAACTCAATATGTCAGACGTACCCCCTTCACTACCCCCAAACAACCCAGAGCACAATGAAATGCACAAAGCTTTTGCCGGCGAAAAGCAGTCTCTCGAAGAAGCGGCCGGGGGGCCAACGGATAGTCATATCCTTTCGCAGGTAGATCCCGATGAGGGGACGAAAGGGCTAGCCCATTTAGCGGGTGAGACAGAGCACGTTACGGATATCGGCTGGGGACGGTCCGATGACATTGAAGAGCGCATTGTGCCGGGGCTTTCGAATGAGGATTTGTTTTTGCTTATTAGGCGGTTCAATAAGGTACCCTTTCCTTATTTGATCTATGTTATACTAACAGGACCATGGCCATGCTGACGGTGACAGCAAATCTACAACGTTAAAGCTGTCCCGGATGCCCCTATGCAGAGGCTGGATCTGAACAGGGCCGAAGACGATCATTTCTCTCCGGATAAGCTGAGAGCGACACTGGAGAGATTCTATACGACAATTATCATTGGACTAACGGGGTTTGCTAAACATATTGCTCGGCTACGCTCGTGGAAGGAGCCTCGGCGGACGTCTTCTTTCTGCGCTGTATGTGTGTGCTCTTGACACCAACGCATACTGACGATTTTGCAGGTCTACTTTACAGCTTGGATTCTTGATCTCCTTGCACCAACTATGATGGGCACACTACTTGTCCTTGTTGTCTGCCCACCATCCCGCCATTTCCTATTCCCACCCGCCCCTATTGCCTTAGTAGACACATCCACAGGCGGCGTCCAGAAACCCAAAGCCGGAGTCCTCGGCTCGCACGATAGCATGTCAGGCGCACCCGAGAAATTCAAAGGCGAAGCCGCAGAACAAGAAGCCAATAACCTGATATCGAGCGTCGCCACTGTGGCCGTAGGAAGTGCCGCCGGGAAACAGGAGCAGGAGACTCCCGAAGACGCCGCAACGGAAGAGTCCGTACCGGATGCAATGGATGTTGTGTCGAAGACGACAGCTGCTGCGAGAGGAGAGGTTCCTGCTGATAGCCATGATAAGACTCGCGATCCGATGCGGCAGACTGTGGTTGATGGTGCGAACCAGGCGATGGGGGTTATGAGTGATGTTATTGACTCTTATGAGCGGATTGGGAAGTATGTTGGACTCATTTGTACTTCGTATATGAGTGGTGCTGACTTTGTTTATAGTGCGTTGTCGCCGACGTCTCCGTTTGCTATGTGGTCTCCTCGTCTGCGACTAGGTGGCATGCTTGTTTCGGGCTTACTGGTGTCTTTCATAACGTCGAGTTATGTGTTCACGAAGATTGTTACTTTGTTCGCTGGCTTTGGGTTCTTTGGAGACCCCCTCATCCAGCAGGGCATATACTATCTGGACCGCGAATATCTACACTGGAAGGAAGCATTCCAGTTACAGAAGTCTGATCCCTGTCGAAGCATTGCAAGAACCAAATTCACTAATAAATGACCAGTTCCCTCCTACGAGGAGTCCCGACAAACGCCCAACTAACTCTAACCCTCCTCCGAACCGGCGAAGCAAATACCGCACCCTTACCCCCCGCTCCCTCCGGATCGCTGGATAAAGTCCCATCGCAGCCAGCATCACTCAATCACGAGCAACTGACCCTCGGAGCCACCGAGGAAGAGGTCACGGAAGCGGCAGCCCCAAAGCAGGCCCAAACAAGCGCAGCAGAGACAGAGCAGGATAGCGAAGATAAAGACAAAAAGCCTAAGAAGACATTGCCCGCCAGGATGCTCAACTTCCTCCGCGGCACCACAGCAGTCGGAATTGAAAGCAAACTAGCCGTCTCCCGAGCCCGAGCCCAGGCAGGCTCCTCCCAAGCGAAGAACCAAAAGGGCGTGTTACAACGAAAGGGTATCCAGATCACACCATCCGGCCCTGTCGAATTTGACGCACGATATAAAGGTCACCGCGGGACCGTCGTTATCGACTCTTCGCGGGACCCGGCCCTGCTATATTTCAGCACGGATGCAACGGCCCAGATTACAGATTACAAACTGGAAGCGCGTAAACGTGGGAGTGTGCGGTTTACCATCCCCGTTAGCGAGATCCAGGAGATGAGGAAGATTGGGGGGATGGGGTGGAAGGGGAAACTGGTTACGGGGTGGGCTGTGGGCGGCAAGGAGGTTGTGGATGGGCTTGTTTTGACTGGGAAACAGCCAAACGAGTCGTATAAGCTTACGGCGATGAGCAAGAGAGATGAGCTCTTTAATCGGCTTGTTGCTGTTGATGGACAGGTTTGGCAAAGCTTTTGATTCTGTATAGGATGTGTGCTAAGATTATGCAGGTTTGGAAATAGGGGGTAGAGGGTTTCATTTGTATAGATATCTTTATTCTTATCCCGGGGTATAATGTAATGAAGTCAATATCCGGAAATAAGGACCGTTGTATCTAAAGTCTATTACAACAAAGCTTTTTCTGGTCATGACTCAAAGAGACGCGTTGACAGACAAGACCTCTCCGCCTCGCTCCCATTCCATCTTCCTCACCTCACCATATTAAAGGCTACCGACGATGACTCCGCGAGCCACTGCAGTCGCCAATTTCCTTCAGGACAGCCTGGTCTGCTTCAGCGGTCATGGTTGGGTTTAGGCGGGCGAGAGCAGGCGTCAGATCGGCCTTGATGATGTGAGGCGTGATACGGAAAAAGTTGGGAGGCGGAGAATTCGTATACTTTTGCTCAAAGGACTAGCTGATATTAACCTTAGGCCATGCGATGTAGTTGTCTGCTAACCTCATTATGAGCTTCATCGAAGCTTAGGATGCTGGGAGGGACTTTCTTGAGCTCGGCGAGATACTTGGCCGAAACGACGAGTTTTTCTCCGCCTGTTTGATAGCATCGTTACTGCAAGTTCTTCTGGAATGGAGGCATTGCCTACTGTCTTCGGTTGTGCTGACGCGAAAGCCCAGGGAATCCTTGAACTGTATATGACTGTATCAGAGCAGATCACGCATAACTGCTAGGAACTCATTCACCTTTTGGTAGCTCTCCAGATAAATTGCCTTGGACTCCTTTAGCAAAGCATGTCGTCGTTCCTTTGCTCCCAGCTGGTCACCCCACAGAGGGACGTTGGATAAGGACCTCTTCGAAACCAGCTTAGGGGTGATAGCGAGTACGCCCAGGAGAAGGACCACAAGCGTGGACACTGATATTAATTGAAGTCCCATTGTCTCGTAGTTGTGAGTACACATTCTAGTCTTGGGCTCGGCACGACTTATAAACAAAACCGTCGGCGATGTATCACCGACCGGGAAATAATCTTGACTGCTACAGTAGTAAGCTTCTACTGCGCGCTATACCCCCCATCGATAGGCAAACAGATCCCCGTAATCCATCTCGCGGCTTCACTCGTAAGATAGAGAACCGCGCCCGCGATATCATCAGGCCTGCCTGGCCCCCCAAGCGGATGTAAACTGTCCACCCACTCTTGCGTCACTCCCGGCTGCTTGCTGGAGTTATGAAAAATCGCTGTCTGGGTAACTGTCACCCGGCAATGTCAGTGAGAATGGCATGGTGCAGGTGGGACAGGTGAGCCTACATCCAGGGCATATGGCGTTGCAATGGATCTTGTGCTTGCCGTAGTCGCAAGCAACTTGGCGTGTCAGATTGGCGATGGCGCCCTTGCTCGCGGCGTATGAAGCTATATATTTGATTACCGTATTAGTGATCGAGCGGACACCGTAAGATATTAGATATACGTGCGACTGGACGGCCCAGCGACCAAGCCGAAGACACTGCTCATGTTCACTATCCACCCGCGATCTCCACTACTCTGCGGCTCCTGCTGAAGCATCTGTGCGATCGCGTACTTGCAGCCGAGGAATACCGAGCGGGCATTGACGCGCATCGTGAGGTCCCAGTCAGATTCGTCCAGGAGGTGGATTGGATTGGGGTTCTTGGATTCTATAGCGATGCCGGCGTTATTGATCAATCTAGCATGTAGCACGTTAGTTAATTCGCGCACGACTTTTAGAGAAACGAAACAGACATACATGTCCAGTCTACCACCCCATTCCACTGCTGTCTTCACCAATCCTTGCATCTCGCTCGACACCCCGACATCCGCTTTCACGAAGATTGCCTTCCCGCCGCGCTGTCTGATGAGTTCGTGCGTTTCGATCGAGGTCTCCTCGGCTATCTCGGACCGCGCGGTAGATACTAGATCTGCGCAAACCACGGCAGTGCCTTCACCTGCAAGGGCGAGTGAAATACATCTCCCAAGGCCGGATGATGAGCCCGTGACTATGGCGATACGCGATGCGGGGCGACTTGTCATGGTGAACATATATTATACTTTGGAAATGACAGCTCGCCTGTCCACCTCTGAAAGGGCGGACCTAGCATTATATAATCCGTGCTGGTCTTCGTGGGCAGTTTTCAGAATCCTGATTCGGGGACCCGGCCATCTAAGGTTACCTGATTTGTTCGGGGATGATGATTTTAAGCCAATCCCCACTTCATTGCCTCTTGAGCGCAGACATCGAATTAAGGGAATGCCTAAAAACTAGTATGGGAGGGAACCTTTGTTCCACAGCCGTTGCCTGGAGATATCTACTGGTATTTCGGGTACGCGCATGAAAGTAGCTTAACAAAGGAAATGATGCCAAAACTGCGAAGATGCCGTCTGAGTGTAACGATATATTATTCTCAAATATTCATCCATCTAAGCTCGTTCTGGCGACGGTATTGTACTAAACTACCATCCGTACTCGTCATGTTTGCCCTCATCATCGACAATCTTCAAGAATAGATCTTTGTTATCCCCTTCAACAGCTGCCCGTGCAATGACTTTCCCTCCTTCATCAGCATTCTTGTGGCCAGTGAATCCTCCAAATGCCGTCCGGCAGTATCCCGGCTCCACGAGGACAGTTGATATATTCTCCTCCCGGAGTGCGATCATGTCAACAGCCGCGAGCATATTGGCAGCTGACTTGCTGCTTCGGTACACAGGAAACTTGTAGTTCCAGATATTGTACGGCGAGGTTTCCGTCAGACCAACACCAAACATACCCAGGCCACTGGTAACGGTAACGATGCGGCGCTGCGGATAAGTGGACGCCCGGATCAAGGGTAGAAAGGTCTCATTCATGACAGCAACGCCAAAGACATTGGTTTCGTAGATGGCGCGGAGGTCCTCACGGAGGGTGGGGTTGGGCTTCGGAGAGCGGTTGATACCGGCGTTGTTCACCAGAACATCGAGATAACCGAATTTATCCTTGACGACTTTCGCGGCTGCCAGGATGGTCTCGTCGTCATCTAACTCGATAGCAACGGCGGTGAAGTCGCTGGTAGGGTCTGCGCCGGTCTCGGATGCAATCACCTTGACGGCCTCGTCGGCCTTGGTCTGGGACCGGGCGGCGACGATAAGGTGGTATTTGTTGCCTCGGGCTAGGGCTTTGAGGGCTTCGTGGCCGAGGCCCTGGTTGCCGCCGGTGACGAGGATAACGGGTTTGGAAGTCATAATGGTATGTATGCTGTGAGGTGGTTGAGATTGGACCTGGTGGTCTTGATATAGCTGGGACTCGGGGTTAAGTTGCCGGATGTCACGCTCCTGGTGGCTTAAGCCCGGCTTCCCGGCCATGCCCTGCGCCGATCACCAGACAGTGGACCAGTGGGGACTCGATCTCGGCTACATCGAACCTTAATCCACTCAGTGGAGCCCGGACTTATCCGCTTTTGGATGTAAGTCAAAAACCAAATATACAGCTCACAATCGCCGGACCAATCGCCGAGTACTTACTACTTTCGGGTGTCAACGAAGACGATCACGACGCACAAAGAGTCCCCGACCAGAGTATCCGATCTCCACATTCATGCCGCTATCACTGACAGCCTCCAGGCTCTGCAATTTTATACAGCTTTAAATATGCGTCAAGATGGAGTCTCAAGTTCACCAACGTTCAACAACATGACTCAGCAGGTAGTCGCCAAACCATCTCCGTCCCCCGTGTGGGGGGCTGTCTCGCAATGGCTGTCGATCACCAATCCGGATTCGGAATACTGGTGGAAGCTGACCGGTCCACACGTATCCCATATGCTGGAGGCCGCTGGCTATTCGGTCGAGGCCCAGTACAACGCACTGTTGTTCCATTACCATTGGATCGTAAGCTTTCCACCACCAGCTAATGCTGTGCCGTTCTTTACTGACCATTCAGGTTCCTTACCTCGGTCCTGCGCCGAGACACGATAGTCGGCCGAGATGGAAGTCTCTCCTTGGCAACGAGGGCTCCCCGATCGAGTACTCGTGGAAGTGGAACACGACCAAGGGGAAGCCCGATGTCCGCTACTGTATTGAAGCCATCGGCGCGTACGCGGGGCGCGCGTTGGATCCTCTAAACCAGGACGCCTCTCTGGAAATGCTGCACCGACTACAAGAAGTGGTCCCAACAGTCGATCTGACCTGGACAAATCATTTCATAGCGACTCTGTTCGACCACAACCGCGGCAAGTACGCACAAGAAGCCGCGAACGGGGCCCAGTTCACCGTACCATCTTCATTGCCCCGGAGTGGCTCGAGAGCGGATTCAACATCAAGACTTATTTCCTGCCGAGGCTCGTGGGCGGGTCTGTCAACGCCAAGGGCCTTACTCTCGCGCAATGGGAGGACTCGTTCAAGCAGTTAGACCCTGTCAACGAGGCCCGTCAGGCCATGTTCGACTTCCTCGTTAATGACCTAGAGGGGCAGTCACTCACTCCCTAGTAAGTTATATCCCCGCATTAGTATTAAGCGATTCCTGACCACCGCCCTCAATACAGTATGCTAGCGGTCGACAACGTGACGCCATCCAAGTCGCGCCTCAAGCTCTACTTCATCGCACCGCACAGCAGCTTCGCATCTGTGCGCCGCATCATGAGCATGGGCGGTCGCAAGCACGTTCCCGAGGAGCATCTCCAGGAGCTACGCTCCCTAATCAGTGCCGTCTCGGGTCTTGACGCAAACTTCCCCGAAGATCAAGAAACGCCATTCACGAGCAGCCACTACAACACGGCGACGAAGGACAATTTCGGCGAGCTGCCGGAGATCCTGCATAGCTACATCTACTACTTCGATATTGCGCCGGGCAAGGCCGTGCCGGATGTTAAATTCTACACGCCCGTTCGCGGCTATGGGCCGAATGACCGGCTGTTGGCAGCTGATCTGATACGGTGGATGGAGAAGCGTGGTCGCGGGAATTATGCGCGCGAGTACCTTGATGTGCTGGAGCATTTGAACCAGCATCGGAGGCTGGAGGATGGCAAGGGGGCGCATATCTATATCAGTGCGCTGATCAAGGGAAATGGGGACCTGGATATTACCTCGTATCTTGGGGCTGAGGCTGTGGACCCTTCGGGGTTGCCACGCCGGAGGAGAGGGACGCACCGGCGAAGCGACAGCCGTTGAGCTGTCATTGCATCTCTTTATCGTTAGGCTAGTAGATACTGTAGTTGAAATCATGTTGATAACACGTTCTCGAGATGCGTGGAGTGCGAGTAACAAAGCAAATGGATAGCTATCAGGAGATAACTCGTATGTTACTTGCCCTTCTTCCTTGCTAATGCCTTTCTATCTAAGAGGGTATCTCCGAATACTAGAGTGTTGTTTGCTCTTATTTATACTATAAATCCTCTGTATTCAAGTATTCCCAGAGAGATCTACACCGGCTCCTCCACGATCAGCTCGTATTCGGGTAGGCTATCTGGGTGCCCGATGGCGAACCGCGAACTAGCGGCCAGGAAGGCCCGCTAGCGCCCCGTAAAAGCTCGGGATACGTTGATAGCGGCTTGACTCGTTCAACAGAACCACCTCCAAGCAAAAAGACACCTAAAATCAAGACAAGCTCGCTCCGCCACTAAGAGATACCATTTGGGAGAAAAAAACATACAACAGTCAGGATTCGCATGTGGTCACCCACCATACTACTAACTGACCGGCGTGTGGCTTAAGTACGGCTGAGCGGACGGGAAGCCCTGTTTTCCACACCCTGTGGTCGTATGTATTTGACAGTTACAAGAGGTGGACTATACCGGGAAGAGGTACTATAGGATCACGCAACAGTAGGATAGCCGAAAGGAATAGATCATGTTTGGCCGAGTACGAGTCAAGTGCTCAATCCAAGTACCTTGCAGCTAGTTGAACGCGCCCTGTTTGGAGTCGCTGCGATCCTAATGACCATACTGCTGCTGAGACTATGCTAACTACTCTCTGATTTCATTCTTTCTCTCACACACTCTTCGTAGTCTTGCAATTCTGAGTACTGTAAAGCCTCCCCAAAGGCACTCGGATTCAGATGACTGGGTCATGGTGGGCGCAGCGAAGAGCCCAAGCCTCAATGAGGCTGAAATTATACCCATAGCATAGATTCCTGCCCAAGACCTGGAGGTATAACAAGATCAAATATAGTGTACCACATGATGGGGCGCAAGCCCAACTCAGCCTATACAACCGGCTGGATCGCCGCCCTCCCACACGAGCGCGCCACCGCAGAAGCGATGCTCGACAGCAAACACGCGGCGCCTCACCACAAGCATCCGACCAACGACAACATCTACACCCTGGGCTCAATAAAGGGCCAAAAACGGCGACGGGGAACATAATATCGTGATTGCGAGTCTTCCCGCGGGCCATTATAGCATCACACCCGCGGCTATGGCAGCCGCGCACATGCTCTCCAGTTTTCCTTCGATTAAATTCAGGCTTATGGTTGGGATTGGGGGTGGGATTCCCGACCTTGATATCCCATGGTAGTGGGGAGGCAGATATCCGCCTCGGCGACGTCGTTGTTAGCCACCCTGCAGGCGTCTATGGGGGCGTGAGGCAGTACGATCTCGGCAAAGCGACCGTGAACGGGTTCGTCGAGACGGGCAGCCTGAATTGTCCGCCGAGGGTGCTCCTCAATGTGCGGTCAGCGCGCTGCAGGGGAAGCATGAGATCATGGAGAGTGAGATCCCGCGCTTTCTAGAGGATATGCGGGAGAAGTACCCGCTCATGGCGAAGCCCCGGCAGGGGCCCGGATACGTGTATCAGAGAGCGGAGAATGATCGACTATTCCAGGCGGACTATCATCATAAGCGGGGAAATGACTGCCGGGTGCGAGATACGGAGAAGCAAATCAAGCGGGAGGAACGATACAGTCATGAGCCTTACATCTTCTATGGTACGATCGCGTCGGGAAACAAGGTGGTCAAGGATCCCAGGGAGCGTGATCTCCTTCAAAGAATCGGGTGTCTCTGTGTGGAAACCGAAGCAGCGGGACTAATGAATGATTTTCCCTGTCTGGTAATTCGGGGTATTTGTAACTACTGCGATAGTCATAAGAACGACAGGTGGGAGAAGTATGCTGCTGCAACAGCCGCTGCGTATGCGAAGGAGCTGCTTAACATGATGGATGTCACTTATGTCAGGACGATACCCGAGGCACGAATGATCATGGCTGAGAGTTGGTCATTGAGCCCTTTGCTGTTGATGGAGGCAGCCAGCTTACACGATGTATCTAGTCCGCGACCTCAAATCTGCTACGAATGAAATTGTGTCAGACCTGAAGCAGCTGAACCAGAGCCAGCAACGGAAAGCGCTATACAAGTGGCTGACGCCGCTCAACTCGTCGGCGCAAGACAGTGACTATCAGAAAGCGCGAGCAGATGATACAGGGTTGTGGTTGCTCCAGCACGCGGTATTTCAGGACTGGTCTTCGGACGTCGACCGTGAAGCAATGCAGGTCCTGTGCTGTTTTGGGGATCCCGGTGTTGGAAATACAGTTTTGACATGAGTGAACATCCGGATGTCCCTGAAAAAGTCTCTAGTAGCTGACGGTCGACATCAGATCCATTGTTATCGACCACCTCTCGAGAAATATTGCTACCGACCAACATTCCGGGCTAGCATACATGTACTGTGACTATCGCGATCCAGCACACCGGAAGGCCGAGAGCATAATCAGAATGCTCGCAAAGCAGGTCCTGGAACTACGGATATAAGACCGTATGATCTCATGCTTCAAGCGATTATTTCTCGGGCTGTCGCCGCCAACGTGGACAGGCTGGTAGAAATTGGGTTCATCGGAAGACTCCTTGGTCGTCATGGGCTCGGATCAGCTATCATAGCTCAGATGGTTAAAGACCGCAAGCATTCAAAAGAGCGATGGAAAGATGAGGCGAAACACGTTCGAGACGAGCGCGCGAAGTGCATGATTGCTTCCTCGGACTGCTTCAAAACGCACTTTCTAGACAAGGTACGAGTGCTATTCAAACTAAGTAAAGGGTGTCAGTATGCTTGGTGTGCCTTCTGTGGGAATGTATTTATCTCCTGAGCACCACCTATCTTTTCATGTATACCGCGTGAGGTGATGATTGTTCTTTGGTGGAGGTGAAGCTCTTAAAGCGCTATGTATAGAAGTTTAGTCGAGTTAGTTAATAATACTATATTATTAGCAAGTGGTCGTAAACTAGTAAATCCGTCTCGATTAGCAGTGTTCGACCCTTGGAGCCGGCAGGGGGCTTTATCTCTTTTAAAAGCTTTGTCTTATACTAGGAGATTCTATTATTTATTAACCAGATCATGCTGTATATATTGATAATCGAACTACTAATTCCCTAGGTACACTACTAGACACAGAGGATCTACCATTGAACATGTCGCCTCTGTCGATCAAGGTCTTTTCTGTCAACGCGTCTCTTTGAGTTATGACCAGAAAAGTAATAGAAGACTTTAGGAAGATTCTGTCTTCTACTTTCTAGTCTCTATACAACAGCCCTTATTTCTGGATATTAACTCTATTATATTATACTCCGGGATAAGAATAAAAGATATCTGCACCAATGAAATCCTCTATGTACCCCCTATTTCCAAGAGTGATAGATTCACTCATGACAAGGGAAGCACGGGTCCAGAGTCTATATAAATGCTCCGGGGTTCATATTTAGGAAAGAGAAGACCATATTCGATCAGCTCCCTTCGTCCTCGTGTATTATCTTTCAAGCTGGTAAGTCTAATACTCTGGTTTGGACGTCCAGCCACCCGCAGCTATAAGAGGCTCACCCAGTACTTTACTAATTTCCAAGAGATGTTAATCAGGGAATCTCGGTCCTGTAAGAGATATACCAACGGGAATGCTATAAGCTCTAATGAATGCAGGTATATAGATAACTAGTATATAAAATCCCTGGACTAGGTTAGCTTAAGCTAAATATAAAACTCATGAATACTCAGGCTTTTCTTACGAATATTAGATTGACAAGTACGTACATGAGTTTGAACATTATATCTAATAAGACACAGGCTGCAGACCAGAAGGCTATCCTCCGTTCAACGAGGTCCAGAAATTTTTCTTTGAGAATTACAATGGGAATGACGGCGAAAGAGATATCATATGCACAGCAGAGGCATACTTCGATGGCGCGCAGATCACCGGAATCGTATTCACATATACTTCAGGACGAACAGCGAGTATGGGTGACTTAGAAACCGAAACCGATATCCGTCAAACGATTCACTTTACACAGGGCGTTCGGCGAATCGTTGGCCTTTCGGCTGCTAGTGAAGAGGACAAGCTCCTAAATCTTGACTTTGAGGTTGAACTCATCGATGAACCGGCCCGGTACAGCATTCTTAGTCTTGGTACCGACTCTCCTCATAGGGATTGCTATCGAAATACATGGGCTAAGGATGAGATATCCGCGGACAGCTGCGAGGTACACTGGATGCGAGACTATGTACACAAGCCCCCGAGCAGGTCGAAGATGGTTGGAATGTACATTGCCTGTATGGATTTCTCTCATGTCGGAGCTTTGTACAAGCCTGAGGTCCTGTAACCGGCAGGAAGGACTCCCGGGTTGTACCTTCCGTAACCAGGTTAAATCTCGAATGAAAGTTGTTGCCTTATGTTCCTCATTGCAGAGCCTTTCCTCAGAGGGAAGTTATTCGAACCAGAGCTTGAACCGACTTTTGCTCAGAGAGAAGTTATTCGATCCAGTCGCAAGATTACCAGCTCTCAATCATCCCTTGTTTAATTACTTCGTCTCGACCGAAATCTTGCTCCTCCCATTCCTCCCAGAAACCTCCCATTCACCTCCATCGCATGGCAAGCCTTTTTGAAACATCGGCTTCCTTAATGCTCTCCATCTGATAGAGCCAAATACCCTGGAAGAGACAGCCCAAATCACTTGGCAACTCATTCTTGCCGAGTTCTTCCCCGGGCGTGCCGGGTTTAAATACGGATTCAAATCCCCGGTTCTGGCAAACAATACCATGCCAGACGCCATGGTAACCGAAGTCCGATTACCGCGCCTCCCCCTCCTGGAGAATTGCCCGAGTGGTTTGAGCAGCAGATCCTGCTCGTCGAGTGCAAGCGACCTTTTGTGCGGTTGTGAAATCGAAAATGTCGAAATGTCGCCCCTCAAAAAGACGCCGACAATGTCAAGAAGTTTCTGGACTCATCTTCCGTCGAACCCTCAATGGGAAAAGCCATTCAGAACTTTGCGGCGGCCTTTTCTCCCCCATAGACACTCGTTTCGACAGTAGCACGGGAATGATCGCCAACGATATGGGACACACGACATGTTCTCGAGGCTTGAAAGACACGAGGTCGAAATCCGTGAGTTACAGGAACATGTGCTACCTCTTCGTCCTCCGAGCAAAGATACTGGACGATACTGCCGACTACGTTTGTGAAGACTCCCATAACTTGACATTACGACGCAATATGGTAGCGCAGGTGGGAGCATTACGGAAGACTGTGTCATAATTCTAGAGGAAGCGAACATGCTACGAGCCTCTGCTTGGATACGAAGCTTCAACCCTTCAGTACAGCTACCACCCCAACGCTCTATCATATCCCGGCGCCCAACCGTCGCGCCTTTGTAATGAAGCTGTATACCATGTTTATATGTCTCTCACCTGCTTTGTTACTCTCTTCTTCCAACAACCCTTGCACTTGATCCCCATGCTCTTGACGCCACTTATCTTTCTATTTTGTACTTTCTTCTCTTCTATTCGCTTTCAGAGTCAAACGGAAGCTGGGCGGAGCCGCAGCGCTCTTAAGGTTTATCTGGTTTTACCTTCTTGCTATAAATGAACAATATTGTTTAGTAGTATAGCTATCCTATATTATCTTACGTTCTATAACTTAATCTCTAGGTATAGAATGTCTTTATATATATATAGCTTAAGTCCGCGTGGTTACTCCTTCAGTATCCCGCGACTTTGGAGCCGTATGCTCAGTCTAAGACACAGTTCTGATTAAGGTGCATAGATTGGCTTTGCACTGTCTTCACTGCTCTTATGGACTGTACTCGCATCAATTCTTCGCACGCGATTCCTATTCGGAGGAATATAACCCCTGCTTTGTCTTCGGGGTTTAGGCATACTTCTGCAGCCACTGCGATGGAGTATCTATATAGCCTCGTCTCCCGAATCATTAGTTCCAAGTCCTTCGCCATTTGTGGGAAATAGCCTAGGTCTTTAGACGTGAAAAACCGTAGGTATAACCTGCGGATATCTTGGTACGGTTAACTAACTGGTAATCAATATACGTACACTTAATCCAGAGGTGTGGTTTTGGTCGAGTTCTTCCAGCACGATTTTTTGCGACTGTTCCTCGCCTCATTGCACAAGGCACATATAACGCAGCCTAGCCTTCCTCAACGCCTTCTCAACACGCCTCTGCTCTCGAATCGCGTCCCGAGTTTTAGCCAACCCAGCATCTAGAAGCTGCTCCTCACGGGGCGACCACGCCGTCGGTGGAGGTTCTTGGACCTGTACCGGCTGTACCGGCTGTACTACCGCGTTACCGTTGGCCTGTTTTGCGGTCTCTACGGCCCCCGTCTTTATCCGATCCGCTCGTTCTTCAATGATAAGCTTCTCCAGGCGTGCTATTGCGGCATCGTGTTTTCGTTGTGCTGCCTGTTGATGTTGCGGTGGTGGCGATGGTGGTGGTGGTAGCGGCGTAGGCTGGATAGGGGTGGAAATGGGCTGCTGTGAGGCTTGATTGGTATTGGGTTTCACAAGTGCGGTTTCGGGTGCGCTGAGGACAGAGACTGCCGGGTAAGCGTATGGACTGGGAGCGTATGAATTGGCCGCATATAAATTAGTACCGTATGGACTGGGAGCATATGGACTGGGAGCATATGGACTGGGAGCATATGGACCCGGACCATATGTCCACGGGGCTGGGGCCTGATATGATGGATAGTGACCCGAGGTATTGTGGGCTAAGGGGACTGGTCCGGCTCCGTGCTCGGTGCCAGGGGCCGTCGGCAATTGACGAGGCCCTCGTGTCCGATAATCCCTACTGCGAAATGTGCTTGACTCTGCCCTCCCCGCTCGAGGAGGAGCCTCGGCGTGACTAAACCCTGGTGGGGGACTGCTGTGCCTTTTCAAGTTGCTCTTTCCATTTCCATTCACAGGTTTTGCTGTCGCATACCGTACCGGACTAGCTTGAATCGGAGGAGACCTTGGACTCGAGTGTTCGCTATTAACCAGTGGAGTACCGAGCCTTGGATGTTCCGATTCACTCTCGTGCATGTCACTAAAATCTTGCTGAAAAGGATCAGATGGCGTGCCTCGCCGGTGTGGGTGCGCTGGTATATGGGGTTCCTTAGCCTGAGGGGTGCTCGAGCTTAGGGTCGGGGTGTCCTGAGAAAACGGCAGTTTAAATTCTGGCCCAGATGCGCAAATTAACGGGCTGTCTGATAGCTGGCGACCAATTTGGTTGAGCATCAGTCTGGCTGGAAGGATGTAAGCGTACAGATCGCCAGGGTGACCAAAGGCAATACGGCCGTGGAGTTCCTGGTGCTCGTCGCCGACTACCCATGAGCCGCAGTCGCCGCTCCCTATGTTTCAGCATGTCAGTACTCGTAGCTTTTGCGAAGCTAATTAGCCAGGGGAGATCATACGGATGGGAGACTGGAGTTTCACAGTCAAAACTTCCAAGAACGACTCTTCCCCCGGCGGTCTGATGTGGTACGGACTCGGTAGTAAAGTGCCCGGTATCGCCGACTTGCTGGTTCGAACATATACACCGTTGCTTATTTTGCCTGATCTGGCAGCACCGGGGTCGACTTGCTCGGCAACTCTAGTTGGGTATGGCGCGAGGGTGCATAGCTCTAGGTCATCATCCAGCTTGATCAAAGCCCAGTCCTGGCCGTCGGGAAGTGCAGCGCTGGTCAGGGCTACTGAGCCGATTCTTGTTAACACTTGGTTTGTCGTAGTATCGGTTTTGTTGCCGGACTCTGGACCTGCCGGTTCACCATCTTTCGAGTGAAGGTCGTCAACGCCTTGCCAGGCCGGACCCCTTGTCATATCCGACTCAGTGGAGGAACAATGAGCTTGAGTAACACCGTACACTGTACCCTGATTCTGGGTCATAACAAGGCCACCGAGGACCGCTGTCGGCGAGGATAGCAAAGAACCAAAAAAGATTTGCGCGGGCAACATGACCGTACGATCACGGTCCAGCATTGAATCTCTAATAACAAAGATATCCCCCTCGGCCGTGAAGAGTTCCGGCACTGGTGGGCCACTGATCGGGATGAAGATATCATCGGACTCCCGATGGTCTTTTTCATGCTCGGCTTCAGAATTTGATGTTGATGGCCCCCCAGCAAGTTGTTGTAACGGTATACGGCTGCGAGGAAAGTCGGTGCTGATGAGCGGCTCGAAGTCCCCGTAGTCTGCATATAGGAGCACTTCGTCTCTGAGGATCCTCTGCAATATCTTACACGTCGAGCTGTCTTCGCAACTAATGACGAACCGGGAACGCGCATTGTGCTCTCTTCGTCCAACCATGAAGACACCGCAGCTTATCAACGGAAAGCTCCGGCGCTTTTGTAGTAGCTTCCCTCTGTTACTCTGCAGTATGATGGACAGATTCTCGCATAACTCCTGGTTTAGAGCCGGCCCGCCGGGGTCAACCCAATATGGTTCCCAGCATCGTAGACCGTTGACTTGATTTGGGCATAACTCCCCGATGGATACACGGGGACGCGGCTTGGGCCCAGATGCGGGTTTCTCACGAAAACTCCGCGATATGTCCGGTGGGAAGTGTGGTCTCGGTATTGTTGTTCTCGGGGCAATATCTATCTGTCGGTCATTGACCCTATCGGTGGAGGTGTTGAAAGCTAAATCCCAGTCCCTGGGGTGCTAGTTTAGCCATTGCGGACCTTAGAAGGGATATAACAGCTCTTACCATTTGGGTAGCCGTGAAGGGCGGCGGTGTCTTTTGCGGTCTGCCTGCATCATTCATGATATGGATATCGTTCCAATGGCTTTCTCAAGAGCTTGCAGCTGGTCCATCGTCCTCCTCCTCCAGCTGATTTCCGTCTCACCCAGCGAGACCACGTGACGGGCTACCCCGCGGGTCTTACAGATGGAAAAAGCAATGGACAAGGCTGAACTTCGCGAGATTCCTCTAAACGATGAAGAGAACCATCTGCCAGAAATGGGCACACAGGCTCAAGCCGACAGAGAGATCATTGACATCCTCTTCGCCTCGTCGAGTGATGACCCGGTATCAACGGGCCAGCGCCTTATCCAGGCCCATTACACCAAAGCGCTCAGCCTAGTGCAGAACTCCGAGTTCAGCTCCTTCATGCAAAGCCAAACCTCTCCGTCCACTGTTAGCCGCTGTCTCGCGGACATCCGCACCAGGACCCGTCCCCAGATCACTGAAGCCCTCCTGGATGACAATCCAGGCGCCAACGAGGAAGCAGTAAGCTGCCTCCTCGTTTTCAACATACGCATTTGGCTAATGTGCCGCATTGCAAGACTCCCGGGAGAAGTCGATATGGGCCGGACGTGTATTTCGTGGACCGGAGACTCCAAGTTCCCCGCAGCACTGACTACCCATTTCGAGAATCAAGCCCAAGCCTGTCCCCGCGAGACCGTCCTTTTCGGAACCACGCTGAAGGCCTGCAACCTCGAGCGCTTCGGGAATATCCGCGTGATCTGGACTTCGAATCTCCTGGACCACCTCCGTCTCCAGGATCCCAATGACGAAAACGAGCCCTATGATCTCCTCATCTTTCACCACGCTACCTTCCTCGAAGCACACCGCGATGCGAATTCGAATATCTTTCCTCCAGGTCTAGTCGAAGAAACACTAGACACCCTCGCCCTTCTCCTCCCAAAATACGACAACGCGACAGCTAGATGGCACAAGGCGCAGGTGGAGCCGATGGATTCGAAGGCACTGAGACATACATCGCTGGAGCCGTCCACAGTCAACTTTCCGTATTGGGGGGAGCGACTGGCCATGTTAAAAGGTGCATATGATGCGTCGGAGCCGAAGACGGTGGGACAGTGGTGGCATGATAGGAGGAGGCGTGTGCAGTGGGCTACCTTCTGGATTGCGGCGCTGGTGCTGGCCTTGACTGTTTTCTTTGGGGTTGTTCAGTCCATTGAGGGGGCGTTGCAAGTGTATAAGGCGTATTACCCGGGGTGAGCAGAGAAACCAATGCTAGGCGGACGAGTTGTTGAGATGAGGTACATCCTCGATTGTTTCCAGGTGTACTCTAACAGTCCTCAGGCATGACCGTACATAATAAAAAACAATAAGGAAAACGGTCGGCCGGCATGGGTCGTAATCTTGTAAGACCAATCCACTCAGGCATAAAGACAGGACTGCCTCGCACTTCTGAATGGTGTCGGAGAGGGATCGGGCAGAAGGACGTTGGGGACTTGAGGAAACATCGATGAGACTTGAAAGAGAAGAGAAGTCACGAACTAGGCCGAATTGGGCCGCTGCTGCCTTTTCTGTGTTGCTGCCTGATTTTCACTTCTCTCTCAATCAGAGGAAACTGCATCAACTCCCTCAATATAATCATCTAATCAGAGGAAACTGCATCAACTGTCTCAATATAATCATCTAATAAGAGGAAACACCATGGCCAACACTCCAAGCCTCCTCCAGAACATCGGCTTCACATATGCCTTGCAGATGATAAAGCCACACAGTCCAGAAGAGGCAGTCCTGGTAGCATGGCAGGCCATTGTCACCGACTGCTTCCCTGGGCGTGCGGGGTACAAGTTTCGCTTCAAACACCCCGCTCTCGCCAACGATAACATCATCGAAGTCATAGAATTGCGCCCCAACCATCTACCACCGGATGAGTGGCCTGAGCGCCCGATTCTGAGGATCGAATGTAAGCGCCCATCCTTCGACACGGCGGGCCAGTTTGAGGATGACCTGTCGACCTTGAACCATTCCGGGAGACTTTACGGGGCCATCGCGATCGGGAAGAAGGCCATGTTTTACAAGTACGATACAAACCCGCCACCAGGGACTCCGAAAGTGTTTGCACTTCATCAAACCCCCTATGACATGAACTACGAAGTTGGTATTGCCGACATTGAGAATATGTTAAGCATGATCAGGGCCAACGGATGGCAGTGGGCGGCGCCGCCGCTCTAGGTACCCAGCGCCTTTGGAGTATGCTCAGTCTATGCGAGAGCCACTACGTACTCCCTTCAGTTCTGAGCAACCCATAAATCACCGTATCAAGCACGACACCCCCCTTCTCAACAGCCTTTCTCTTCCTCCCCTCGTGGACAAACCCAGCCTTCTCCAACACCTTCAGACTCCCCTCATTCCCTTCAAAAACCTCCGCTTCGAGCCTAACAACTTGTTCAAAATTCTCGAAAACCCAGCTGGAAAACACGCTCACCACCTCCGTCGCAATCCCCTTGCCCCAATGCCGCTCCCCAAGCCAATACCCAACCTCCATAGTCCGATACTGGATATCATTGCGGAACTTCAGCCCAATAGCACCAATGATAATATCAGTCTCTGCGTCGCAAATCGCGAAATCACGAACTGGTGTTTGAGAATTTGCGAACGCGACCCAGCCTTTCGCGCTCTCGGTTGTGTAAGGACTTGGGAAGGCGTTGCGCATCCATTTGGAGATGAGTGGGTTGTTGGCTTCTTGCGCCATGATTTCGTATTCGCTTTCTGTGTTGGCGAAGGGGCGGATTGCAGTCTTGGTTTTGGGAAGATGCAGATAAAGTGTTGGCGGTGCGGCCATAGCTGCGGCGTTGCAATATATCTTATCTATTGATTGGAAATTCCTTTAATTTGCCTGATTCACTGATCGAGAACCGTAATTTCTTCGTGGGATATGCGATCGGTTGGCTCAGGATGCGTTTATCCTTGGTGGTGCTTGGCTTCTGCAGGGAATAAGAATCGATAAGGAAAAGAGATTTGAGATGAGCAAGAAAGGAAAGACGGTCTTTATATGAGTAAGATTCGTTGGAGTCACTGGTAAGGTGTGATCGCCAACCTTAGCTTCGGTTGCCAGAGCTATATATAGCACACTTAGGGCAGTGATACATATATAAATATACATACAAATACCACCAACCCAACAACATCCAAATCCAACATCCCTAATGCAACATCCCAATCCACCAACCCCAGTATCCTCATCTAATCCGAAGAAACAGTAATAGAAGCCGACCCACTACTCTGATACCCCTCAGTAGCCACAATCTGATAATTGTGGGTACCCAGGGTCATACCCAGCTTAGCCCAAGCATCAAAGTGATTGGCGGTAGTAACACTGCCCTCAGTGCGCAGCGACTGCCTCACAGACCAGTACTGCGTGAACGTCGAAGTCCCCTCAATAGAGGGCGCGTTGGTCCGCTGCGCAGTGTAGATATCGTACGTCGACCCATCCGACTCAAGAGTCCCCTGGTGGCTCGCCCCGCTGCCCGGGTTGTAGTCCCCGTACGACTCGACGATGTAGTACTCCACCAGCGGGTTCTGGAACCAGCCGTAGACGGAGAGGTAGCCGTTTCCGCTGGGGGTGAAGGAGCCGGAGTAGTTGATTGTTCTGTATGGTTATTAGTTCGGTTTCGGTGGAGTGAGCATATTGGGTATGGGAAGGGTATTCATACTTGGTACTTCCAGGGTTCCAGCCCTTCCCACCAACGAAGTTGCCCACGTTGCTCCACTCGACGCTGTAGGAGCCTCCGTCGCCGTTGGTGTAGGTCACGTCGCCGCCGCCGTCGGTCCAGAAGGAGTAGTAGTAGCCGTTGTTGGTGCCCGTGGAGCTTTCGGTTGAGCGCTGGACGAGGGTTTGGTCGGATGGGACGGCGAGGGCTCCGAGTGCGGTGGAGCACGCGAGGAATAGGGTTGAGAAGGAGACCATTTTGGTGTTGACTGTTGAGTGATTGTTTGGGTTTTCTTGGGATTGATGATCGGTGTAACTTGAGGTTGGGGGGAATGGTGCGTACTTATAGTCAACGTCCGTGATCATTTGGAAACAGGAGTTGAGACTGGAGACGTGCGAATGAATACCCACATAGCCTGTTCTTTTCCCAGTCGAACGGTCTGGTCAACTTCAGGCTAGGTAGTCGGCTGAATGAGATCCTAACTACTCTGTATGATCGTCGCGTGTGTTTCCCAGCTAGGTAGCAAATCGGGGGATCAAATGTATCAGAATCCACCGAGATGTTAACATGAAACTTACCAGTGCTGTGAATGGTCCGTGGCACTTGTTCCGGGTTTCACCGTGGGTACATCTGATCCATCGTCATTAGCTCCGTGTCTCATCTCGATAGTGCCAATCCCCAAGCATAGGCAGAAGCTTATGTCTGGACGAAGCAATAGCATGATGTAGATATTTTAGGCTGAATTTCTTGACCATGATATCATGACCGTGACGGATTCAGGTACTAGACTTTTGCAGATCCCGCCGATTCATTTAGCCCGTGGGGTCTGAATTTAGGCGCTCTTTAGTGTTTACTTTACAGTCCGGCAAAATCCAGAGTGTCGCACCGTTAGTGTAGTAGGCGTCGGTTAGTGCCGACAGATGATTCCTGAACAACAAAGCTAAACACGAGCTGCCCGCGGGCGCCTGAGACAGTCACAACAGGTGACGAAGACGCTTGTTAGAAGGACGAAAACCAGAGTCAGCCCAATAGCGGTTCGCTACGCCATGATACTAAGAGAATCCAGGCTAACTAGCCCCCCCCGGGGGGCAGGGTCGCACCGAATCAACCACACGAGCCCCAGGACAAAGGAACCAGGTGATGAAAATGATTATTACAGGGACCTGAGACCACGATGGAGGCCACTAAGTCGACCCGAGGCGTGCAATAAACCCAATCGGAATTAATTAGTAGGAGGAGAGGAAGGACTGGAGGAAACACGCCTCCCAGGGCCAGCAGGGCCTGCAGGGCCTGGAGGCTCACTTTCATTAAACCTTTCTATATACAGTGGGGCGTATTTTTGACTTTATAAGGCGTTTAGGACCTCAAGTTCGGCTTCTACTCACCGGGACACCTGCCTAGCTAGATCACACTGTCAGGCTATATCAGGTATATGAACTTAAATTGAATTGAAATTGAATAAACCAGTCAGCCCGAGGCACGCAACGAACCTAATTGAAATCAATTACTAGCAGGAGAAGAAGAAGGATAAGGGGGAAAACGCGCCTCCTGGGCCCGCGGGCTCCGGGGGGGGGAGTCTACTTTCGTTTATGAAGGCATTTTGGACCTCGAGTTTGGCTTCTACTTATCGAGGCACCTGCGTAGCTGCTCCATCAGGTATATGAACTTGAATTGAAGTGGATTGAAGTTGAATTGAGAGTCATCACAACCAGCAAATCAAGCCATTCTGTACAACGGCAAGAACTAGACTAGAGAAAGAACAGCCTCAACCTCAACCTCAATCTAAAAATTCCGATTCGCAAGCCCTGAAACCGCAAGCAGGGTACTCGCCGGCTTGTGTACCACGCCTTCACTATCTTTGAAAAAGGTCATTATAAACTCAAGCAGGTCATTCCTCATTGTCACCATGTCGATATCAACGATGTATATAGTCATCTTTGTAACATTTCAAGGTGTAGCGCCGCCGACGGCAAGGCAAGCACCGATATTTGTGCGTGCATTGATTGCTTGTTCGCGGAGTGGATCATTGGATTCCGGTGCTGGAGAGCCGATCTGCCCGGATGTGCGAACGAATGCAATGGTAGGATCTGTAGGGGGAAGTTGACGATGGTTATGTCGGAGAGGGTTGGAGGTTGTCACTATGGGGGTTGATGTGGAGGTCATTGTGAAGGGCCTGATGACTGATACTACAATTGCTCCCTTTATAGTTTATGATACCTACTACATAACGATTGATATGATGGCCATCCGCCTCCAAGCCGCTCAGAAATCAAATATTGTCTTGCCAGGTGGCTAGGGAGTACAGAGGTGATGGCTAGGTTATTCTGCCCATGTGAATCATGAACTGTCATAACCATAGACAGAAATATTGGAATTGTAGATGTCTAGTCGAGATCGAACATGACAACCATTCTCCCTGCAAC
This sequence comes from Aspergillus kassunensis, assembly GCA_027569205.1. NCBI lineage: Eukaryota > Fungi > Ascomycota > Eurotiomycetes > Eurotiales > Aspergillaceae > Aspergillus > Aspergillus kassunensis. Next base: position 367,826 of record JAPDEQ010000014.1, on the reverse strand, counting down.
CTGTCCATTCCTCAACTTCTCCACGGCCTCAGGTAAACGATCAATAGGATACACCTCGCATATCTGTTTCAATTGTCCCCGACGCGCAAAATCCAGCGCAGCAGCCACATCCCTCCTACTCCCGACCAAAGTCCCCTTGATAGTAATATTCTTGAAGATCAAGTCATTCGGATCTCCTCCAACAGTGATAGAGTTCTTCGGCGCCAGCCCGACACACATGACGACAGCACCGATCCGGTTCCCGATATACGATAACGCCGTTTTATATGCCGCGGGCGCTGTGATGAAAACTCCATGTGCTCCAAGCTTATCAGCAATATCGATGACTGCAGCTGCGGTATCCGGCTGCTCTCGGAAGTCAACGAACGCCTCAGCTCCCATCTCAATGGATAGCGCTCGTTTGGCGTCTCCTGTATCGACGACAATCGGCCGCATGCCCATAGCCTTCGCTAGTTGAACGCCTTGAATTCCGACCCCGCCGCCACCACCTGGGAACACGGCCCAGTTACCGGCCTTGAGGCCTGATTCTGTCAATGAGCGGTACATTGTCGCTGCGCTACACATAATCGGGGCGGCTACTTCATCTGGGACCCCGGCTGGGACTGCGGAGGCGTATCGAGCGGGGGAAACGATGTATTGCTGGTACGTACCTATTCGGATTGAACAGTTGTCAGCTTGATTTATCACTCACACAATGGTAAAAAAAAATTTTTTTTTTTTTTTTGAAGAACGTACCCGCCATCATAAGGCCTGTATGAACACCACCCTGGCAATGCATCTCTTTCTCCCCCCAACACATCTCACAAGCACCACATGTATCCAGTAACGGCTTGATTCCAGCTCTATCTCCGATCTTGAAATTTTTCACATTGACACCGGTCTTCACAACAGTGCCTACACCTTCGTGGCCGGGAGACCGAACGCCAAATGCAGACATTGGTGGTGTTCCGAGATCGCCTTGCATCATGTGGATGTCTGAGGAGCATATCCCCGTAGCATGGAGGCGGATGAGTATCTCATCTGGGCCTTCATATCAATCGGAAGTCAGTCATTACATGCTTTCGTTTATTACGGAAGCTCGTACCTGGCTCCGGAACTGGGACCATCTCCACCTTAACCCGGAAATCGGGCCCTTCATTCTCAACGACGCCGGCTTTGCAATGGGAGGGGATGTCGAATGTGGTGGGCATATTTTTCCTTGAATAACGTCTTGATGTTTGAGGTACCTTGGTGGTCGCCTCTTAAGATGTGTATCTTAACGGAATTTCTCCGCGATGCCCCCGCATCTCCATGTATACCCCCGGACTTCCCCCACTTTACATTAGTTTATATCCGTATATCCTTGGCCGCATACTTAGATTTAGGAAAATCAGTGGGGTAGTTCTTGGCTTTGGCTGGAAAGCGCACAAGACCGAGGATATCCGCATGCGGAATATCGCCGCTGTTTGGAAGCTTCTGTGTTTACTTGGAAATGCCAACTCGGTTCGGGGATAATGAGACCATCGGCGTTGCTTATACCACTGTCGCTTGCAGTCCGGGTTTGTTCTCCGATTTCTATGCAAAGATCACTCTCACCTCTCCGCCGCCGAACCCCTTCTACTATTGCACGGTGCGAACCCCGATTTCAAGGCTCTGATGGAATCTGATTTTGATGACCCGGGTCGAATACCTTTATTATTTACTACCGAGCACGCAAATATGACCCTGATCGAGTTATTACTTGAAAAGGATGTATGTGTCGACTACAAATCCAGCACTGCATTCACCCTCTCACGTATGCTGTATTTTTGGGGTATTGAGCTGTAGTCCGGTACCTATATATATATATGATCACGCTGCGGACCCTGACAGTCACCGGATAGGTCCGACCACGATACATCTTCAGCGCCCGGGAGTTTTAGATGAAGGGATTAAAAAATGGACATTGCAGAGGGTCTACTTGTCAATAATCAGGTCTAGGTATATACCATAGGTAGGGGGGAAGCCTTTGCTATTATAGCATATAACAGCTCCAGGGTAGTCTAGAAGGATTATAAAAGATTAAATTATTAATAAAGCTTTATTACTATTACTTCTATTGTTAAGAACTATAATCTAGATTATATAGTAATATTAATAATCTGCCTTACGGAGTACAGTCGGTGTCACCTGTCACCACAGCGGTAGATTTGACAGGGGTGCTATAAACCTATAAACCTATAAACCTGAAGATATGCCCGTGGATAACCTCCTGAATAGCACCTCACCGGTCAATCTTCGCCGCCTCAAGAATAGCCGAGTGGTCGAGGTCATGAGTGCTCCCCGATTTTAAGATCGCTTCACGCACCCACTGCCCCCTCGGACGCATGACAGCCCTAAAAGGCTTGGGGAGTGTGACGAAACCCTCGGTGCAATCCATATCATTAACCCTGTGCCTCTCCCCCGAATCTCCAACAATGCCGGCTTCCACATCGAAAGACCACAGCATGCGCGCCATCTGGATGAACAGTTGATTACGAGCAATTACGCGACCGGTACAGATCCTGCGGCCGAATCCGAAGCCCGTCTGTGGGAGGTCCTTCAGGGCGGTTGCATTCAACCCACAGGCGTCTATTGACTGGTTTTTGCCACTGCCGTTCTCCTCGGAGAGCCATCGCTCCGGGATAAAGTTGTCCACGTCTTCACCGAACACTGACTCGTCGCGGGTAATGGCAAATGCGTTTGGGAGGATGGTTGAGTTGGCTGGGATGTGATAGCCCATGTACTCGTCCTCTGTCTTGGTGAAGTGCGGCACGCCGCCGACAACAACTGGACGCCATCGTAGGGTCTCGCTCGCTGCGACATGTTAGTCCTCTTTATTTTATCGTTTTGCCCAGAATATAAAGTGTGAGCTCACCAATAGCGTCGATATAGGCCAGCTTAGGACGGTCTTGAAAGGTAGGAAGTCGACCCTTTCCGACAACTTCATCCAAAATCCGTTGCGCCTTCTTCACCCAGCGCGAACCTGATGTAATCCAGGCGACTATAAACCAGTCCAGCGCGACAGTCGAGGTATCCAAGCCCGCATCGGCCAGAATGCCGAGATCGAAAGCCAATTCTTCAGGGGGCATATCGTTTGCTTCGGGCGACCCCTTCATGTGCCTTGAAAAGTTCCAGCTCCGGTTTCTCAGTCCCTTCTCGAGGTTGCCAACATGGAGCTGTCGCTCCAGCTCATACAACTCCTCGCCTTCTTTCTTCCACGGCGCGAGGAATCTTGGCAGGCGATTCAGGGCAGGAAATGAGTCGACAATGTACGCGCCCACCTGGCCAGTTCTTGCGAACTCAGCCTGCACGCGCTTGGCCTGAATCAGCTCTTGCTCCAGCCCGGTTTTCAAACGATACCCATAGTTCAGGCAGTAGATGGTACTGGCCATAGCCCGCTCGAAATGATGGTGGAAATTCACACCCTTCTCGCCAAACCGGTCCCACTCGGCGAGGACGTCATAGAGCAACTGCTGGGACTCGACGTCCTGGAGTGGGCGGTATTTGCTCGCCGCACGGAGAGTGAGAAGGGGAGCTTCCATTCTCTGGTGTAACTTGTAGCGCTCATTGTACGGTCGTATCAGCATGTGCATGTTTTTGGTGACGAGCTCGCCGGCCATGACCATGCGCGGCCGGTCCGAGTATTGCGAGCTCCGTCGGTTGAGCAGATCATGAGCTGCCTGGTGCGTCGAAAGAATGATGAGGGACTGGCCGGCCATATTGAGATGCATGACCGGGCCATATTCCTTGCTCCAGCGATAGAGGTGAAGCCATTGGAGGCTTTTGGGTAGCTGGTGGATATTTCCGATCAAAGGCGCTGGTTTGGGTCCAGGGGGAAATGGCAGCGACGGACGCTTGACGACTGATGAAATCAGGTACGCAACTACCACCGCGGTGACGAGGCCGACAAGCGATATCTTCAGGTCCCAGGCCATTTTTGCAGGTGAAAAATGTACAAAAGATGTGGCGAGTCACTCGAGCTCGCCAACTTAAATGAATCCCCACTGGCACTTGAAAGCTGTGGTGCCATACTGTATTTAGCAAGGCTCATGTCTGTGCATGCCCTCTGATTAGTATAATTAGCGTAGGGCTAGTCGGCCATCGGCTCGCTGGGCAGTACTTTTGACTGGGAATTACTGCCAAGTGGGACTGTCCAGCTATGTACGTACGCCTACTCCCTGGGATCCTTCCGACTCCTTCGGCTCCATGACCGAGGATCCACGTCTTCGAGATTGGTCAAGGACAGAAATGGAGAAGATCCACGTCTTGAGGCCGGGGGTTGAAACGTCCAAGCGCGGCCAACTCTCTAGCTCAAGCCACTTGGGGGCTATCAGAGCGAGGACCGTTTTCTGTCATCTCGCAAGTTTCTTGATGCTGTGGATCAAGACTGACAAGATCTTCGCTAGGTGCTGTGCCGGAGCCTGGGCAAGACGTTAGCCCCCCTATGCTGTAGTTCGTTCGCATGCCGGATGTTTCGCCATGGCACATAGAGCGAGCTGTCAATTCCCATGGATCTGGAGTAATCCTTTCTGTGTGTCTTTTCTCCCGAGATCATATCTGTCGATTGACTTGAAGGAGCCAGAATGAAGCCAGTGATGTGGTCAGCATTTGCTCTTGCTACCATCGCTCTGGCCCAGACAATGCCGGAGTGTGCGGTACGGGAATTTCTTCTCGGTGACAAGAATGAGACGCAGCTAATGATGGCCACCAGAGCGATTGTCTCACGGAGAACCTTCAGGGTTCATCGTGTGACTCGACAGACTCAGATTGCATATGTGCCGACGAGACATTGATGACCAATGTCCAGGCCTGCGTCCTCGGAAGCTGCACGACCATTGAATCACTTTGTGCGTTCAAGCCTCCCCTCGCAACCCCAGGTTAGACTAACCTCTTATCCCAGCGGCTCAGAATGCCACAGCTACGCTTTGCAACGAGCCCGTTCGAGACAAACGCCTTGTCGCCCCCATTGCAACGGCGGTAACAGGGACCCTTGCCCTTGGGTTTATTATAATGAGAGTTTATGACTGTTATTCGGAAGGAGTACCGATGGGCTGACTTGTGCGTGGTGCTCGCAATGCTCTTCTCTTTGCCGATGGACGTCTTTGAGTTCTTCAGTGTGTCCCCCTTGCGAGAAACGGACGTGTGTTGATGCTACAACAGTGATGAAGTCGGGGATGGGAAGGGACGTGTGGACCTTAACTCCAGCACAGATCACAGACACCTCTAAGGCAAGTGCCACCAAGCTAGAGAGATTAGAATACTGACTAACAGTCATGCTTTCCGCCTGCAGTATACCTTGATGACTCACGTGTTTTATATCCCAGCCATTATCCTCACGAAGGTGGCCATTCTCTGCTTTTTCAAGCAAGTCTTTCCCGTCGCCAAATTCCAATTGCTATGCCAGGGCACAATGATTTGGTGCTTCCTGTTTATGATTTCGACTACGATCGCTGCGATTCTTGCTTGTGTTCCGGTTCAGTATGCTTGGTCTAACTGGTCCGGAGTGGGCGAAGGAGTGTGCTTCGATAACAACTCGTTCTGGTGGGCTCATTCTGTACGTGTTCCTCTTCCATGAGTATTCAGGATTATCGTCATTGACGCCCGTTCCAGGCAATCAACATCGCGACAGATCTCTGGGTCCTTGGCATGCCAATCCCAATGCTCCTGCGACTACAGCTCGGACTACGGAAGAAAATCTACCTAGTTCTCATGTTCAGCGTAGGTATCATGTAAGTAAAGTCCTTCCTTCCTTCCATAGGCATCTACGCATTATTCTCATATAGTCTTTCGTAGCATCACGGTTATCAGTATCATCCGGTTCTCCGGCCTGATCACGTATTCCACAACGTCGAATCTGACATGTAAGACGATCTCCTGTTAGGTATGTACAAGGCTTGGCTGACTGAGAGACATTAGACAACAACGTCATGGTGGCGACCTACAGTGTCATTGAATGCAATGTCTCCATAATGTGCTGCTGCATGCCTGTCTTGCTTTCTTGCCTGCGGCGTTCGTTTCCTGCTATCTTTCAACAGCACTAATCGCTCCCTGCAAGACAATAACACCCCCTTCTCGGACAAAAGGATAAACAAGACTGTCACGCATAAAGTCTCGTATGTCCCTCGTGCTGAGATATCAGACGACGCAGTTCAGCTGGTGGATAGGAGGGGGGGAGGTGATCGACGACATGTATGGTAGAATGTCTCTTTGGCGTTGTACGCTGCAGGAAAAGCCGGGACTTGGTTTGTACGACCATTTGTTGACCATGAAATAATATACAATTCCGGGAGTTTTCATGCAAAGCTTTCATCTTTCATCTAAAACACAACTCCCGGACGCTGGAGCTACATCATGATTAGAGCTATGTGTGACTGTTAGGGTCCGAAAAATGACCATATAGGAGTTAGACTATAGCTAAATACCCTAAAAATATAGTATACATGAGAGGCGTGAATACAGTGCTGGATTTACAGTCAACGCAGACGTCTTTTTCAAGTAATGATTTGCATGCTCAGCAGCGAATAACAAAGATGTTCGACCTGGGTCGTCATCCCATCAGAGCCTTGAAATCGGGCGTGACGACAGTCAAATCAAACCTCCTCGCAGTATTAGGACATCATCAGCGAGCACTGCATCACGCACTAGTATGTCGCGCTGACTGCTCTGCGGCTGCTCAAGCGTGCGGGGGACCAATACCGAAGCACTCTACTGGTTCTGGGGTTCGTTGGCGAGCGTATTGCTCCGGATGTATGGAAGTGGTATTTCAAGCTTGTTGGTTGGGCTAGGGGGCATGTCGTGTATGCTGAGCTCTTGAGTTTTCCGCGGTCAAACAACACAGGGATCGGCCACTGAAGAAAATTTATGCTGTTTCTGACCTTCCAAAAACGCGGTCGGGAAGACCATGAGACGTCTTTAAGGAAGATTCTTGCTGGCGAGGTTGGGCTGGGGCATGTTTCGACCCTTTCAGGCCCGGGAGTTCTGGGGAATGTATTTAGAATATCATATCATCTACTGGAGGATAAAACGCACTGTACATGGCACGTAAAATTCACGGTGCAGTCCAATTACCACATGGCCTGATGGGGACAAATCAGTACTCCAAATGGAGAACCTGATGATGGATCTCCTAATTGGGAAATTCCAAATCAAGCAACTGAAGATAGCCTCATTCCCTGCATAGCTAGCTCCATCCAGCCTGTATTTAAGCAAACCAATAATTCAGCACAAGATACACCAATTACATCTATCAATTTTCCTCCTACACTACGCAAGCCGAGGCACGATACACACACCCCCTCGGACAATGGCCACCATGGAAAAGACCTTCCAAGGCTACTTCGCGCGCCTGGCCGCCCTCTCAAAAAGCACAAACCCCTACACCAAAGGCATCGCCTGGGTAGAGGGCCAATACCACCAACTCCACGAAGCCCGCATTCCCCTGCTCGACCAGGGCTTCATGCACAGCGACCTAACCTACGACGTGCCATCCGTCTGGGACGGGCGGTTCTTCCGGCTCGACGACCACCTCGACCGTCTCGAAGCAAGCTGCGCGAAAATGCGGCTTAAGCTGCCGCTGCCGCGCGCCCAAGTAAAGGACATCCTGATCGACATGGTTACCAAGAGCGGGATCCGCGATGCATTTGTCGAGCTGATTGTCACGCGTGGGTTGAAGGGTGTTCGGGGCGCGCGACCGGGAGACCTGGAGCATAACCATCTGTATATGTTTGTGCAGCCGTATGTCTGGGTCATGGAGCCCGAGGAGCAGCTTGGGGGTGGTGGGCGCGCGATCGTCGCGCGCACTGTGCGGCGTATTTCGCCGGGGTCGATTGATCCCACCGTGAAGAATCTGCAGTGGGGGGATTTGACGCGTGGGTTGTTTGAGGCGAGTGACCGGGGCGCTACTTATCCTTTCCTTACGGATGGGGATGCCCATCTCACTGAGGGGTCGGGGTTTAATATCTGTCTGGTCAAGGATGGGGTGCTGTATACGCCGGACCGGGGGGTCCTGCAGGGTATCACGCGCAAGAGCGTGATTGATGCTGCTAATGCTGCTGGGATTGAGGTGCGCGTGGAGTTTGTGCCTACGGAGTTGGCGTACAATGCGGATGAGATTCTGATGTGTACTACTGCTGGGGGGATTATGCCGGTTACGATCCTGGATGACAAGCCTGTGAAGGATGGTAAGGTTGGGCCTTTGACGAAGATGATTTGGGATGGGTACTGGGCTATGCATTATGATGATAAGTATAGCTTTAAGGTTGAGTACTCTTAGATGATATTATAAATTAAGATATTTTAAGCTGGTTACACTACCGTTTTTGATACTCTCATCAGTTAAGTATCGAGGTAAACAAAGCGAATAACTCATGCATAATGTATTAATTATCCCTTAGTTGTAGTCTAAAGGTAACAAGTCACATATAAAACCAATGATTGTATAACCTCCTTCATTTAAGCATGTACATTGATAGAAGAATAGTATACAATAGCCACTTCCACGGAATCTTTATCTATATCTAGAGTCTCGCCCTATTATCCACGCCAGAAATCCCCAACAAGATGTCCTGCACAGTATCTACAGCATCAGTAGCCATCCCATATCCAGCCTGGAATCCCGTCCCTCCAGCCCCATAGTTATGAACGAGCGTACACCATTTCCCTAACACTTCGACCTTCTCCCTCTCCACCCTGGCGCCACCCTCCCGCGAAGGCCTCAGGCCTGTACTGACAGCGAGGACCTCCGGTTCTGCCTTCGCCAACTCAACGCTTAGACCCCATGCTCGGTGCATGATGGAGTCGGTATCAGACGCGTAGGTCGCTCCATCCCTACACAGTCCAGTTCCACAAGTCAGCAAGCAATTCAAATCAAATCGATAAAGAAAAACAACATACCCATTCCCTCTCTGCATAAACCCCCCAAGCACAACCTGCCCATTTGATCCGGGCCGCGGGATAACATACGTCTCGTAATTCTTCCCATGCCTCATAATATTCGTGCGCACCTGCGGCGCACGCACTAGAACGACCTGCCCGCGCGTCGGGTAGCACTTGTAGTCCTGGACCCCAGGTAGGGACTGCGCTGCGCCGCCCACGCAGTTGAACACGACTTTTGTAGAGTCGCCTCCGAATGCGGACTGGATGGTGGGCAGTTTCTGGCGGATGAAGCGCACGCCGTATGAGGCTTGCAGGCGCTCGTAGAGGTACTGACAGTGACGGGGCGCGTGGAGGGTAAATGTTGTAAATGTGATGCCGAATTTGACGCCGGTTGGGAGGGAGGATGGGGGGAGGATGCAAAACTGTGTATGGTATATCAATATCATATATCAACAACAAGCTGGCTGGTAATGAGGTGTGGTGTGTCTCACATCTTCGAGATAATCCGACATGATCTGGATCTTGCCGTGGGGCACAACTTCATCCCAGAACTCAGTTGACGGCGTTCGTTCCACGAATGTCTTCTTCTTCTTGGTTTGGTCAGATGCGACGAGCTTCGCCAGATGCGAGTACCCAAGCCGATCCCACCGCAGGGCGTTGGCGTCTGTGCCTGAAATAGCGGAGAAGTTGCATCCGGCCCTGTGAAGTGGTCAGATTTGCGTCCATGCTATAGGAAGCACATACCATGGCGAGGTATAGGTGGTGGATGTATCGCCGGGCAGGTATTCGGCCACGACGGTGATGTACTTTCCGAAGCCGCGTTCGGCGAGGACAAGCGCCGTATCTAGCCCTATTATGCCAGCCCTACAGACTCGTGTTAGGCTAGGACTTCTGAACTAACAATAAACTCACCCAACAATCACAATACTTTCATTCGTCGACGCCATTTTGCTGCGGGGGGGTTGGGTGACTTCTTTTGCTGGAGGCTTCTCATGTTGCGGGCCGGTAACAATAATAAATTGCCATCGTAGGATGGCCAACTTCCTTCCAACGGTTGATTTCAGGGCATTAAGCTCGTAATCAGAATGGAATGTCCTACTTCCTTACCTGGTAACTAGCCCAGTTGGGTAATGGAGCACCAGTTACCAAATCCGGTTATCCACAATAGGTACAAGAGATACAACAACCTGAACCTGGAATTAGCAGAGAAAACTCTGGGAGGTAACTCGGACTTCCTAAATAGGAAAGTACCACCTTCAATCAAGTCTGAATTAATCCACGGGACTGGTTAATAATGACAATCAACCATCACTTTCTCAAATCCTACTACCGAACCCCCCTCCCAACCAAGCCCTCGACACAAACTCCAAAACCTCAGCCAACCACGGCGACTCCAGCGTCTCCGCCGCATCAAACCCATGCTCCCCGGGTTTAATAACAACATGCAACTCAACCCCCGGATCCACACGCCTCAGAGCATCCACAAACGCCCTCGTGCCATGAACTGGCACGGCCGTATCCTCGCTCCCGTGTAAGACAACCGTGGGTGGGAAGAGCCCGGGTTTGCTCCGCGCAATGCGTTCGAGCGGGAATAGTTCAGCTTCGTCCCCCAGGAATTCCAGAACGCAACCGTTCTGGACCATTGCCAGGGCGAGGGCGAGCCGGTGGGGCGGGTCGGCTTCGGTGGGTGGATTAGCTTGTTGGTGTTTGTGTTTGTTCTTGGCTGTGCTTGACAGGAATTCGGTGATGACGTCGTTGGGGAGGTTGGGTACCCCGACTATCGGCTTTTCGAAGGCGCGGGTGTAATAGGTTGCTTTCATGTCGAGCATTGGGTACATGGCTATCAGGGCCCGTGGGCTGGTGTATGAGGATAGGATTGATTGGATGGCGAGATAGCCGCCTGCTTTCATAATTAAGTAGTAGACAACAGAGCCCGGAATTGCTATCTTACCAGCGCTTTCACCAATCAAGAGAGGTTGATCCCGCTCTAGTATCACATCCTCCCTCCCAACCGCGACAAGATGGTGTTGGGGTCCTCCGGAATAAAACCAGGTCCAGAATTCCTGCATATCCCGTAGGATATCTATCCCACGCACCTCAGGGAGGAGCCTATAATTCGGACTGACAATGACAGCGCCGACGTTGAGCGCGTAAAGCAGGATCCAGTTCGAAAACCAGGCCGGGTACAGGCTTGAGCCGGTTACCTGCGGAAATAAGATATTCTGTATCTATTTCTCTGTTTAGGGGGGATGGACCACGAACAAGAAATCCACCATGGATGCGCACAATGACAGGTCGTGGGTTTTGCGTTGGTGCCGTCTGCGTCTTGGGGATAAGGATATCGACGCCGATCTGGGTTCCGGCTGACTCGTAGTATGTTCGGTGAATGGTGAAAGGGTCGAAGATGCTGGAAGTGAAGCTTTGCAGGATGGCGACGAGTCGCTCAAAGCCAGCATTGTTTTCTTTTGGGGGGTTGGAAGCCATGGCCGAGATGCAAGTAGCTACTAGCCTACGGGCCTCTTTTAAGGACAGTCAGGTTCACAATATACAACAACACCACGTTAGGCTTAGCCTGTGGGGAAATTGATTATCTATGGCTATTTGTAATCTACTGGGTCCTTTCCAGCCCAGAACTGATAATGTTGTAAATCTCCGTCTCCAATCGCTCAGAACAGTCCAGAACATGCCTATCTGCCTACACGTCAGCATATCAGTGCCAATCACAAGCATGAATCAAATACCCCCATAAGGCAAAATCTGCGCTCCAATAACACCACCAACATTATTCTCCCGGTCCGCAAACCAGTACAGATTCGCAAGGCCCTCCCAGGACCCGGACCCCGGCGCACGCCCCGACCTCTCGGCGAAATGACTGAGCGAGAAGGACAGGCCCCAGCCCTCGGTGTGGTCATCGGGCATGGGACATAGTGGCGTCGGATTGGCCAGCAGAGGTTTTGCCACGGGAACGCACGCATTGCTGTATCGCGGCTTGTCGGGGATCTGGCCCTTGAACATCTCGCGCACGGTCTCAGGGCGGAGGAGTTGGATGCTCGATTTAGCGTCGGTGCCGTCGTTGAGGAGGACGGAGATTAAGTCTGGGCTTGTCAGCTTGACATCGGATGCATTCATTGATGGGGGAGAGAGTGACTCAGGAAATGAATGGGTTTCCCAAAGCAGCCATGCCCGCCAGCACAGAACAGACGCCCTCCCCCTTCCAATGCATCCCGGCTCAACGGAGCGCGGTAGAGATGGTCGATATGCACTAGCTGGCCCCCCTCCAGTCTGCGGTGCAAGTACGCCAATCCACCGGTCAATTTCTCGGGGTAGAAAGAAACCTCCATTCCCAGCGGCTGGAGAATGGCCGTAGAGAAATAGTCTTCCAGCTCACGCCCTGTGATGCGCTCAATGATAATCCCCACCCAGTCCATCGACGTCCCATACTGGAACCTCTGCCCTGGCTGATTTACCAGGGGTCTGGCTATCACGTCCTCGCGGACACCCGAGAAATCATCGAACCCCACGGGGCGCACAAACTCGGCCAGTTTTTCGTCTTCGAATGCGTATCCGAAGCCAGCTGCCATCCCATTTTCAGTCCTATATGTCTGAACCTGGGAATGCTATACGCACCAGTATGAGTCAACAACATCCTCAACGTAATCCCCCCCTCCTTCTCCACCAGCTCAAACGCCCCCTCCCGCGTACGCCTCAAAACCTTGACCCCACCCAGCTCCGGTGCAATCGTCTCCAACAGCTCGCAGTCGTCAAGGTTCAGACGTCCCTGTTCTACAAGCTGCATGCACGCAACCGAGGTCAGCAGCTTGGTGAACGAGGCGACCCAGAACACCGTGTCCAGCGACATTCTCCGCTCCGACGAGATGCCCGCTGTGCCGGAGGCGTACGTGAACAGGGGATCGCCATCGTTGCGCACGGCGCCGTAGACAAGCCCGGGAATCTTCTGAGTTGTGGTTCCGCTGGTTGTGTAGCTGTCTGCGATTGTTTCTAGGGTTTGGCGTGCTTCTGGGGAGATTGCTGGGTGTGGGTGTGTCATGTTGTAGTGTCTGGTTGGCGGCGTTCTCAGATCAGATTGAACGGGGCCTTTAGGCAATCAACATATACCGAGAGTACGCACGCAAAGCCAAGCTCAATATAGTCATTGCCGAGTCTCAGGGTGTGCTGGTGCTTTTACCTACTTTGGCTAGGTCCTGCGTCATACAGCACTACTCCAATAACGGCAAAACAATCAGTCGCAAGGCATTATATAGCAATCCCTCTATGTACAGACCTTCCTTACCATTCTCTTTCACCCCACTACCAGAAATAAATCACTCCTACCTCCACCTCCTTCCTCCACTCAAGCAATGCCCCCAACCTACCAATGGCTCCCCGGCCCCGTGGGCACAATGCTCCTCACCTCATCGCTAGCAACAACAGCGCGAATCCCACTGACAGGAACACTGGTAACCACAACCGGCCACGTGGGCGTGGACCTGGTAACCGGCGCGCTCGTGACCTCGTCTCTGGACGCGGAATTCAACGCCATCTTCGACTGTCTGGACGCGGCGCTGCGCAATGCGGGCGTGCGACAGGGCCTTGCCGCCGCGCACAAGGTCGTGGCGTATTTCACAGAGCCCGAGTATGAGGCTGTTATGCTGGGCATTTTTCGAGGGAGGTTTCCGGGCTCTACGCCGACGTGGACGTCTGTTGTTGTTAGGGGGTTGGTTAATGAGGGGGTGCATGCTGAGGTGGCGGTTGAGGGGGTTGCTGATGATTGAGGTTTTATTGTCTTGTGTATTTATGTTGGATATCTTGCGCGGTTGGGGAAATTCTAGTGTTTTGTTGGATCTGATCTAGGTCTAGGTCTGGTCATTACAGTATAAAACGAGGGCTCTTAGGAGACAATATCCAGATGCTTCAGTTACTGCAAGTCACTACTCTCGATCCGGCATCTTCGCATACAAATTCCCCGGATCCGCCAACTCCTCCTCAAGCGTAGGCAAAGTCTTAACAATCCTCGCCGGCGCCCCCAAAGCCACCGAGTACGGCGGCAGACTCTTAGTAACCACAGCGCCAGCACCGACCGTGCATCCCTTCCCAATCGTCACGCCAGGCAAGATGGTAACATTGCCACCGATCCAGCAGTCGTCCTCGATGCGGACGGGGTGGCCGAACTCGACGAATTTAATCCGCGAGAGCACACTCGTCTCGTGGCCGGCGCCGTAGAGTTGCACGTTCGGGCCGAATTGTACTCTGTTGCCGATTATTACGAGGGACGTGTCGAGGATTGTGAGGCTTTTTGGTCGTTTGGTTAGCTAGGGCGTAGTGTTAAAGGCACGAAGGCAGGGATTATACCCAAAATTAGCAAAACAATTCTCGCCGATGACAACATTACACCCATAGTCCGGGTTGAAGGGCGGCTCGATGAATGTGCCCCGTCCCACACGGCCGAGCATCTCGTCCAGGAGCTTTGTGCGCGCTTCAGCGACTTCTTCATGGGTTCCTGAGTTTGGATCGAGGTTGTTGAATCTGTAGGCCAGGCCTCGGGCGCAGTGGCGGGCTTCGAGGAGGGCAGGGTGCAGGGGGTTATACCTGGCATTTTTAGAGCTGTAGTTCTATATATTAATGGGGGAATAGTAGGGAAGGGGGGTGTACAGCATTCCGCAGATCATGTTTTCGTACTCCTCGCACCAGGGCGTGTTTTTGAGCGAACGGCCCAGCGCGAGGATTTCGGGGTCTTGTTGTTGTTTTGCCATTGTTTTTCTCTGCCGAACGAATTGAATGATTGAATGGAAGATGGTGCATCAAGGAGGAAACTTATAATCATGAGACAGCTCTTGAGGCAACCTGTCCACTTACTTGCGGATCGCCCTCTGGAGTTAGGGTCACCGGCGAATCTCCGTTGTGGGTATGGCCACTATGGTGGCGTCTCTTGAGAGAAACTCCGGTAAATCCCCGGTGACTAGAATGTGCTAGACGACATGGACGCCACTACGGAGTGCATATACTAGGGTACAAACTAGAGCCTGCTCGAGCCAACCCGATTCCGCTCCTTCAGCTCCTTCGCAGCAACGTGGGCATTCAGAACCCCCTGCTCCATCGCCCCATCAATAGCAGCCCTCCACCCATGCGCCCAATCCGCCGACGCAAACAACACATCCCCATGACGTGCCTGAAGCACCTCCTGATACTGGGACATATACCCAGGCCTCCACCACGCCGGCCCGCCCTGCGAGTACGGATCCGTGCTCCAGTTGTGGAAAACCAGCCTCTTCACGTCCATGGGATGCAGGACCTTCAACTCGGCAACGGCCGCCTCGGGGTCGCGCTCGGGGACGAAATTGGGGCGCTGATCCGCGCCAAAGGCTGTTAGGTGGATGTCGCCGTTGTCGAGTACCCCGTCGGCGTACCCGTGCGTCAGTGCCCCTGGGTATCGCATCCCGTTCCAGCGTTCTAGCCCCGCGTCGCTGACTTCGGCGTGCAGTTTGCTCATGTGGTTGACATGCTCGATGGTGATGGCTTCCTGCTTCTGTGAAGAGAGCGGTGGGTTGAATGTTATTTCCTTGAGGACGTTTAGCGGGATTGTCGTTATGGCCTTGTGAGCTTGGAACGTCTTCTTTCCCTCCGTGTGTACAGTCACAGGACTCAGATTGGAGGCCTGCGTAATCGAGGTAACAGCCGCGCTGAATGCATACTCCAGCCCCGAGTCTCGCGCCTCATCGAAGATCGCTCTCGCGAGAGTAGTCTGCCCCTGGCGGAGCTTATACCGGAGCCAGACATCATCAAAGTTCTCGGAGCTATGCATCAGCAGCGCATGCGACCGGATCATGTCCCACAGGCTGGAATTCTCCATCGTGCCGCCGGAGATATGCAGCAGCAGGGAGACGAGGAGGCCCTGCTCCTCGGCTGTAAGCTGGTGCTTTATCTGCGAAAACCGATCTTGGCATGAGAGGCGGTCCCACTGCGAGACTGTTGCGCGGTCTACGAGCGGGTTCTCGAGCTGTGCGTGAGGTAGTGGGCAGAGGGTTCGGCCGTGCTGGTTGTCGATGTTGATGAAGGTGTCCCATGCGTGCCGAATCATCTTGCCTGCTTCTTCGTGGGACAGTTTTCGGGGGGTTGCGCCTGGATCCTTTAGTTATCGTGGTGCTGAGCTGGAGTGGAGGGTGCAGTTTGGTTGAGGAGACGAACCTGGGACATTGATGGTGTAGTACCCCTTGTGCATGTCGGGGCTCCCCGTCGCGATCAGGTCTCGATCCAGTCCGTACCGAACCATCTCTCGGTGCAGGTATCCCATATGGTGCGTAACCCAGGTGCCCCCCATTTCGTAGACAAGGCCTGGAAACCAAACAGACTTCAGTGGGAAATCCTGACACTCGTGCACTGCGTCTGAGAACTCACCATTCCGCTTGACACTGTACGTACGTCCGCCGATGCGGTCTCGCGCCTCTAGTAATAAGACCGAGTATCCTGCAGGCACTGGATAAGAATAGGCACTGTTGGATTTCATGAACCACTATACCTTGAAGAGTCAAATCGCGGACTGCGAGCAAGCCGGCATAGCCAGCGCCGATAACAATCACGTCGTAGAGCTGCGATTGCGAAAGCGACTGGGGCGGGGAAATGACGGCATCGGACTCCAGACCGGCTGTGATGCCTGAGTCTGGAGTCCATGAGTATCCATCGCGGGTTTTCTGCGCCATTGTCAGCTCCAAAGATATGGCGTATTCGTGTGACCCTCTGTTCAGCGGGGTTTTCGCCCCAAGCCGGACTTTTATGGAGGCCAGTGAATGGCCCGTGGCCCCATTCCGGTGATATTCTCCATCAGGATATCTCAGCACGCATGGAAATGTTGGAGTTAGACTTCCAGCTTTCTCCAAATCTGGTATATGTTGGCTGTGGGTGGAGTTCAGTGTTTTGCTGCCAATTCTTCCCTTTACGGAATCTCGCCCAACTGGTGAATAACCCAATCAGGAACTACAAACCTCTATTGGAGTATATTTAACGCTATGGAGGTGAGCATGGCTGATAGCTTTGAACAATCGAAATTAAAATTCTAGCTACGTACTATACCACCACCATGCCTGACTTCAAAGGACTCGACCTCAGCGGCAAGACTGCCATCGTTACCGGCGCTTCACGGTGCGTGCCAACCCTTTGTGGCTACTGATAGCTAACGCCTCGCAGCGGTCTGGGAGCCGGAACTGCGATCCTCCTGGGCCAGCGCGGCGCCAATGTTGTCGTCAATTACGTCTCCCCCTCCAGCCGCGAGCGCGCCGAAAAGGTCGCGGTCGAGATTGTACAGAACGGCACCAAGGCAATCGTCTGCCACGCAGACGTGAGCCAGATCAACGAGTCCCAGAAACTGGTTGACGCTGCCTTGAAGATAAGCCCCAGCGGGAAGATTGACATTCTCATCCACAAGTAGCTATCACCACGATCATATTGTTCCCATACTAGGTACACTGGCTAATATGCTGTGTTGCAACAGCGCCTCGCTAGGAAACGAAGCCACCCTAGTCGCAACAACCGAAGAATTATACGACACGCATTTCAACACCAACGTCAAGGGCCCAATCTTCCTAACCAAGGCCGTTGAGCCGTACCTCCCCCAGGGAGGACGCATCGTGTTCATCTCGTCCGCTGGCGCGCGCCTTGGTGTTGCCGGGCAGACTGTGTACGCCGCGACCAAGGCCGCAAATGAAGCCCTTGCGCGCGTCTGGGCCAAGGAGCTAGGCCAGTCGCATGGTGTTACAGTCAACTCAATTAATCCCGGGCCTATTGCCACTGGTAAGTTGCACTGTTGCACTGTTGCACTGTACAACCTCGGGGTGCAGCGAACGCGAACGCTAACACTGGCGCAGACCAATGGTATCAGAGCGACGAGCAATTCCTCAAGGATATGCAGCCGCTTATTGAATCGACGCCGGCGGCTGCAAGGGTTGGAGAGGTTGGTGACATCGCGCCGCTGGTGGCTTTCCTTTGTTCGGATGATGCGAGGTGGACTACTGGGTCTACGCTATCGGCCAATGGGGGGCTGTATAACTAGATAGGGATCGTTTCAAGGGGAATGATGATTGGATACGTTTATTGCAGATAGCGCAGATCGTCCACAGCACCAAGAAGTAAGCACTTGACCCCGACTCGTAGTGGCAAAGTGCACAGCATCGATGCTTCCCCGCACCTGTGAATCTGTCTCTTCTTTCTTCCCAGTTTCCAACACGCTCGTACACTCACTACACTCAGTACACTTACACCGATCAAATGGCCCAGTTCAAGTTCGTAGGTGGCCCAAGCCGCAAGCGCCGCCGCACCGAACCCAAGGAAAGAAAAGCAACCAGGAACACCATCAACCAGGCAGTCCAACCCCCGCCAGTTGAGCAGGAGAATGACACGACGCTTCCGCCGCCATACACCGAGCCTGCCCCTGTCTCGACGCCTGGTGCGCAGGACCTCGACTTGTTCTTGAGCTGGCCGAGCGAGATGAACTCATTACTCGACCTGAGTTCCGCCTTCAACCCTTCCCTCCTCCTCAGCCAGCTCGATTTCACGCAGACGCTTTCGCCACCGTCGACAGATAACTCGGCCAACACGTTTCACCCGCTCGTTGGCCAGCTGAGTGACACCGACCAGATCGCCAATATCCCGTGCCCTGAAGCGACACAGTCACAGTCACAGTCGCAGTTCACTGCACCACCAAGAGAGACCAGTTTCACTGACGCATGGAAACGGCTTATAGCGAGATGTACGTGCCAGGAACCTACCAAACTTAGGTATACCGCTAATAATGCACTCCAGACGACAAAGAGTTCTGCGTCCTTCCGCTTACAAAAGACTTCGAAGCGAATCCCTTCCGCCACAATCTGGAGACGGGCAAGAGCTCGCAGCTGCTCTTACACTGTATCCTCGCTCTCTCCTATAAACACATCAACCGCACCTCGGAGACTCAAGCGCCCGAGGTCTCCTATCACAAACAACAGGCTGTGCAGCTGCTACGGGAATTGGAAGGCCAATCGAAGGCCTCGACAATTGACCTTACGCTTCTCGATGCAATTCTCATGCTCATGACTCTGGATGTACGGGTGACCATCAATCTCGCCTCTTCCTTCTACTAACCAAAAAATTTAGTGCGCGACTTCAGCCCACGGCCCGTGGCTCTCATACCTCCACCGCGCCAGCAGGATCCTTGAAGAAATCGAGCAGCTGAACATCCAAAAGACGGCGCGCATGAAAGCCCAGATCGGGATGTTTGCCTGGTGAAGAATCTCTCTCCTTTTCGCCACACACAAATATAAAAAGAACACAGCTAATCAGGAATAAAAACAGGTGGGATGTAACTCTAGCCCTAACAACCCGACAAGGCAGCGTCCTCTCCGAACGCATAATCATGAGCCAATTCAAACCCGACGGCCACGGCCCTGCCACCCAAGCCGAAGGCCCCTCCTCCTTCTACAACATCTCCGGATGCCCCGAAGACCTCTTCAAATACATGGTCGAGCTAGGCGCGTACGCGCGCGAGTTCGAGCTCGCGCTGACAATGAAATGCGTCACGTTCAATATGGGCCCGGTGCTCGCTCTCGAAGCGCGCATTCGGGAGTGGTCAGTTCCTGAATTCGAGGACCGGCCGGTATACACCCACACCAGCACCAGCACCAACACCAGTAACAGTAATAAAACCAACGATAACCCATCCAGCCAAGAAGACATCGAAGAACGCGCCCATTACAAACTAGACCGCCACCACTGCGCCGAAGCCTGGCGCTACGGGCTGCTTCTATACATCGAGAAAGTGTTCAAATGGCAGCACGCAAGTAGGTCCACACCCACACCACCGCTCCCGCTCAGCGTGCTCGCGCGCAAGGTCCTCAACAATGTGAGTGCGTGTCGGCGCAGTCTCATGGTCCAGAAGCAGCTGCTGCTCCCTGTGTTCCTGGCTGGGTGCGAGACAAATGATGAGGACCTGCGGCAGGAGGCGCGTGAGTACTGTGCGTGGTGGAGTGAGGAGACTGGGTATGATATGTTTCTTACGGCGACGGCGCTGCTGGAGGAGGTGTGGGCTTGTCGCGGGGGGGATGGGGATGGGGAGGAGGGGAGCTGGTGGGGGGCTGTGTTGGATAAGAAGACGAGGGATGGGAAGGGGTTTGGTTCGAATCAGTATCTTTTTGGGTAGATACCTAGCTGAAGTCTATAAATAAAAAGATAATAAAGTACTGTTGCGTGGTTGATAATCTGGGAAACTGTTAAGTTTATTCCACGGTATCCGCCGCCATTATAAGCAATATCTTCCTGTAACATTCGTAAAGAGGCTAATGTAACACAGAATCAAGTTAATATTGGAATTGCCCCGGCACAGCTGCCAAATTCATATCATCCTGTTCCGCTGATCTAGGTATTTGCCGGATTGGGAAATCCAGAATGCTACGGCTTGTGTTGAAAGACAACTACCCACAGATTTCTCTATGCACTCCCCCTGCGGGAATTGCTTTAATGGTAGCCCGGTATCTCCTCGACCTTCCTCCAATACCGAACCGCGCTCTTCTGCCTAAATACCTTTCCCCATTTAATCACCAGGAAAATGGTCAGGTTATGCGCGAGCCCCAGGAAGGCGCCCAGTATAAAGGCGTTCTGGTAGCCTAGGTTGACAACCCACGGAGTGACACTGCGATGCAGTTAATCCAGTTAGTCCAACACACTTTCGTCACGAAGAACGAAGAAGGAAGAAGGAAGAAGGAAGAAAGAACATACGCATAACCAATCCCAAACGCCATGGTATTCCGAACAATAATAACAACCGCCAGTGCCTCGCCGCCCAAGTCCCGGTAGCAGTCGATAAGGTAGGCGATTGACATCTGGGAGCCAGCGGTGGTAGTGAACGAGATGACGCCCATGGCGAAAACGATACCGAACCAGTGGACGTGGTGGTAGGCGCCGATGCCGAAGAGGATGCAGCCGAAGGGGATCAGAATCAGCGAGGGGATGAACAGCCACAGGCGGTATTCGGGCTGGAAGACGCCCTGGTTTTGACGGGCGAGTTTGAGCATGAAGCGGTCGCCGAAGAGGCCGGTGTAGCATGCGCTGGATTTGTTAGAATGGAATATAATAGAGAGGGTGCGTTTAATGCTAACGTACGCTAATGTTGTGCCGACCAAGGGCGCGATGAATGTCAGTCCCAAGATTGAAGTAGACATGTTATACGGCTGGGCGGACAGTACCATGGACTCGGTTGCATTGAACACACTCAGCCAGATGATGTTGGTGCCGTACAAGAAGCCTGCGTAGACGATGAGCGGGAAGCGCAGTAGGAGGAAAGGCTCGACCGTCAAGCCCACGACACGATTCTTCTGTCGGAACCCAGAGCTCTCGATCGGCTTGAGCTTAGCAAGGTACGGCTTCCTGGTAGTGTTTGTGTCAATGCGGCTGCGGCTCGTGTGTTCGGTTGCGTTTGTTGGGCTTGTTTCGAGCTTTTGGTCTCGGTTGATATCCGAGTCTTCTTTCGTTCCGCTGGGGTCACGCTGTTGCTCGTTCGAATGGATGGACTGTTCAGGCGTGGCGTCCTGGCCGTAAACATACCGCGTTCGGTTGAATTTCGTTTCCTCCATGCAGAAGAATACCAGCGCGAGGGCGACGGCGCAGAAGATAGCGCACCAGTACTGAAAAATACGTCAACCCACGAGCAGACGAGCAGTTGTCTCTTTCTTCTGGGGACTTACAAACACCCACTGGTACCCCTGCCTATCATTAATGAAGCCCATGATGAGCGGCGCGATGCCGTTGCTGTAGCCCAAAGCCAAGGCATAGACAGCCAAATACTTGCCCCGTTCGTGTGTGAAGAACTGTGCCAGGTTAACCACGATATTTTCCGCCCGATTCTCTCCCATCCCTACTCACCACATCAGACACTGTGATTTCAGCAATCGACTCCATAGGCGCACCAAAGAAGCCTTGTAGGATTTTTGCCGCGATCCATTGCCCGTTTGTGTTGATGTACGGTTGCCACACCATAACCCCCTGACCCGATTTAGTAGCCACGCATTCAGTGAAGCGAAAAAGAAGGTATACTAACCAGAGTCCCCGCAAGCGAGATCAAGTAAACTGGCCGCTTTCCATACTGCACGGCGAGAGCCTGCCAGACAGGGCAGCCCCAGCCCAGGAAGAGGAACTATTCTTGATTCAGCCTCTTGTCTGGCACCCAGATGAAAGAAAGGCCAGCGTGCGTACCATATATCCAGTTCCAGAATTAAGATCATTATAGGTGAGCCCCGTGGCTTTCGAAAGAGGGTCAAGGGTAGAATACAACGCCGAGGAACATAATCCGATGACCAAGACATATCTGACGGTTTGCTAATGAGCGACACGGGTAGTGCGAGAGCAGGAATAAACTAACGCCGCCATGCACGTTGCAGACAACTTCTTGCGCCTGGGAGACCAGTTCAGCGGGTCATCAGGATGAGAGGATGGCGCGGGGACGAGGACAATATCCCTCTCTGCACCGGTGCCGTGTGCGTGTTTTGTTGTTACCTCGCCCGCGGCATCTACTAAGAGAAAGGTGCCAGGGGTGGACTCGAAATTGGCAGCCATGGCTGGTCGTGGATCTGGAGTACTAGTCATGCTGGCTTTCTGTTGATGGATGGTGGTGGACATATCTCGTCTCAATGGTAGAATAGCAGTTTATATATGTATCTCGTTTACCCCTATGTAATCCATTATAGCTGATAAGCTGTGGCTCGTCCAGAGGCCAGGGGTTGGGGTACCCCGGATTCCATCTCCAACTCAAACGATAAGCACAGCCCATCCAGCCCCAGTCATTTCCAAAGATAAGGCCCATAGGATTGCCCTGATAGCACCGCCGAATCCGGGCAGACGGAACTGTACCAAGGTTTTTTTGAATCCTCTGGTGGGGTATCGTTTATGCCAGAAGAGGATAAAGTAGAATTGAATTACTGCTTTTGGCGAAGTTCTCTATACGCCAACTCCGCCCGACAAGCAAGCCATGGGTCTGGCTGGGTATCTCTCTGCATCGGCCAATCGGCGTTCATCCTCCCTAGACAGCAATGATAGGGATCATAGTTGGACGGCTGTATGTACAGTGTGTCATCAAATTGTGGCCTCCAATGAGACAACGGCTGCATCTCCAGTCGATTTCAAAACACCTGGGCAGCTTTCCGGCTATGAACGTCTCCAACTCAATATCCTATCTAGGAACTGCGAGGTAGGTCTCTTTTATGGGTGAAGGTGCTGTAGCAAGGATGCTGGAGTAACGTGGACACCTCCTGCTTCCTCAGTTATATAAGGCCACACATCCGGGACACAGACTATGCTGAATCTGAATCCATTATATCCAGGCACTTTGATAATCAACACTGTGATCCACTTCAAAGTAACAGCCCGACACTCTCCACACTCGTGCAAATAATGTCTTTAGAAAACTACCCCGTGCGCCCCGCCCTCCGTGTCACGGAGGATGAGATTACTGGCTACGTAGAGCCCTGGATTGTATCCCCCGGGGATAAAGCCAACGTAAAGGTAAGGACTGCTGTTCCCCGAATCTCCCGTGTAGCTGACAGAGTTCTGTAGGTTTCATCCACCAAACCAAAGCTCAAGTATCAACTCGTGCGACTTCTACAAGGCCTAGAGTGGCCAGGCGCCCCGACGCCGCAACGGGAGATAATCAGTCATAGTCCGGCAGGAGACCTGCAGGGGCGTTTCCAGGCCTCCCATCCGGGGTCTTATGGACTGGTAGAGGCCTGGACTCGGGAGCCCCTACTGCACAAGGTCGATGGGCTCGAAGTTTCCTTCTACGTCCAGCCGTGGATGCTGGATGCCCAGTATCCGCAAGCGATCGTGTCAACCCTCGACACAAGCAAGGTTGGCGGGTTAGCTGTGCTCCTCGGCACGCGAAACGATCTGGTGCTGTGGATTGCAACCGCATCTGGTGTTGAGACGGTTCGCGTTGCCTTCGAGGTCCGTCGCGAGAAATGGTTCAATGTCCGCCTGACAATTCGAGCCAGGGCTGTTGAGGTACAGGTCACTCATGTCCCTTGGGATAACGAGATCACACCCTCCGCGACGATTGTTCAGATGAAATTGCGAGATGCGGCTGTTCTGGAATCTAGAAGCCCGCTGCTGATCGCTGCTACGTATGCTGCTAACCCGAGTACCTGCTCGATGCGCCCCGTTCACTTCTTTAACGGCCGCGTTGACTCGCTCGCGTTTAAAGCCCTCGGTGGGCCGACGCCTTGGGATATAGCTCGTTATGACTTTTCCATTGGTATCGACACGGATGAGATCACGGACGTCTCTGGGTCCGGTCTGAACGGAGTCCTTATAAACGCGCCAACGCGCGCAGTGAGAGGCCACGACTACGACCACCGGCTCATCGGCATCGGCTGGAAGGAGGCTTCATACGGGTTCGGCGCGATCCATTTCCACGAGGACGACCTTGACGACGCAGCCTGGGACACGGACTTCCAGATCGAGGTCCCGAAGGATCTCCGATCAGGCGCGTACGCAGTCGAAGTCTGGGACACCGAATCCGACTCCGGCCTCAAGGACTCGATTGTCTTCTTCGTGCGACCGAAAGAGATCAGACCGCAGGCGAAGGTCGCTTTTATCTTTTCGACAATGACTTACCTCGCATACGCCAACGAGCACATGTACGACGAGACAAAGTCCACGCACATCTCGTTCCCGGAGGGCGTTGACCTCGTCGAATCGGATAACTACCACAAGATGGTGCGTCGCACGGATCTGGGGCTGGCGATCTACGACCTCCATAGTGACGGCTCTGGTGTCGTCTACAGCACGTCCAAGCGCCCGATCCTCAATATGCGCCCGGACTATATCCACTGGGGATTCCAGCGGCCGCGTGAGTTCTCGGAGGACCTACTCATGGTGGGATTCCTCGAGCGGCTGTTCGGCGACGGCTATGATATCCTGACGGATCATGACCTCCACCTTAGGGGCGCGGCGGCGCTTGCAACCTACGATGTTGTTATCACTGGTTGCCATCCGGAGTATCCCTCCATGGAGACTTTGGACGCCTACGAGGGGTTCTCGAAACGAGGAGGCTCGCTGATGTACACGGGAGGCAACGGTTTTTATGTGAGTTTACCGTATTATAGTACCTAAAAGCTCGACATCCAGCATCGCTAACAACCTTGACAAATGAATAGTGGCGCTCGGTCACAGACCCAAAACGGCCATACCGCATGGAAGTCCGACGAGCAGACGTTGGCGCACGCACCCACGAACTCCCCGCCGGCGAACGCATACACTCCCTGAACGGCCAACTAGGTGGTCTCTGGCGATCCCTCGGCCGATCCCCAAACCTCCTCTTCGGCATCGGCAGCTGCGCGTCCGGAAAGGGTCCCGGCCGTCCCTTCATCCCAACCCCAGAAGCCCTGAATAATCCCTCCCTAGCCTGGTTCTGGGCGGGGCTCGATCCATCGTCCAAGAAACTGCTCGGAACGAAGGGCCTTGCAGGCGGAGCCAGCGGGGACGAGCTCGACCGGCTGGACGTTGCACTTGGGAGCCCGTCGAGTGCGATTCTGCTTGCGCGCAGTGAGCGCCACGATGATCACTTCATGTTGTTTAATGAGGAGTTGATTTTCCCCATGATTGGGACGCTGGGGTCGACGTCAGCGCTGGTGAGGAGTGATATTGTCTATTATGAGACGGCTGCTGGGGGTGCTGTGTTTAGTGTGGGGAGTATCAATTGGAATAACTCGCTGGCTTGGGATTCGTATCAGAATGATATCGCGACGGTTACGGAGAATGTCATTAGGGAGTTCCTGGCGAGGGGGGAGAAGATGCGGCTGTCTAGTGCTGTGAACTGACTGATGAATTGGCATTTGTAAGTTACGAGAACGTCATAAGCTCGTCGTTGCCTCTGCTATCTGGTTGAATTTGCGGTATTACCAGTCAGATTCATCAATCGCTGTTCTAAATGTTGGTGGGCGGCAGATGATCACCGAGTATAGATTTCTTTGAGTATTTAAGTACCTGCACCTCCTAGTTATACAGGCCATGTGTACAATACCTGGGTCGAACTTGCACCTTTACATGTTACTCAGGATAAGTAGCCTTAGGGGCGAAACCAAGCAAGTCCATTATATTAGATTCGGATTCTGCTGTCGAATACTAGCAATTACATGGAATTTTCATTCTTGTCCTCATACTCTGCCGTAAATAGCCCTAAACTACTGACAAGGCATATCACCACACTGTCAGTCGCCCCAGCTTTTCTTCAGCCATCCACTTCGCTACGATCAGACGTATCCTGATCGACGAGCGTGAATATTTTCAAACCCTTATTCTGGCTAAGGAGATAATCTCGTTCCGCTCTGACTTCAGCAAGTTCCGCTTATCCACAGCCCCCTGAATACCAACTTGTCGCGATACTTCCTGCTTTAGTCTTGACAGTCAGGTTGGGAATGGTCAAAATATTAATTCCGCATGATCTCACCCATGTGGAGCAGTTTGGATAATAAGAGAAGACAAGCGGACCGGTCAGCGTTGGAATGCCCGGATAGAGGAGGTCATGGGGTCGCCTGCTGCTAGTCTAGGCTGGGTATACACATGTATTGCATCCCGGGCAAATACAATATCTAGGAATGACTAGTTAGCCTGATGCACAAGCAAAACTAAACTAGTTTGAGAGAATCTCCGCTCATGATATTACCCTTCATTGGAATCTCAGATCTTTGACAGGAGACAGATAGGCTCTATATATAGAACATGGACTCCCTCCGAGGCCAGCGTGGGTTGTCTCTTATTATCTGCAAATTTCCCGCTTAAAAAATGCGGCCGTTGTGCACCAAAATGATAGCTGATATCTCTAGATACTTTTCCCCCAAGGTGGGATTGTCTATTCCCGGCTGTGTTTGAACCATTACTAATAAGGCCTTCATTGCGCGCAGTACCGGAAACATATTCACGAGGTCCATTATCCTGTTTCGGTATTTGTGGTGCTAACTCGGCCGCTAGACAGCGTCGCTGATGCTACCGGTAAGCCACTGTTCACAGTGAGTGTCAGTCCGCAGGAGGGAGGCAACTTGGACAAGGACCTCAATCTGGCAGTAAAATGGCGGGCACTTCTGCTGTTGTAACACCTCCAACCGCACTAATGTCCAGAATCTAATGACTTTATGTTAGTGACGAGGCAGATGAATTCCAAGAGGGGGATGGGGTGAGGGGGACCTGAACCGCAATTCCCTGGTTACTGGTGGGCTACATATATCATAGAAAGAGATAAACAGTTGATCCGCAGTCCTCTTCCGTATCAATGAAAACCACGACGGAATCCTAATACTCGCCACAGGCTGGGTTAGAACTTTTCAAGTCGCGGTACAATCCAGAGCGCATCTAGCAGTTAGATACAGCGATATATAAACAGCTGAACTCCACAAGCTTTTCCTCCACTTCATTAGCAAAAGGAAGAGCGAAGTGACAGATTTACCGCAAATCAATTTATGGATTGAGAATATGGTCGACGAGAAGATTGACGACCGCCAAATGCGTCAGTTCTATGCTTAGTTGCTTATTCAGACGCTGAAGGGCCTTGACAGGGAATATTATCTCGTCCGCCATGATATTAGCAAAGTCAGAGGAGAAGAAGGAGGGAAAGTAAAACTTGTTCATATCAAGCGCGTGCTGAACATGACTAGTCAGCTCCATAACCACCTCCGTGGTCAGCGCGTGGCGGCTGAAAGGGACCGAGTATTAGTTTGATGAGGACATGTTTATTCCTATCTTTTCTAGGAAAGACATAATCCTCGTCATGTACTATTTGGAATGACTGCTTTCTGACTTCTAAGTCCGGCTAGTGCTCCGTACAGAGACTACAAGGCTGGTGAGTATTTTTCAATGCGACAGCTTCTGTCGCACTTCTTCGGTATCAGACACGGCTGCGAATGCTGTGCCAGAGAAACATTCAAGGTGGGTGATGTAGTACCCAGGCCCACTGCATTACCTGCCAGAGACATATCAGGTTATATATATATATATATTTCTTATCTAGTACCCGGCTCTCTGGGGTTCGGATATAATAAAGGGGTACACTCACTCCCTTTAGAGAATTCACACATTCCCAGCGGAGGTGGACATAAGAGTCATTCTCAAGTTATTTCACAACGAAGCATTCCTCCAACATCAGACGAAGGCAACATATTAGTACGACGGTTTGAGTCTAAGACTATCTAACCATAACTATTAAAAGCATTTCCGCATTAATAAGACCTCGAGCTATCAAAATACCACTTCTCGAACTTCGACAATAGACGCCATCTATCTCCTGACTTTTTCTCTCAACCTACCTCCAGCCCTCTGAGCCGTCTAAAGGACGACACCCACAGCCAGCGCCCTCGTTGCAAACAATGCCCCCATCGATATATAAAACATCGAGCAACTACCGCCGTCGCTGCCTGCAGAGCACGCATTATATTTCCCCTTGAGATATAAAAGTCATTAACCCGCTGACTTTGGTCCCTATATGAATATACCTCAAGCAAGGCGTTTAAAGTCTGGAGCGAACCCAGAACAGTAACAAGCACAACTGCGGAGAACATAATCCCTACCGCAGTACCCTTATAAGCCTTTCTATGCAATGTTCAGGCGCGGGCTACAAAGAGTAGATCGCCGCTGTGTAGCGGACATAGGGCACAGGTCCCAGTGGAAAACATCGGTTTGGAGGTGCTCGACGGATGGAGTCTAGGGTATTCTGGAGGTAGGCTTGTGTGCCACTGGAATTAAGATCAAGGGACTCCCACAATTCTTCGGAGAGGTCGTCGAGGTGTTTGCTACGAATTGTAGAGACGCAGTGTGTGATAGGATTACTTACGTGCATTATAAGGGTCCTCTTGCACATAGGCGTTGACTTGAGGGGAGCTTGGAAGGCACTTAGGGTCATTTTTCTTTACTTTCTTCCTCTTAACTCTTCTCTTCTTGAAAAGGGCCATGGGCCATGGTAGAAAGAAGCACCGTTTCCTTTCTTCTCGGGTTGAATTACAGTAGCCAACCATGGACCTCGGGAACGGCCCAAGCGCAAGGGTTCCACCGTCTGTAGGTTACATTTGGAAATCAGACAAGGCTCGACTCTGGAGCCCACAGTCCATACATACCCTGGGTTCCAGATCAATACCGAGGCTAGTGCAGCCTGGGCGTGCAGCGCGTCGGGCCCGTGCTCTGGGGGTCGTTTCAAGATAAAACGTGCCGATTGGTCGTCATGCAGCTGGCCTGGGAACAGGCCGATACATCCGACATGCAGGCCATTGCCGCTGTGACGCGTACCTCGCATGAAGTTGCCTCGGAGGTCTACATTGGGTTGGATCTGGCGCCGGGCCTCTTTCCAGGGTGGCAAACAGCATCGGAGTAGAGGGGAAACACAACATCGACCATGTGGTCGTGGGCGGAGACATGATCGATGATGGATCTGAGGAATTTGGTATGGACGAGGATCTTGGTGTGAAGAGTGACATGTGGATGTATACTTCAGGGCCTTTGTTATCCTGGATGGCGATGCCGGTTTCGAGTGTCTTTCGGCGGTGTTTTCGATGACTGTTGAATCGACGAGTTTGACTCCCAAAAATGGACGCAACTGCTGGTGATGGGTTATGGAAAGTCTTTAGGGACCGAGCCTTACGAGTAGACCAGCCCATCAGCCCACGTTACACAAGCTTTGTTTGTCCGTCCGGAGTTCCGATAATTCTCCCTAGCCAGGAAAAAACATCACTCACCGTCAAATCCATTCGTTGAACGTCCCAGCGGTCCTATTTTCAATATTTGCAGGGTATTCTGCGGCGACACGTCTAACCAACGCAAGGGGCCAACGGAAGAGGAATACCGTACAGTCTCCCAACAGTGAAGAACTCGGCAAGTAATCTTGCGAAGAAGTTCTCACGGATCCTGTCTACGCCAGACTGCCGCAGCAGTAGATACGGAAAGTATTCTTAGGTCTCGTTGAAAAACGAGTCGGGAGTTCTTATTAGAAGGCGGAATCACGAAAAGGCCCAAAGGAAATAGGACGTCCAGAAGGCTTGAGCTTCTACCGAAGGAAGCCCCTGAGGATGCGCAGGGAAGTCAAGGAAAGCTCTGCTGGGATGGCCCTAGTAGACGAATATAACGATAACATGACACGCGGAAACAATTGACTTATTTCAAGAAGTCTCTCACCCCAGTATACCAATGTCGCCCGGTCCACTTGTATTGTGAAATTCCATACTGCTCCATCATGCGATGCATCTGGCGCATAACCCCTCGTTGCGAAAGTTGTGTCCAATTCCCACTCTTCGTCTGCTCCATTATCCACGCCGCCCACTCTTCATTCCACCCGCGTGCCCACTTTCCTGGGTTGGGGTTGTGTATCGCAGTGTGTACATCCTTCGGTACGTACTTGCCAACCTTGTGGATATTGATTCCCATATTCTTGAAGAATAAGGCCAAGTCGCCCTCTTGGACGAACAAATGATGCCATTCCGTACCTGGCGGCCGCGCAGCCTTGGCTGCTTGCGCGCTTTGGTTCTTCACGGCTGTTTTAGCTGTTGTCTTAGCGGCGGCTTTTGCTGTTGTTTTGGCTGCCGCTTTGGTAGCTGTTTTGGCGGTTGCCTGAGTGGCGGTTGCGGTGGCTGCCTTTGCTGTAGTTTGCGTTACCGCTTGTGCGGTTGCCTGTGCCGATGCGTTGGTGGCAACTTGGGGACTAGCATGGGATGCAGTCTCGGCGACAGCTTCGGGGGCGGCCTCAACGGCGGCTTTTTCCAGAGCCTCAGGGGCAGCGTGGCTGGCCAATTCCGAGCTCGTGGCTGCTTCAGACAGGACCGCAGGGGCGGCGTGTGTTGTTGCTTCCTCCGCTGCGGCCGGAGCTGCATGGGACGCCACCTCGCTGACCACATCCGGCGCGGTGTGTTCCGCTATCTCGGTGGTTCCTTCTATTATGGCACTGGTGGCCGCCTTTTTGGTCAGTGAGATAGCCACACTCGGTCCCACACCAGCCGCGAAATCAGTGGCCATGCCAATCCGCTCGGCGGTCTTATCACTCGCGCCGAGTGCCTTCGCCCCTTCTGTAGCAAGGATCTCGGTCCCGGTTTTTTGGACTTCGCCTGTCCATAATGTTTCGAGTCCTGTCGCCACAGTGTCGGCACCATGGACGATGGCGACCGCACCTAGTACCTGCGTCACACCCGTTGGCGCGGCTATACCGGCGGCACCTGCGGTCACTTCCAGTGCACCGCCGATGAGCTGCAGAGCACCGATGCCTCGATTGAGCCATTTGGACTCGCCGCCGTTAGGGTCGCTTAGTATGACGGGGTTACACCGCACGTAGACAAATACGTTCAGGCCGTCTGTGAGCCCGCCAGGGTCAGCATTGATCCAGCGGGAGATCCACGGTGCGTAGTAACGTGTTCCGTAGTAGTATAACCCGCTCTCCTCGTCTTGCTCCTTGCCGTTGTAGCGGTATCGCTTGGGCGATTGGAGCTGCGGGGACTGCGCCGAGAATGAGCTCCGTCCGTAGGGGGTAAACTCCTCATGTGAAAGAAGCTGGGCGTCTTGGTCCAGCTCGAGGGTCACGGAGTTCAGATGGTTCGAGAATTGGTAACGGTGCAGTCTTCGGGATGTCCCTTTCGGAAGTTCACCTAAGACGCTCGTTTCGATGATCGCCACTCGCGTAGTATCGTCCATGATATTGATTGTCTGTTGCTCTGACTTGACCATGGACTGCGAGTACTCCCGCAAGATTTCAAAATCCCCGAGATATATGCGTTCCTTGATCCTCTTCGCGCTCCCGTCCTCAGTGACCTTTCGAACACGTACTCCTTTACTGTCGTAGGTATAGTATGTGATTTCGCGGGAACCGCGCTCACCGCACCGCTGTCGCGAGCTTGCCTGCAGCTGGTCTTTGTAGTTCCATACCATCAATTGTAGTTGTGGCATTGATGTCATGTTTCCATGTTTTCCTGCCTCACCCTCATACCGGTAATGTTCAGTCACTGCCCCGACCGTAGTGCAGGTAAGGCGATTTCCAACTTGGGTAAGGTCCAGCTGGCTCGGCTCGCTGTATCCGTATTTCTTGGTCCACGCAGCGTGCGTGTCGCTACTCTGATGCTTGACCTCAAGGAAGTTTCCGACACTATCATAGACAAACTTCTCGATGTACTTTTGCATGGCGTTTGCATCGCCTGGGAGGTAGTGCCGCGTGGTGTGATCTCGCGTTGCTCTATATTCCCCTGGATGGTGAGCCTGCCCTAGGTGCTCTCTTCCCGTGGCTGCAATTAGTCGGTAGGTAGGATCGAATGTATACTCGGCCGTGGGATCGACGACTTGGTTGCGGAAGAAGATGCGCTGCTGTGCTATATCCCTGATGGTGGTGACATTTCCGATGGCGTCATAGGTGTATTCCAGATGTTGATAAACAACTGTGCCGCGTTTGTCTTTGTCGTTGAGTCGACAGTAATCGGAATTCCCTCTTCCGGTCGGCCGTGTCGAAATAATGGACATGAGTCGAAATGTATCTGGATCGTAAGCATACTTCGTTGCAGCCGAGTTTCCGTAGACTATCTGATGGCGCTGTCCCTTTGCATTATAATCTATCGAGTCCACGAACATGGTGTCTTCTGATTCCTGTGACAGTGTCCCATGAATGCATTCGAGCAGACCTGCTTCGTTGTAGAGATAC
Organism: Aspergillus kassunensis; assembly: GCA_027569205.1. NCBI lineage: Eukaryota > Fungi > Ascomycota > Eurotiomycetes > Eurotiales > Aspergillaceae > Aspergillus > Aspergillus kassunensis. Next base: position 335,296 of record JAPDEQ010000014.1, on the reverse strand, counting down.
CGCACGCTTGAACCGTCCGGGATGAGTAGCTCGACCGGGCGATTAAGCGCATCGTACCGCGTACCGCTTGTTTGGAGCTCAGTTTCAAGTGGGACATGGGCAGACCAGTCCAGCACATCTTTGTACTCAGCTGCCAGTTGGCGTGTAGCTTCGAGGAGGTTCCCTTTGAAATCATACTTCTCGCTGGTGCTGATACCCGACTGGTCAAAGACTCTCACCAGTCGACCACGACAATTGGTTTCTTCAGGGTATTCCAAAGCATCGCCGTATTCCGTTTTCTCGACCACCGTTTCTCTTAGTGTCCCTGGCCACAATGTGGACCTGGTCGGCCGCCGGAGGGCGTCGTATGCAGTGACCAGATGTCCACCTCTACTGTCCCAAACATGGATTGGTCGACCGGTAATATCCTTTAGTGTCCAACGCTCACCAGAGTCAATACTCGCGTTGTGCAGCTGATTGCCAAGCATATCATGATCTGAGCGTAATACGCTGCGTCCAAGAGCATCAATGACCTCGACCTGGTTTCCTTGAATATCGAACAAAACACTGGCGGCATATTTACCGAACACTCCGTTGTCAGACACTGTTACATAAGATCTTCCAAGAGCGTCCAGGTGAGTAATGCATGGCGTGTTCGCATGTGCTGCTGCCTTCTGCGCGGCTGCCTGCTCTTCCCACCCTGAGCTACCGTCAATGCGGCTGTCGTACCATGTTGGGAGATACTCCGATGGTGGAAGCTGGGCAAAATACGTCGACACATCCGGGTCACGTTGTGCCTGTTGTAGAACAGTGTCATTGACATCATAGGTGATGTGTTCCCACGGCTTATAAATCGACTTCGTGTATGTGTGATTGGGGTTGAGTACCGCGACGACTCGGCCTAGCGGGTCGTATAGAATCGTAGGGCTAACGCCCCGTTTGCACTCCTGCACGAACTCATGTGTTTCGTCAAAAAATGGTTCGTACTTTCTTACAGGGTCTCCCTTGTTGTTGTATACTGTCCACCCACTTCCGACCCATCGAGGCTCATTTCGCTTGCGGTCGGGCTCGGCCTGGAACTTTGACTGGATGATACGATTGAACCCGTCGTAGTACTGGATTCTCACCTGACGCTTTACCGCAAGCTGCGAAGGAGAGCCGTCCGCGTGATCTTCGCGTGATATCGTAGCCTCGTACACGGGCAAGCCTCTCTGGTAGCGGTTGGGGTCATATATCGTTCTTGTGGACGCGGATCCAAGCAGATCCGCTGCCAAGGAACCACTGGGCTCAGCAAAGAACATGTCAAGCTGATCTTGGTCCATATATGGCTGGAAGCCCCAGAGCGAATCGCCCAAGTCCTCACCCTCTTTGCCCATCATCGCGGTTCCAACCACAAAGCCGACTTCATCGAAAACGCATTGCGTGCGGTTTTTGTTTGAGTCAATGACTAGATACGCTCGCAGGACACGGTAGTCAACGCAGGATTCAACAACACTGCCCAGTGGATCCAGTGTCTTTGTCATGATGAGGTCGTACGGGTCATAGTCTGCTCTGGAGTGCTCGCCAAATGGATTAGTCTGTCGGCGGCTGAGGAAGAAGTGCTGCCGGGCTAGGGCTAATTCCTCCTTCGCGGATGCCTCAACGGACGGATGGAAGTAGGATCGGCCAGTTGGAATCCACCATCTACCATCCTTACGGAGATCTACGTAACCGCCTGAGCTTGGCCCCTGACCTGCAAGAACCACTTCAGGATCAGTCAGAAGATGCTCGGGTGGGCCATTCTCCGTGTGCCTCACGAAAGCGCCGGTTATGATTTCATTTGTCAAAGCGAGTTGATAGCCCTCTCCTGCTAGAGCGAGCGGACCGATCTCACCCTGTGGGAGTAGCCTAGTCAGATCATCACTCCGGTATAAGACGATGCTTTCAGCAATCAAGCGCCGATGCGGGAAGTCAGAATCCAAGCGAAGTTGATATTGTAAATCAGGCAACGGCAGGATATTGTCCTGGCCGAAATGGGCCAACGAGTATAAGCCGTCCCGGGGGGTTCCCAATCCATCTAGCTCGTACGTTTTACTGCCGCTAGTCCGTGGTAGAAGATAATCATCCGGAGAGTCCACTATTGCCTTTGTAAAGGCATTCTCATGGTATGTGATGAGAGTCTGCCGCTGGAATGCTTGATCTAGTGGAGACAGCTGGCGTGCGGCAGAGGGTCTCCCGTACGCGATTTTCACTTCCCTCAGCACATTTCCCCATCGGTCTCGTTCGAGGACTAGATGATGCTGTATGCGATTGGGTGAAAACTCCCTTTCGATATTAACCGAAACAACTTCCAGAGGAAATACGGCATGAATCCCGTGACTATGTGCGTCGCCTTCGTTCTGGAGAGCCGTGACCGTGTGGTTAGTTTCGCTTATTGTGTATGGCAGGGTAGCTTGTTCATTATTGTCATCCGCGTATACCTCCGTCCTGAGGACTTGGCCCTTCAACGCCCGGTAGGCCTCCCGAAGCTGTACCTTGCTCAAGTTCGATGGCATCACTGGTTTTTCCAGGAGATTGTGAGCGCGTGGGGATTGATGCGCTGCAAATTCGGTGGTATCGAAATACTCAGCAGCCACCAGCTCGCTGTAGTCCAAGTATTCTGGAAGAAATCCAAGATGGAACCAAGTCTTCGTGTGTATAGGGTGCGTATAGACGAATTTTTCCTCCCTAACCCGCTCTCGGTCATTTTGAGTGGCGAAATAAGCCTCGGTATCCCATTCCTCTACCATCCCAAATCCTCGGAATTCGCGGTCAGAGCCATCATAGTACCCATGATGGTACGCGTACCGCGAAGTGAACACGTTGCGACTGATGCGATCCAGTGTGGTCATCTTGTGCACGCATTGGACGGGAAACGGTAATCGCGTGAGCCATGTCTTTCCACTCTCAACATCATCCAGATAGAATTTCGTTGAAGGCGCATACTCGAATGCAGTTTCTGCCCCGAGGTTGTTCAGCACTCTACGCAAAAGGTGCGGCTTGACTCCTTTCATGAGGTCGATATACTTCATTGGCCCCCTCCGGCGGTCGGGTAGCGAGGACGACCAAACCAGGCAGACAGTGCCATTACCCAGAAGATCCACAACATCGATGGTGGAAAGTCGGTCGATCGGGAGGGAAGCGACAATATTAATAACGGAGTCAAAGGCATTTCCCGCAAGGTTGCGGTACAAATCGACCCCGTCGGGACGAAGATATAGGATATCGGTATGGCCAGATCCATCCACATCTGCAAGTCGAATTCTGTCCTGGTTGAAGGTATCGCGGTGGCCAAATCTTGGGGAGCTGCCCATGCAGACCTGTGGCCCGAATCGACCGTATCCAGTGTTCGGCCAATAACAGACATTGCTTTGTCGAATCCGTACAATATCATCCAAGCCATCCCCGGTCATATCGGCCAGATACACGGCTTGCTCTAAATCTGCAAAGATAATCTGGGGGCCTTGAATTTCATCTAGAGTCCTAGGAACGGTATGACTTTCGGAGTACCCATCTTCTCCCTCGGACTGGTACCAGGTAAATGCCCGGTCGCCGGTGATAAGAATGTCTGGTAAGCCGTCTCCGGTCAGATCAATGAACCTGATATTAGGGTCTTTGATATCAATATTCGGATATGACGGGAATGATCGAAATGTGCCCCAATTCGGCTGCTCTCCAATCCCGATGACGCGTTTGCTGAGACCCCAAGTGTCATCGTCCATTTTCACTAAATCTATTAGCCCGTCGCCCTGAACGTCGGAAAAAAGCTGGCCTTCTTCGGCGCGACCAAAAGACGGTTGCCGATGAACCAACTTTGCTGGTCCCAGCCTTGGTGTTACCTTAGACTCTTCTTCGACAGAGCCTGCAGCGTGTTTGGCACTTCGATTCCGCATGTAGAACCAGCCCCCTGCTTGTCGAGTCAGGACACCAGGTAGACCTTCTCCATCGAGGTCGATCCAGCGATAGGATGAGCCGTCGACGCCTTCGGGGAGATTCTGTACGGATTCGATGGGAGCCGGAATTCCACGCAGACTGTCCATGCCCGTCATAATTTGTGACTCTGAATACTCGAGATCAAGCGGCGGGAGCGAGGCTCTTCTGTAGTTTCCTGACAACTCTTCTATGACATAGCCGAAATATTGCAGCCCAGTTAGGTATGTCATTGTTGCTTGATGCTTGTACTGAATTTCAGTCGCACCCACCAGGTAATCCGAACGGCCCAATTCATCCGGGAAGTGATGAAACATCAGCACTCGCTGGCAGAGTCGATAGGTGCGAATTTCAAATCCAGCTCGCCGGTGTGAAAAGGCATCGTCGCGACAAATCCATTCCTGGTTCTCTGAAAAGGACGGGGGGTTTGTTGCATGTTCACCGTAATCGAAGACTACTGAAAACATCCAGTCGTTCTCTGCAAGCCCGGAGGCAGAGCGAGCTTTCCATGTTTCGATATTGCGGTTGGGCTTTCGGTTGCCATACTTGATCTCTTTGACATACGAGTTTGCTGTCCTGTGGAGTCCTGATTTTGTGGCCTCATGACTTGCATTCACATCTACGCCATCTGAGTTCTCCCTTTTGTAACGATAAACAATCGCGTTGCCCCTGGTATCGTAAGTTTCTGATAATAACCAGGAGAAGACACGTTCTGGGCGATCAGGATCAAAGATGCGCGACTGTTGCGAAGCGCCGAAAAGGGATGTCACATTATCAGGACTGATGGTTCGCCAGTGCGTGTCGCCGCCCCTGTGCGTCCAACGCTCTATGCGCAGAAATGCGGTTTCTATGCGCGGCGTATATCGCCGAATCGAGTATCCATGTCTATACTCGTCCTCAATCGCATTGCTGCCCCCCAGCACAGGAACGAGGTCCTCGCTTCCAGAAAGAAGGAATACGTCCGACTCTTCGTAGTCCCGATACAAGGGCAGACCCCGGTCGGTCTTTCTAGAGATGCTTGCGGGTGACAGGCTCCATCCCAGACCAAACGGCCCATTTCCCGTCCCGGAATCATAAGTCAACGTTAGTGATGGGTCCAATCCGCTGCGACCAGGTGTGGTGTTCAGAGGAACCGAAAGAGATACCGTTCCTGTCGAAGGGTTCACTTTCAATTTTTCTCCCATCCCCTTCGCAGATCCTCCTCCCTGGGGTAACGATAATGTTGGCCATTGACTGTCGCTGGACTTGGGGGGAGCATTGTTCGACTGGGTTGGGGTAGACGTTTCTTCTCCCGTCGGCAGTCCACTGGTTTGGCCTGAGCCTTTGATCGGCGACGATTTCTTCAGCTGTCGGGGATCCATAGATGATTGAAGTTCATCTCAAACGACGATGACATTCAAGGAAACACGTCCCAAAACTGAGAAGATGAATCGGGACTCACGCTGGGCGAATGTGCCCTCTGGGGGGTTGTACAGACATTTGTCACCCACCGATTTATCAATTCCTTTCGGCTATTCAGGCCAAGGTCAAGGTTGCATTGTCTTGGCGTTGTTTTGACCCGATGAGCTGAAGCCATAATTTGACAAGCCACCTGCGGGGGGAAAGTCTAGGTCAGATCTGAAGAAACTGGACGCGGGGAAGGACGAGCAGCTGAGCAGACCGGAAACGGCAAGCTGAAACTCAGAGACGATCAAGAAAGTCTTCCCGACAGTTGGGTCCAATGACATCCCTTCCCTTGGCTGCATATTGCGAGGATATTGTCCGTGATGCTCCTGATCGGCGGTGTCAGACGTGTTGTTGTTCGCCCAGAGGCCGATGGCTGGATGCAGGTTAGTGTCCACGTGATCGTCTACCCATCTAGGCCCGCGGAGTTGATCCTTCAGACATCCTTCTAGAGAGGATCACCGGCCTCTATAACATCGATTGCTAATACGTTATACGTAAATACTCCGTACTCCGTTTATCATATCGTCAATTGTTGACAAAATGGCAGGAACCTTGACATCCAGACTCTCGGGATCCGCGACTCGCAGCTCCCAGACCAGCAGGAGCAAATACGGTAGAGCAATGAACACCGACCCCCCACACCACCACAGCATCACTCCACAGCAATGGGATCGGACCTGTTCCATTCCTTTTCGCCAATCCAGTCCGGCCGCTTCAAGTGCTATCTTTTACCCCACAAGTCAAGGTCGAGTATCGATGTCACACAAGATAGAGTTTCCGGTCTGCTGAGGGCAGCTGATCTGGGGAATTCAGCTCACTCTAGTGTCTCTCCCGGGTCACTTGCGACCCTTTTTCCAAATAGCAGACGTAGGCCTGTGAGAGGGTCTGAGAAAAGCTACTATCCGATGAACAAGCCCAAGCTCAACTGCGTGCCCCTTCATGTCCAAGTGCAAACCGACTCAACTTGCCTTTCAGGCGACATCGCACATAATATCGATTTGTACCAACGTTCTTGACGGTCCACACTATGGCCAACGAAGCTATAATCATCCGTGTCATTCCATCAAAACCCGTCACTGCAGATACCTTCCAGAACGTTCTCTCGACTCTGAAAATTGAGGTGTACGACCTGTCCATAGGTGACAGCCGCACCGGGACTTTGATAGGAGTTGCCGAGGGATTGCTCGACATCAATGCAACAGGAATAGAGATTATCAATGAACCAGCCAGCACTCGTCGCTTAAAGAAAGGAATATGGCAGCATTGGGAGCTACCTCCCCAACATCCTCCTGGCTTGCCAATAGACCCAACCAATGTCACCTGGTTCTCTGTTGCATCGGCGATAGTCCTCATCAACAGACCGACCAGGCTTGAATACGGCTCTTACGATCTGAATCTAAAAATCACTAGAAAAGGTAGCCTAGCACTTTCGTCCAAGATTGAATACAATGTCAGCCCATTGGTGAATCTCAGGTTTGATCCGCCATTGACTGAGCGGCAATTGGATACCTTCAAACTCCCTGCAGCTGCCTACGTGTCCGTGCCTGCGGTGGACCTTTCCAACTTCGATCCGGATACCTCGGCCATTCCCGATGTTGAGGGCTCTGGGCAGCCATGGGAGTTCACAGCGCTAGTGAAGGCCGTCAACGCAGTCCTTACTCAGGACAGGCAAAGTACCGAAGACGCTGAGCTTCTAAAGCTCGAGAAAAGACAGCGACCTCTGACGGTAGCCGAAAGCAAGCACATCGCGGCAGAAATCGTCTGGAACCGCGTCATCTATCCACCTCCCCAGTTTCCCTCCGTTGGAAAGCTGTCAGAATGGTATACAAAGGCGGATCCAACGTCAACTCCAAACGATGCACCTGGAAGAGACCAATTTGAGGGTGAATTTGCTGCCTATACAGCAACCCAGGGCAGTGAGGCTCAACGCGTGGCCAATTTTGTCTTTGCCGCCTCAGCTGCGATCAGTTCAGAGCGTACCACAAATGCCTCCTCCCAGACAGGGTTTGACTTCGCTTTCCGAGGAGTTGATAAAGCTGACGCAGTTTCCTACCGAGTTGGTCTATCATGGGCAACCTCGTCTACTCGATTTGTTGTGCCAGCTGCGTTCTTCTATGCACTAGGCTCCAAGCTACCCGCCGAGATACGATCAGAAGACAGGTATTCCTCCGCCATCTCTAATAACGAGGGTCAAAATATCACTGTGCTCCAATCGGCAATTCAATCCGGCGTTATTGCAGAAAGGTCATCGCCGTTGACGGACACGACGCAACCGTCGGCTCTCAATATATATCAAGCCGCACGACGCCTGGCCGCTTTGGGTAGCTATCAGCAACCTCTACCAGCATTAACTCTGAATACTGGCAACACTGTTTCGTCGCCAATGTTTGAGCTACTAGATGACTGGCTTAGATTCACTCAACCGACAAATGGGCTCATGTTAGAATTTTGGGAGGGATCCTCGGCGCCGATTTCAAACCACGCCCTGGCTTATTTGGTGCTTGTGCTTTGCGTCATCACATCAGGATCCAAGCCACTTATCGAGACGATTATAAAGAATAGGCCCGAGGGATTGGGTGTGCAAAGCGCTGGTGCTCTGGAAGACGTTACGCAGACGGAGTGGAAACAATTCTTCGGCGCAGAGCCAACAAATGGAACCGTGCTACAGTCGCATCCCGATTTACTTCCAGATTTCACAATGCCGGGCACTGTTCAAGAAAGGACAAGAGCAATTATCCGTCGTATTCAAACATTCTTCTACCTGCCACCGGAACAGGTAAATGCAGGTCCGACACTCCCTCCCAAACCGGCCCCAGTTTTCGAAGTCAAGGGAGACGATCTTGTGTCGAGATTTATCACCGTCTATGAGGACCAGTTCGGACCATTTGTCTTCAATGAGACCATCGATGATAATCATCTTCAATCAGTGGTCGCGCAGATTTTCCCGGCAAATGAGGCAGCACAGTTAAGGTTGCAGGCTGTCATCAAGACGATCAATGCCCTCACTCTTGTTACGGAAGACAGTGGCGAAATTCAGTTTACCCTCATGGAAAGCCTTTACGCTAGGGGTTTTACATCAACTGCATCGATCAGCCGAATCTCGCTCGATAGCCTCCGACGCGCCCTAGTTGGGACCCCTGCGTATGCAAGTGCATACAACATTCTTTCTAATGCCCAGAAAATTGCTGGGAGCCCGCAACACTCGGAACCATCACAGGACCGCTTCACCTCCATCAACCCTGACGGTAATCTTGTGAACTGCATCCCACCGGATCATTTATCGCCCCTAGGGAGGATACAATATCTTCATGAAATCCTAGTCCTGCCGACGGTGTACGGAACGATTTCACAAGCAGTCAGCTCTCGTCGTGGTAATCTCGAAGATTTTCTTGCTTCCGAGGCGAACCTGAACGAAGAACTGCCACTCATTGATATCGTAAACGAGAATCTAGAAGCGATCGCAAGCCACCCTTCGGACCCTGTTGGACGCACTTTCAACACAGGTAGTCAGGACATCCCACTTTCTGCTCTACCTGAGCATTCATCGCCTGCTGTCCAGCTTGCCTCACCGACGGCGTATGACAAACTTCGCGAGGCTTTTGACGCACCAAACCTACCATATTCACGAAGTCTTGATGTATCTCGCTCCTACTTGAGGGATATTGGCACATCCCGAGTCCAAGTCATGCGCACGTTTCGCGAGGATACGACCGAGTTTCCCATTCCCGTTCCAGTTGATAAACGCCCAGTGGACTTTGAGAAGCACCGGTGGCGTTTTCCAGTCGACTTCAACATTGCTTTAGAGTACCTTCAAATAAGCCAAGACGAGTTTGATGTTCTTTACAGCGGAGAACCGCTTTCTGTTGGTCAACTACAAGCAATGTTGGGGTTTGATTGTCAGGCGCATACCCCTAGTAATCCGCCGGCAGATGGAGACCCACCAGGCGAAGAGCCACCGATCGAAGAGCCACCGGTCGAAGAGCCACCGGTCGAAGAGCCACCCACTGAAGAACCACCCACTGACACTCCGCCTTCTAACCCTCATCCAAAGCCTCATGGATGTACGCCACTGGAGACGACTGCACCGGAGTGGAAGGCCAATGAGACCTATACTGTCGCCAATTTGGTCCGTTTCCAGGCAAGGATCTACAAATGCCGACAAACCCATACCTCATTGCCGGACTGGATTCCGACGCGAGTGCCTGCATTATGGGTGACACCTCTTCTTTGCGGAGTCACCGAATGGCATTTACAGACTGAGTATGCGGTTGGGAGTATTGTTAGCTACAACGAGCATCTTTATACATGTGCACAGGCACACGTATCCGACTCTCCAAACTGGACCCCTGAGAACACCTCTGCACTTTGGGTCCTTCAAGGGCCACCCCCACGCTCTGCCCCGACGCTATCGCTCCTCGCGCAAGCCGGTAGCTTTACAGAGACAGTGTTGGGAAACAATTGTTCGGGGTCGAACTGGACAACAGTAGTTTGCCGATTAGATCGGTTTCTCTCACAAACTGGTTTGACCTACTGCGAGTTTCTCGAGGTTGTCAAGAGCCGCATTGTTCCCATGGTTGTGCGTGATGGCGAGTCCAACCTTGGAACATATCCTGATTGTGAACCCTGTTGTCTGAAAAACTTCGAAGTGCAATTGGATGGGGAAAATGTCGTCGCAGACCTCCGAAGGCTCGTCGTTTTCATCAGACTCTGGCGCAGTTTCAAGGTTGCCTTCCCCGGCATCCTGACGGTTGCAGAACTCGCTACCATATCCCGCACTCTTAAGCTTTTCAAGTCGGCATCTGGTGCAGCTTCGGGTGGATTTATTCGCCAGCTAGCCTCCCTGATTATGAGTCACTGTCACTTCCGAATACCGGTGCGAACACTTCTTAGGCTCTACGTGGACCAGGGTCGACCAGCAAGATGCGATCTTGAAGAGCTTCTTGACTTTTTCCAAGAGACGCCAGTCGCCTACAGAGACTGCAAAAAGCGAAGTCCCGAGTTCAAGAGGGTTCTACTCTGCAACCTGGATGAGCTTGGCAAGCTCGCCGGTTTCTTTCCGCCGGCAAACTGGTTCGACTGTCCAACCAACACCATCAGATTCTTGGAGATCTTAGAGGAGTTGTACAAAACAGAGTTTACCATTGGTGAAATCACCTTCCTCTTTACCTCCGGGCCTCACCTACAGGGAGACGACCCATTCCCAATGCAAGACCAGCACGAGGCAGCCGATGATCCCTTAGCGCTAGCCGGGGATAGTCAGTTCAGTTTATGGGATCTGCGGAAGAAACTGTTCAATATTGACTCGACCGATCCTGCTACGTGTGACTGGTCATGGCACCGGGTGATTTCTACTCTAGACCATTTTGGTATCGCTGGCCGACAAGAGCTGCAGGGTTTCGCGGAGCACTTTTTCCCGTCCATCCTGCCCACGCACGACTGCTCTGTTACCCGGACACCGAGCCCTTTCCGTGTCCCGCTTCCGGATGCAGATCCAAGAGCGTGGGGCTCCATTTCCTGCGGTCCCTTGACGTACATGGACGGATTTCTGTATCTTTCCCTTCCTCTCAATGACGCTGAACTTATCGACCAGTTGCGGAACATCAGAACGTTGAGTTCAGTTGAACACCAAGCTGTTCAAAACCTGTATTTTGCACCTCGTGTCATTATAGCTCCTCTTGCTTTCCTATTCGAAGATTTTGACGACGCTTTAGAGCATTTGGTTTGCGGGGACTCAGAGCATGGACGTTGGGTGTTCTTTCAAACCCAATTCGCCAAGTTCAAGAAGCGCTGTGAGATCATCGTTGATCATCTAGCTGAGCATGTCAGCACCACAAGACATCACAAAATCCCCGGAGCGGAAGCTCAAGCACTCGCGCTGGAAACACTACGGCATGTCATGGCTGATGAAAATAAGTTTTCTGACCCAACAGATACTTGGGAGAGCATCGAGGCACCTAGTGCGTCTTCAGAAGCATTCATATGGAATTCTAAACTCTCAGCGACATCATTCGCTGCAATCCTTGGACTTCTCGGTACTGGGCTTGTTGAAGAATACGACGCTGGCTGTTCGCTCGTGTGGCGAGACCTGCGCACCGGGAATTTGGATTTGTTTGGCACTCGGTCACGGAACACATACAACTGGCCCGTGCCGACTATCCTTCCATCGCTCCAGGTGCCGTCGTCATTACAGAACAACATGACGATCACTGTCCGCAACGGCCTTGCGATACGGGATACTGATGACCTCGTACTAGGTGGCCCCGCGCTCTTCAAGGTTGTGTGTCGGGGATCACTGCTCATTGAGCATGCAGGGCACTACCTCTTTCAAGGTGAACGGCCTCGATATTGCGCGGAAGAAGACTATAATGACAGCGAAGTGCAAAATGAGTACTGCGTGGCTCTTGAGCGAGGACAGAAACGCTGGACGGCTTGTCAGCAAGGCTGTGATTCGCGTGGTGATGCTTTAGGTCCATTATCTGACAAGATCTGGCTGCGACGAGGGGTGTATCAGATAACTGTTTGCTTCAACCAAGTGAAGCCCGTCTTTGATGACGATGTCCACCCCCAACCAGCTCATACTGGGCTTCGAGTTCAGTATCGTGGCCCAGATACGGACGGAGAGCTTATCAGAATACCACGCGAGAAATTGTTTTGCACGAGCAAGACTGGTAATCTCCGGGAAGGAATGATATCCTCTGGGCAAGAGGAAGAGGAAACGTCCGCCGCCCAGTACCTATCACGGCGCTATTATAGCACCCTACGAGATATCCGACGGACATACCAACGGGCTTTCAAAGCTCTTCTGCTCGCCACGCGCCACAACCTCTGCGCGCTTCTAGGACACGGGCATCATGACCATACAGAGATCCGGTTCCTCCTTTCCCATCCACGCAACTTCAGTGGGTTTTCCTACTACCAACCAGAATATTCTTCGCAATTTTTTACTCATCGTGCTGGATTTGACCTCAATTTAATTCCTGTAACTGATCCGTACCACGCACCAAAGCTGCAGGAGGATATTCGGGCATACCCTACTCCGCAAAGACAAGCAGCATTGTTCGACTGGTTTGAACGGCTGACGCAGTATACCACCATGCGAGGATCCCACCGGAAGTTAGGTCGAAACAAACCATTGTGGGAAATGTTCCTAGAAGCGGACAGTTACAGCTCGGCAACACCAGATCAACTCCTTCTCCACCTAGGCGTTGATGTTAGTGCCGCACACCTTGTCCTCACGTATTACACAAAGGCCAATGGTGGCAAACGGCTTCGGGCGAGCGATCTCGCGGATGAACGCTGGGCGTTCCGAGTATGGCAAGCCGGCTGTTGGTTACGGCAGGTCAAAGATTCCTTCTATACCCCGCTGATTGAGACAGCTATCCCGTTTCAGTGGGCATCAAATGACCCGGGTGAACTCGTTATGGATAGCACCGTCTCTGGGAATGAGAACCTGGTAACATTCGTGTCAAAGTCACTTCGCGGCTCGGACACAAGTATCCAGACTCCAGACGGGCTGACTGACCTGGCAGGTCTAAACAACGGGCTGCGTCTGCGCGCTAGATCCGCGCTGATTGATTACCTGTGCCGTTATCGCCGTGTATCAATGGAAGCCTTTTCAATAGACGAACATGCCACCGCCGTAGGAGACCTAAGCAGTCTTCTCCTCGTGTCCGTGGATTGCTCGATCAGGGAGACGGTCACCCGGATAGAGAACCTAATTGATGCGGTGCAGGCCCTGGTCCAACGGGCTCTTTTAGGCCTCGAACAACATCTGACCCTTCCACAACCTTTCTTCCCGCGCTGGAAACAACGATTTGCGACCTATGAGCTATGGAAATCATGGAAGAAACAAACGTTCTATGCTGAAAATTGGGCTCAATGGAAGGACCTTTGTCAGGCAAAGAAGTCCGAAGGGGTCCGTCTCCTAACCCAGGAACTGTCAAGGTCTACACACACCATTCCCCTACCCGCAGAGTCGACCTACTTCCAAGCTCTTTCCGACCAATATGAACAAAACTCGTCTTTAGAGGCCGTTCAAAGGAGAGAACGCTTTACACTCCAAGGTGTGCGCACTTTTCCCGAGGAAGGCCTACGATTGTTAGGGACCCCCAGCCTTGCTGGGAGGCCTTCCTGGGTCTCCCCCATTCAGCAGGCATCACACATTGCAGCTTCCTCTTCTCCGTTATCCGGAATTCGGATCGCAGCCAACACCGGCTCACCCGGTATTGAAGAAGCTAATATTCCGGGTATGATCAGCTTCGACTCGGCGGAGATTGGTTCAACAGGAACTATCCCGCTTTGGCTCCGTGCAGCGATCCGCATGGGGACACAATTTGTCCGTGTCCCTGCCGCGGGTATACCCCCCGGTATCCCAATTCCAGCACCATGGTTCAAGGGAGCTGACAGCTCTTGTGGGTGCACGCAAAACGAGTCCTGTCCTGTTATCGATGAATACTGGTTTTGGATCGCCGATGGTGCTCATTTTAAAGACATTCGAGAAAGACAAAATGCGGACATCGGATCAACCGATCCTGTAGATTCGTATTCTGACTGGGACAACACTGGTCGGTTACCGAAATTGTTGCAGTGGCCAGATAACCCGGGTGTGTATTTGTATTGGACTCGGTTCCGCTACGATCAATATGAGCCCCCCCGGTGCTCGGAAAAGGCCGTTGAGGTTAGCCGTGAAACCGTCACCAACCGGCGATTACGGTTCACGAAGCGAAGTGATGACGCCTTATTCTTTGAGATATATGGCGCAGTCTCAAGACCCGGGTATCCAGATGGTGAGGAAGGATACGATGTTGGCTTTCGATATGATCTAGTCAACGACCAGGCGGTTATCATACCCGATCTTCAGCTTGAACCGGACGATGGCGGCACTGATGACGGCGGGTCCCAAGCGTACCCTACTCCCTTAACATCGCATCCTTTTTTCGTTTATTTCACTCCCGGCTCCCCGAGCATTCCCCCCACTGACGACAGCACGGTCCTCTTCGTCGCAGATGCTCTCCGAACGAGGTGTTCCTTCGACGAGGCCCTCAAGTGGTGTAAGAAGCTTCATAACCCACTCAACCACAGGAACGCATGGGAGATATGCAAATCCGGAAATGGATCTTCAAGCTCCCAGCTACTGGCTTCGCCCAGAGGCTCCGTCAACCGTGACACGTCATGCTGCCGGCAGTCAACTCATGACCCAATCGTTATCCGACAGCGAGCTGCTACTCTTCTGTACTTGGATATACTCTTGCAGTATTGTGATTCTAAAGTGGCTCAATCTACGAAGGAGGGTTTCCAGCAGGCGCTTGTAATTCTCAACTGCATGGATCGGATTCTTGGCCAAGCACCCCAGACTCTTCAAGCGTCGCAGTACACAGAGTCCACCCAACGAATTCTATCGTTTGTGGCTTCTCCGGCCCCACTGAATTCTCGGCTTCTTGAGCTGTACGATAGTGTTAATGACAGGAAGTCACACGTCCATGGTCTGATTGCGAGGTCACCGGGACTGCATGATCGATCGGATGGGCGGTCCTGCCAGGCACTACAAGCGCGTACAGGTGAAGCGTCAGGCTGTTCTTCAGATGTTTCACTTCCTGAATGTCATGACACTAAAATGCATTACCGTTATGGGTACCTTCTCCCCAAAGCCCTGGAGGCCGTCGACTTTCTTCGAGGTCTTGGGAACAATCTGCTCTCAGCATTTGAAAAGGGCGATGCAGAGTATCTTGCTTCGCTACGGATAACCCACGAAAACCAGATCCAGGCGCTGAGTCTAGACATCAAGCAGAATACCTGGCGGGAGTCAGACTGGCAAGTTCAATCACTCGAGAAGACCATGGAAGGCGCGCAGACCCGTCTTCGCTATTTTCGAAATCTTGTCGCTCGCGGACTCAACAACAAGGAAACCAAATACCAGACTGACACATTACTTGCTAATACTTTCCGGACTTCATCCACTGCCTCGGACATGATCGCACAATCCATGTCGACGACTCCGGACATGTGGTTTGGCGTGGCCGGTGTATACGGAACTCCGTTGAGCTTCCAGCAGATCCCAGTTGGCACCAAGCTGGCCGGCAATTTTAGCACAGCGGCTCGCATACTTAATACCTTGGCCGACCTGCATAACTCTCAAGCAGGGCTCAATCTGACCGAGGCAGGCTGGGATCGTCGCGAGGAAGAGTGGCGGCATACTATTGACACGACAATCATTGAGGTTGAGCAGATCAAGAGGCAAATACTCTCCGCTAAACGCCGCTCTGCTATAGGCTTGAAGGACCTGAACAACCACCAGCGGCAAATGGAGCAGGCCCGAGAAGTGCATGATTTTGTCCGAGATAAGTTTACCAAGCAGGACATTTACTTGTTTCTTCAGACCGAGACGCTTGGCCTTTACAAACATGCCCACCAACTTGCGGTCACTGCAATCAGAGACACTGTTTGGGCATTTCTTTACGAGCGTGGGGACCATGGTCGATTCTCCCCGTGGACTGATACCCTTATCTCTCCTGTTCTTTCCGCCGCTCTGACTGGTGAAGACCGGGATTCTCTTAGGGAAGGTCTTATGGTTGGAGATCGCCTTGAGCTTGCTCTACGTGCCTTGGACCGAAAGTACATCCAGCGGAATGCTCGGGAGTACGAGTTGACGCGACATGTCTCTCTGCGATTACTGTTCCCGCTCAGCTTCCTACAGCTTAAGGTTACTGGACGATCTATGGTAACCATTCCCGAATGGTTGTTTGATCTCGACTACCCCGGACACTATATGCGCCGCATCAAGAACGTCAGTCTCACGATTCCCTGTGTCACTGGCCCATATACTGGCGTTCACTGCCGTCTCCGGCTACTGAGCAGCAGCACTCGAGTCGATGCGTCGCTACATTCGCCGTCCAAACTTTGTTGCGCCGCACGTTCCAAGCAGAGCCCCTTTAAACCCTTGAAAAATTGTTATCCGATTATTGATCCAGATGACCCCAGGGTGCTTCGCAGGTATCATCACAGTTTACGTCCAGATGAACAAGGCGGGATGGAAATTGCAACTTCGTCCGGACAAGCAGATGCGGGGATGTTCGAAACCAATCTTCGAAATGACGAGCGTTACCTCCCATTCGAATACTGTGGTGTCGCGGAGTCGACTTGGAGCATCGAGCTACCGCAGGATAACAACCAATTTGATCTACGTACGCTCAGTGATACCGTGCTACACATTGACTATACCGCTAGAGAGGGTGGTGAGGCTTTGCGCCACGCCGCTGCAGAAAGTGCCCAGCAGTGTCTACCCGATCGCGGGCTGATGTACCTCGACGCGAAGGAAGATCTGTCTGATGCGTGGTACAAATGCTTTGCACCATTGTCCTCTCCAAATGAGAAGCCTCATCATCATCATCGTCATGATCATCACGTGGCGGTTAAACACCCCGGCGCTCGCGATCACCATCAACATTCCACATCGTATGACCATCACGGAAGATATTTCGATATATCTCTATCACGGACACTCTTCCCTTTTATCCCCCCCTCTCGAACTCCAAGCTACAGTGGTCAGATAAAAGTGACCCGAATCGACGTCTTCATCGAAACAGTCCCAAACAGGTCCCATAAGCGGAACCGCAGCCCCTCGGATTATTGCGGTCTGCTCCAGCCCACAAGCTCCAGCGGTAGTCACATAGACCTTATCTTCCGGCGCCCATTTTCGCGCTGTGGACCGTCGCATACCGACGTGCCGTGCGTCGTCCGTTGTGAATGGGATAATGACATTTTCCACGGAATCATCGATTTCGAGCATGTGCATAACAGCGACAATACCCAAAAGAGAGATTTTGACTATGGCTCTCAAAATACCCTTCCGCACCTCGCTTCTGGTGCTGGGGGCTCGATCTCTGAACAGGATATCAAGATTGGCACCCTTTGCCTCCCTAGTAATATCCATTCCGTTCCCCCAGTAAGCTCGGATGAGTGTTCAGATGATGAACAATCCGTAATCGTTGTACAGAAGATCTATTTCATCGTCCACTACAATGTAGTAGGGCTGGGGGAAAGGTGATGTGGAGGGGTTGGGGTGTCAAATGTGGGAAACCTTGACATTTAAGGTTATACAAGCATGGAAGGAGCAACTGCTGCTCTTTCCTACTTTGACTCCCACCTGGGCAGGTACGGGGTTGTGCTTTCGCTGACTTAATATCAAATGGTAAGGAAGGAGCAACCATGGCTCCTTCCTACTCTCACTTGATAGCAGAAGGGAACTGCCTGATGGAATTCCGTGATTTTTCCTACCACGCGGGAACAAACCCAGGCCAAATAACTGTTCTAACACTGTCGTCATGTCCGTCATGTTATTTCCGAGCTTCGATACCCTATGCATGGGGTTGGTGGAATCCCAAGGGGTGGAGAAAGCATAAGCATTATTTCCACAGGGTCCATGGTCTGACCGGCGCTAATGTATCTTGCTTATTCGCCACAATGGGGATTCCACTGTACGATAGTTCGGACGCCCGGTTCCTTTAACAGAAGCTGAGGCATAAAGTGCACCTGCCCCCTCTCATCCCAGTATCCTAAATCACTTCTCGGTTTTCTTCAAACCGTACCCAGGCGACATGACTTCAAAGTACACCACTGTTCATGAAAGCCCTCAAGGCCCAGGCGATGCGCGACCCACTGCTTCACAGATCATCGACGACTATGCTCTCGATGGACAGCTTTCCGGAAAGGTTGCGCTTATAACCGGCTGCTCATCCGGCATAGGGATTAGCACTGCCCATGCACTCTATCGCACAGGTGCTACAATCTACGCGACCGCCAGGGATGTCAAAAAAGCCAAGGCCGCTCTAAGCAGTCTGGAGAATCAGTGTCGGGTTCACATCCTACAACTTGATTTGAGCTCGCTAGACTCGGTGCGTGCCTGCGCTGAGCAGTTCAAGTCAAGGAGCTCCCAGCTAGACTTTCTTATCGAGAATGCTGGCATCATGGCATGCCCCGAAGGCCGCACAGTCGACGGATTCGAGACGCAATTCGGGACAAACCACCTTGGTCATTTTTTACTCTTCTACCTCCTCAAGGACACGCTTCTTCGTTCTTCGACGCCTGCGTTTAACTCAAGGGTTATTATTCTGTCATCCTGTGCCCACCAGGCCGGCTCAGTTCATCTGAACAATCTCACCCTCGAGGGTGAATACGAGCCGTGGAAATCATACGGGCAAAGCAAAACAGCCAACCTCTGGACAGCAAGGGAAATCGAAAAACGCTTTGGGTCCCGCGGTCTTCATGCATGGGCTGTTCACCCCGGGAATATTGCTACTGAGCTCCAACGGCATGTCTCGCACGAGGTCAAGCAGGGATGGGCGGATGATAAGGATTTGGCAAAGACGTGGAAAAGTATTGACCAAGGTGCTGCAACGACTGTGCTTGCGGCTGTCTCACCCGAGCTTGAGGGGAAGGGTGGCCTGTACCTGGAGAATACTCAAGTCGCGAACCCTCCAGGAACGGGCCTTGCGGGCTATGCGGATTGGGCTTACGACGAGGAAGGGCCTGGGAAATTGTGGGATATTAGTCTTCGTCTTCTCAAGCTGAGTTAAGCAGTGCGAGTCGTTGTTCCCTGGATGTTCTTAAGTATGAGACATAGTTTGATAAGCAATTGTATTGAACTTTGTCGGGAGGTTGTGTACAAAAGAATACGCCAACAAGTGGGGGAGTGCTGTAGGTAGTGGTCCAAATCCGAGGCATCTTCGAATAGCTACAGGGCGAATCCTTGTTGTGGATCTTCTAAATAAAGACGGTGACTGGCGTGGTTATAGGGTAGGTATTCCAAGTCTTTACCCATCTCGAGATACTGTCGTGTATTGATCAAGGACACGTCTCAAGGCATTGATGTTAGGGCAACTCACGTCGGTGCCTGCCTTTGGCCAGGCGTAGAGGGGAAGCTGAGGGAACTTATCATAACCTATTATATAGTGGTCCTTCAAACCCTTGTAGTCTGAGAAGGTTTCGTTGCAGACTGTGCATTTGCGCGGGGTCTGGGAGGACGTATCTTCATCAGGGGTATGCGAAACCGGGTCTGGAATCGGTGGCGCAGCTTCAGACAATAGACTCATGATTCCCGGGGGGTACACCGATGGCTCACCATCATCCGAAGCGTTGTCCGAACCACAGGGGTCCGACGAATCGTCCACCGTCAGCCCTTGTCGATCGAGGTAATCGGAACAGGTATAAGGATCACCGGAGCCCTCCCTGGGGCTTGAATACTTATTAAAAGGCTCCTCCACATCACGACATGTTATCTCGTTGTGCTGCTGCCAACCATGATCGCTGTAGAAACCTTCGCCGCACCTGCTGCATCTGTGTACAGGCAGGGACGGATTGGCGCAGCTCTCCACGGGGCAGGGGCAGAACGGATCTTTCATCCTGTGTTCCTCTCCCACTTTCTCAAGTCTCCATGATTTAGTAGAATAC
This sequence comes from Aspergillus kassunensis, assembly GCA_027569205.1. NCBI lineage: Eukaryota > Fungi > Ascomycota > Eurotiomycetes > Eurotiales > Aspergillaceae > Aspergillus > Aspergillus kassunensis. Next base: position 315,478 of record JAPDEQ010000014.1, on the reverse strand, counting down.
CAGATAGAATGTCGGTCTACATCACATGATAAGATTCTATTCAGTCTGGGTCTGGACAAACCCAGGTTCCATCATGTTATGGACCTTCTTGCAACAACATCTTATCACGCCGTACCTCTGCCAATCATCATGTGGCTCCGAGGAATCGTATACGGTGTACTCTTCCCCAGACTGGGAAGTGTTATGTTCATTCATTTTTAAGACAATAAATATTAAAGTCGAAGAGAGGCTAGTTAGAAAGGATGCTTCCTAAGTAAAGATAATTCTTAAGAGAGAGAGTAATAACAGGGTCCCTTGATATATTTCTCTACATGGTATGATACTGGTCTATCAGGGGATGAAGTAAATAAAGAGCCTTAGATCTATCTAAATAATACTTTATTAAAATACTATATAATGTTTTGTTGTATTTGTTGAAGACTATGTGATGCAATTCCTACCGATTTTATATTTCATCGAAGTGCCTGCAGTCTGGCAAGGTCTCCCACAACTGAATTAGAATTCAGGAGAAAGACGCAGCAAGGCCAACTGCAAAACCGAAATCCTTTTGATCAGTTTGAAGTGGCTTTGGCATTGAAAGAAAAACAAAGGCGATATTAAAATAGGTGTGACAGCAATGAAACAGTTCATCCATGAATAAAGACCCAATCAATAATCGAATGTACCTTAGACTCTAGGAAGACAAGTTGCGGACGGATATAGTAGGGATATGATCAAATAGTTAATACTTAGACTTGAATAGAGCTGACACATTAAGCCAGACCTGAGACAATACTATAGGTAGGGCAGTATCTTCTAGTGAACAGGGTTTGTATCTGGACTCATACACAGCAGTTTAATAATCCACCTTGACTTTGGAACTCGGAATCATTATCGCTGTCGTCGCATCCTGGAGCCCGCTGTGAGAAAATGGACCTCCTTCCACCCGCCATGTTCCACTAGTGCATCGAGAGTCTCTAGAACATCATTTATAAAGAATCATCTCTTATATACACAAGCTATCGACAAGCCGAGCCCTTTATCGGCGCAAAAACCACGCTATCCGAAAACGCACAATGCACACCCCCTCCCCCTCCCCCAGGGCCATACAACTCAACACCCCATTGCAACAACCCACCCTCCACTCCCAACTTCTCATCCTCATCCTCATCCCCACCCTCCTTCACAACCTCACCCATCCCCTTCCCACTCGGATGACAAGCAGCCGCAATAGCAAGACTACAACTGCCCACAACCGGCATACCGGATTTAAACCTCCTAACCGCAAGGCTCGCCACCCCAACTGGCAAAAGCAACCCAACACACAACCCCGTTAGAATCGCCGGAGGCGAATACCCCACCGTCGTCGTCTGCCTAGATGGATCCCTCCTGTGCTTCGCATCACGCGCTAGAACCCGTACAAGAAAGATACTCTGCGAGATCAACCAATGCAAACACCCCGAAACAGCCAGAAGCGGGAGACTGTAGCGGCGCGGGAGAGAAAGGAAGCGAGCCCTGCGCTGGGAGCCTTTTACCGGTGTTGAGACACGGAGACCCTTGCGGGTAATTGCGAAGCCGCTCCACTCGGTGGAGAGGGACATGGTTGTGAGGACGCCGTTGAGGAGGAAGTAGAGGGAGGAGTAGAGCAGGTGTGGGATATTCGCGATCAGCGAGTTTGAGATTAGGCTTGAGGGCCAGTAGACCGTGGCGACCATTGTGCGGGTGTCGACTGCTGCGAAGCCGGATGTCCAGAGGGCTTGTTTTGTTGCTTTCATTTTGGCGAGGCCGTAGAGTAGGAGGACGAGGGCTATTATTACGGAGGAGACATACCTGACGGGGTGTTCCGTTAGAAGGGAGATGCGTTGAAAGGATGGAGGTCATGGATGAGAGAGGGGTGGCTTACATGAATGAAGTGACTGCCCATCGCTCTTTCGAGACAGAGGTCCAGCGACGCTTTGGGTGGGGGTCATACTCGGTGATATCCTTTTCGAAAACAGGTTGTCCCTTTTTAACGACGATGTCCCTCGTGAGAAGGGATAACCCCCTTGAGCTCTCATCCGGTCTATCCAGGAACGAAGCAATCGCATCCCCAAGCGTCAAGAGCGGATTCGCACGAAGAATCGAAATCGTCAAAATAATCAGCCCGATCTTCACCAAATTCGTCACGAGCACGAGAATCGACAACGGCAGGCTATACTCCAGCGTACACCTCTCGGGGGTTTGCTCCACCAAGCAATAATCAACCTTATACCCATCCACCACCCACCCCTCAGTCGAGTTTGCCTTTTGTTTTACCTGCTCGATCTGAGGTTGGCAGCGGATCTCCACATCCGGCAGATCCGTCGTCTCCTGGCATATCCACCCAAGGGGATCTAGCTCGCTGTCTACAGGCCGGTGCACATATTGCTCCGTGACGAAGTGGACGGCAGATCTTGAGCCGTTGAATGCGCTGCTTATAAGAACTACACTGCCGTATTTGGTTTGCCAGTCGGTAGCGTAAGCCGTAATGCAATCCTGCGGCGCCAAGCGTGTCAAGTTGTTGGCGTGCGCCGATTGTACCATCCTTTGCGCAACGATTGCTGCCTGCATCGTCTCCCAACTCGTCCCATAATCGACATCGGAGGGCTGAAGGGAGGTGAAGATCGAGTTTCCCACGAAGACGTCGTAACTATTGACGGAGATAGTTGAGTAGACCGTTGAGTTGTAGCTGGGTACTTGTTAGGATCCATAACCATCGCCATATTGGCAGGGAGAATACGAACAACAAATGCAGTGGCACAGACGATGCAAGAAGGGCTAGCCACAGCCACCGGCGTAGTCTAGGTATACTCAAGAGATTGCGTACACTTGGAATACCTATATCAAGCCATGTATCGTCTGCATGGGCGCGATCCACGTCCTCCCGGGCCGGTGCACTGAGACATTGCTAAAGATCTATTAGCATAGGACGGACGGAACGAGTCCATGAGTGATATACCATCGCAAAATGACTCGCCCCTAACATCCCCGTACTCAGCATATTGATTACAACATGGACAACAGCGCTAAGCTGCTTCGTGCGATCGCAGCCACCCGAGTAGAGTACCGAGGAGCCCTCAGGTGAGCGCAGCGTGGAGGCCCAGATGAGCATGACCAGGTTAAGGATCAGGATCATGGACGCCCATATGGAGCCGAAATACAGTGTGCGCTTCCATCCTCCGACCCTGCGCCTGTTCCTGCGCCTTCGACCCCAACCCTTGCGCGATTCCGGCGGCTTAACGTCGTGTGGGTCATTGTCTGTTGAGTTGTTTCGTATCTCGACGATGCGCTCCCTGAAGGATTTCTTCATCATTGTCCATGTCTGGAATCAGGGACATGGAGCGGAGAAAATATCAATAAATGGGTGCCTGGCGGTGCGGAGCATTGTTAATTTCGGCCCCCAAATCAATTAAGGGGCCGCTGCAGATACGCCACTGCTCGCGATTGACGCGCCGTTCTAACCCAAGGGCCTCTAGGCTGGCTCCGGTAGCGCTACTCCGAAGTATACCCCCTGGTTCATCCGTGCTGTGTCTGCACAAGAACAGGTCAAATGTGAAGAGCATAATATTACCGAATATTCAACATGCAAGCAAACTATCTCTCATGAAGGTGAATCCAAAGCATCCCTACTCCTGACATCCTCCCATCCTCGGGCCTCGGGCTCTTCACGGTTCAGCGCATCGCAAAGTCATTCAGGAAAACTTTGGCAATGACCATTGGCTGCTGTACTGTTTAGAAAACGAGCATATAATGGATGCATGCATTACAAAGCAGCGTGAGGACAAACATACCTTGTTTGAAAATTACCACTTGCGCCAGTCACCTACAAGTTCTCGTCCACCCACAACGCGTAGTCCGTATCTTCTTTGTGTTGTTCCAGAACCTCTATCTCCTTCCAGACACCTGTCGCTTTGATGGGTTTAGTTTGGATTGTGCACCCAATATAACACCCCCCTGGTGGATAATCCACGATGACCCCCACCAGGAAACCCGGGCCCAGAAAGCACTACTTTCCGGTCTTCCACAAATTCGCGGTAAGCTTGTTATTAATCTCAGTAACATCCAGCATCGGCAAGTGCTCACGAACCAGGTTCTGGCCCTGCATATCACTGGCCTGCCCATTCAGATTAAAGTATTGTAACCCAGCCTGCAACCCGGCCTGGAGATTGTTCTGGTATGTCTCTTCCACTAGTAGAGGGTTAATCTTGGCAAGCGTACCCCAGTGACTGTGTATCTTCAATATCTGTTCCGGTACATCGTGGTCGCAGAATTCAAATTCACACATGATATTCTCCTCATTCCTCATGTTAACCATGGCGACCTGGATGGCGATGTGTAACGCTCTCCGATTGCCCCATTTACCTGTGCGGATTTGCGTTGCCCGGGCTTGAATCTGTTGCTTACCAACCTCGCCGAAGACAATTGAGTTATCTTCGGTGTGTGCCAGACTGACTAGTATTTCGCTCTTCGCTCTCTTTCGCGTGCGCCAGACCTTCGCTGTTTCAATCGCTCGACGTGTTGAAGATGAAGCACGGTTCTTGTCTTTGGAATTACCAGTTGACTTGCGACGGCCTCGAACCGGGGATCTATCGTGTTTGTTTTGACGAGAAGATGATCTTTTCAGCTCTAGTCCAGAGTCGGTCTGGTGGTCAGCGGGTTTAGGGCGGGTTTGCACAGTTGTAGGGTCCCTCTGGGGTTGGGGTCGTCGTTTAATCTCGTCCTGTTCAGGTTTGTCCCGCAAATGCACGAGGTTGTTGGGTTTTCGAGTAATCGCACTTGTCATTGAAGATCCTTTTGCATTTGTCGACTGACAGGTCGTCGTGGACTATCACCTCTGTGTCGATTATTTCCCCGTGGGGTTTCGCTTCTTCGTCGAATCTCGCCTCTTTGTTGACTGTCATCTCTTCCTCGACTTTCACTTCTTCGTCGATTATAATCTCGTCGTCGACTTGAGCGTCTTGGTCGACTTCGATGCTCCTCCTCTCCTCCCCGTTCATTGCGCGTATCGCCCATGTCCAGAACTGTAAAAGACTGGTTCAACAACGAGAGTATTGTATCTTTTTTGATCGGGTTAAATAAAGGATTCCGCAGGTTAACGGAGTGAAGAAAAACTGGTAGTCACGTCAGGATTGCTGACAATGAGGGGTTCTCTGACAATGAGGGGTTCTCTCTCCGTGACCGGACTGGCAGGGATACCAACATCAAAGACAAATCACATCACTGGATTTATGGTCTAGGCCTTGATTTGGTTGCTGCGCCATGGCGTATTACTGCCCAATTTATTACTGGTAATCAATGAAAGATACCATCTATGAGAGTATCTAAGTGATTCTAGAGGCTTTTGCCTTTGATAGGATTATACTGTTGTAGTATACTACACCTGAGCAATATATAGAGAAAAGGGACTTGTTACGAGATACAGGGGACGCATGGCAGAGTGAAGGCAATCCCGGCTACACGGACGTAGCCTACTAAGTACTAGGAGGCTGTATTCGTAGCTCGGGTGTGCTGTATACACAGCATTGTACAAGAAATATATCTTGGAGTTGATTGGCTGATACCGCCGGGCCGACCCATGTGGGGCGTGATTTAAGGCGCTGATTAGCCAGTGTTTTAGGCATTGTAAATCAGAGTTTGTGGGACCTTGAACTCGCGTGCGAGCGTGGTTAGTAATCTCTTGAATTATAGGCTATAGGTTATATAGCTGGGCTGGGCGGAAGAGATGAGCTTCTTCTTGTCGCAGGGTACATTGCCTTCAACGTGCATGTAATTTACGCGGAAGAGGAGGTCTGTTAAAAGATCTAGGAAGTAGCCGCCTCTCGTGGCAAGGAAGGGGAACTTTTCCAATGAGTTGCCAACTGAACTACTAGCTCCTGATTAACTTCAAGTCTAGGAAGCTGGCTAATATCAAGGCATAGTATAAAACTTATAATTACGAAATACTTATACTTATAGAGTTCTGTAAGATATAGTAATACTTTTTAAAAAAAAAAACAACCTGACTATACCCGGAACCCGTAATAACAATAAAACGCCTTAAACAGACTCCCACAAATCTCGAGAAATAAAGCCCTCAGATGCACTAGCTACCCCCTGTTTGTTCTCTACTCAAATCCTGCTCATAATATCGAGCTTCGCCGCCCCTCACCGTGTAGGGCAGCCCGAGTTCAGACAAAGTCGGAGGAATAGGTAAAAGCTTCAGATCTAATAATTTGCAACTAGATTTTGTATGTCCTAAACAGTAAAGGCGTTATTAATTTGCACATGTAACTCTACGCCCAGTAACCCGGGCGTTATGTATGCGTTTTCTGGATTCCATATTTCGCTGGTTTTGGCAGGTTGTATAACAATAGGTATACCATAGCGAAGGCAAACCTATCAGCCTAGCCTGGTATACATAGGTACAAATCCAGCTAAGGCCCGCAGACTCTGAACTTTATGCGCGGATAGTTTATTCAAGACCATCTTCGCACCAGCACTAGCTATTATACAGGAATATATATGTTACTGCGTATCCGCATGGCTATCCGCATAGTTCGTGACAACGCGAAGATAAATAACAAGCCATACTGAACTAGTCAATTTCATAGCTGTATCCAAGGACAGAAAGTCCGAGTTTTGACGCAAGACCTGCTCCACGAAAAAAAGCCATCTTCGAAGTCCCAATGGCCCCCCCGATTCAGGACGGGAAGAGTGTCGCTTTGTTCGGGCTGCTAAATCTTTCCCCTTATAATAGGCAAGATATACCTAGTAAAAGGTCTTGTACGATAATAATGTATAGATCAAGGCCTTGTAGCTAAGCGTAGTTTAGATTAGTTAGGGGCGTAGTAGGATCTTAGCTAAGCCCCGAGCGTTTACCTAACTGTTAGTTAGTTAGCGTCAGTCGTGTTCGTGTAACCTCAAGTCCTAAACCACGGCGAGACTTTCTCCGTTCTGTGTTCTGACCCATCCTCAACGACGCCAAATTATCGGTCTATTGTTTACTACTCGTTCATCTGTGCCCATACAAGCAACTAGACGTATAATGGACTACAATAAGCCCCTCGACCTCCTTCATATGGCAGAAGAAACCGTTTGGGTGAAGAAAGTAAATACGGCTCGCATGGACGGACGTATTTGCAGTTGGGCTTCTGATTTCCATCCTCAAAAACTTCCATGTCGGCTAGATGGGGGGTTCCCGAATGGCTCATACAATGTAGGGCAACAGATTGTTTTTGATGATGGAGCGACCTGGTTTTTCCGCCTCCCTCGTGCTCGCAGTATTTCTCCGGAATACGCAGACGAAAAGGTCGCCATGGAGGTCGAAGCTCTTCTCCTCATACGCGAGAAGACATCGGTGCCCGTCCCCAAAATTCACGCCTGGGGTCTCGCAGAGGAAAACCAGCTGGGTTTGGGTACTTTTATTCTGATGGAGTTCATCAATGGCATTTACCTCAACAATGTGTTTGGTGGGGGGGATTCCAGACTGCTTAAGGAAGAGATTTCGGACGCCGATATCGAATACGTTTATAGGTAGATGGCGAATATTATGTTGCAACTTTTTAAGATCGATTTTGACGAGATTGAAAACCTGCCGACTCCAAAGACCAAATTCCCTGCGCCTAGCCGGACCTGAAAAATGAGTCTGTGCTGATAACAGCAGGTGATTGGGTTAACGGGATCTCGTCGACAAGACAATACTTTGAATTAATTAACAAGACTGGCAACAACTTCAACTTCAACCGAATTCAATCGCAGGGCCGTGGAGTGGAAGAGCGAGATACGCCGCGTTGAAGATACTGAAGTCTCTGATTCCCGAATTAACCCATCCAACCTACGACCACGGCCCTTTCAAACTTATATGCGACGATTTCGGTCTAGAAAATGTTATCGTACGAAGTAAGGATGACCTTACCATCATCGGAGTAGTAGACATTGAGTGGGTGTATGCCGGACCAGCTCAATTATCTGCATTTGCCCCCTGGTGGCTCCTGCTTGATCGTCCTGTCAACGATGAGTGGGACTTTAAAGATGGCGAGGCCCCAAAGGCCACTGATCGCTATTTCGACTGTCTCGAGATCTTTATACGTGTACTAGAGGAGAGGCAAAGACAGGGAATGGCGGGAAAGAACTCACTGAGTTGATGAAATGGTCTCGAGACACAGGCGCCATGTGGCTCCATATGCTTCTGTCAAGCGGCTTTCTTGACACGTCTACCTTCCCTTGTATGCAGCTGCGAAAACACAAGGGTGCGCAGTGGTGGGATGAGCGCATGGAGGGCCAACCAGATACGGAGGTCGAAAAATTTGTGGCTGAGAAGCTGAAGGATCTGGCGACATATGATGAGGTCACGGATAAGGTTGACCGCTACAAGGTCCTTATGGACAACGAGGAGATGACGGCAAAGGATTTTATTTCCACTGTGTTGTCCATTCTCAGCTCTGCTTGACGAGTCTGTCTATGTTTAACGAAAGCTACTGTGTCCCTGGACAAGTGATCTGTGATCATTAATGGACCATAACCCGTAATAGAGTAAAGTGAAACCCCTCAGTGAACAATATCCTCTAGCTGTCGCCCCTCCCTTGCGATGACTGATTATTCCCATGATGCTAGGTGGCGGAATTTCGCTAATGCTTACTCCATACTGGCGCATAAAGCCCAAACTCCCCGCGAGATGGATCAATCATGAATCTCGGAGCTATTGGACTAACTTGGTTATATAAAAATCCAGAGAGATGGATAAGAACAGTTTCCAGCGTGAAGTATCGTTAGCTATTTGAGTTACAGTACTCGGAGTATACTCTGTATGCTGCTGACGGAGACATGGCCAAAGCCGTCATTACAGAATATATTTCCACCCCAGAAATCTCTACACTAGTATCCAGACAAGGGAACTGGAGAATAATAATAGAGAAGTAAAGGAGGGGATTAAAGATATTATACGTACAACCCTGAGCGGAAATTCTTTGTTGGAGAGGGGGGTGATCCAAAAGTGCTCAGAAGACAGTCGACCTTTAAGATCAATTAATGCTGCAAATTTAAACAGTTGCTCAAGGTAAACTGGTGTATTTACTGTCTTGAGAAGGATTGCAGCATGGATGCCCTATTAGTTCTCTGGAAATACAATCCATTATCACTGTTAACGGGGTTTTTAATGTACTCCAATATATGAATTTGATGTGTGCCCAGTAAGGGGATATCTTGCATGACGCAAGGTTATAACCATCTAGACGATCTAGCTGCCCCTCCTAAGCCCAGACCGACGGAACCCGATGAGCCCCGAGTTTAACACTACCAGTAACCCCATCAGTCGAGAAAAGATGGGTATCAACAGAATCGCCACTCGGGAAAATCTGAGCGGTGATAGAAACTTCTCCTACCCCCCCAAAGAGCTCCACAGATGACCAATCGGCCAGAACACGGAGGGTGACAGTGCCGTTCCTTGGAGCTAAGGGTGCGTAATACACATCCGAGAATGAGCCATCGAATCCAGACTCTCCTGACTGGGTCCGATTAATGAACATTTGCTGCGTTGTGAAGTCGTAGCCGACACGGGTCTGTTCGGTCAAATCTGTCGAGGCTCGAACAACAAGGCCAAACTCGGCTGATGTTGACTCGGACTCCGAAAAACTCAAAGTAGCATCCAGAGTCTCCCCAGTCAAGTTCAATTTGTTGACACCCGCCGGTACGGAATTCCAGCTCCTGGAGTAGCCGGTGCCCGTGGGTGGTACGACGGGCGCCTGCACGATTGTTGCGGATCCATTGATAGTGCTGAGGGACAATTGCCGGGGAACGCTCATACTGCTCCGCCAGGGATCCGTCGGGATAGCGGCGCCGTATTGCCAGTTATTCATCCAGGCAATATTCACGCGTTCGGTGACAGGGAGCCCAGCAAAGGTAAGCGCTGCGTAGAAATCAGGACCCCAGTCCATCCAGTTTGTCTGCTGGACGCTGTCGTCATCCGGCGTGAAGGTGGTTCCATCGAAATCTCCCACGATGTATTGAGTCCCCGACCCAGTTGTCCCGGGTGGACCTCCGGGGTTAAGACCGATTTGAACAATCCACTTCAGATCCTCTTCGTTGCCGTCTAAAGGAAGCGGGAATAGGCTGGGGCATTCCCATACTCCGCCAACGGCGTTGGCAGGGCCGAACTCACTGACTGGCTCCCACTCTTTGAGATCGGTAGAGGTGTAGATGACTAGCTTGTGGAGCTTTGCTAAAGAGATCAATGCAACCCACTTGCTACTGCCACTATGCCAGAACACACTAGGGTCGCGGAACTCAAGGATCTGGTCTGCGTATTCGGTGGGGGGCGTGAGAATAACGGGGTTGGCCTCGTCATATGTAGTCCACGTCATGCCATTATCGACACTGTAGGCAATCGATTGCGCTTGCTGGTTTGCCTCCACTGACTTTCCGCTCGGTAGGGTTTGTGCCATGGGGTACTTGTTGAAGTTGGTCAGCGTGGAGAAATTGGAAGCGCAAGATATTACCACTTACAGAAGAGGTATACATGGCCACGAGTGGAGTTTGGCCACTGGTACCGAAGCCGCTGGTGTTGTCAACATCCGCAACCGTTGTTCCGGAAAAGTACATTTCCGTAATCTCGTCTGGATAGCCACGGGCGAGAAGGGCCACGTCCTGATGCTCCCAGTGAACCAAGTCTGGACTGGTTGCATGTCCCCAGGACATGGCTCCCCAGGTTGGTCCACCAGGGTTGTATTGATAGAAAAGGTGGTAGGTCTCGTTGTGATAAATCAGGCCATTCGGGTCATTCATCCAGTTCTTGGCGGGTGTGAAATGATACTGAGGGCGGTAGGGCTCGGTATAGGTTTGAGCAGATACTGCACAGAACGCAGAGAGCCCCAGGGCGAGGACGCGATGAATAGAGGAACACATAATGGAAATATTCCTAAAGAAAAGAATAGATCTATCAGTGGTGGCTGATGATGGCACTTTGGGGACCGGCTGTCAGGGGATTATATACCTTGAGCCGTGGTACAGAATCTGTGGTTACTGGACTCGTCGTTTAGATCAGCCCTGCCGATCCCTCATACCAAGAGCAAGGAATATCGCCCCAAAGCGCGGAGGAGTGTGGGGTTGTCCGCGGATGTAGATCTTCATCTTGCTGTGACCCAGCCTTTCCTGAGGTGACCCCCGAGTGGTTTATCAGAATATTAACGGGATTCTACTTGCATTGCCGTCAGACTCTCCGGGTGGCGTTCAATAGTGATCAGCCAATCAATCAATCCCTGTAAATTCTGCAACGTCATAGAACAAGATACAGGAAGAGTACCCCGTAGATATACTAACACATCTCAGGTTAGATCAGGGGTGATCAAACTCGGCCCTGCCGATCCAATTTGCTTTGGGCAATTCAGGCATTATTGGCATCACGATAGCTATGAGGTGCTCTATACTCCTAAACGCAGTTTCTCGCTGTTGACGGACTGCTCCGCGCCTACCCACCCTGTCCTCTAATCAAACCACGTTTGCACGATTCGCTCATTTAACCCAGGCAGAGCGGAAACCGATTGGTGATGATCCAATGATGTTTCAGAAAATTCAACGTAAAGTAGTGTGCGGCCAAGCCTCTGGATCACATAATATCACATGTTAAGTGTGCTGGGGGGGTTAAACAAGGGTAAGAAAGGTACTCCAGCTACTGTCTCGTGGCCTAAAAAAGTCAACACCATGCGAGACCTCGCTGGGGTGCCACAACAGTTTTGCAGTCGCGCGCCACAAGGCCAGGCTAATAACAGGAGCCGCAATAAGGCCATGCCAAGCTGTGACTCAATAAGTGGGAGTCTGCTTCAGTCCACGCGAAGGCTTATTTGTGAGACTTTCTGGCCAATATTTGATTCTGCTCTCCCGAAGCATTGCTGAGCTCTCGCATTGAGAAACTTGTTCTTCCTCGTTGGAGATTTCAAATTCCCAGCGAATAGAATAGTATGAAGGTGGTAGGTAAAAAGGTGCGCTCATCTCGAGACCCTAACGGGAGGTTAGATGATCTATTTTGATCTATGCACAGATAGGCCTCTATTTTTTTTTTACGTTAACTCTCTTTCAGAACCCTCGGTTTTCGAGATGTCTAAGCAGTAAGACACTGGGATTGGAGCACCGCATGTGCGACACTCGTCCCTCGACAGCCCGGCCTTGGTCAAACGAGTTGTCTAACGGGATATCTACAAAGGGGCTCTATTAGTTAGTTCTCATGTACATATTCAGCGGCTAGGCGCGTCCCCCATGCCCCCAGGGAGGCTCGGGATAAGGGGCCTTAAGCCCCTTACCCCCCCGGACATAAATACAATACATACATACATACATAAGCAGTAAGAAACCCCGGCCAAGGTAATCCGACATCAGCATTCTCATCCTCGCTTTTCATTAGATTCCAGGAAGATGTCCATAGTGACCGGGATTGGAGGAAGTTAACTAACATTCATCCTGTTATGTCAGCTAAGACGAGCAGCGTCTTGATAACCCTTGCATACATATGTTTCATCCCCCATGACAGTGGCGTTTCCCCGCGGAGGTCCTCTAACTCTATATCGACACCTTTCGTCGCCAGTAGCTAATTGACCACGGTTTCATGCCCATTCCCCGCCGCTAACGAGAGCGGGGGCCAGGCAATAAACGTTGAAAACGGTGATGGTAAGAGGAAAGGTTTGCACAATAAATTGGAAAAATAATGAAGGGTCATAAAGCAATGCTACCCGACCCCGTAGGATTCCGGTTCCGAAGGGGTCGGTTAGTGCAATTCACATAAGTGATAAATTAAAGGCCATTGAGCACGTTCTCAAGCTGTAGTGGTTGTGAAACTATTAGACATATTGTTAGAGATTTTCCTAATCGTTAGTAATATTTTCAAGTGACAAGAATAATCCGGATGATTATATTACTTGTCAAAAGGCTCCCAAAATATAGCTGAAATGGTGAAATCAATTACGGTATATCCTACAGGGCTATAGTCACAGGGTCTGTTTGCCTCCCTATCTGAGTTTACCTTGTGGCTAAGCATGATAGGATGTCGTAGTATGACATGATAAATTACATGAAAGTGTGGTATTGATTTATTGGTGCATCCTTTGGGGCTTGTTACAGAATACCGCTACTATGCTGGGGCAAGATGTTGTTAGTGGGAGAGCATCCGGGGTGCGTCTTGGACTCATGTTCCCCCAACCCCATAGCCCTTTACAACATGAGCATCAGAGCCAGCGAAAACATCATTGTGCCAGACATGTTGCGAGTCGAGCCGGAATCCGACTGTGTGCCCGTGTTGGTTGAGCTGTCCGTAGCCGAAGCCTGGGCGTCAGAAGTCGAAGGTGACGAGCTCTTGGGGTCCGAAGCCCCGGTAGCGTCGACATTCGCGGCATCGTAGGTCGCCGCCGTGATGATAAAGGTACCACTCAAAATAGTCTGAGTCGTAGTTGCTCCACCCGGGGGTGTGGTCAGCGACGCTGTGCCCTCTGTCGTGCTTAGAGCCTTACTGCCAGGGTCGGGCAGGCTTTGTGGGTCGGGATATGTGCCATTATCTGACGAGCCAATTCCGAATTGTCCTTGACAGACGGATGAAGTCAGTTCGCCGCAAGTTCCGCTTATTGTTCCCGAATTGTTGGCCGTGTCGGCGACTGTTCCCAGACCGAATTTTGTCACGTCGTAACCTGGGCAGATTCCGTAAAAGCTATTCATTTGACATGGCCCAATAGCAACCATTGCAGCAAAAAAAAAAAAAAAAAAAAAGGGAGGCACTCAGATTGGGTACTTACACGGACAGAGCAGAGCTCCAGGCACAGCACTCGCATGTCTTCAAAGACGAATCCAAAGACGTAACATATTGAGTGCAGCCGGGCTGCACGTCTTCCAATGCCGCGGTGACAGTCTCCAAAATATCTCCGAAGTTACAGACGCATCCACCTGGTGCGTTGGCGGGAGGCGGCCAGAATGGAATTGTATCTTTCGCTGGGGTGACTTGGTTGAGGATATCAACAACAACGAGCTGGTATTCGCACGAGTACACCTACAAATCCAAAGAGAGGGTTAATAGTTGGCAGTCAGGGATGAGTAGTGTCACAAGCCTTATTCCAGCAACTTTGCAAATAACAGCGAATCTGACTTGTACCATGAGCCACATGGCAGCTGGTCACTTCGGTATCAGTTTGAGCTGTGTTCAAACACTCTTCCCACCCAGCTGCAGCGCTGTCGAGACATGTTTGCATGGCCGAGACATCCACACATCCTGCTGCGGTGGCTGTGACTGCATCTTCAGCTTAGACAACGGAGTGCCAGAACCCTGCTATGCTGGCGGAAAGAAGAGCGAGAGCGAACTTCATAATGCTTCTGATTGTTAACAAGAAGTACAGACAGTCTAAGTCAGAAAGAAGCGAAACAGAAGGTCCGACACGGGAATAGGCAGGGGCGAGGTTATTTTCCATGGCTCTAATTTCGGCTATCTCAGCTGTTAGTCGGCTAGTAAATGGGCTGAATAGAGTTTGCGGCCAGCTCGGTATAATGGGGAACGAGATCAAGGTTTACAGCCATCAGCAGCCAGTCGCTTGGTTTTCCGGTAGACAAGGCCGTCCATTATAAGTACCATCGGCAAAGCCACAGTCCCTTAGTCCTCCAAAAAAAAAAACGGGAGCTAAAGATAAGTGTTAAACTATGAGTTATTACGCACGTGCCTGTCAAGGTCAAAACCATCGCCCACTTCCTGGGCGGCTTTCCTTTCTTTTCTAAAAGAAAGCTTGATTTAGGGCAGATCCACTTATGGACTAGTTTTAATTCTATATCGGGGCTGGGGATGAGCCTGGTGAGATTTCTGCTCTGTTCCTTCCGGTCTATCGCCTGGAACTGAAATTCCAGTATGAGTCTCGCGGCTTCGGCTGGGCACCTGCTGAGCTAAACGTCCTGTCTGTAGCAGCTGCTTGAACATGACTCGGAAGTTGACATAGTCTCCGGTTGCTACTCCAATCCCGAATGGCGCCTCGCGCGTCTTAGAGGGTCCCGGGATGTCATCGGGTGACGTTGGTTCCTCGATAAACCTGTTAAAAGTCAGAGCAAACATTCTTACCCGGCGAGGGACTGAGAGATAAACCATGATTTTATATCTGCCAATTGCTCCATGCACTCAATGGCTTCGTCGATGTCCCACAATTGGTTGACATCCGCCATCAAGATACCCTCTTTAGTATATGTTAACACGGTACACGCATATCTCCTTTGCTTATAATATATTAATCAGAGCATTCTACACATACTGTACATTGTTGACTTGGTCGAATACTCAGCTTCTCTGCATCTAGCCAGCGAAGGCTGCGATCTTCAAATAACAACCCCGTAGCGAGAAGGGACTTCGGTCCGGATATATATATATCTTGCAACGCACTCCTGCTTCCACCGGAAAGAACATCCGGGGAGCTATTATTGTACTTGTTAACTTTCTTAGACCCCCAAGATCAAGTGTTGTATTCTCCCCTCCTATAATAGTCTGATTAACTCCATACATAGCAGTGTACACAGAGCCCTAGTTGTTTCTACTCCTAAATTTTGCCATATCCCCAGTTTCGTTTCCACTAGGCAAGTGCCAGTTCCGTTCACGTCCGAAGTAGTCGAGGTTGCGCGTCCGAGGGCTCGAATAGCATCCACATCACCGGAGAACGTCACAGTGGAAGGTGCGTTGCTTGCTGCAAGTGCGATCATGCCTTCAACCTTTGCACAGACGTCCGTCGCTTCCCCCAGAGACAGACCTGCCACGGGGATTGCGCCTGCTTCACCGTTTACAGTACCCGCCAGGGAATCCACAACCCCTCGCAGGTACGCAATTTTAATCGCATCAGTAGCGCCCATCACCCCCGCACAACCGGCAGCACGCTCTTCAATTCACGCATCCCCATCCAAGTAACTCAACCCTTTCGCCAGCCAAATACTTCCCATACCCCATGGCGACCTCTGGACTGAATGTGATTATTATCGGTGGCTCAGTTGCCGGTCTTACCTTAGCGCATTACCTTGACCAAGCAGGGATCCAATACATCGTGCTCGAGAAACATCAGAATATCATGGCAACAATTGGTGAATTCCTGGGCTTGTTTCCAAATGGCTCTCGAATCATCGATCAACTGGGAATATATCACTTGCTGGAGAGTGTGGCGTGTCCTGTAAAGCTCGCCCACATGACGTATCCGGACGGATTCGTCTTTAGTGATGAGTTCCCACAACATGTTCTCGAAAGAAAAGCCTCTCTCCACATGAATTAACTGAGTGGTGGTACAAGTGGGATGTTTCTCAGCTAACAATGTCATGGCCCTTAACAGATTCGGATATCCGCTCTCAGTTCTCTCGCGACAGGAGTTTATTACTGTGCTGTATCAGTCCCTAAGGGAGAAAGGCAGAATAAAGACCGGAGAGAAGGTAGTTAGTATCAAGACTGACCCTGATAGCTAGGGGGTCTTGGTACTCACGGAATCTGGGCAGGAGTACCACGGTGATTTGGTCATCGGTGCTGATGGCGTGCACAGTGTCACCCGTTCGCAGATGTGGCAGAATGCGGACATTTTACACCCGGGAAGTATCACGGAAGAAGAAAAATCCTGTGACTTCAGTCAATATCGCTTCCTTCCCCATACTGCGGTTGGTTATACGTACAGAAGCTAAGACAGACCCATAAAACTAGCCCGATCCGCCGAGTATAGTTGCATCCTTGGTATATCTGCCCCCGTCGAAGGAATAAATCCAGGAGAGCAAATTATTGCCTGCCGTGACAATCAGACAGTTATGGTCTTCCCCGGGAAGGATGGACAAATCGGTTGGGGAATTATCCAGAGGCTCGGCAAGGAGTACATCTATCCACACTCCGGTCGACTATCGCATGACGAAATGCTGAGCATGGGTGAAACTGCCTCCGGACTGAACCTGTATAAGGGGGTTACTTTAGGGGATATTTGGGGTCAAACTACCAATATCTCCTCGACAGTCCTTGAGGAAGGTCTCTTTCAAACCTGGCACGATGGTCGGATTGTGTGTCTTGGAGATAGCGTCAGTAAGGTATGTACGCCTGTATCTGCGTCCACTAACACTGTGGAAATAATCCGATGGTATGTTTGAGTTGACTGATGACTGATAATATGCCAAAGATGACACCAAACATAGCACAAGGCGCAAACACAGCGATCGAATGTGCCGCCGCCCTGGCAAACGTACTCCGGAAGCTTAGTATGCTGCGCCGTGTCTGAAGACCAAATAGGTGCCATGTTGAACCAATACGCGGAGAGCCAGCAGAAACGTCTTCGGTTTATCCATGTCGTCTCAAAGTCGGCAACCCGGGTTCAAAGTCGTCAAGGGTGGCTGAGGAAGATTCTTTAGCGATATGTCTATCCATACAGCCCCAATGCGGCTCTTCGGACCTTTGGGGCCATTTTTGTTGGAGCGCCATACTTGGACTATGTTCCACTCCCTTTGAGATGCGAGAGTAAGGCAGGGTGGGCCCGGCAGTCGAGAGCTTCTGGTGTAAAGAAACTGTTAGGCGTCGTGCTGGCTGTGGTTATTGCAATGGCCGGTTTTATCTTGTCAGGACTTAGAAAGTGCTGTTGATTTGGACTTATTTGATATTTTCAACACTACTTTTAGTTCTATTTTGTTCAACGAGAGGCTATAGCCAGGCTCTGCCATGTATGGAATTTACTTTTATTGAGTCTTAATAAACCGAAACTAAAGGAACATATTAGCTGGCTCTTGGTCAAATAACCTTCGTAGAATAAACCACGTTTTGCATCATGATAGAATACAGCTTTCCCACTTCAACGCCCTGCAGGACATAGCGCCGTAGACTCACCTACCAATTGCTCATTGCACATACCTAGCTACTCCTCTGCCCCCCTAAGTAACAGTGTAATCGTTATCTCATGTTTAAGAAGTCGGTGCTGCTTCGCATCCAGATTGTCTCGCCACTTAACAGGAGCAGATAGATGGCCATAAGTATTTAAAGCCCGAACAGTAATGTCCTGATGGTATTAGTGCAATATAATCAGTTAGATTCCACTTACGAAGGTCGAAGGGTTATTGTACTTGGTCATGTACGCAGAGAGGGCGGACCAGATACGTCAAGGCAATCCTTTAGATATGTCACCCAATGCAGTAAAACCGTTTTCAAAACATATATTACTTTATTAAAGCTTCCTCTCGCTTTACCACAGCAACTGTTATTAAGAAATAGAGACCCAAATCACAGCTGAAGACACTCAACCTGGAAGGTCGTCCGTTTGCTGAATCTCTCTATGCAAACACTTAAACCAACCTTCTCCGCAGCGAAATCATCACATCCTCACCATCAGCAATGGTTGCCACCCCCGAAGCCTTTGCAAGATCCGCGCGCGGAAACGGTTGTTCTCCCAGGGTATCCATATCAACCTCATACTGCCCTAGGAGCAACGCAACAAACACAAACACCGCCTTTTTAGCGAGAAAACGACCGGGACACACATGCTTGCCTCCGCCCCATGGCCGATAGGCGACTTTTGTCTTGAGCGTCTTGTCGCGCAGGAATCGGTCCGGCTGCAGAGTTTCCGGTGACGGACCCCAAGTGTCGCGGTCGAGGTGTAATTGGCGGTAGATGATCTGATAATGTGTGTAATTCTTGTATTAGTGACTGACCAGGGGCCTTGGAGAGAATCAATCTTCACTTACCAAAACCTTGCTTCCCTCTTTCAGGGTCTTGCCGCCAATAGTGCTTGTCGCCGAGACCTGGC
This sequence comes from Aspergillus kassunensis, assembly GCA_027569205.1. NCBI lineage: Eukaryota > Fungi > Ascomycota > Eurotiomycetes > Eurotiales > Aspergillaceae > Aspergillus > Aspergillus kassunensis. The sequence continues at coordinate 296,759 of JAPDEQ010000014.1, read as the reverse complement.
GTGTCATTGGGCTTGTTACAACCAAGCGGAGGACCTCGCTGTAGAACGAGTCGAGTATCGGGCAGTTCTCTGTTAGATATGTATGGTTGACGGCTTGTGTTTGGGGGTTGATGGCGGGTTGGATTTCGAGCGTTATAGAGCGAAGTAAATCTCGGTTACAGAGGATGTGGGCGACGAGCCAGAATGAGAGTTTGTACATATTTCCTATAATGCTATTCAGGGGGAGATTAGCAGAGCCAGAGGGTGTATGTGTTTACCAAAGACACGATGGAAAGGAATGCATGACGCACGACGAAGTATGCAGCATAAACATCCGGGCAATCTCGTCGTCAGTGAGATCCAGATCGCGCAACAAGCGTTCAACTGAAGATACCCAGAAATTCGAGTGTCCTCGTTTGTCTGGCGGGATGCTAAAGTATTCCACGAAGAAATTGATCATGTCTTCCTTAGCGGCCACCATGTCCTTACTCAAGAACCCAGGTAGCCCCATGAGGAATTTCCAGCTTGATTTCTCCCACGCCATATAACGCGCTGCAAAATCCGACTGGATTTGGAGAACGATATCCCCGTAGTAAGACCTTACAATGCCATTGACCAGGGCCTGCGCGCATATTGTGTGTAGGGAAACTATGCCTGTTCCGTCTGAGTCCAGTCTCAACTCGGTAGGGCTAAGGATTCCTGCCATGCGTGGGATAATATCCCCTTCGACGAATAAATCTAGCTCCTTGCCGGGGCTGATGTGTTGTCTATAGAAGTCGATAATTGTGTCCGTAGCGTGAACGGGGTCAAGACGTGATACTTTAGGGTTGGGAAAAAAGAGCCTGTCAGTAGAGGACTTGGATATCCCGAATTTCAATAACATGTCCTTTGCCAGCGGTTCGAGAGTGAACGACTTGGAGTGCCTGTTGACCTCGGCCACATCGACGGGGTCGGAGATGATGTATAGAGATGCACCGAACAACGTGAAGCGGAAAGCAGCTCTGGAATTATTGGATTGTCTGGTAGAATTTGAGTTAGATATTTCTTTATCCAAACACCAAAGCGGAGGGTTGCGAACATTGCTTCCGTGATGGCCTTATCGAGGTTACCAAAGAAGGAGATTAATGGCCCTGAATTGTTACGTGAGTAAATGGTAGCGAATAAAAGCTATCGGTGAGACAGAGTGTACCGAAGACTAAACGAAATCAGCTCGAATGCTTAGCTCTAGCCATATGCTAGGTCCGAGATCAGGTCCAGGGACATACGTGGGATCCAATATGGTACTTCCTTTGGCTCGTAAGGGTGCAAGAATGGACGGATTGTGAAGCGCCATAGTCTCCATGTCATAAGGATGAGCACTGCACAGCCGAAAAACATATATAGCATATTAAGCATTCCTTCCACAAATATTTCTGGCAGAGGGTTTCATCCGTATACGGGTGACAGCTGTCTCAATATGTGATGCCTGCTGTTGACTTGTGAGATCAGGAGGGTCGAGTACGCGCGTAGCGGACTGGACGGGAAGACGTACACTTCTCTCTAGCGTTATGCATGAAGAGGGGCAAGATGAATCCTATGTCATGTACGCTAGCTGCCTCTCCCCTCATGTTGATAGTAGTCGTCATACTATGGATACGTTGTCAAATCAATTTGCTTGCGTATGCAGGTGACTCGTTGCCAGGATATCAGCAATTTGTTCTAGAGTAGAAAATTACGAACGCCTATCTTAATGTGTTGTTAGATGAACATTAGATCTGGCTTACACCTTTATCCCTGGTGCTTGTGCAATATATCTATCTACACCTCTTCACGGCATTAAAACCAATTCCTGACCCTTGCGACCACCCAGTTCTTCTCTACCCGGTTCCATTGATACTTCGACCTACTTTAAAGCACGTCAGTTCCTCAACTCGACAATTACACGTTCTTCCGTGCCACGTTACACTGCATACTTACTTTACCCCATACAGGAGCATGTTCGAATACCTCCGATTGGACGCATTTCATGACGATGACGGCGCCTGCAATCCATCTGAGACAGAAGACCTATAATCGAGTCTTCCCCGCACAAAGGAAAAGGGACTGCAGAGGTTCATTGGCCTAGAGCGCTGACTGCCCAGACTGGCAGGAATCTAGATCCTCCCGGGCAACGGGGATCTCAACCAACCCGCGCAGTCACCTCCTCCGCCCCCTGTCGCGCCTCATAGCACCATAAACGGATGCGGGGAATGTCTTCAGTCTCAGGTCGGGGTTATAAATATGGCTTGCTTTGCTGGTCCTTGCCTACTCAGAGCAAGAGAAGCAAGCTTCCAGTCCCGCATCCCAACCCAGCTCAACAAGCCTAAAGTCTCTCGAAGGTATTTACTTTGCTGTGCCTCTCCCTCGCCAGAGCCTTTGTTCTAAGAACTCGCTAATCAATGGTGTCGACCAGATCTCGAAATTCCCCAATTAAACCACTGTATGTGCAATGCTGTTGGAAGCAACTTCGCACGCCTGTACTCCTTTTCTCTTTCGAACGATTTACTTACACTTTATAGATACTTGACAAAATGTGGCCCGGTGTTGGTTATGGCGCTCCTGGAGGCGAAGCCGGTGGTGGCGAGGCACTTCCCAAGTAGGCTCCTGGGACGAGCTACTTAGGGTACAGGCCTAGTCTGGAGGAGGAGGATAAGGAGGAGCTTGAGGTGTAGGAGGGCTGGCTGTTTGAAAGTGCTGGCAGGCTTGAGGCAACTCATAACCTGATGGATCCTTCGGGCTTATACATACTTGTCTATCATTAAATAAGCCGATTTAATTCCTCCTGTCTATTCCACGAGTCATGCTCGTAACGCAGTAGGTAGTCTTTAGGACACAGACAACAGGAACGGGGGTAGTTGCATTTGTTGTAAGCCATTAGCTGGATATAGCCATGGTAGTATAAAGCGATACTTGTATTTCAATTATAAACGATAGACGTCCACGCATCTACTCTGTTTTTTCTCTCCATGATAGGTAACTCCGCGATGTCGGTCAGCTCTACACCAGCCAGAAACTAGGACCTGATAAAAGTCTATTTCATGATCTCTGCATATAAAGGCTATTATGTGGGAAGCACTATGAGGTATCCGACGGAGCTTTAGGCAGCATGAACTGTGCCACCATTTTTGCCAGGTCCGCATTCTCGTGAGAGGAACAATGCTAGAGCATGCGTGCCTCGGGTAGCAATTGCCGGAAAACTTGGGGGTAGTCTTGATCGTCAATAGTAAACTACCCCGCCTCTTGACAGGCGAAGATGCATTTCGGTTGTGGAGATTAAAACTAAGAATAGGTCTTGGCCTGGAAATGAAGGGATTGGGGCATTCCGTCGACCGAGGTGAAGGCGAACTGCCATTCGGTAGTTGTTTCCTCCCTTAATGTTTTATATAGAATGCCCGCCCAAGGGCGTCTTCAGTATCTTAGACATCCAGGACTAGCAAAGAATCGCTATGTTACTTCCCCTCTTGATCTTGTTTGCCTCTGCCATCGGCGTACTAGCCACCCCATGGCACCAAAACCCTCACCGTCCACACGCCCTAACATCCAACGGCCTCATCTACGGCAAAACAAGCACCCTCCCCAACTCCACAGTCCCCATAAACACCTTCCTCGGAATCCCCTTCGCCAGCCCCCCAACCCGCTTCTCCCCTCCCGCCCCTCCCCGCCGCAGGCCAACCCCCTTCTCCGCAACAACCTACGGCCCCAGCTGCATCCAACAATTCAACTATCCCGAGAGCAGTCGAAACCAAACGATCGCATTCTTCAACACGCCGCCTCCACCGGGTGGTGAAAGTGAGGATTGTCTGACGCTGAATATCTGGGCACCCTCTGGTAGAAGTAGGGATGGGAAGCCGCGCGCGGTATTGTTTTGGTTGTATGGTGGGGCGCTGATGTTTGGGTCAGGGTCGTTGACAGGGTATGAGGGGACGGGGTTTGCGGTTAATCAGGATGTTGTCCTTGTGACGAGTAACTATCGGACGAATGTTTTTGGGTTTCCTGGTGCTGTTGGGGATTTGCCGGAGAATGAGCGGAATTTGGGGTATGTCCTCCACCCATCCATCCCATATGAGGACTGACCTTCATGGTGCAGGTGGCTCGACCAGCGTCTAGCCCTAAACTGGGTCCGACAGAACATCCACGCCTTCGGTGGCGATCCGCAACGCGTCACAATCTTCGGCGAGAGTGCCGGGGGCGCAAGCGTTGATGCCCTGATTACGCTCCCTCCTCAACCCCTCCCGTTCCACGCAGCGATTATGCAGTCCGGCGACTCGTCTATAAACGGCCGAGCGGATGCCAGCGGGACTTCGTGGGAGAAGCTTGTTGAACTCGCGGGGTGTGCGAAGAGCCTCGATACTATCCACTGCATGCGTCGTCTTCCCGCAGCCCAGATCAAGGATATTATCGAGAGGAATGCGCTGAGTTTTGGGCCGGTTCATGATGGCGTTACATATGCGGCGCATCCGCACCGGCGACGCCTCAATTCAACAAGTGCGGAACCGCTCATCGCGCGAGTCCCGCTGATGATCGGATCGAACGCCCGAGATGCATGGCCGCTCGTTTCAACAGAGCTAAACAACACCGATGCATACCTCCGCGCCAGCTTCCCGTCCTTAACAGATGCCCAACGAGCGGAGATCCTCTCCGCCTACCCCATATCCCCCAGCAGCGGAATCCGCACCCCCTCCGAACAAATCGCCGTAATAGCCACTGAATACGCCTTCCAATGCCCGAGCAAACTCATCGCCGACGGCACGTTTGACGTTGGTGTTCCGGCCTGGCGATACTACTTCAACGCCAGCTTTCCGAACACGCAGATCTTCCCCGGCAGCGGCGCGTATCATTCAAGTGAGATTGGGCTGGTCTTTGGGACGTATAGAAAGGAGGGAAGTACGGCGTTTCAAGCGGAGATGAGTCGCTTTATGCAGAAGACTTGGGCGGATTTCGCGAAGGATCCTGCTGCTGGACCCGGGTGGGGTGCGGTTACTGATGTTGGGGTTTTGGGGGGTTGGGGTGGGGATGGGCCTCGGACTGTGGTGACAGTTGGTGGCGAGGTGGTGGATGGCAGGTGTGCGTTTTTTGATGAGCTGTACTCTGCTGCTATGTAGGGTTTGCAAAGCATCCAGGGAAGCTTGATTGACAAGCTTAATGCGTCTCGCTTGAATAATAGAACCATCCAGCTTTGGGATATAGAGACACGTAGTAAACGCCACGGCCTGTAGAGCCATGCGGCAGTACACAAATTAGAATTCTTGGCTGCTGCCTGTTATTCAAACACTAACAGGACCGTCGTGTACCTTCCCTTGGACCATCGACCATTTGCATCTGAGCCTTGTCGGGCAATCAAGGACTCGAGCTTTTGCCCACGAGAAGGGTAAATGGATACCTCGCAATGAGCAACGTTTGATTTTGGCTTCCGCCAGGATATCGTGCGACACGTGTGTGCTACCAGTGGCGAAACCTGTGGTTCTTGGTCATTTGTCCGGACTCCTAATGTTTCTCTGGTTGACTTGATACTCTAGCCTAGAGAAATATATTTCTAACACTAACCCTATCCTGTCAACCATGCTTCCGCGGCCTCTTCAAACGGGACTACCAAATCCAGGTATCCTTCATCCACTCTTCCCAGGCGCAGCTGTGTGGGCTATCAGTGCGCAAAAGACCTGCCGTTAGCCACATAGAATCTCTCCATTTCGGGGTTCGGAAGGGTTCCAGCAAGGAGGAGAAGCTGGAGGCTGCGATGATTCTGCAGGAACAGCACCTGTTGATTAGATCACCTATGCCTAGTAGAAATCGAGACAAGAATGAGTAGTGACTTGCATTTTACCAGCATCGCTGTCCCAAAACAGATGCCCAATGTGTCGCCCACCGTCAGAAACACCACAGCGGATCCATTCACTGTTAATACGCAACCGCCGCCGCAATTGTTTAGCTTTTCAAAGCCCTGGAGATAACAAACGCTAGGGGGGGGGGGAACGAGAGTAGGATAGACAGTTCGAAAGGTATAACATACCTACATGCCTCTTTGTATGCCTCACGAATGCGATCCCTCTCGTTGCGCGGGTATGCCCAGAAGATCTCCTTGCTTAGCGGAACGCCATACGCCTTATCCATTAGGACATAATGCAGGAAACCACCAGGAACAAGCATGCTATCGTCCTGGATTCTCGCCTCATATGTGCGAATCCTAGGCGCTGCCGTGCAATTATTATCCCTTAGAAGCCCAATTGCATAGAGTTCGCTGTAAGTTATTCCACTAACCGTCTTTCTTGCCTGGCGGGCTCGTTCAGCGCGGATGGCGTATTCTGATCCTCTATATGGGACTCTGACATATATATATTTAGCTCGGGTAGTGTAAATAGGGTCTCATAGGTCGAGTGCGTACTACATGATAATCCTCATGAATGTCATGTCAGATGGGTTATTAGTATTATGGCAGATAAAAGACCCATATGCGGCGCCGGGACCCGGACTCTCGTGGTATCCCTCGGCGGACTGCTGTGAATTCTTGTCGCGTAGTTTTGTAACCAACTTCCACTCCGAGGGTGGGTTGGTGAGCTTGATGTATAAATCAGAGACAGCCGGCCAGGCGCTGTCAACCCCCACTTGCGCACCTACAAGCAAGTAACTCGAAGGAATCAAAACTCCTCCCTCGCCCCGATTGAAGTCGGTAAATTCAAGTTCATTCTGTGAGGCGTGTCAGATAACATATTGAAGCTCCATGATGTTAAGAAGTAGCTGAATGCGGATTTAGTCGGGGTGGCCGCCGAGCGATTTCAGTTCCAAAAAATGGCTTCAAGTCCGATAATCTAATCCTCGTACTTGTTCTTTCAGTACGCAAGCAACCTTATATGGCGATAATCACATCCAAAATATATAAGTACCAACGGGATCATGCTCTGGATAGAACTAGGTTGTAAGGGCATTATAGCCTTAACAATCTTCGATAATTCTACTATTAGATTATAATATAATAAAGAAGAAACACAAAGTAAACTAAATATATATTCTAATAATAAGTATAAGCACCATGTCACGCCAGGCTAGGTTCACAGTGTTCTTACTCTTCCAAGCTACAGATAATAGTTCAGCGGGCTGTGAGCGAGACACGTCAACCAAGATCCCTGTGACTGCGAAGACAGAGCGGTTAGCCTAGTTGAGGTGAGGATTCACTCGACGGCGGTGATACTCTCTTCCAGGCCCATTATGACTAGGCTACGGGGCCGAACTGTGATGCGTGCAGAAAGGATATGGAAATCACATGGCCATCCCGGGTTGGGGATCATACTGTCTTACATTGCGGTATTATTGCTTCTGGGAAACAAGTTATTGGAGGTGGTAAGTACTGTGGCATATCCGTGGATGATAGGTATGCGAGTGAGATACTGATGGAGTATCTCACATATTGGGTTGTGAATAGGGCAGCCAGCTACTCTGAATCCTATGGACAGCAAAAACTTGTTGTTGGTTTTATCTCTCCGCTATGTATCATGGTTCGTTATCAGAGTAAAGAGTAATGAACTATGATATCGGGTCGTACCAGGCTATCTAGAGAGTCAGCTCCGTTTCCATAAAACAACGTATTCGGTCCAGAGTATCTTTCCATCGATGCCCAGCGAATGTGTCGGGCGGGCATTCTTTGCTGGCTTCATCTTCTGCGTACTGCAACGGAGTCTTGCCCATGTTATCTTTGTCATCCAGACGTAGGAGCGTATTCTCCCTGACAAAGTCTAGAATCTCACTGCTCAATGAGCCGTGAATTGCTGCGTGATGAAAAATGGTTTTTCCCGTATCGTCCCTGGCTGCAAGGTCGGCGCCATATTTTGTCAGCACTCTTAGGACATTAGCTTCAGCATAGGGGCTAGACATTGCTAAATGGGCCAGGGTCTGGGCTTTCGGATTGGTCCAGAGAACCCTCGCGCCGCGTTGTAAAAGGAGATCGCAGATGGCGGTTCTGGGTCCCCATTTGAATGTCTGTAGATGTATGCTGAGCGGAGTGTTTCCGTCTTTATCGATTGTATCTACCCCTGCGCCGTGGTGTAGAAGAAGTATGGTCATCTCGATGGAAGATTTATCTGTATCCATATGGTGATGGAGTAGGGTTCTACCCCGTTCGTCCTCAGCGCGGGAGAGGTGGCTGTGTATTTGGTTGTCCCTTTCTAGCATCATGTTCACACAGTTATACTGATCGGCTCGAACAGCGTAGTGAAGGGCATTTAGCCCTTCATAGTCTTGAGCTTCAATGGAGGAGCCGTGGTCAAGGTATACACGAGCCATATCGGCGGCTCCGGCCTTACATGCAACGTGTAGCGCAGTCTGACCTTTCCCATTGCGCATAGAAATGTTAGCACCTAATCGGAGCAAGTTATCAACGATAAGGCCTAATCGGACCAAGTTATCAACGATAAGGTATGCGCTGACAGAATCATATCGAAGCACGTGTATCGGGGCGTCGTGCTCAACATTTTGGATATTCACGTCGATGTGTGGACTATCGAGCAGGGTATTAACTACTGCCAATCGCTCTCTCTCGATGTACTGATAGATTTCTTGTGCCTCATCCCCTTCATAATCTGTAATGTGATCGGCAGCCAGTTCAACCTGCCAACGGTCGTCTGTCCAACCGTCTCGGTGTGATAATACGTAGTGGAAGGGGTCGGGATTGTGCCGGTGGCCTTCTGCTTCAAGGAGACCTCTTCTAAGAGCAATGTGCAATGCCGTGTCTCCGTTATAGCAGCGCGAGTTGGGATTGGCACCTTTCTGTAGGAGGTACTCGACCATTGCATTATGACCGATGCAAGCTGCATAATGCAGAGGTGTTAGGCCGACGGCGTCTTGGATAGTTTGCCCTGCCGCGCCTGGTTTTCTCGCTTCCTGGTAGACAAGTCGCTCTGACTGCATAGATCCGATCCAAATTCTTCTTTCAATACCGGAGTCGAGCGATGCCCCGGCCTCGAGAAGCACATCGACATCCGTGCGTCTTCCAGTTGCGACGGCATAGAGCAACGGTGTCATATTACCCACATCGCAGGCATTAAAGTCAATACCATGCCTGAAAAGCAACGCTAGCAATGGAGCGATTTCGGACTTCCGGGATAGTATTGCTAGATGCAGCGCGTTCCGGTGCTGTTCATCTGATGCACTGATTGATGCACCGTGGTCAAGAAGCTCTCTCGCAGCCTCAACCGCCCCAGCCTCTGCTGCAACAAGCAGAGGAGTCTGATGATTTCTATCGGTACCCTCGAGAAAAGCTCCATGATCTAACAGGAGTCGTATCGTCGCAATACTGCTATGCAACACTGCGTAGTGCAATGCAGACTTCAGATCAATATCGACTGCGTTAACTTCAAACCCCTCCTGTAACAGAAGCTGAACTGTGTTTGTTTGTGAATTTCTAGAAGCCCAGTGCAAAGGGGTCTACCCGGAGCCATCGGTAGCTTTCCGTAGTGTGTCATCTCGCAGGAAGTCTATAACCTCTTGATCAAGCCCCCAATGTGCCGCAATATGCAATCCCATGACCTCGTGCGAGACCGAGAGGGGCTGTTTTTGAAGGAACTGTGCACCACTGGCTAGCGCTAAGTTATTACGTAGGAACCTAGAAACGAGCTCTTTGACTTCGGAATATGATTGGTAGGCGTGATAACCCCATTGTTGCGCGGCGTATTCATAAAACGGGTTGTCTTGCAAGCGCTGCCTGTATTCTGGCCAGTGACGTACGGGGCCGGCACAGAACTCGTCGAATTGAAGATACGTGAGGCAGACAGTAGCAATGTCTTGACTCGCATCCGGAAACCATCTCATCGAGGATTGCTCGAGGTACTCTTGAGTGGTGTAGTGAGCCAACCGTATTATGCCAGACGCTTTGTCGATCGTAACCAGGCCGCCGCAAATGTCAATAAACAATGCAGGGTCTGACAGATTGTCTGGATCAAGTTTGGACGAGCCAGGTATAACGGCCAGCGCGTCCCGAAGTTCCCCTATTCTCAATGCCCGCCTGGACCGCGTAATCCAAGACAAGACGCGAATAGCAAGGTCAGCCAGATCCCCCTGTTGCCCTTTGATCATCAATATTGCCTTCTCATACGCTTGAGGATACGCATCGGAGCCACTTGGAATTCTGCTCAAAGCTTCTTTGACTTCCATGGCGTTGCTCTTGTGGTCTAATACTGACTTAAGATGTAACGAAGCTAGAAGAAACCTGAAGCTACATTAGGAATGAGCGAGATAAATTGGGATAAGATAACTTACATCCCGTCAGTAACCCGAGCTATGGCAGTGATGGCTTCCTCTTTCAGGCTAGGGGTGTCGAAAGGTGGCGTATCTGGAATATTGCTTTCTAGAAAGCGTAGTATATCTTCATATTTGGCGCGGACTTCCACGATGGTGCTTCCCCCGGCCTCAAACATATCGGCTATCCTTGTGGAATGGCGTGAAGTCGTAAGAATATTTGCAGAGCTATCGCGCTGGAGTTGTAGCAGTGCAGAGGCGATCGCCAGCCGGGAACAATCAGACGTACTGCATTCGTCGATCGCATCAACGAGGATGAAAACCCTTGAGTACTCTTTGATAGCCAATTTCAGGGTGCTCACCAGCTTCTCGTATGTAGGACGCATGTGCCTTCTCAAATGAGAATGGTAAAGCTCCAGGATCGATGTGGGGATAGGGGGACACGCTAATTGACCGAGTAGGCTGGCATAGAGCCCTGTTAGGAGTGATGAGATTGGCTGCCGATAGCTGTAAAGAATGAAGGTGATGCCGACACTTTCACTATGCTGGAATTTTCGATGGAGATAGTCAACCACGGTGGCTGCTGCGATGGTCTTACCAGCTCCAGGAATGCCAGGCAAGAAGAGAGACTCTCCAGTCGTGGAAACCCACCTCTGGAACCCGTCGGATCTGAGCAACCATTCACAAGTACCAGCCTGTCTCCTGTCGAAATTGTCTCGCTGCTGAGCGAAGTAATCTGTAGCCCCAAGCCACTGGAAGATGGCCTGGCTTCGGTCATCATCTCGGGCATTAGTGAGGCTGGAGATGTCTTTCGACATACTCTCTGCCATAATGTCAGCACCTGCCGGCACACGATCGCGCCAGAGACTCAGATGGCATACCTAGGATATCATTGACCCTTTTCTGTGCGTCGACCTGCGTCGGTAATATTTGCGCAAGAAGATCTTTCGCATAAGCGGCAGCTACCATGGCGGCGTATCCTTGCCAGATTTTGTTCTTATGTGAGTCCGAGTAGTCACATATCCCCCGAATTACTAGGCATGGGAAGTGGTCTACCAGGCCCGCGGCTTCCATTTCAAAACACAAAACTCCTTTCTCTTCGGCAAGCCTGTCTCTCGTCAACGCGTTCTTCATCAACCGGTTGGACGACGCGATGACGCCGTAGTGTATCATCGGATCGTCATCATACTCGGTTCTTTGTGCTCTTATAATCATGGTTGAAGGGTCACAACTGCATGCCTCCTCACAGCTTGCCCCAGGATTAGCAGGATGGACAACATCAGACTTGTAGAGCCTGTCGGTCGCCGATTCGGGTCGCTGGTACTTTTTTAGCCTTGGCTTTCTAGCAAGAACGCTAGATATAGCCTGTTCGATCTGGTGGCCGTCGTCATATATTGTCCTCAGTGCATTTACCGCTGTCAGTAGAGCCAATGGTGGTTTATTCAGAACCGACATAGATCGAAAATCCTGATCCTGAATCTCCTTTCCGACGTCCAGTTGAATCACCCCTCCCGTTCCATGACCAGGCTGGCCAACGACAATATCGCCTAATCGAATATCGTGGTTGCGACTAGGCGCCCCGCCACCCACCCCGACCATCAGCCCGACCTTGATATTGGGAAAGTCATGCAACAGATCTCTTGCAATGACAGCTGCAGGGCAGGTTCCGTATCCTCCAGCGGGAAGGACCGCCATCACAACATGGTGTTTCCCGAGTTTGCCGATAGTGTAGTTATTTATGCCGCTCAGAGGGACGTCCTCTGGGAACTCGTGGATCTCGTCGAGAAACGCTCGTGCCGCGGTATACTCTATGGGGATGGCGCATATCCAGCCTACGGTGTAAATCTTCGGGTCGAACATTCCGGCGGGCGGCGCGCTGTGGGAATTGATGAGTGGTTGTTGGAGAATGATACTGGCTCTGGGAAAGGGATGAAGCACGAAGAAAGAGAAGAGCAAAGGGCGATGGCAGATGGCAGATGGCAGATAGCAGTGGTCCGTTCAGCCTTTCGGGCATTTCGTGTCCTTGGCATGCAGGTAGAAACCGTATCTGCCTCGCTCGCCACCTATCGTAGTCTAGCGAACCCTCGAGGCTGTAACGACCTCTGGTGCGCAGCGAAGTCTCCCACAATGATTGGGTATCATTCATTTCACATAAATACCAGCCGCCTCGTTTCTCTAGTCTTCTTAATGAGCTCACTGATTCCGCCCTTCTCATCCTAACCCTTTCCACTTTGGGGGTCAACCCATCACGCGGAGCTTTTGCTTCTGTCTAAGTAACAGGTCCTGGACCTCTTACTCGCGGCATTTACTGGGTAATATCCAGACCAATATATATCATCCTCTTTTTTGCTCGCAGATATTTCAATAGTTGAATATCATTGAAGCTGAGCATCTGAGACCCAGGGTAGGTCTAAATTTCAACGCGTTCTTGTCACGACCCCGGCAATAGTTCCTCATCTTCATGTTGGTGAGAAAAAAGGTAACTGTTTAAACTCGGAATAGGAACAGAACTGCTGCGCTGCTGATTTGGTTTCTCATTGATAGAAGATGAAATGGGATAGACGACGTCATTTACAGCAGCCGCTACTTGCAGTCTCTTACTCGCCTCCGCAAACCATCACCTTCAAGAGCCTCATCACTGGCATCCGGCAGGTCAGATAAAATCCAAAAATAGGGATAAGGGGCTATAAGAAGCGCAGCTAAGTGTCACATGTACCTAAACGAATATTACCCCGCCAGGCCCTGCCAACCCCCACCCGCGTACCTACAGACACGCCATTTGCAACCATGGAATGTGATGGAGTGCCCCGACCAGTACATGATGACTTATCAAAGTATAAGCTTCTTTAATTTTACTTTCCTTTTTCTCACTATACTGGATTCGCGTGCTAACAAATACCACAGACCGAACGCCAATCAATTGCCAGCCCTAGCCGTGACCCTCTCAACCGAACACGCAATAACCACCAAAGAGACCATCCCTGGCTAGACTGTGAGGTTCAAAGTCACCTATCCCGCCAACCCAAGCATGCAGCAAAAGCCCATGATGCTTATACCGCCCTCCCCGAGCGACGTCTCCCGATACAAGCTGCAGTATCTACTAAACGGTGAATGGCGCGATGCAATGCTTGGTATCGGTTGCATGGCCGGCACAGACTTCTCAGGGCCAAAGACAACAGAACGCATCGTCGCTGAGAACTACGGAACCTTCAGGAGTCTATCCCCAGGAGAGGCCTGGGAGGACACATTCTCTGTGTTCAGTCTGGATTGGGAATGTGCTGACGAACACGACACTGAGGCCACTGGTGATGCCTTTCGGTTGCAGTATCTGGGAGGTCTGTTGGAATGGTGGGATTATTGGAGGCGCAACGACCATAAAGAGACGGTCGTCACGTTTAACATGTTTTTCGAGGTCGTGAGTGCAAAGCATGGTGGCGGGGGAGAGTTGGTGCTTTCGCCGTCAAATATCCTCGAAGCCAGTGTGGAATAAGTCGGCAAGTAAATGACTTAAATGGAACTGGGGTTTCAAAGAGGAAGGTGGGATTTGGGTTGTTGGGAAGCTACAGTTTTGTCTCTCTCGAGACGAGGTACCGTCGCGGATGAATCAAAGCACCTCGATTTCAATGATTTAGCTATAAACAAGTCCCGGTCCGACGTCCGGTGCGTCCAGCTGAGGCTTAACATCACACAATCAGTGACATTGCAGGACCCTCGTGGTCGACGAATTCGCACTTGCCCCATGTCTGGCCGCCAAATCGATCAATGACAGTAATTGCGAGTCACTCCTATATTCCATGTCAGGTGTAACATCCAGTCATTCTTGTTGGCGCCATAATCCTAGATCGCAACACCTATTTGTCGATTTATGGGCGAGTCGACAAGGAACTTTGGGGTTGAAGTCACATAGTAGTACTAGGTATAGAGAGTTCTATAAATAAACCTATTATATTATATTAAAATAGTTGACTTGCTACCCAGGTCTGGCGTCCAAAAAGTACCGCATCAGCGGGTGTGGAGACCTATGTAGGAATTAAATACTGTTATCTGGGCTTTGAATATTGGAAAAGCACTCCATTTATTGTATACTGGGCGAGGTCGCCAACGAAGAAGTAATCGTCAGCGCCATTGCAGTAAGTAAAAACAGAGAAAAGGGCGAGAGGGCGAAGTAAACCCATTCATCTTGCTTGCACCGGAACAGAATGCACGCTGTGACAGTGCCTGGTATAAGAAGGGCTAGGTATTTCTATTATATACATATGTTTGGTCAGACGGGGATAAGAGCCGGGTGTATACATCGTATTTTCCTCGTCCTGTCCAAGAAAAGCCCTAAGGCCAAAACGTATATTCATTCGGCCAACCGGTCAGTCCGAGCCACTCGTTGTTCGCCACTTTCTAGATCATGGCCTTGACCCCAACTCCCGCCTTTCTAACGGCGAGCCGCTCCTTCCGTACGTGCCAATCTTCCCACTGCCTAACTACTACTACAGCCTTAGTTAAACGGAGACGCAGTTGGACTGGACATGCCTGGATGGCCGAGTGAGTGGCCGAGTTACTGACTTGATAACTGCAGAATGTTCCTAAATCCTGCCTCCGTCCGCGAATTAATCCTAGCAGGCGCAGACCCGAATCTCTGTGGGCCCAGGGGAATCCCTCCCCTGGCACGCGCCCTAATAACGATTCAAGATGAAGACTTCACACTGCTAAATGTCTACATTGAACTGGGTGCAACACTCTCAGATAACCTCCTCTTCTCGGCCATGGCCCCGCGGGTGCAACAAACAGAGCTGAAGACTAGATTCCTTCTTCTCGAAAAGGGTCTGAAGCCAAATGTGACCTCCGAGCACTGGGGTACGCCGCTGCACCTTGCTATCGCGAAAGGAAATCCGAATCTGGTAAAATTGCTATTGCATAGCGGCGCTGACCGAACGGTTGTATCAGGCGGTCGAAAAACATTGGGCATGACCCCAGCGCAGGTCGCCGAGAACTTGCGAGATCCGGGTGTTCGGGATGCGATACTTTCTCTACTTTCTCAGGATTCACAGAGGGATCATTAGTTAGTTTAGTGTACACGGCCTGTTTTTGCCGAGTTTGAAACATTTGAGAGGGGGCAACCGTGGCATTGTTTAGTCTGTTAAAGTTCTTTGGAGACAAGCGGTTGGGGCCTCCAGGGGTCGCAATCCAGGTGCTTCATCCCAGCGTCGCAAATTGGGTACAATTATGTGGACAAGGCCGGGCGGGTGATGAAAGTCCACTGTCCGCGAGCTCATTTCTCAACAAAATGCTCGGACATATACCCATATCCCAAGATCGTATCATAAGGAAGGGAGTCATAAACTCGTGAGACCTAGAAGAGAGTAAAGCCAGGGAGTACTAAAGGTCGGTCTGTTATTACAGTATTATTTTATGGCAATGTTTATACAGCAAAAACCCGCTCATACTATAAGCTGTGATGCGGTTATAAAGACCACACGAGAAGTCTGGCTTCTCTTTACATGTGTCGGACAATCACCTTGGTTTTGAATTGGTTAAAGACGAACCAGAAAAGAAAATCCGGAACGTTGTTTGAATAAATTGACATGTGTTGAACAATCACTTTGGTTTTGAATTAGTGAAAGAAAGTCCAAAACCATTGTTTGAATGGATCACAAGTTCCACCAAAATCTCAAAGTGCTTTATGGTTTATTCCTGGAGTAGAGGTTCTTTGTTTTGTCCCTAATATATAATGAGCCAAAGACACAATCTCTTCGTCAATAGGAAGTAGACAGTTCAATCTCTATAGGTACCTACACTTCTCCCCTATCCCCCTTCAAAATGAGCAACGTATCCTTCCGAGCCGCAATCCTCACCGACCCCAAAGTCCAACCTACACACTGGAACTGTTTAGCCACTCTACGGACAACAGCCAAAGAAAATTGGATTTTGCGCGGTATTCTGGACAAGTTAGGCCTGGAGGGCCAGATCATACAGTTTTTTGGAGAGCAGCAGGAGCTAGCCACTATAGGAGACTATATCATACCGGCAAGACCAGAACAAATTATTACACTGGAGTGGAAAGGGGTTCGAGGGACTTATATAGAACCAACACTGTATAAAGCAAATTTCAGGGTTTTCATGACGTCCAGTTCGGGGGCAGATATGATTTTGGGGGCTGATTGGATTGTGCAGAATCTGAATGTAGGGGAGTTTTTGTCGGTTTGTCAATGATATCCCAAGGACACTCAAGGTTGCTGATTACATAGTTTATCCCGTTAACTACCTGAATTATCTGAATAATCTCATTACAATGCGGAAACCTAGACCAGAAATTCATAATTAGCGAAACTCAATTGCGTCATGTAGGATTCTATTGTGCTCGGACTGGCCTTATAGTCTCCAGTACGCAATATCATACAAGTATATCTCCACATGCATTCTGACAACTAAGCCTACGGCACGAATAGAGGGTATGTCTATAAAGCTTGGATATGGCGGATAGTTATTATATAACTATGAATGCTATTGCCTATGGACGAACGGCTGGTAGCGTGTCTGTAGCCCAGATTCTCCCAGAGCGAAGTTTCTCCCCAGCGGCGGTCTATATACACCCACTTCTCAGTTTCCGGTCTACTCATTCGACTTGGGTATTTGAGGCCACTTATCGAGGACGGCTCTCTTGCCCATCACCTTGACAATAACCTTCGCCTGTGTCGGTTCGTCTAGCAGGAGCGTGTATGTTCCTGGCCGAATCACCAAATCGCCATTTGCCTCTCGTCGCGAGACACTTTCCAGCGTCCACGCAAGCTTAATGGACCTCTTCTTTCCCGGAGCAATGTTTTTGGATCGGCCGTATGCGACAAGGGTCTTCAGTGGGTAAGGCTTGGGGCCGACTTCCCCTTTGATGAAGACCAGCGAAACAAAGTCCGAGGAACGGTGACCGGTGTTAGTAATGTCGATCTCGAGAGGGGGGAGAGGGCAAGTTTCAGGATACTGGGCGTCGCACTTCCTGAGGACGTCTTGGATTTTGATCGTGACGGGCCCGTGGCGGAAGCGTGCCTTGAATGTTGTATAGTGTAGACCGAAGCCGTAGGGAGCAACGGCGGTAGGGTACCAGCGGTAAGTGCGCCCAGGAGATGTTTCTGACGGCCGCAGAGCCATGTCCGTCATGGGTACTTCGCTAGTGTAGTTACTGGGGTATTGCGTGACGCTGAGTCGTCCAGCAGGGCTCTTGACTCCGCTGACAATGTCCATTACGGCCGGGCCGCCGTCCTGGCCTGGATAGTTCGCCCACAGGATGCCACTCACAGCCGTGTTCTGGAGCAGTGGCGTGTTGTCGATTTGATCGCCCATTTGGATAACCACGAGCGGCTTGCCTAGCTTTGACAGCTCTTCCAGAAGACGCAACTGTGCCCCTGGCCAGTTGATTTCCTCACGGTCCCTCTCCTCACCGGCCGCGGAGACGTCCAGGCCGCCGAAGTACAGAATGTGGTCCGCTTGATCCGCAGCATGAATAGCGTCTGCAGTCCAGTTGTCAGAATCCGAAGGACTCTCCAGTGTCGGTCCTGGAGCGACGTGAACATCGAAACCCATCTGTTTAGCTGCGTAGACGGGGGTGTGGAGGAATGGAGCAGGTCCACTGTATCCACCCTGCAGTTTCGACTCGTCTTCAGCCCAGAAACCAATCATTGCGACGCTGCTTCCCTTCTTCAGATTCAACGGTAGGGTTCCGTCATTCTTGAGGAGAACTATGCCTGCGACAGCGGCTTCGTACGCCGCAGCCCTGGCCTCGGGCGTGTTGACGTCCTTCCAACCGAGTGAGGCATATTTGGATTTACGGCCGTCGAAGTATCCCGTGCGAATTAGTGTCTCGTAGAGGCGATGCAGAGCTCGGTCCATTACCTCCTCCGTTAAGAGACCCTGTTCATACGCATCAGACACGTCAGAAGTAGTTGCATACTCACAGCTCAGGTCGCAGCCGTTGTTGAATGCAACAGCTGCCCCCTCGGCGTTTGTCTTGGTGTAGTTGTGATGCTGCCAGATGTCCTGGATAGCACCGCAGTCACTAGTGACGTAGTTATTGTGCTCCGTCCAGCTCCAGTGCTCGCGCAGGATGGTTCCGAGAAGATAGGAGTTGGCGCAGGCAGGAGCACCGTTCACAGCGTTATAGGAGCACATAATTGAGCCAGCCGCGGAGTCCCGAGCACATTCCTGGAATGGCCGGAGATAGTATTCAGCCAGATCCTGCTCGTTCACTTTGGCGTTGAAGTCATGCCGGGTGTGGCCACCCCAGTTCTCGAAGTCGTTCACGGCATAATGCTTGCAGGTGGCTACGATCTGGAGCTCCTCTTTGTTGTTTCCCTGAAGACCCTTGACCATAGCCCTCGCATAGCGACTGATGTGCAGAGCATCCTCACCGGGGGTTTCTGAGCCACGGCCCCATCGAGGATCCTTGAAGGCGTTGACGTTGGGCGTCCAGTAGTCCACACCTGCGTATCCACCATTATTCCAGGCTCGAGCCTCTCTGCCGATGACATGGCCGACGTGCTCGACCAGTTCGTCATCAAAAGTCGACGCCATGAGCAAGGGCATTGGGAAGGAGGTAGCAGAATCGAAGGGGGTTTCATCCTCGAACGTAATGCCAGGGGCACCCGCAACTCCATGGAGAGCTTCGTTCCACCAGTTGTACACCGGTAGACCTACGCGAGAGGAGCCAACGGAGTTGCTTTACAAGGTCAGCGTTAATCAATCATGGGTGGGGATGAGTGCCTCGATTTACCTAACAAGCAGGCCCACTTTCTCCTCTGCACTTAGAGCCGCGACGAGCGCAGCTGCTCGATGTGCGTTCGAGGCTGGCAAGTCGCAGACGCCGTTAGATGCCAGCGGCTCTTGGGCGCAATCGGGCAAAGTATAGCGTGCAGCGGCAGCCTGGTCGCTGTGGTGCAGTAAAAGGCTGGCCGCCATGATGGCAGCTCTGATGAGTTTTGGCATCTCCATGCTTGATAGTATGCAGTTGGAGGTGGGGATTTTTCCTCTTCTTCAAAGAGGTATATATTAGGCTCTTTCAGTACCTTTAGGCTAATAATATCTGAGACCTCCAAGATGGCGATCTGCGCCATGCTTCATCGGCTACTGCGACAGAGCTGAATTGCCGGCATCGTCTCGGTCCTGCTCGCTACTCCGCAATACTTCGCGGTTTAAGACGGCCATTTCCTCGAAACTTGCTCACGCTAAACCTGTCTTCCGGTTATACAGCAGGACAGGGGTTTACGGTAGTTTATTCTGCCAGTTAAAACGATAAGTAACTTGATTATTCTAGAACATTCTCCGGAGGGAGTGTACTAAAAAGACGAATTGAATTCCAAAATCACAGGCTACTGGCTCTCTTTGGAAAGTCCCTCCGGCGCAGCAGCTTCTCCAAACCGGTTGACCATTCAAATCCCGATCTCTACCCCGTGCCCCAAGCGCCCAAAGTAGTGCATCGTCGTCAGAGATGTGATCACCGCTGGAGAGTCAAAATAGCTGGCCGGTAAGGAATAAGGTTGTAGTCGCCGTTGAAGCCGGGGGCGTGGCCCTGGTACAGCAGCTGCAGGTTGCACGGATTGATAGTGAAGGTCTGGTCAGGGTTCTCGCGGATCAGATCGCCGTGGCTGATGTCGTTGGTCCAGGTGGCGCCGCTGTTGGCCCTGCCAGCGAAGGGCCGGTCCTCGGTTGCAGCTTGCGGCGTCCACTGTCCGCTCAAGCTGTTGGAAGTGAAGGAGCGGAAGAAGCGGCCGTTGCGTCCAATTGCCTCCACAATCATCAGATACTGATTTTGGCCGGCGACTGTATACACCTGGACGGCTTCGAAGAGGTTGTTGGTCGAGTCGCTCATGATTTCCACTGCGTTTCTGCCGAAGTCGCCTGGGAAGTTCCCAATGGGCATGCTCGCACGGTAGATTTTGCCGTTGTCTCCGGCGAAGAACAGGTACATGTTTGTGCCGTCCCCAATTAGGGTCTGGTCGATAGGCCCGGTGCCGGAGTTGGAGATGGTGCCCGAATAGAGCGGCCTTGCCTGGGACCACCCATTGGCGTTTGTAGGGTTGCTGGATGTCTTGTAGGAAAATGCAGTCGAGCCCCACTGGTAAGCCAGAACCCAAATATTCTTAGGCCGGAAAAAGAAAAGAGTGGGAGCCACGGTTCCCTGGCTCATCGCATTCTTGCTAGCAGAGCCCATTTGAGACCAGTCTGAAAAGAGGCCAAAGTTCATTGAGCCATAGTTGCCTCCGGTGGTGGCGTAACTGGCATAGACGAGATGCTGGCCGTTGTACGGGACGTGTGTGAAGTCCTTGAGCGAGGCCCATCCGGAGCTGGGCTGGGCCAGGGGGCCCGTTGAGGACCAGCGGTAGGACGAGGGGAGCGCACACTGTGCCAGAACAGCCGGCACAGCTGCGAGGAGCACGGCCGCAGCGCGCGCAATTTCGAATCTCATTGCAGCGGTTTCTGTTGAACGGGAGATATGTAGAAGTGGATACTAGTTTTCAAGACGTTGAGTTGGGGAAAACAATGATTGCTGAGGGAAGGTAGGATTATATAGCGCTTGTTTACACCGTGGAACTCGATTAAATCGGGCACACTACATAACTTGTCACAAGCAACCCCACGAACCCACGATGCCGTATCGCTCGCAGTCACCATCTTCAGCACTGCTGCCAAAGTGCCACCCATGAAGCCATCGACCGGCTTTCCCCCCCTTTCCGTCTCCAGTGGCGCTTGTCGACGTCTAGCCAAGACCTTCACAGGTCCAACCGTCCCCGGATTTAGTCAATAAAACATCCTGAATAACTTCCGTTCCATATTTACCAAGGAGATCCAGCCTAATTCCGAATCTGGCCCTTCATAACCTGTGGGGTTCCTGATTTGCCTAAGTTCGGTGGCCATAACTTGCCGACATCTCGGTTAAGGGTTGGGGAAGCTTCGGCATGTTATTAGCCGACATCCTGGTCTTCGTCAGGGTCCAATAATCCTGGACCTGAAACCTGCATCACGAGCCTTATTCGTCAATACACTTTGTTCGGTTCCTCCGGGGCGCTTCGACTGCTCCCCGCAGTTTCCCCGCCCCTGCGCTCTGATCTCGCAGAGTCATAGTCCGTGACTAGAGAAATCTAGAGAATCCCAGCCGACGGATGCACCAATCCTCTTGACTTCATGAAGTACTCATGGTCCCCAGGAAGGTGCTCTCATGTCAAGGGCGAAGGAAACAGCCTGTCTAGCAATGGTCACCAAATAATCATACTTAATGAAACCCTCGGCTTCCTCCCGAAACCTGATGTAACCGTTGTCACCGCTGCCAGCCTTGGCGATAGAGTTCTTTTCGAAGGAAACAGACTAAGAAAGATACCCTTTAGCCAGCACCAGTCAGAAGAACGTCGAGAATGTTGAAGATGCTCTGCCCCGCTTTTCGGCTCGAACAGAGACGACCCGGACCGCTTAGAGAGGATCAATGCGCCACTAAAGCTCCCGACTGTACCTATAGTGATGCCTACTCCGCGGTGTACTCCGCACTGCATTCTGGGACTGTGCTCGGTTGCCATCGGCCCCACGGACTTTAAGAGCTATCTGCAGCGATTTTCGTTAACAACCATATGGGACCAATATAGCCATGAAAGCCCTCAAGCAAGTCTGCCATTACGACATCCCGGTAACCCTATAGCACGGCCCTCGCCAGTCCTGGCTGACTGCAAATATCTGGACAGCATCGCCAGTCCTTCGCTCACTGTGGGAATCTGAAATGTAGTGTAGCGCTGGAGTTCGCGTGGAGGAGCAGGTCGGCAATACCACAGCCACCCTGTGTAGATGCCGTTATGAGGGATTCAGGGCTACCCCGCCCGGATATCATCACTTGGGCCGATACACAGTCGCACCTTCCTGTTGACTAGACATTTCAATCAGGGAAGGTACGATCTGGAATCCACCTTCCTATCTTGAGGCAGTACGTATAGGGAAGGAACAACACTTCATCGTACCTTCCTCTTTATACCTGGGTATCATAGGGAAGGGGCGGTCTTCGGTTGCTCCTTCCACAGTGTAGTGGCTAGAACGGTTCAAGACCTGGAGATTATTGAAAACCTCCACGAAGTTCCGCGCACAGACGACGTAGGGTATTGGTTGTCTGCCGGCAGGTCCTTCATTCTTTCAGACTCCGCCTGCAAGCTAAAAGATCCGTAAGTAAGTAGAATCACTGGCTCCTGTAGAACGATGAAGCATACTGCGATAGAGACCAGACGGGACGCTCTCAGCGAGCTCTGGCAGAAGAAAGTAGAGAACAGGCGTAATCAGAAGCTTCAGAAGAACACATGATTACCAGTCAAGCTGTGCGATTCTCTGTGTGGCACATTCGACATCATGTAATCCTTCTCTCGCGTGGATTGAAGATTACCACCCCTCGTACTCACAGGAACACGTTATGGCGCGCCCTTGCTTCGATGGATTGTCCTTGTGTCTGTTGTCCCTCAATTCGTCCGTTTGTAACTAGTTAGGGGTGTGAGACCAGTTGATATTACAAGGACGTAGTCCACGCAAGCCTCCATGTCAGCCATGCGGAACAGATATGTTTCCCGGGCGTCAATGGGCAACTAAAAAATGTACCTTACCATCAATTGCTCCCTTTGTGAAATGGCGACAGCAATGGACTGTTGATTGCAGCCTGAGCTTCACCCCCCGGTAAATCTGCGAGTCTCGCGGATTGGCCAAAAATAGTGAAAGTTCTCGTCTCGCAATGATCATCCCATTCTGGAGACGTCCTTGTGCGCTCACGCGCGCACTATTGCCAATTTTACTCGCAGTGTTGTTTTTGTGTGTAGTCCTGGTCAGATGTGCTGCCCGTGGCATGGAGGTCGGGTTAATCAGAAAAAAGGTGACAGCATTTATTCAACGCGTTGATAACGCGGCACCTTTCGCACGCCAGACTTGGGTAGCAAGCAAAGCATTTGTGACGTGACATGATGGGTTTATCGGTGGAACTTCTGTGCCCAGTGCCACTGCCCACGTCTCCGCAGGAATGATGTGTGACATTCTCGCATCTCATCCTCAATAAACAAATCCGACCCCTTCTCGAGCCCCAGGATTTATAAGTGTGAGGCGCATGAGTCTGTATGTTTATCTGCAGTTAAGCGCCGATGTTAAATCCATTCTTGATGCCTCAGGCAGAATTTCCCGCCAAAGCCCTAAAGAGAGAACGCACCCTCTTCCAAAAAGAAAGACAAAAAAGCAAAAGCTATCCTTTCAAATGGTCGTCAGGAGCTAAACGCCCGCGGAAAAAAGAAAAAGAAAAAGAACAAGGGCAAAAAAAAAGGGGGGGAAAGGAAAGGAGACTTCTACTCCTCCACTTCCATCAACCTCTCTCGGAGGCGTTGTTCAACGAGGCGGTCATGAACACGCCCTCTTCCTCCGCTTCCTGGCCCCCATTGCCTTCTCCCTCGCGCCGCTCATTGGGGTTTTCTCCACCCGCATCCATCTGCTGGTCCATTTCCTCCCCCCCCCCCCGCTCTGCTTGTCCTTGTTCATGTTGGTCTCGGTCTTCGTCTTCAAGCTGCTGGGCTTGGTCCTGGTTGCGCTGCTTTGCCGAGTCTTTGTCAGCAGGGGTGTAGCAAAAAGTGCAAGGAGCCTGCTAGGTATTATGCATCTACTAGTCCAGTACTTACACGATAGTGGCGACGAGCAGCAGCGAAGGCACCGGCCCGGGAGCGGCTGCGCCGCAGACTCTCCCTCATCTATGTAGCACGTAAGTTAGAATCTGTGTACTGTTCATGAGGAATACAGTTTAGATTAATCTAATACGAACACTTATCTCCTGACGGCCCTGCAGAAGAATTTGTCAGATATTGTATGTCCAAGTTTATGGAGGGGTTGTGATCCATTGCTTACCAGCGCAAAGAGTCCTGCTAACCAGAAGCAGGTATTCATGTCGTGGCCACGTCTGCCACAATGGGTGCATCGGGGACCCTGTATACCGATTATATTAGTAGAAGTTTGCCAGGGTCTGGGAACATATGGATCGCGAGGTAAAAGCTTGCCCTGTTAACCCCAGTGGAAGAGGGCCCGCCTCTTCCACGCCCCCCGCGCCCCCCGCGTCCAGCGCGGCCTCCGCCACCTCCTCCAGCTGCCTGCTGACTCTGGTTGTTGTTGTTAGTAGTTATAAGCATTGTGCTTATATGATCTTTAGATTTGTGGTGGAAACGATCTTGAGCTATCGAGGGGGCAGTTAGGTGTTTTAAATAAGACTTTAGGGTATCATCCAGGTGAAGTTGCTGGTGACTACACGGCAGTGTGTGAATACAGAGACAAACATTGGAGATAGACAAAGATATATTTAGTGAAAACATATTAAGGCAGTGAATTTGTTTCCAGTATTAAATAGTGGTGCACATTTAGAACAGCGTGCTCATATAGCTGCAGGTCCATAGCATACAAGCAGTCTGATCGTTGCATTATTACTTTTTACTACTAACTTCTGTGGAAACTGCAGCCCATGTGTCCTCGTTAACGCAGGGGCAACACGGTTCCCTCAACCTCCTCGATCGGACGGCTGAGGAAAATACAAGTAATGAAATCCAGCGGAACATCCCTCAAGTGCCCGAACTCATAAGGCTTTGACTGTCTGATTACCAAATGCCCACAATCATCCAAGCAGGCATAGAAAATCCTGAGATGAAAACCCACAACCGAAACCATGAGCACGGGAAACCGCTTCTCATGTTCAAAGACAAGATACGGATCGCTTAGTAATTTTCTGAGCGACTCTCTAGATAGCAAGTCCCACGTGAAGGGGTGGTCCTCCAGTTTCTCCAGTTCCTGCTGCGTAACGTGCGGCTGAGTTGCGCGGCCCTGCATGGCGCATAGTATCGTAGTTATCTCGCCTGTCAGGATTGATTCGTTCGGAGGGACTGGTCCATCCTGATGCCATATCACATTGGCGTGAGGGTAGGCTGGCCAATGTTGCTCGGGATTATTATCGTTTTCTCTTTCATATTCCCATACACGACCATAATTGAAGCATAAGGCCAAGGGGTCAACGCCGCTATACGAGAGAGCAAGATGATCTGTTAGTTCTTTTAACTAGCTCGATCTCTGAGGATTTGAAACATCTCCGTTGTTCTGCAGGAAGAATAGTGAAAATTCAACTTACTAAATCCGATAGATATGGCGGAACTCCGCTAAGCTCGAACAATTATCGGGCAGCCACCGACCTCCGCAGCGTCCCATCCAATCGTCAAGGTAATTAGCTAGCCATGATGCCCAGCTTCCGCCACCCATCCCCATGTCCGGGTCCGGGCTATCCTCAAAGGGTAGTGGGTTTATCATCTCCGGCCGGAGCGGGTAACTGTGCAGTGTAGTCTCCGGAAAGGGCTCATAGAGAATTGGAGGGTCATATTGGAGATTATCAGCCGCTCCAGCTGTCGACTCAAATTCATGAGGCAGCACTTTGATGTTGTAAGCGGCCAGGAAGCTCTCAGGGAGGACCTCGTCGTCTGAGAGGGAACGCTCCGAGACATGTTTCGTGACCGCGTTCCACAAGGCCTCGACCTTCTCTATTGGCTGCAGGTCGCGCGCTGACATGTTCAACGACTATAACAAGAGGTGGAAGACAGAAGGATGAACAAATATCAAAGCAGTTATTAATGACGTGACTTGTTCTGATGAAATCAAGATTATGTAATATGCCTATAGGGCCCATGGTGCAGCAATATCTAAGGGCCATGTGGAAGAAAGGGGGGTTTTCAATATGATTGGTGTAACCGAACAGTATCATGCTGGGGACACAGTAAAAACCTTCGTAGTTTCCAATATCGGCCGATGCCTGCCTACCACCTCTAGCATTATCTTCTTCTTATAACAGGATTCCTCCATGGGAGTGACCCCCGATTTGCCAAAGGCCTCCACGCTCCGCACCGATTGGGCCATCCGGGCCTCGGCGTAGTTTAGTACTCAGCGTAGGCAGTAATACGAGCATGAGAAACAAGCATTTGAATGAATATCAAGTCTCACCGGTCTGAGGTTACTAGTTGTCCGTGAAGAAATTGCATGTTATGGAATTACGGACTCTTCTGGTCGTAAAGTAAATGTTTCCTGAAATCAAGTCACCATCGTCTTCATGCGTTCGGAGAGCACTGCAGGTGAAGGCGAGTTTAAAGGAGAGGACAGTTCTGGAGAACACTCTGCAGGTGAAGGGGTGGCGTGGTCTGCAACTAAAAGAGATTCACTTACATAGCTGAGTGAACATGAAGAAGAATTCCTGGGTTCTCTATAAAGTCAGCACCAAGACCCCACCTCTTGGGAAGATTTTAACTATTCTACATACCCAATCGAAATACTACCAAACTTTTAGCTTTTATTTAATCTTGGTAGCCGTAATCATGAGTACCCGCTTACCCCGGTCGAGGAATGAGTGGGAAAGGGCCGAAGAAGAACTGGGCCTTCAGGGTAAAACAATTCTGTCTATACCCTTGCAGTCTGGGTCGAAAATTAGTCTTGAACAATACATGTTGTTGCGGCCCCGGCAGCGAAAACTGGCGATAGCTTCATTTAATGCAACGGCTTACAACCTTCGGGCGAAGATTCAGGGAGCGCGGAACATGTTACAACATGATGCAGATTTTCAGAGCTACCTCGCTGCGGTACGAACCAACACCTACGGTGGAAATGGAAAGTTCGGAGGGGTCCGCGAGGCCCAAAAGGAAGTACTCCTTGCCCCCAATAATGGTAATGGTCCCCTGCTGGAGATGGTGGACGAAAACGCATCTAGGTACGCAATGTTCTCCCTCTTACAGGCAATAAATAAGGTGGACGCAAATTCCAGGGTTTCATGGAAAATATCGTCACTGCCACTTACAGCCGACTTTGGCACTGTACCTCTGCCCGGCTTTGGCCAGGTCCAGCAAAGCTTCACGGCCATATGTGACGGTCGATTGCAACATCGTCATCCCCGTCAGATCAGGGCCTTGGCTGAGTGCAAGAAATTCCCTCGTGAAGAGCACCCCCAGCAGGTTAACATGCAAGAGACAGCTGAACTTGTTGCGTGGTTCAAGCAGTACGAGGACGACGACCTTCTGTATGTGTGCCACACCATGATACGCGAGATGAAAGCTGACAGGTTTAGGCGTGTATTAGTGTCCCAGGACGATAAAGAGCTGTACCTGAGCTTCGCCGATTGGGATCCGGATTGGCCTTCCTACATTAACCGCCCTCGTCGCTATAAACACGAAGGTTTCATACGTATAAACAGGTATGGCCCTTGGCATATTAATGATGCTACTGAAATGCGGAGTTTCGCTCCTATTATCCTCGCTTTAGGATTTGATTAATCTGCCTTACCAGCAGGTAGCTCGCTGGCGTTTTCTTTGGTTTCATCTTATTCTTGCATATTTGCAATTTGCATCAAGTGCGTTCGTCGCCTGGATAGATCAGTTCGCTGGTCCTTTTTCTGGAGGACAGTTCGCTGTTCCGTCTCGCTCAGTTCGCTGGCTTGATTTAAATGAGGTCAGTTCGCTGGCCCGATGAATTTTATGATCCCACTTATGGGCTTTTTTTACCAGTTATGGTTTTTTTTTTTTTTTGGAATTGAAGGAAACATTCGTTGGTACGACTCAGTAATCTTTCCCTTTTATCATTGTAGCCTACGTAGAACTGGAACCCCAACTACGAGCAGTAGTCATCTCTCATCTCCGTCAGCCCTGGAGCCCCCTGTGATACTTCCACCTTACAGTCGAACCCTACAGTAGCTTAACGACATAGCCATAAGCCACAATACATACACTTCCATCGCATTGTAGAACTGGTACTGAAAGGATAACTCCTCCCCCTCCGAATACTTCGGGACCTTCTATTCTATATTACTTATCACTGACGCTATAGTAAGCCACATTTTTCCTCGCGATGACGGAATTAGGTTATTTCAAACGAGGTTCGCTGTCACAGAGAAGAAAGGGCGCGCAATAATGTGAAGGGTATACAGAGGAAGGTAGAGTGCTATAGATACTATGTAGATACTGAAAGTATGAAGGGCGTGATTGGTAGAGACTACACGGCGAAGATGAGGCAGTAAGCAACTGGGCCATGTCCATCCGGCCATGTTCCGCGTCTAGTAAGTACGTGGTGGGCCATGTTGAGAGAGGAAATCGTGACGAACAATGACATAGATGGATGTGGAATGCCCGTGGTGGGATACCCGTGGTGGAAACCAAGCAATAACTAACTATACGTCATTTGCTTATGAATCAACCTGTTTCATTGGTATTTAGTTCATGTTGGGACTCTCACCTTTGTTGATATCAAGCCTCAAGAAACCGATCATCTACGTATCCATTCCGTTGGGAAGTCGCAACCATGGCAGCAGCCGGCGGCAGCTGCGACCCTCGCTTTGAAGAGGTTAAAGCGCTATTCCAATCACGTCTTGATTCGGGTGAAGAGTCGGGAGCCTCACTGGTCGTAAACCTCGATGGGAAGAACGTTGTCGACCTCTGGGGCGGCTACACAGATCAAAACCGAAGCAAGCCTTGGAAAGAAGACACCATCACAACCATCTGGTCAAGCACCAAGAAAGTTGTCAGTCTCGCCGCTCTTGTGCTGATCGATCGAGGTCTTTTGAACCCTTATTAAAAGGTCGCCAAATACTGGCCCGAATTCGCGGTCAACGGCAAGGAGAACATCGAAGTCCGGCACATTTTATCTCACACGTCTGGACTCCCAGGATGGGACACGGCAGTGACTATAGAAGACACCATGGACATCCCCAAATCAACTAAGTTACTCGAGCGGCAAGCACCGTGGTGGACTCCCGGATCCGCATCTGGGTATCACGCCAATACTATGGGCCATCTCATCGGTGAACTTGTTCGCCGCATCACCGGACAATCACTTAGCGAGTTCATCCACGAAGAAAGGGGCAGACTTCCAGCTCACTACAGCTGAGCAGGATTTTCCACGCATAGCAGACATCATTCCTCCTTCGCCTGATGATCTCAATACACCGATAGTAGATGCGGCAACTATGGACCCCAATTCGACAGCTTATAAGACATTACGTAATCCTGTTATCGATTTCAATATCGGAAACACAGGGAGATGCATGAAATCAGAAATGGGTTCAGGAGATGGCTACAGTAATGCTCGAGGGTTGGCACGCGTACTCTCTGCTATCTCTCTCGGTGGCACGGTTGACGGGGTTGGACTGTTATTGTCCGAAACAATCGATCTCATATTCGAGGAGCAGACTAATGGCCGTGATTTGGTCATGATGGGTGATTTTTGTTTCGGTATTGGTTACGCCCTTCCGAGGAAAGACTCGGTGTTGAATTGGCTGCCGGAAAGGCGGGTTTGCACATGGGGGGGGATGGGGGGCTCTATGGTTGTTATGGATGTGGACAGGCGCTTAACACTCTCCTATGTGATGAACAAGATGTCGGCCACTGGGCTGGGGAATGACTCCACGAGAGCTTATTTTCTGGCGGTATACAGAGCCCTTGAAAGCTCCAACACACAGTGATAGTAAGGATTTAGTATATAATATAACCAAGAGCGAATATCTTGCAAAATATAGTTCAGATCTGGCGTAGAATTGGCTCAGCTTTGATAAACTCGAACAGGGCTTACGGTAGCATTCCTATAGACGCTTAGGCATTGCTAAAGGCGACAGCGGCCTCAATGATGCCTCGAAAAACCTTTTCAGGGCCTCTTTCTCGAGAAATAATCGAAGGCCGATTAAGTCCTTGTACATACCTGCTTCTAAATCTTGCGCATAGTCTCCTCGACAGTTATCAGAGTCCCTTCTAGCCTAATTCTTACCCATGTCTGTCTGAACAAGCCTAAGAATAGGGTGAACTTTTTAATCAAAAAAGCAGGCGAGAGTGACATTTAGACATTTAACCTCTAACATTTTATCTAACAAGTACCTCTACATGAAACCTAAAGAGGCCTTAAGGAGTAACCCTACCATCTATATATATTTATACCCAGCATAAATCAGAATAGTTAATTTATGGAGCTAGATATAGGCAACTTTAACCTTCAATTTTTTATATCACAGCCCCTATTACACCCATCTTAAGGAGGCCTCGGCCCGCATTTATTCTGTCTATATATTGCAACCGGATTGACGAGTTCTTCTATTCCCCAATGTTCTCCAAGCGACTATAAATATCAATAGAGTGGAGCTGTCCGTGGCTAAAACAACGGGTCAGAGATTTCATTGGCATATCAGTGGTATTATGGAGACCGCTAGACTGAAAATTCTCGGAGTTCAGCTCGACCTGCAGCAGCCACTTTTTAACCCCATTTTAAGGCTGATCACAATATTCGAATGGAATCGTGAGTCCTGTTCCCCGTTCATGGATCGCATCGGCCTCCTCGTGTGGCTCTTGCTGCTGCTTTCCTGCGCGCAAGCTGCTTTTATCCGACGCTTGCCGTGCACTTTGGAAGAGGAGGCGTTGGTCGATCCTCTATTTCAGCCGGTTTCACTCCAGGGCTTTCTTCACAACGACGATGGAAATACTACGCTGTCCCTCCAGTTGCTGGGCGACTTCGTTGATGAGAAGTGCGAAGAATTGAATGGAGCTTCTGCAGTCCTTGCAGTAGACGCCAGAGTTCTAGGGAATTCAGTCCTGCATCAAAGTCCGCGGGGAATAAAAAGCGTCTGCCCGTCTCTATCGCCGAAGGACGGCCCACGGTAGGTGGTCCCTACCGGCACCCAATGCGAATTCCTAACAGCGACTTTAGATACGACTATCGAACCTATGCAATCTATGAGGCTTCCTTTCCCTTGGAGCATTCGTTTCGCTTCCGTACTTTGGACACCAAGATTCAGTTACGCTTGAACGATACCGATGTGACCTGCATCCGAGCAAAGATCACCCCATATGTCGGCTCGTCGGCCTCCAAGGCTCTCATAGGTGTCCCCTTGGCAATCATGCTTCTCTCCGGAATAGTCACCGGTGCATCCAAAACGTATCAAGAACGACGCAGGAGTACCTTCCGATACGAACTTCAAGACGACCTGCGCGACCCCGCGGAGTCATCTATGCCTGGATTAGGACATTGTCTGCACTACCTTCAGTTCATCTTTCTCTCCGGATGTCTCACGCTATCATACCCTGGTTTCTTCCGGGCAGTGGTGAGCAGTCTTAGCTGGTCGTCTCTCATATTCAAGAACTGGCCAGTAACTCACCAATTCGCGTACCCCGGGGTAGAGGATGGCGTGTATTCCACAAACGCTACGTATGGACTTGAGGAGATGGCGCAATACCTTGGGAGTACGACAACAACCGACTTGTGGACTAACTCCATTGTGAATCTTGCCCTTCTTCTTGTCGGAGTCGTTGTTGCGATTCCCCTGGTGTCACTCTGCAACTGGATGTGGCAGCTGTATCGATCCCAAGGTCTTCCACGACTGACGGTTCACCTACGGAGGGAATATCCAGCTCTCCTTCGTCGAACCGGGTGGAGTGTTGCACGCCTCGTGCTTGAGTATTTCCTCCATCCTTTGATCTCCTTGTCGCTGTTCCAGATGAACAACGCGGCGTGGTTTGCAGTAAGCCACACGTCCGTGGCCTTAGTTGCAGTGATTATTCTCGCCGGGGTCCTCATTCTTGTCGTCCGCCGCCTCGTCCAGACCGACCGACAGGGCATCTTCTTTCGGCAAACGTTCCTGCCCTGGGGATTTAGTCAACACTGGGGCTTCTACACATTGTATGGACTCCCCTTTGTTAGAGGCATTGCTATTGGCGGACTGCAACTCTCTGGGGTCGCCGAGCTGGTCATTCTTTTGGGTTGTGAGATCTGCATTTTAGCCTGTGGCTTTTGGAACTGGCGGACTGGATTTACCTGGAGGCACGCACTGCTTTCCGCTGCTAGGCTTGCAACTATATCACTGAGTTTCGCGTTCGTCTCGAAGGCCGGGGCAACCGAGCGGACAAAATCGATCGTCGCATACTGCATCCTGTCGCTGCATCTGACGGTTCTCGTCGGTGGATCGATGGTTGACTGCGTATATGAACCCATACGCTATCTCGCGTACAAATTCGGCTGGCTTGATTCAGCCCCTAAACGGCCGGACAACCTGAAAGCCCCGGTAAGGTCGCATTTTGCTTTTGCGCTGGTAACTGTCGGCCATGTCGCTAATTCTTCTTAGGTTTTCGGTATCTCGCAACTTTCGCATAGGTCAACAAGGCGCTTCTCTTTCGCTCATCTCCCTGCTCTTGATCTTGATCCCGCCAGCGTTTATGCGCCTTCGCTTCACACAAGACATTCCTCCGTGCGTCGCCCAGGGTCTTCAGAAGATGATCTCGAGTCATCCTTACGGCGTCCTCGATATCAGAACACACCAGTCTCACCTAGAGACATGGTATTCGCATTCTCTCCAACAAACTACTCTCCACAAGGCAGAGACGCGAGTGAAACCCATATGGAAACCATCGAGTTAGCCTCAATAGACAATAATGTCTATGAAACGATAAACTCCACCGATTACTATGCCGAGCGAGAATCTGATCAGTTCTACCGCCCTCGAGAGCATACTCATAGATGTGAACCCTCTGAACCCTCGAGAACTGTCTCGGGTGATGCTTCTCCTTCTCAGCGACGGCAATTCAAGCGATGGAAGCGGCAAAAGCCGAAGGAGCGGGGATTTGAGGTTATCAGACCGGTGAGGGCTAGACAGCATCATGTGCTTGACGCTGAAGACTCAAGCAAGATATAAACCATCTGAAAGACCCGCATGAATTATCCTCCCTTCATCTACATCCAACTCGGTTTCGATTCAGCCTCCATGACGCTCTACCACACCCAACTCCACTCCCTCTACCGCGAATTCTTCCTCCCTCCAAGCTTTCCTCGTCTCTCTCCCCCCAAGGACAACCCGGCTTGATTCTGGCGCAAACACTGGCCTAGATTATGAGGCAGCCGCATAGCTAGTATTTTCTTCTAAAATAATAACTAACCCGGGGCTTGTCTACTACTTAATCGTATTTAACGTATGATTTAAGTATAGCTAAGCAGACAGGAAGCCCTGTTCTCCACACCCTGTGGTCATATGTACTAGATGAACTTCATAACGTCTTATATGCAGACTGTAGATGCTATAAGCAACCAAGACAGCCGCTTTTTTGAACAGTTTGCCATACAGCCTAGGAGGTTACAGAAGTTGAATTACTACGCCATATTCGCGCGGTAATGTAATTGGCTTAGCAAGCTACTTGCCTTGCCTTGGCACATATAGGTAAGCTACTATATACTGCATATTAAATAATTGACTGTTATTCGATGGGTGCCTTATCTCATAATTTCGGGGGCGAAACTTCCTTGGCAAATTCCTTAAGATATATATATGTAGCTATTGCACTTAATTGGTGGATTCTAGATAGATCTCACTTGGTCGGGATCAAGTTAGCAACCCTTCTTTTAACTATGATATAGATGTCCGTTCAACGCGCTAACAGCAGGGCCAGCCAGGCTGAAATCCTTCCCCTCACTGTATCAGCCCCCTAGATCCTCCCCATCATCCACTCCCCCCGCCGCATCTCAAACTCACCCCCCCGAAACCCCCATGCCGCCCTCTGCGCCGCGCGCGCCAGCGCCTCCCAAACAGGGACATCCCCAGCCCCTCTTCGTGCACGAACCTCTTCTCCTGCCTCAACATCCCACCCACACCGCACATACACATCCCGTAAACCCCTATCATACTCATACGCCGCAGCCCGCCCGCGACACTGTCGCACGGCGTCCTCATCGGCGTCGTCGCGCGGGTATCCGAGTTCCCCAGGCTCGCGCGGGATCAAGACGCGGGCCTCGAGCGGGATATAATGCAGCGCGAGGAACGCGCGGATCAGCACGGACAGCGGGTTCTGTGCGTCTGTCATGGTGTGCGCGGGGAGGGCGCGCCAGTCGGAGGAGGAGAAGTGTGGCCAGGCGGTTATTGTTTCTGTCTTCCATTAGTGACTAAGTGACGTTCGAAGTTCGAACGGGCGGGGTGGGGTACGCTACGGTGCTCCAGGTCATAGATCAGTCCTGTCCCGTAGATGTGCCCGTCTGTGAGGACGAGGATATCCCGGCCGGTCCAGAGATCGTCCCGGTCTTGGTATGTTGGGTCGCGCGCGTACTCCCATGCTGATGCGTCTTCGTCGGCACTTTCCTCGTTGTTGTCCTCTTCGTGAACCTGCGGATCGCCCGAGCTGGAGCTCGCGCGGTCAGGCGATGAGACTAGATAGCACCGCGTCTCGTAGTCCATCTGGTAGTCCGTGTCGAGAACATACGGGAGCGCCTGGGCGAGGTGTCGGCGGCTGCGTCGGAGAAGCCGTTGCGGGTTGCGGCGCGCCGGTTGATTGCGGTGGGCGGATGGTAGCCCGTCGTCGGGTTGGGGAGGGCGGGGGTGGATGGTGGGAGATAGCGGAGGTTCACGAGGAGGGTGTTGAGGGTTGTTAGGGCCGAGGTGTGGGGGGTGTGGGGGGAGGTCATGGTTCTTCTGTTTTTTAGCTTGTGCTAGGGGTTGAGGTTGCTGGTGTTGGAGGTGGTCATGGTGTTGAAGTTACACGACGTTAGAGGTTACATCTTGATATAAAAGACCTGTTTGACCTAGCTATTAAGAAGTAGCCGTGGTCTTCAATCAAGTGAATACTTCGGTCATACGACCAATCCTGAACTTCTACTTGTCTATATAGAAACTAACTCGTTCATCCAAAATAGTAGTACCCTGACGCGGTAAATATACATTTAAAATTTATTTAGGGCAAACCTGGCTCCTTGGCGCTCCTGCGCAAGGGCTCAGCCCCTAAGGGGATTTGCTGCTTCCAAGCTTATTTCTCAGCCCGATTTGCCTCTTATTTCTTAAGGTTTGGAGTCGTTCGAGACCCTATACTACGAATTCGTCGTCGGTGGCGCTGTTCATCGACATTGTAGAAACGTGGGTTTCGCAATCTCAATGTATCAGTTTCGCGTTCTTTCCTTCAAGGTATCTTTAAATGCCTTTTGCCGAGTAGATTTATCTTCGGATGGAGTCAAAATATTAAGAATTGGCTGTATGATTGCTATTTGAAGTCGGTTATTGGGAACGAATTCATTTTCATTCGGTACATACTCCGTGGCTGACCGACTGTGACAACCAAGAAACATGACAAGTACATGAGCACAGATCATGATAAGCCATTCTTAATCTGTTATAAGTGGGTTAGCTCGCTCGAGGCTGAGTTGAGGTAAAATACAGGTGCCCAGCGCGTGTCTGCCTTATTACCGCTGAAGAGGATATTTGCCCATTTTGTGAATGCAGCACGCGGCATGGCTATGCTCGCCTGGGCAAAACGCCACTATTTACGTATCTCACCATCCGCCCATCGCGAATAATGCTTGGTGGTGTGGCCAAAGGTCAAGAATGTTGTGGAACGGCCACGAGAGGTGCATTTCAGGGATAGTTAGTTCAATGATTGTATCCCACCCCTCTCGGCGACCCAATGTGAAGTCTACTCAGAGCTTTCGGGGCTATGCAGAGCTCTGAGGAAGTCAATGTGCGTTGTTCAAAGAACTGCCTGTGGCTGTATGTGCGCTCAAGCGCCGTGGCGCAGCCAGCCTGAGCGATGCATATTGCTTCTTCCAATTTAATCATATCAGCCGGACTGCCCCTCGCTGAACATTATGTGCCAAAGGACTTTGTCTTTCCCATCACCATCATCCTATACGCGTATCCAACCGAAGTGAATATCCCTCGATTATCGATTTCATCCGTCTCGATGGCGACGAACCCACGACGTGATGCATACCATATTGGCATCATCTGTGCGTTGGCAATAGAACATGCCACTGTCGTTGCAATGCTGGATGAGGTATACCCCGGGCTGGTGAAGGCACACGGCGATAATAACGGCTATACTTTTGGTCGCATCGGTGGCAACAACATTGTGGTTGCATGCCTTCCTGCTGGCCTTACGGGCACCGTGTCTGCGGCTCGTGTTGCGAGTGATATGCGTCGTACATTCCGCGACATGAAGATCGGCCTCATGGTTGGAATCGGCGGGGGGGTTTGGAGTGAACAGCGAGATATCCGTTTAGGAGATGTCGTCGTCAGTCAGCCGGAAGGGAGACATGGTGGCGTTGTGCAGTGGGACTTTGGCAAGACCGAGGCAGGTGGACGCTTCCATCGGACTGGGTCGCTGAACAAGCCGCCGCTTGTGTTGCTCCAGGCGCTGCAGGCGATAAAGAGTCAGAGTATCATGGATGGGATGGACCTCACCAAGTGCCTCAGCTTCATGGCGGGTGCAAAGCCGCTTCTCGAAGATACTTGTCGATATCCCGGAGCACACCAAGACCATTTATTCCAAGCCGGATATCAGCACGCTGTAGGTGACACATGCGAAGGATGTGACCAGGGCTTACTCGTGCAGAGGCC
Organism: Aspergillus kassunensis; assembly: GCA_027569205.1. Taxonomy (NCBI): domain Eukaryota; kingdom Fungi; phylum Ascomycota; class Eurotiomycetes; order Eurotiales; family Aspergillaceae; genus Aspergillus; species Aspergillus kassunensis. Next base: position 260,164 of record JAPDEQ010000014.1, on the reverse strand, counting down.
TGGGCGCGCATTCAATTCCCCGACCGTTCATTACGGTAATATCGCATCTGGAAACCAGGTGATAAAAGATGCCGCCAAGCGTGATGCTATCGCCAAAAGTGAAAACATCATATGCTTTGAGATGGAGGCGGCAGGGCTAGTTGATGACTTCCCATGCCTGGTAATTCGAGGAGTGTGTGACTATGCAGACTCACACAAGAACGACGGTTGGCGGGCATACGCCGCGGCGACGGCGGCTGCTTTTGCGAGAATGCTCTTGCTGGAGTTCATCAAGCCGAGCGATATTGCTCGACCTAAATGTATGTAGAGCTCGCTCTTCGTCCATAGACCATTTGATTAACGCATTTACAGACGACGGCGTAGTCCACTGTTACATCCCATTTGCTCGTAATGAAATCTTCGTAGGTCGTCATGAGCAGTTGATGGAGATTGAGCGACGGAGGGCAGGCGGTGCTTCGAAGTTTGCAATTTTCGGGCTCGGCGGCATTGGAAAAACCCAGATTGCCCTTGAGCTGGCGTATCGCATAAGGGATAGTAATCCTGATTGTTCGATCTTCTGGATCCCCGCGACAAACGAGGAAAGCTTCCGGCAGGCATACAACGAGATATGCGAAGACCTGAATTTGGCCGAAGACAGTGCCCGAAGCTCAGATAACATGGCGATAGTGCGCAAATACTTGAGCCGCGAGGATTCAGGAGAGTGGTTGATGATCTTGGATAACGCCGACGACCACGATCTTTGGTTCGACCGTTCGCAGGAGTCTCGTCTGATTGATTACGTGCCACAGAGCAGTAACGGATGGGTGGTCATGACGAGTCGCGACAAAAGGGTAGCCACGAGGTTTGCGAGCAGGGAAAACTCGATTGAGGTAGCGCGCATGGACGAGGAAACTGCAACGCATATGCTAGGCAATATCCTCAGCCAAGACGACCTTGATATTGGCAAGTCAAATGCCTACGCCCTTCTGGATCGGCTTTGCTGCCTGCCGTTGGCAATCATGCAGGCAGGAGCATATATTAACATGAATCATGATACCATCAGTATAGCTGATTACCTGGCCCTTCTCGATGAGGCAGACGGCAGCTTGGTAGAATTGTTGGGTGAAGATTTCGACGACGGCGCGAGATACCGGCACCAGCAGAATGCTATCACTAATACATGGTTAATATCCTTTGACAGGATAAGGAAACAACAGCCTTTAGCTGCCGAATATCTGGCATGTATGTCCTTCTTCGACGCCAAGAGAATCCCAGAGGAGCTCCTGCCACCTGCAGAGATAAAGAAGGAACAGCTGGCGGCCATCCAATGCCTGATCAACTACTCTTTCATCACAGAGCAGAGAAAAGGAAACTTCGACATGCATCGCCTGGTCCACCTGATCATGCGGAACTGGCTGCACAGGAATAAAAACTATGATTTATCTGTTCGACAGGCAGTTAACCAGCTAGAAAAGGTCTTCGATGGGATTCCCACTGAAAGCAGGGAATTGTGGCGGCCGTACCTCCCTCATGTGAAGCATGCTCTTTCTCTCCACAATGAACCTGAAGCCCAGAACGCTGTCAGCCTCCTTAGCCTATACGGAGTCCGTTTGACTGTTGAGGGAAGATACCAAGAGTCGGAGGACTGCTCGCGCCAAGTTTTGGAGATACAAACTCGTGTCCTCGGGGGAGCACATGATCTCACCATCCTAAGTCGACACCGGCTGTGTAACCCGCTGGTCGAGCAAAACCGTTATAAAGACGTCGAGAGGATATTTACAGAGCTCGCCTGGATAACAACAGCAGCATGCGGTCTCGAGCACGAGAAGACATTAGCGGCTATCAACCTTATTGGGTGGGCGCTTTGGAACCAGCGACGCTGGGAGAGCGCCGAGAACCTGTTTGCTGGTCTCATTCCTGTGCAAGAGCGAACCCTGGGCCGAGGACACCGAGACACAGTGAAAAGTAAGCGAAATCTATCTGCCAACCTCCACGAACAGAGGAGATGGACTGAAGCCGAAGAGGCATTGTTGGATGTTCTCGCGACGGAGATGGACGTTGACTCGGACTGGGATGACAACGATGACTGTTATCCGACAATTTATCGCGACAAGGAGAACTTGGTGGATATTCTTTCGGAGCAGAGGAGGCTACAGGAGGCCGAGGCACTGCAACGCGAAGTGATCAAATCCATGTCTCAAGAGGAGGGATTGGAAAGGTACACATTGGCCAGCAGGGTTCGTTTGCTATCACTACTACGAGATCAAGACAGAACGCAGGAGGCGGATAAGCTAAAGGCTGAGGTGCTCCAGGAAAGAGAAAACTTGGCGCAATCCACCCTGACTACGGCTGAATCGACAAATATCGCCGCAATGGAGAAGCTTGCCGAGGGGCTAGTCGAGCATGAGCGATGGGAAGAGGCCCAAAAGCAGTATGAACTATTAGTTCAAGCCTGTCTTGATGTCACTGGCGAAGAATATTCTCAATCATTGCATTATCGGATTGAGGTTGGCTGGGCTCTGCACCAACAACAGCAGTACGATCAGGCCGAACTAATTCTTGTTGATGTGGTGAAGATGACGACAGAATTACTTAGTCCGACGCATCCGGATACACTGTTGTGCAAATCGCGCCTAGTCAAAACGTATCTGAAGCAGAAAAAGTTCGACCTCGCTAATGAGCTCCAGTTCGACGTGCTTCAAACCAAGAGAGCGCGGCTCGGTGAAGGAGACTTCTCTACGCTACAGGAAATGGGAGAGCTAGCAGACATCTATGAGAGCTGTGGCGCAACCGACAAGGCAGTTCAACTCCAGGAAGACCGAACGGAAATAACAAGGAAGGAAATGGGACCAAGCCACCCAGATACACTCGAAAGTATGGAAGCTCTGGCCGTAATATACCACAAGAACAAACGCTGCAGAGACGCGGAGGTGGTCGAAGAGGAGCTGTTAGAGCTCATGAAATCAACTAGGGGCCATGACCACCCGGACACACTCTCGCTAATGGAGCGTCTGGTACCTCGCTTCCATGGTCATGGGCTGCGACACAAAGAAGAGCAACTCCTGATTGAGGCCCATGAGATCATCATGAAAGCCAAGGGACCCACGCATCCAGACACCCTTGCCAGCATGCGGTCTCTAGCATCATTCTATCATAAACACGGTGAATGCGATCAATCTGAGGTCCTCCAGGTTCTTGTTTATGTCGCAACTGAGCGAATTAAAGGATGCGACGACCCAGACACACTATCAAGTATATCCCTTCTAGCAGCGACGTATGGATGCGTCAACAAACCAGAGATGGCGGAGCCGCTACTCATCGATGTGATAGCGAGGCAAAGAAGGGTCTTGGGCCCGAGCAACGAAGAAACAATAACGAGCATAGGGATTTTGGCGAAATTGTACCAGCGTCACAATCGCATCAAGGACGCAGAGGAGCTGTGGTCGCAACTGGTAGAGGCGAGCAGAGCATCAGACGATGCAGACACTTTAACCCTCATTTTCACCATGACCAAGCTCGCCTGGATTTGTTATGAGCAGCAGCGGTTCAAACAGGCAGAAGAGCTTCGAGCGGAGATACTCGAACACACCAGGTCATCCCGAGGCCCAGACGACCCCGAAACACTAGCTGCAATGGATCAATTGGCAGTTATGATTTGGAATCAGGGACGGTTTCATGAGGCCGAGGCGATATTCACCAAGCTAGTACAGTCCTGTAAAACCGTGCTCCCGCCGGCCGATCAGCAAACCCTACAGAGCGCAACAAATTTGGGAGTCACCTTATTCGACCAGGGACGATGGCAGGATGCTGAGGCGCAATTTAAGTTTGTCATGCAGATGGGGGCAGAGCACACTAAAGCAAGAGAGTTGGTGCAGAGGAGCATCATCTATCTTATTAGGATAAAACGCAAGACAGGTCGGCCAACTCAGGAATTGCACCTGAGAGAGAGACTGAAACAGTATGAAACTGACTCAGACAGTCTAGATGAGTCGGACGAGTCCGAGATAGTTGAGGATCCAATGGAGATTGACAGCAATTCTGTAGTAGCACCAGTGGAGGACATGTCGCAATCAAGGAAACGAAAGGCAAGCAGGGATCTATCGATATAATTCGCGTGTTTATCTGATTTCATGGCTCATTATCCATAGAATGCGATCTGCCTAACTCATGACCACCTCGTTGGCTCTTTACAGGGGCGAAAGTACCAACTTCCATAAGCCGTTCGCACCTCGTCAGGAATTCAACTTAAACAGTGGCTTGTCGTAAAGTTGAAATACAAATAGTAGTACTCGCTAAAGAAATGACATGGCCTCTGGAATTATACTTTAGGTACACACCACATGTCCCAACGTAGATACCATCTTGGTCATCGTCAACACATGAGTTATATCACCCAAAGCACTTGCACTCACCCTGTGAGCTAGTTGCATTTACGGATAAACCAGAAACTAGGCCAGGGCTTATCTACTATTAGACCGCGTTTAACCAGTGGTTTAAGTACGGCTGAGCGGACGGGAAGCCTGTTTTCCACACCCTATGGTCGAATGTACCCGTACGACAAATAGAAGTCTAACTATATAGAGAGGAAAGGATAATCTTGCGCTTAGCCCTAACTAGGTGACGACACCCACGTGCACGTTGTGGTGCCTGTGGTGCGTGACATCGGCCTAGGCCGTGATATCAAGTTATTAATAGTTATATAATATATATCTTACTCTTGAAGACCTGCTAAGCTTCCAGATTTATAGTATCAGCATTGATATTAGACTTAATCATGTTTTAAGGCATATCTGACCGGTATAACCATCATAGCCGATTATTTTACATAACCGACTTCCCTGTGCTTATATGTTATATGGACGGATACAGTCCAAAAAACAAACCAAAAGACTTGCCAGCAGGACTATGCGCAGTGATAACTCTCCGCCAAAGTCGGGTCACTTCCTTGAGTATAAAGCGCCTTCAATGGATACGGACACAGGATTTGATGATATGTCGTGTTAGCGGCACTAGTAAAGCTCACTGGAAGCGTGTCAGGGGCTGTTCTATTCTCAACCCATTCCACCAAGGCGTCTAGGACCGTAGTTGGGCGGCCGCCAAGTCCACCATAGCAGTGCGCCACTCCAGGAGCAAAAAACAGGCGGTAAGAGTCATGGACATCAGGGCCTAACGCTGCGACACTGTTGTAATAGTGTTCCGAGCCTTGCGGAGGAATGATGGGGTCGGCCTATAGCTGTTAGCTAACTAGCTTCTTCTGTTGGATGGACAAAGAGCAAAACAGCTTGCTTACCAGGCCATGATACGTGAGGATCTTACCACCGCTCTCTAGATCAGGGTCCGTGGTGTCGATAATACTAGCAAACTCTTGCCACCCGGCATGGAAAATCTCGTCATATTGCTCATGGGAGATTTTCGTAAGATCAAATTCCGGGCTCTTCTCAATAAACAATGTCATCCATTCTCTGCCGAGAATCACCGGTACGCCAACGCAAACATCGCCAGTGCAATCCGTGGCAGCGAGGCCCACCTCGCTAGTCAGACTTGCCTCCTTGAGAGGCCCGTACCATAGAAAGTCACCATGCGTAGTCCGAGGCCCTGACCACGTCGCATTCGCCACTGCCGCTGCACCTTGCGTGATCTGCCTAGTTGTGTTTGTCGCCGAACAGTAGAATGAAGTCCCAACGATACTAAACGGGTCGAAAAAATCGCACGCATCCACATCCGATATAACCCCGTCGAGAACGCCATCAAGACCATCACACGCCGACACCGCCGCTGCTGTAATTGCATCTAGGTCACAGCGATGTGGATACACCCCAGCCAGGTTCATAAACAGCTGCGGCCAATACATAGCCATGAAGAACGCATTCCAGTTAATAGCCGGCGCAGCAGCCGCAATGCCGTCGTATAAACCAGGATAGCGCTGAGCGAGCATCATACCCTGGCGGCCGCCCTGGGAGCAGCCGGTCCAATAGGATTTGCGTGGTGGTCTTCCGTAGAAATCAGTAATAATACTTTTGCCGATGATCGCTTGGTCGCGTAAAGAGCGCGAAGCCAGGTTCTGAAGATTGTATAGGTTCACGTTGCCGGCGCTGAGAAGCGCCCAGTCACTGGCTGAGGTATCGGCCCCAACGTTCAGCCCTGCGTCGGTTGTGGTGCTGGCGTAGCCGGAGGCAAGAGCAACCACCGCGCTCAGAGATGTCGGGCTGTTTGGGCCCCCGGCCACCCATCCTCCTCCGCCAAGGCCTAGCATGCGCGAGTTCCAGGTGTCGATTGGCAACCACGCTGTTACGGTGATGTTGTCCCCCTGACCTGGATGGGTGTATGAAACAGACACATTGCAAAAGGTCAGGTCAATAGCATCAGCACCCGGGGTGTTTAATACGACATCATCCGGGGCGTGCGACGTGAAATTGGTGATCAGCTCGGCTCCGATTGAGGTAATGTCGGCACCAAAGACTGCTGGGGGGTTGAACGCGGAAGGAGAACAGATGTTGGTGGAGTTCATTGTCAAGATTTAGATATCAGAGAGAAGTAGATGATATGATTATCCACCGTTGGGGGGGGTTTTCTTCGGGGAGGAGGGGGGGAGCACAACGGCGAATATCTTTCACAGTACTGTTCCGAGAGTCCGTTGACTTCGAAATAGATATTAGCACCAAGCAACTCATCATAATATATACCAGGGAATAATGCGGGGAACAATACGGGGAACAATGCGGGGAACAATGCGGGATGTCAAGGGTTAGAGAAAGGGGAGTCCAACTACGTGTCCTCGGCAACCAGTTTCCATTAGGCTCGGTCGAGTATTGCACCATACAAACATGAGCCTTGGTTCCAGCTGTGAGCTAACGGTTGTCTCGGTCGGTTCGGCCGGTTTGGCTCAAATGAAAAAGGATGCCATGGGTATCAAACTATTCCACTATACCGGCGGGGGAGACATCCCAATATCATTAGCCCTGGCCTGACCGGCTTACTGTCCTATAGAGATCGGCAGGATGAAAGTGAGATTTATATTTCCACAAATAAAGTAGCAAGGGCTCTCTGTCGAGGTTGTATTGGTCAATCTTACTATGATTGACAAGCGATCACAGTTCAATATAATTTGAGAAACAAATGTATGAACAAGGTGTTAGATCAGCGACTCCACAAAGAAGACAAGGGGGATGGTGATATGGCCCGAAGAGTAAGCTGGGATTCACCTCAAATATAGGGAAGAGTATGTAAATCAGAACCACAATAAGTGATACTCACGTCCATATTGGTCTGTTGCCACTGCTTCAGTGAATTTCTCCCATTAGTGCTCCCGATAGTCGTGCTTGCTTCCGTTTCCTCTTACAGAGAACTACCAAACTGCAACCCAGGGTGTAATAGAAATAGAGTCGGATGGCACGGATCAATTAAATAACAATAAGAGCAACTTTCGATAATATAAAATGCAAGCAAAGCTACAGTTTATGCGCAATCCTCGCCTTAGCATCCCTCCATTCCTTCTTCCGGAGCTCCGCCCGTTTAACCTTTCCGCTGATAGTCCTGGGTAATGACTCTGGCCGCACAAATTCTATTTTGCGGGGATACTTATAGGGAGCGGAGCTGGTTTTGCAAAAGTCCTGCAGCTCTTTGACAAGACCATCTGCGGGCGCAGTCGAATACTCAGGCGCGAGGACAATAATCGCCTTGACAACTTCCACCCGGGTTCGGTCTGGAGACGATATAACGGCGCACTCAGCCACGGCCGGATGCCTTCTCAGAGTTGATTCCACTTCGAATGGACCTAGTGGAAGTTAGTATATGACTGCAATCACACACACATGAGCTGTTACATACCAATTCGATAGCCCGAAGAGTTAATTACATCATCTGCACGGCCAACAAACCACAGGTAACCATCTTTGTCTCGGATAGCCCTATCGCCGGTCATATACCAGTGCTGGACTTTTCCATTGATATTGGTAACTCGTTCGTTGCGGGTCACTTCGCCATTATCACCGACGTATCCATCGAAGACACCGAAGAATTTCGAAGCATGGCCTCCGTCGGAAATCAGGAGGGCCAACTCGCCTTCCTCATCTGGTGCGGCCGTTCCCCCGCCAGGCTGAATGACGTGCAGAGGGACACCGGGGAGGGGCTTGCCCATGGACCCGGGTTTAATTGGTAAGCCGCGGTAGTTCCCACACATCAAGATCGCCTCGGTTTGACCGTAGCCTTCTCGGATCATCAGGCCAGTAAGCTCATGCCACTGCTTGATGACCGCTTGATCCAGCGCTTCTCCAGCCGAGGTACACTCTCTCAGCGCGCGCGGCTGACGCTCGCGGTAGTACTCCTGGCACTGAGTGCTGACAAGTTGCCGCCACGCCAGCGGGGGGACGCACAGCGTCGTGATCGGGAAACGATGAAGGAGGCTGAGAAGTGATGTTGGATTGAAGGACCGACAGTCATCCCAGATAAACAAGCTGGCGCCGCAATTCCAGGCGCTGAAATAGGAATACGCGGCCTTTCCCCATCCTGATTACTCCGGGTATCAGTACGCATGTTTATTTGAGCGATACGAAAGCACACGCACCTTGCTCCGTGTAATTCCAGCATAGATCCCCAGGCGACAAGTTGAGCCAGTATTTCCCTGTAGTTGCATGGGCTGGGACAGCGTTAGAGCGCGGCTGTAATCAAGAAAGCTCTCCTAGACGTACCTAATGAATAGGATACCTGGTTGTGGCGAACCATCTTTGGCGGGCCAGAGGTCCCGGAGGTAAAGTACAGGATCGCTGGCGAAGCCCAAGGGAACCTGGTGGATGCATACTTTGCCTCGGGCGGGATCGCTCGTAGGGCCTCGTACAGGTTCGTCACTCCCTCCCCCGGGTTGCCATCTACCTGGACAATGACTTGGAGGGAGGGACACTGATGGCGGACCTGGAGGACTTTGGCGACACTGATCGCATCGCCTACGAATACCGTTGCCTTGCTCCTTTGGCACCGATACTGAATATCCAGCGCAGTTAACTGTATCGTCGCGGGGGCGATTACAACGCCGCTGCGAAGCCCGGCCGTGGCGACCTCCCACCTACAAACGAGAAACGAACGATCAATGGCCAGTCATTGAATGGTCGGACGTAGCTTACCATGCAGGATGCCGTGGAAGGACCATCATCATCGTGTCACCGGGCCGTGCGCCGAGCTGGTCAAGTAGGATAGCAATCCGGTGCGATTGCTGCGAGAAATGACGGTAGCTCAGAGACTTCTGGATCGCACCATCGGATGATACCCAGAACATGGCCTCCAATGGGGGTGATTTCGCAGCCCAAGTGTCAACGACATCGAGGGCAAAGTTGAATTCATCCGGTCGTTGCAGGTTGCCATCCTTGAAGTGGGCCATAGTGATTTGTGTTGGGCCATTTCCGGTAACATGACTTTGCTATATAGCTATGATTTACCAGGACTGACACCCCTGGACGTGCTCTTAGTATGGAACTGTCTCGGCCCAAGGCAGGTCTTTCTTGCCGATTCCGAGGTTAGCGGCTACAACAATGATCATCTCCTGAGTATTTACCTTTACCAGTAAGACAGTTGACTTGCGGAATACAAAGCTACCTACGCCAAATCGTCATGACAGAAAAGCCGGAAACGCAGCTCATTCAACTCCAGGGCCCGCACAACGGGATCCTTTGGATCAAGCTCAACCGACCACAGTCAGGAAACTCTCTACACCCTCGTCTAGTTTCCGAAACGCTCCAAGCCATTCGCTGGGCCGACCAGGATGCCAACGTCACGGTAATTATATTGACGGGGAACGGCCGGTTCTTCTGCACGGGGATGGACCTATCCAACTCGGAGGAACTGTCATTCGAACCAGGGGCCGACTTCCACCAACTCAACGAGGCCCTGATTCTCACTCCGAAGATCCTGATCGCAGCCGTGAACGGGCCAGCGGTCGGATACGGCGCGACTAGCATCGCCTTGTTTGATTTTGTCTACTCGGTTCCCGACGCCTATTTCCTCACGCCGTTTGTCAAATGGGGCATGGCTCCAGAGGCCGCGTCGAGTGTCAGTTTTGTGCGGCTGATGGGGCATCAGAGGGCGGCGTTGCTGTGTCTCACTGGGGAGAGGATATTGGCGCCCGAGGCAAGAGAGTTGGGCCTGGTTAGCAAGATCCTTCCCGCTGAGGGGTTTCTGGACCAGGTTGGTGCAATTGCTGGGAGGCTTGTCCGGTTCTCAGCTGGCTCTCTACTAGCGACAAAGCGCTTGATGAAATCTTCTGTGACTCAGGACCTGTTGGACGCGAATAATCGAGAGTGTCGTGCGATCGTGGAGGAAAGGATCCCAAGCGGCGACCTGCACAGAGGGAGAGAGCTATTCCAAGCCGCCCAAAAGGAGAAGGGCAGGGTTAAGGGTGTCTTGTGAGGTAGTTTGTCTGAGCCATTGCTGCAGCATCGGTCTCTCTTTCTGTTATATATACAATGCTTCCTTCCAGTGTCGTTTCTGTATCTACTGTTACTCTTACCGGTATATACTCGGTTTCTTTCTATTACATCAATTAAAAATGTGTTCGTCATTAGGCAAAGATTGAGGTCATCGTAAGGACATCATTGTGTGAGCCAAGTAAGAAAGCTTCTATTAAGCTACATCAAATACGAATCCAAACTACGCAGTCTCTACCCTCTGAACAACAACCGCAGTTGCCGCACCACCGCCGTTACAGACCGCAGCGACGCCATATTCGCCTACTCGTAACTGATGAACGAGTGTAGTGAGTATCCTAGAGCCGGAACTCCCGAGAGCGTGGCCCAGAGATATAGCACCCCCAAGCGGATTCACGTTTGCATTCTCAATGCCAAGAATCTAATATCCATCAATCAGCAGCGTCCTCGCAGAGACTCCAGATAAACAAACCTGTTGGTTGGCCTTGATAACCGCTGCAAAGGCTTCGTTCAATTCCCACACCGCGACATCGTCTTTCCGGATTCCTGCGCGGCCAAGAGCAAGCTGGATAGCACTCGCCGGAGCGATCGCGAAATCAATAGGATCAACCGCGGCATCCGCTGAACTAACAAGTCTAGAAAGAACCCGGCTCCCTTTGCCGTACTGCAGCGCAATCTCCCGGTTTCCTAGAACCAGCGCGCTCGCGCCGTCATTCATGGAAGACGAGTTGGCCGCCGTGATAGTACCACCAGCATCATTCGTAAAAGCCGGTTTCAGCATGGCGACTTTCTCCCTCTGAAGAACCCTGTCATACCCCCCATCGCGATTAATCATGCCACTCGGTTGCTTTTTTATACCGGCCACTGCAACCGGAACCACCTCGTCATTGAACTTACCCTCCGCCCATGCACGCTGCGCACGCTCAAAACTCTGAATCGCATACGCATCCTGCGCCTCTCTGGAGATCCCCAGCTTCCCAGCTGTCGCCTCCGCACACGCACCCATGGGGATCTGGTTGTACACATCCCAAAGCCCATCCTTCACCAGGCCATCTTCCAGCGTCATATCCCCAGTCGCAGGCTTCCCATCACCCCTATGGAAGTAGTACGGCGCACGAGACATATTCTCCATCCCACCGGCAACCTGGGCATCCGCAATCCCAAGCTGGATGTCATGCGCCGCCATGACGACAGCCTTCAATCCCGACGCGCAGACTTTATTCACCGTGACAGCGTCCACGCTCACAGGGAGGCCAGCGGAGATCGCGGCTTGTCGCGCGGGTGACTGGCCCACGCCGGCTTGTAGGACGTTTCCCATGTAGACGCTTGTGATTCTGGTAGCGGGCACGTTGGATTTCCGGAGAGCTTCTTTTATGGCGTGTGCGCCGAGCGCCGGGGCGGGGATACCGGCGAACGAGCTGTTGAATCGCGTTGTTGGGGTCCGCGCTGCGCTGATGATGTATACATCTTGGATTGTCTGGGTCTGGAGGCGGTTCTGGCTCTGGGGCTGGGGCTGGGGCTTGCTTGTGGGTATATCGAAATGTCTTTGGACGCTGGCGAGCCGCGAGGCGGCGTTGGTGGAGGGTTCCATGTTTGTGCAAGGGTTGGGTGGAGTTTGTCTTGCTGGAATGATTGTACTGTTATCGTTATAATGCGAGTTGGGTGTAGTGGGTATAGGATGGGATGACACTTGTTGCGGGCTCGGTGACTGCCACGGCAGGGAAATAAGAGCAGACCGAAACTTGCATACCGAGATAACCGGCACCGAAGCACCCAGCCCCGGCGCCGAGCCGCGGTAAACGGGTAAACCAGTAAAGTATTAAAGGCAAGAAATAGTTCCCGCTTAAGCCGGCCGATCGAGGAGGCACCCATTAATACAAGAATTAGCAGGGGTACGGAGAGACGAGGGGCGAGGCTACAGATAATGAAAAGATCGACCTCTAGTTATAAGGCTCCAGTCACCACATCCAGATTTTATTATGTATATTGAAGATACCCTGACTATTATCCTCCCGGCTACCCAATCGCAGGGCAAGTATACTGAAGCATGAATGAAAGTGTGTCTGAAATAGATTCCCAGTCCTCCGAACCAGCCGAACCGGTATCAGGCAATGGCCCCGGCATGTCTGAAAAAATGGCAGATACACTTGGCGGGATTGGATGGATTTCATCAATTCCGAGCCCTGGAAAGTCCTGACAATATATGGGATCGGACAAACTCGGAGGGATGGAGAGGAGGGCCTCCGCTTGATCGTTCGACATCCAGGTCGACGCCACGTTTCGCCCAAGTCCGTTGAAATTTGGAGACAACCGGCTCGACCACTGCCCAGATTTTGGTGTTCTACTCGGTCCGTGATTGTATACGGGCGATCTACTCAACTGAGGCGACCTATTTGGCCGAGGAAAGTCTCGGGCAAGCGACCAGTCAGGGAATTCCTCAGATGGCGGCACCTTACCCCAGGACAGAGAATACTCCAAGGAGAACAAAAGCTTGAAATATAGGTGCGGATGTTGCAGATAAAACTCACTCCAAGCTCGAGGTCGATTTTCAGCTTCAAATATGTCTTCCTGGATCATTTGCTCACCGGCATGAGACGTTGAAGCCGACGGCGATGTGCGGTCCAAAATCTGCAGGACTTCACAAACTACACCGGAAACGAACTGAGCGAACCGGAATCGGTGGCCATATTGTCTCATCGCTTCTGTACAACATGAAAGCTCTCGCCTGCGTCTTCCTTTCTCCTGCTCTGATGATGCTAGGTGGACATCGAGCGAAATCATCAACAGTGGCACTGCCGTATATGCCGATCTAGAATAAGTCAGCATGAATGCGAGGCATATGTGTAGAGACACAGCGTACGCGCTAATAGGAAGATGTCCTGCGAGGCCCGACTCCACCAGCCTCTCGAACACGTTCTTTAGGCCCATAAAGGCAGTAACCAAGTCACGCTTACTGATTTCCAGCCGCATGCTCCAGTCCGGTCTGAGGGCATGGCTGGCTGTGCTAGATATGAAGATTATAAAATGACTCAGCGCCATCTGAGCATTGCTAGGCAAATTTAGCTGCTTGTACAATGTGGTTGTACCGGTTCGTCACTTACAAGTAGTAAATCCACTGCATATCCACGCACAATGTCATAAAGGTGCTGCGCCGTAGGCCAGTCCGTGAGGCATGCCTTAGGTGTGCCTCTGCCCCGTCAAACCACTGCTTGAGGTCATCTCTACATCTCTCTGATGCGGTGAATACTCTCAGCAGGTCTTCGTGTGTTGGGGATTGCGGGATGGGGACACTATTCGGCGGATAAATGGTCATAACCGTGGTTGTGAGTGCGGCCGCAAGTTGGCATTGCACAAGGAAAACTTTGATAAGACACCGCTTGATATCCGGATCATATACCTTTGACCTTTCTATCTCACCTTTCATGTCTTCTTCCGCCAGAGGATCTTCACGGGGATCGAAATTGTCAGGGGTGATCTGCAGGGGTCGTCGCACACCAAGTGCAATGGTCCGATCACGCACGATACAGCACCACCATAGTCGCTTCTTGTGTAGTCGCTGTCGTGCTGTCAAGCGGGGAAGTGCCTTGTAGAGGTGAGCTTGACTGGCGCGGGCGGCCTGAATCGCAATCGACAAGAAGCAAGTATTATTGTAGACATCCCCGGCGGAGGACTGAAAGGATAGTAGCAGAGCTGCTTGAGCAATGGTGCCATGGTCTGTATCTGCTTTGAGCTGATGTAGCAACTATCGAGATATATCAATTAGGAGCGGGTTATAACCAGGTTTGATGGATTTTATCTTACCACGGCACGATGGTGAAGGATTTCGCGGGCTTCATGGGAATTCCTGAAGCCGCAGGCCCGAAGACTGAGCAGAGGAACAAACTGCGCACTGGATCAGCGCATGCACAAGTCTACATGAATGACTGGACATACCGCGCATGCAGTGAAGAGCATGGCTTGGAATAACAACAGAGAAATTTTAGCGCCGCTGCCCCCGATAAATTCTTGCTCATAAATGGTCCAGAACTCCGCCTCGTCGACAACTGGCATGCAGGGGTGGACATGGAGAAAATACTCGCGCAGGAAATGCTCCAGATGAGTTCTGGTCGGCACCCGAAAACACCCCTTGGACTCTAGGTACCTGGCATCGCCAGAGGACAGCTTGGAGAGTCCCTGTAACTCCAAGAATTCATAATATGAGAAGACGACACTTTTATCAAGGCCGGTAAGGTCCGCAGATGGTGCTGTCTCGCCGGGCATTGAGGACAGTGATGAGAGACCATCCAGCATGATCGAGAAGGAGCGACCTGGTGAGGAAAGTGCAGCGAATGGAAAGTCGAGTCCCAGCCCTCCACTGTCCTCGCTAGGATCTGCCAAACCGTCATTCGGGAAGGTTATGGACTGCGTGCCTTCTAAGACGGTGCCCGCTGTGGAAGAGCGGCGCTGAAGAGCATTTCTTGAGGGTTGTGTTTTCTGACGCCTGTGGTATTCAGCGGCATGCTCAGCAAAATAATGTATACTGTGGTTACTGACTTGTTGCGCGACTCCCTCACGAAGCAGCTATTCTTGTCAAGGCGACAGTTTGTACACGGGGCACCAGTCACAGTCAGATCACACCGAACTTTGCGTGAATGGCAGAAGTCGCAGGCGACGCGGCCCCGTTTACGCCTTGCAGCCGAGGGCTCGCCGGCAGTGTCCATATTACTCATGGTCAACGTTAAGAGTCTCAGAGTTGACGGAGATAGATTGGAAATGAATCTGATACTCGTAGTTGAGATGCGGGGTATACAGATAGCCGAGGAAGCCAGGTACCCGGTCTACCCGGGTACACTAATCCCCATGGGGTAGCGTAGCGGGTCATCGGCAGATCCGGAGTCTGGGGTACTCCGGGGTGAGATATTGTATACTTGCATATAAACTCATAAAGCCAACCCCAGGGCATTGGAACCCCATAAACATCGCTCTCTAACAATATGAAGCAATCCTCAGACCATGTTGAGCAACAGCTCCCAGCATCCAGGTCTCAGCCTGCCATCGCCAGCCCTTTGCCCCTTGGGCTCCTCTCTTTCGCCACTGGTATACTCCTCCACTTCAGCTTCTACCCAGCCTGTACTGACCCATCTGCATAAGGTATCTTTCTTATCTCGCTCCTCGACCTAAATGCCCGTTCCATCACCACTCCAAACATCGTCATTGGCGTCCTCATGTTCTTCGGTGGTGTGTGCCAATTTATCGCCGGGATCCTCGAGTTCTTCAATGGCAATACTGTAGCTGTGTCCCATCCATTATAATACCATGAGCTATCTCTTGTACTGACTATATCTAAACAGTTTGCTGCCACTCTCTTCCCCTCATACGCCGCGTTTAACTTCTCCTACGCCATGATCTATCTCCCAGGAACGGGAATAATGGCCGCATACACAGACCCTGGAACCGGAGAGCTGCGTGATGAGTTCCATCAGGCGTTGGCAATGTATCTCCTTGCCTGGTTCGTCCTTACAGTTATCTTCTCGATCGGGGCAATGCGTTCTTCGTTGTTTCTATTCGTCGACCTTCTCTGCTTATGTCTTGTCTTCCTGTTCCTTGCCTGTGGTAACATGGTCGGCAATGATGGACTGCTCAAGGCCGGGTACTCTATGGGCATGGTCGTTGCCTTTCTCACCTGTCAGTGTTTCCCCAATTTTCAGAAGTATCCGGGAGAACTGCGCTAATCAATTCGCAGACTACGTCGGTTGCGCTGGGCTGTGGGCAGGGAATACGACGCCTATTCACCTCCCAACTTTTGAGATGTATGCGCAGACGGATGTCGTTTAGGCCCAGCTTGTTTGAACACGTTTTAACCTGATGGGAGCAGTGTCGAAGTCCACTATATGAACATGTCCAGTTATTTGCTGTTTTTGGTGGCTGTTAATAAACATGTTTGTCATTGGTTTTAACTGATAGTCATTGGTTTGAGAGGTGAAGCCTCGAGATGTTGTATCTAATTCTAAGCGTACACTATGTCAGAGCGCTGTCAAGCTTTATATATTGGATATTGGCTCCTTGGTGCAGTTCGGAACCTGACAACCCGCAAGCTGCAACGGGAAAGAATTCTGATACAACTCATAAAACGCACCTCCCAGGGCCCGCGGGCCCCGGGGGTCTATTTTTAATATCGTTTTTCTATGTATAATTGGGCAAGTCTTGGATTTAAGGCGTTTAGGACCTCAAGTTCAGCCTTGACCCACAGAGGCACCTGCATAGCTAGATCACACTGTCGGGCTACATCAGGTATAAGAACTTGAATTGAATTGCATTGATACAGCTCATAGTAACTCTAAACCTAATAATCAAGCTAAATATCCTATTAAGGATTGCCTTCGCTGCTAGCACACCAACAAAAGAAATAAAGTGACTGGTATTGCGCCATCTATCTGTTGATCATTCGGAGCCTGCAAGGTCCCACTTGAACACATACGATGGAGTTCATGCCATTGTTGTTCGAGATCTAGTTATGCTAGACTCGTTCCACTGATGCCAAAATGAGTTAATCTTAGGTGGAATAACTAGCACAGCATATCCTGGAGGTTATTCTGATTGGCAAAGCTGAGTTAGTCTCCAATTGTATCAGCTTTTCGCCATCATTCGAGAACATCCTTCACAAGATTATATATATAGCAATCAACATGCTGGCACATTAGTAACCCACCATCATCCGCTACAGACGACGAGGCAACAATGACCACCCTCTCTGGATACCCCGTCGAGTCATGCTTCGCCTGCCGGAGGCTTAACTTTCTAATCGTACCCAACCTGGAATATACAAAAAAAAAAAAAAAAAAGTCTTACCTGGGTCTAGAGCTAAAAAGGTTGTACAACAATTTACTTTTAGAAATAATACTATAAAATATTCGAGCTGTGTGCTATTGTGAAAGTGCTTTCAGACGCTGTGCTCTGAAAGTCTCATTGGCCAGTTTGACAGGGATATTGCAGCTCTAGGTATTTGATTGAAGCGGGTTGACCGATTCCTCGTTATCGCGATACTGCCTATTCCATTTGCCTTACCGTTGATTGTTGATTTGCGTACACATTGTGCCTGGCACAAGCAGACTGATCTCAGCTGTTATTTCACTTTTGGTTATCAGTTATACTTCGAAACCTGTTGCATAACACACCCGCGTCATCAAAATCTTCAACATTATAGTACAGTATCGTAACCTTTGTTACCTGAACTCATCCGAAAATACCATGTAACGCAATAAGAGCGGAAGACCCTGGCGCCGGGTTTGAATTTGTGACGATTGCTTATATGCAGGTTTGGGCAGAAGCAGAGTTGGTCATCTGGGCGGCTGGTGCTTACTCGCAGCCGAATGCGCAGCTTTTGCCCAGTAAACTTGCTCTCGTGCGGGTATGGCAGGGTTGTATCACACACTCCTCGCAGAACATCCTTTTTTTTGTTGGCCCGTGGACCAACCGACCTTGCTGCTCGTGGTCGTCCTCCTAAAGTGTGCCCCGATCACTTGTTAGCATGGGCAGTGATATCTATCAAAATTCTAGATCCCTGGCGGTTAGTGATTTTCTGGGTAGGTATGAAGAAAAGTCATTTCTCTAGAGAAATGGCATATAAAGTGGCCAAAGCCGATAGAGAGTCTATGAAGGTTTAATCATCACCGGTATCAACCAGCTCTCACTGAACGTCAAAGGCCCCGAGGCTGTGAGAGTACGGCATGGCTGCACCACACAGATCATAGCCTCACGGTAGTACTTCCTGTGGTCCTAACAGACCTCCTCGGAGCTGCATGATGCTCTATCGTAATCATCCCTGTGTCTCTGCGTCTGCAACTATTCAAAAGGAGGAGGAGTACATAAACGAGTAAAATGAGAGCATCTGCTACTGGACCGCGCACTCCGACTGCTGCACACAGCCCGCCCTTTCAGCGCGGGGTGACTTGGTTTCGAAGGACTGGTTTGGGGATCCTGACGTCTGCGGCTGTGATACATCAAACGACCACACAGCCTCGTTTTCCGAATCTACACTCCAATCAAGACCGACCACGTAGTAGGCAGCAGAAGCACCGAGTCACTCTGAATTTGAATTAATGCCATCACCCCCCGGATGAGGGCACCGCACCATCCCAACGACGTTGCTTAGATACTAGCGGGAGCGACTTCACTACCTCGTTGAGAAGACCTGACGTTCGCTAATAAATATGGCAGAGATTTTGGGAGTCGCAGCAGCAGTTACCCAATTTCTAGACATCGCACTCCGACTCTCTAGTCAGCTCGGTAACCTATACCACGACCTACGCAACGTGCCGGGCCAACTCCAGCAGCTAAAATCCGACATCGACCAGCAGATAGGAATAGCCAAGGATATACAGTCTAGCCATGCTACCTTTTGGAATGATCCCCCGGTACTCGCCGCAGCCAAAACACGCATTGATGCGACACTTACAGATTATATGCTTGGCATGGAGCAAATTCTGCATCTTCTCGAATCGATTACTAGTGATGATTCCCAGGGACGACTTCAACGAAGCTGGAATACCATCCGTGCTGTGCATAAACGCGCGGAAATTTTATCACTGTGTGACGCTCTAGAGAGAAAGAAAAGCAGCATAATGATGTGGCTATGTAATGCAAATGTGTACGTTAGCCCTGGAACCACGGCAGAGCTGTGCTGCGCTGAACTGAACAACTGAACAGCGAATTGACATTCAAAACCAAACATCTCGTAGAGCAGGTACACCTGAAAATGGACCAAACATTGCAACAGACGCAGCAAATTCCAGGGATTTCTATGAAGGTGGACCAGCTCATTGTGGCTGTGGCAAGTGCTGGGGAACAGGTTCGAGCTCTGTCGGAGCAATGGCGGGAACTGGCACCCACGGTATATACATCTAACGTGAGGCAGAACTGGGAGTCATTAGCTGCTGACATGGGGTTACTAGTTTCACCAATTCCGAGACATTATGCAGAATAATCCTCATATACTGAATTCAATTCTTCAGGTGAGCGCCAGTACATCAAGCCAGCGTCCTTCAGTGCACGGTGCACATAAATCTGCCATAACGCCGTACCCATCTCGGAATGTCGCTCCTGCAGGAGATATATTCCCTGGCCATAACACAGCCAGAAAGGCTTTGACTCGCTGCACGTGCAGAGATATCAGCCAGACAACGAACATGCAGCTTTCATCTGTTCTTCTGTTCAGAAGGGTATTCAGACGCCATCATTACCGCCAGTGTCCGAAGTCAAAATCTTCAGAAGAAAGCCTGGAGTTCCTGATGAAGATCATCCCGCCAACCTGGCTTCTATCTCATACAATTCATTTAGGATTTTCTCTTCACTACTGGAATTCACGAAGCTCGTGGAAAATATCTCCAATTATTGTTGGCACTACAAGGCTGGTGGACCCAACCAAGTCGCCTGCCTTTCGCGCTATCGAACAAATATCAAGTATCAAATACCTAGAGCAGGGCATCCAGGCGGCACGGGTAACGGCTATGGAAAAGACATTAAGAGATATACTTGGGCACTCTCAGGCTTCAGTTCTTGACGAAGATACTAATGGCTACACCCTGCTTTATGTACGTAACTTTTGTCTCTTATCCCATCTTATCTCGATATCATTCTGACCTGCGTTGGATTATTTATAGAAAGTACTTGAAGCGTATGTTTGGCAGAGGTTTTCTGCTACAAGGATCTCGGCTGGGGATGAATTCCTCTCTTTGATTCAGTTTCTCCTAGACAGCGGGTCGAATCCCAACGTTCATTACCAGGGTGGCTCGAATCCAAGCCTTCATATAGTAGAAGAGGGCGGCACAGCAATGGATATATTTGCTGACCAAATTATGTGTCCGGACAGGACGTACAAAAGGGATTTTCTTATAGATCCTTTGGTCTATGAGAGTCTCGTCAATAGCGATGCGCATTTTTCGCGGCCTGTTCTCACTTATACCGAGTATCATCCTCATTACTATTTCGACCATTTTACGCTCGAGATGGAGGGGCTAATGCTGTTGGAGGAACAAACAGAAGGTATTCAATTGCGTCAACTAGTCCTGAAATAAGTCATGCTAACTCAACTCGCGTCCGCCTAGTGTGCGATATGAACGATCTATCCATCTCCATCCTGCGACGTTCAGAGGAAGGTTTCAGTCGAGCCTTGCGAAAAGACGACGCAAATCAGCCCTTTCGTCCGAATGGACTGACTCCTATACACCTCGCTACCTACTGGCCGTGGGCCCTAAAGCAACTTATTGAGGTGGGGGCCGATATTAACCGCGGGGATAATAATGGCCGTCGCCCTATACACTTAGCTGTAGCGTGCCGTCAAGCCGCCTCTGTAGACGCATTGCTCCAGGCTGATTGTTCGATTTTTACCCCAGACTATTCGCGCAGTCTACTTCAGGAATGCTTAGTACAAGGCCCCGAGTTTTATCACGTCGCTAATTGGATTATTACTGCTCTAATCGACCGACATACGCGTCTGCGAGACCTTGCACTCTCAATATTACCACCAGAGTCAACCCTTAGAGAACAGATAAACAGCGAAACGATATCCGAGATCCAGGCACCCGAAATATTCAATTTATTGTCTGAGATGAACTATCCTGTATCATCGTCTCTTGAAGTCAATCGCAATGGAAAGGGGGTATACGACATGGCTGATTCCCGCGAGAAAGTCCATCTGACGCCACTCCTCGCAGACAAGCTTTGGGAGGGTGGATTCCATCGCGTCGACGAATTCTCTCCCGACGGCCTTACCCCACTATTGCAAAGCTGGTTCATCGCAGACTTTGATATGGTTTCCTGGTTTATCAGCAAAGGCGCATCTCCATACGCGAGACATCGCGATGGCTCCATCTCAGGGCTCCATCTGTATGCTGCAAGAATCCATCGTTCCGGCGCGCATTTCCGGCGCAGTTCAAAGGTCCCCATCAGTCCACAGCACTGGAACCAGTTGGCAAGTTGCGAAAATATATGGCATGATTCATGTAATTGCCTCTGCTCAAGAAATGGATGCACGCCAATATCAACGGTAATCAAAAATGGTTTCTTACGGCTAGGTTACATCGATATATCCTCGCTAAATCTAAGCAAAGGACTGAGCTATGTCGACATACTGGAGAACCTTGTAATATTACAGGAGAAGATGCTCTACCAGCCTGAGAGCGATCCGCGCCACGTTCAACAGCTTCTGGAGGCTCTTGCCTTTGACAGGCTGGGTTTTCCGCATACCTGCTGTCACATTGGTCAGAGGGGACAGCTGGAGAAAATGTGGTCTGACGAATTACCAACGGAAAACCAGTCATCATTTACGCCTGAAGAAGTGTTCCGCCAGCGTTTGGACGAGTATGCCATTAAAATGACCAGGTGCAGGTGTTCTACGCCACAGAAGCCTGTATGCGCTGTTTATCGTGAGACTTGTGGGACATCGGATGAACAGGAATCCAATTTGACTGACAAAAGATTGCTGCGGGACTCGGCATTTGAAGAGTCTGGATAACGACATATGTAGTATGGCCCTGTTCAAGGGACGTCCAAGGCCCAAACATTAGCTCCCGCCACAAACAGCTTGGCTTCTGACCTGAAGGCTCCGGCGGGGAAGCCCTGAAAGCGTGAGGCTACCTACAGGCCCTGCTTCCGGAGAATAATGCCAACCAATTTAATAGACGCTGAAATTGAACGAGTATCATGCCATAGTTACTCTACTTGCCTTGTGCTTTGGAGTTCAAATAGGATATTATCTGCTCTGTGTATAGAATGTATGGCATTGCTGGTTGGTTCAATATGTCGACTACTCAGAATATGTGAAAAGACCAAAATTACCAGCCTCACCTCAAAGGACTGACCCGATGGGCTTCGTATTCATAACAAATACCGAAAACTCTCAATCTCCAAATCCGTCTTATTCGATAACCCCTGAGCACGCTCCTCCTCTTCCGTCAACTGAGTCGGAGGCCCATACACAGCGTCCCGACGCCGGTTTTCAAAAATGTAGTAGAACAACAGACAAACGAGGAAAAATGCACCAAGTGCTAACCCAGAAACCGCTGCTTTCATTCCAGTCTACACACACCAATCAGCATCTTTCCAAAAACGAAGGGAAAGGAGAAGGAGGAATAACCCACAGGATAAGATGGCTCTTCAGTGTCAATAAAGAGCTGGGGCCCAACAATATTGCCTACACAGTAGGCGACAAAAAGCAACGCGCTAGTGACACTTCGTTTCGTGAATCCAGCAACATTGGAGCTGATCAGGCTTAACGATAGCGGGATATTCACAGCGAATACGGCTCCTAGGGTTAACCCGACCATGCGGCCTGTTTGGTTGTCTTCGTCTAATTGCCAGACGAGAAGCATGCCGATCGTCGAGACGAGGACGTTGAAGATCATCATGATAATTCGAGTTCGGGGCACGACCGTGGCGATTCCGGCGCTTAGAAGGAGGAAGACGACCTGGGCGGCGCCCATGGGCATTTGCATGAGAAGGGAGGTTAGTTGGGAGAAGCCGAAGCTGTTTATAATAATCGATGAGAACTAAAGAGTCGTTAATGATTGGGCTTAATCAAAGTCATGGAGAAGAAGTGGACATACGCTGGTAACTCCTCCGTTCCACAGGTTAATGCAGAAGGTATACAGGATGAGAAACCACGTCTGCGGATCACGGAGAGCCAACCACGCCTGACTCGCCTTAAACTCGCCCGCGTCCATTGTTCCGGTTTTATTTGCAACCGTACGCTGGAGGACAATTGCTTGTTCGTGCTTTGTAAGGAAGACGATCTTCTTCGGGGAATCGGGCAGCAGGAATATCAGCCAAAAGAACATTCCGGCTGTGATAGTTCCTAGAACAAGGAAGAGAAGCTGCCAGCTGTTGACCGCGGAATTTTCGATGGTGCCAATACCGTACGCGACCACTGCGCCGATGATGGTCGAGACGCAGTTACCAAGGAACCAGGCTGCTTGCCTAGAGTGGACCGAACGGTTAGTGATAACAGGTCTCTACTATGGGCGAAAGGAGGATAAAGTTAGTTACCTCGCCGGCTGCTCTTCCCGCTTGTATAGCATTCCAGTAATGAGCGCAAATCCTGGGGCAATGGAAGCTTCCCCAACACCGAGGAAGAACCGAGCCGCGCACAAGCCCCCAAATGTCGTTGCTGCAGCATGACACATCAAGACTCCTCCCCAAACAAGGACTGTCGTACTAATGTATTTGCCAATGGGTAGGCGAACCATAAGATAACTGCTTGGCCAGCTCCAAGCGAGGTATCCGAAGTAGAAGATTGCAGAAGCCCAAGAATAATCGGAGCCTTGGAGGTTCTACCTTTGTTAGATGATATATGCACGTTGTGGCAAGAACGTACCAGGTCCTCTCGTAGACCGAACAAGGTTGCTTGACTAAGTGCCAACTTGTCCATATATTGCATCATGTAGCAGAGACCCATCATGGGAATCAGTCTGCTGCTGTCAGCTTTATTCTACAGGAATTAGGGCAATTCAACCAACATCATATCCAATTTCCAGAGAACACGGCGTTCTTCCTCCGGTGTTGTGGCCACCTCCATCATATGCCCGATTTCATCATCTCGGGTACTGAATGCTTCGAGCTTCTGCTTTCCATCTCCCATATGATCAAGGGGTGACGAATCTTGTTTGATACTGTTTGATCGGTTCTCCATGGTTGTTATGCTTGTTTGAAATGTTCCAGGTGCTGAAGAAGATGCCCTGGAGATCGCTGGTCTTTAACCGCGGAATTGATTCACAGTGCGCAGAAGTAATCGGCAGTTAACATTAGAACGACAACCGTCTGGGCCGCGGAAAATGGAGTGATTGGTAAACCAAGAGCTCTGATGACGCTGCAACTGAGATAACGGTAAATGACAGATAACAGCGGATGCTTCAGAACTCAATCCCAACAAATAAGTCATAGATGAGCGATAACCTATCAGGGGTCTCGGCAGTTCATCCAATCGAAGCTGCGGCTCGGCAAAGTCAAACCAAACGCCACTGGATCAACAGGACATGATTGGTCAAACCCCGCAAGTTGATTATCTGGGGAATTTACTTCTCCAACTCTCCACTGCTTCGGATCATCATCATGACCCCAATTACGCAGCCTGTGCGATACAGTCCAAGATATCAGGGATCTCTGCTCCACCCCTCTTAGACCCCTTATCTGCCGAGCATATTACCGATTGTCTATAGTTAATTCTCTTGCTGAACCAGTGCGCCCATATAAGTGTGGGATACTATAATAAGTTCCCATAATCACACACCCTTGGCTCATTTCCTGCAACAACTACACCCGCCTTATCAACATTACCATGACTATCACACATCCAAGCATTGAGCAGGTCAAGGCATCCATTGATCTGGCCTTGGAGTCCGCAAATGCATCTTTACGTGACCTAAACAACAATGTGCACCCCTCCCTCCCAACAATCTAGTTCTCCATTCTAACCTAACACAAAATCAGATCTGGTGCAACCCGGAAACCGCATACCAAGAACACTTCGCCCATGACACAATCTGTACGTTCCTTTCAGCCAAAGGCTTCGCCGTCACCCGGCATGCATACGGCCTTGCCACCTCCTTCGAAGCAACAAGTGGTTCCGGAGGCCGCCTGATCAACTTCAATGCCGAGTACGACGCGCTTCCGGATATAGGTCATGCTTGTGGTCATAACCTTATAACTACGAGCAGCGTTGCGGCATTTCTAGCGCTCTCGGCTGTGTTGGGAGAATATGGTATCCCCGGTCGGACGCAGCTGCTTGGGACGCCAGCGGAGGAAAATGGGGGTGGGAAGGCGAAGCTTATTGAGGCTAGGGCTTATAAGGGTGTTGATGTGTCACTGATGGCGTATGTTTATCTTCCCCCCAATTCTTAATGGAAATTGGGTAACTAACTAACTCATTCAAGTCACGCAGGGCCGAAAGAGCTCTTCCCGGGCGTCGTAATAGACGGATGCGCCGGTGTATTGATGAACGCCCGGAAAGAGATTCATTGCGAATATACAGGGAGAAGCGCGCACGCTGGAGGGAATCCATGGGAGGGAATAAATGCGCTGGACGCCTTAGTAACCTCCTACAACAACGTCGCTGTATTGCGGCAGCAATTGAAGCCCGATGAACGGGTTCATTGCGCGTTCTTGGATACCCCTAGCGTGGCGAACATCATCCCTGCCTATACGAAGGCGTACTGGCAGGTCCGCAGCCCAACATTGAAGGGGCTGGATAGGTTGATGGCCAAGGTGCGGGGCTGTATTGAGGCTGGGGCCTTGGCGACGGGGTGTCAGGTTGGTATTGTTGAGTATGGATCTCATCCGAAGTAATTTGTTGGTTATGAGCTAATGATGCATCAATAGGAAGGAAATGTATGCGGACATTAAGCTCAATGACACGCTCTGTGGCCTGTA
Source organism: Aspergillus kassunensis (assembly GCA_027569205.1). NCBI lineage: Eukaryota > Fungi > Ascomycota > Eurotiomycetes > Eurotiales > Aspergillaceae > Aspergillus > Aspergillus kassunensis. The sequence continues at coordinate 234,374 of JAPDEQ010000014.1, read as the reverse complement.
CCAAAGATACATGGGGATGTACGACCGAAATGTCCTGAAAAACCACGATAAGATCCTAACAGGGTCATCCGATATTGGTATAGTCTTTTCCAACCCCTAAATTTAATGCCACTGACAGTGCGCTGACTGACCCTGGTAGGGAATGTCAGTTACATTATGCCTACGCTACACACCATGTTTGCGATTCCGGCACCGGACGGTTCGTTCCCTCATCACCCTTCCTTTGCTTCTGCCGCCGGCAGCGATGCTGCGCATGGCGAGGCGATTGTGGTAGGCAAGACTTTGGCTTTGGTTGGGTGGGATATGGTCACGAATGATCTCTTGTTTGAGCAGGCGAAGGATCGGTGGAGGGAAAGTCTAAAGAAATAACGGCAACCCCTTTTTGGAGATGCTTCTTAAAGAATTTAGATATCCACAATTTATCACATGAGTTTACCATGAATTCCAAGTGGACATGGTCCAATTTTGTGCGTGGTTGTTTGGTTTTCATGTTTCTGCGGAGTAGGGACACTTGCTCCCCTTTTTAGGTCAGCCTCTCCATGGTGTTTGAATAAACCTGACTAGTTTGTCATAGACATCTACATTTTTAGCGACGAGGTTCCTGTTCCTCGATTCCCCATACACACACATTTGCGTCGTATCGGAACTTTTCTACCAATATGGCGTTGTCTATAGAGGCTGGGATTGGTTGGCGTTTCGCAGAGGAAGTTCATATGTATGGTATAAGAGTTGCTTCAGAGAGCTCTTCGGGCCTTGGTAAGGAAGTTCCAACACATCCAGTTTGGAGAGGCTGAAGTTTGTATATCTTGAAGATGGTAGGTCTTTCTCAGTATTCTTTTATCCTGGCTAACGTCCGGTGCTTCATCTAATCCTTGTCACCCTGCTTCATTTTTGTTACCTTTATAAATAGAGCCCTATGAAGGCCCTTGTACCGGTCTTGCCAGTAGCGCCAGAAATCTCCGTCCTCGTTGTTCTGATTGCAAGGTAAAGGTTGATCAAAAGCGAAGGCCGGAGTGGGTTCCTCATGTATCGAGGTTGTTGATCAAGATACATATCTACGTGGATACCCAGCCTCTTATGCTCCCGACGAGCCGGATCAACTAGTTCAGAGCTTATTCAAATCCACGAAGCCTCCCTAATTATAGCGGAAACTATGAAGAAGTTTAACATGTCATATTGATAACGATATACACGGGTTAAGAAACCAAATAACTCTCCAACTTAGTTTCCGGGATTGCGCGTCGGAGAGGTCGGTAGGTATTGAAGTGACGCTGGGCTATGTTCACCATATTAGTGGTGAGGCCTTCAAGCCTGTCTCACTGTTGCAGGTCACGGCAAGTGTTCTGGAAACAGTGTTTGTCCAGGTCCACTACACAGGACTGAATATCTCTTGACCTTCAGCAGATTTAATGATAGGCTTGAATTTATTCTAAGCACCGTGCTTACAATAGAATCTGTGTTAGCTGTGAGAAACTAGGGTCCGTTGTCTGATGTTCCTGAAGGTGATAGAACCAGAAGAAGATATATAAGGGAGAGAAGACACTGGGGGTAGAGATCAGAAGTATCAATCCTTACGCAGTTAATCAAGAGCCTATCAATTTAAAGGCATCCGCTCCTTAGTAGGCTAAGTGTGTCCAGCCGATACAGACGCGCCCTGCTCTCCTTCCCCTGTGCATTCTTTAAGGAATATCACATCAATGCTCTGGTGGTGGGACCCTCGAGTGAGCAGGAATCTGTAACTAACCCAGACTGTTTACAACTCTTCATCCTCATCTTCAATCCTATCTATCTCCTTTATGATTGATTTCATAGAAAACTTGTTATAATAAGGGTTTGTTGGGCGTGGAAGGCGAACCCTTGGAATTTTGGCTGGTGCTGAGATGGAAGGTCTTGAAATCTGTGGCGCCGAAGTGCGGGGTGCAGAGGCCCAGGGAGTTGGGGTTGCAATCGGGGGCGACGGTTGGAATCTGTGCTTGTTATATGAAGGGTTTGTTGAGCGTGGAAGCATAACCCTTGGAATTTTGGCTGGTGCTGGGATGGAAGGTGTTGAACGGGGTGCAGAGGCCCGGGAAGTTGGGGTTGAGGTCGGAGGCGACGGTTGGAATCTCTGCTCAGGCGCGCGCCGCCGAGAGGAAGGTGTTTTAATCTTCCTGTTCGCGAGTTGAGCCTCTGACGCGGGCCGTGCTTCTAAATCGTCTGAATCCACCGATCGAAATTCTTTCGGAAGGCCGAATTGCAAAAACTGCGGAAAACTGAAACCTTTCTAGTGTAGGTCAGTAACACATCCATAAGTAATTATTATTAGTAAAGACGTACTTCAGGATCGAATAGCTTCGGAGCCTCAGGCCGCATGGGCCTCAGATCGTCTAGAAACTGTTCCGGAAGGTCTATTCGCCCTTGTACAATATCAGATGCCGGTGCCCTCGCCACCCATATGTCCAGCGCAAGCCGGCGAATAGCAGAGCCCGGATCGGAATGGAAATAAGCGTGTACAACAGCACCCGGAGACACAAGTCTATCAGACTTGGCGTCTAGGAGCACCTTGCAGCTCGTAAAAGCTATATCCCGTAATTCAGGAACCTGGAATTTCTCTGCAAGCGTCCATAACTGGAACAAAAACAGCATTCGAGTTGGTTCTGTTACCATCTCGGCATTGCTAATACTCCCGCAGTATGCCCAAGAGATAAAATCGGCAAAGACGAGTGGTTCATCGTTAGGGAAAACAAGCTCGCGCGATAAGTCGGTACATCGATTTGCTAGCAGGTTGTCGAAGTATGGTGATCGGTCACATAGTAGCTCGATGTGGATATCAAAGGGGGTCTCTGACTCCCCTACGGTGAGGTTCGCGATTCCGCCGGAAAGTGTTATCTCATGGTTAGCAGCAGCTAGGGTCAAAACCTGGTTCTTCGAACCTGAAATCCAGATATTGAGACGTCATTCTGGTCACCCGCGGAGCAGCGTGAGGTAAAAAGTAATGGGGAGAGAAAGTTAAGAAGAATACAAGGCTGGCGCCAGGCATCGTGCTGCCTTATACGTACCTGCTGGGCCCCTGGCGCTTACAGTCTGACTAAACCAAATATCCCTGCAACCACTAGATATTATCTAACTTGTTATAAATAACTGTGCATAATGATATGCAACGTGCCTGCGCCGCCTCCAACATTTGGGGACGGAACTTGTTTCACCATATCTATTGGTTCAGAGGAGTTCTTTCCTTGATTTACTTAGCGCCTTCGCGAAAGGGAAGCTGCGATTTCCAGGAACTGCTTGATAGAAAATGTAGAACACGAACTGCGGCTGAAATATGCACTATTTTATAGATGGAGAGACGTTTTATTATTGTACAATACTTGATGATTACTAAATTCTTCTGTTCTCTAGTTACTCGAACATCGTCTACCACGCAGTATCTGTCGGATGCAAAATTTGTGTTAGTCGTGTTTGCCCCACAACGTAAAACACTCGCATTTTTGAACGTTCTTGATTTCTTAACCTTTAACTATATTACTACTTATTTTATTAATTTTTAAAGCTTTTAAAGTGCCTATATAATCTTATTATACCTTTTAAATATATAAATCTACTAGATCAAGCTACTTATCATATTATTTCTTTTATATCTATTAGTCGCGTCTGACTCGTGTTTGCCTTACTAGTTAATTTAGCGCAAGTTGGAATATCCTTAGGTAGTTTAGAAATCCCTAGTTTAGAAATCCCTAATTTTTTAACCTTTAGCTATATTACTCCTAATTTATTAATTCTAAAGCTTTTAAAGTAATTATATAACTTTATTATACTTTCTAAATATATAAATCTACTTAATTAAGCTTCCATTGCGTTATTAAAAATCAAGAATTTCCAAAAATGCGAGTGTTTTACGTTGCCAAGCAAACACGACTTGACACAAATTTTGCATCCGGCTGATGGCAATTATGAGGCATAGGCGTGGAGCTGCCACTCATCTGCCTGCTGAGCCAACAATTAAGGTCGCAAAGAATTGGTACACAGAATAGTGCTGTGAAATCCAGTGGAAATCAGGGGGCAGAAGGTGCCTGTATCGACTACACCCACGTAGCCTACTAGCGGAGAGCTAGAATATCTGTAGAATAAGTAGAAGTAATAGTTTCTCAAGGCCGATAAGGTACCCACATGCATTTTGTAGTTTACTCTCCTTGCGGCGTTCGTGATAAGCTCGAAACCCCCGCACAGGCTTGTAAAATTTGCCGAGAAGAGAACCAGGGAGGTCGACGGTAGTTGTGTCTCACGGCGGAAGCTTCTCCGGTTAAGGATCCCATCGGCGATTTTCCATCGATATTGGGTCAACCATATGCCTAAAAGACCATAAGTGGCTGATAGTAACGAAAGGAAGAAGCCTCGAGGGCTAGCGGTTCCAGCCTCTTTCTTTGGCGTACGTACACGGTGAAACTTTTCTTATTAATCGACTGGTCTGCGACTAATATCTCTGCGGCGATTTTTGAATGAGCTTCCTATGATTCTCGGATGAAGACCATACAGCGGGCTGGACCGGATAGAATCGCCCTAGAGACACTCGAGGGGAATATTCCTATGTAATAACAAGACTATAACATAGACGCCCGATTCCGAGTTTATTTTTAGCGCAATGCCGACGCTGCGGTGGCTGCTTGTTTACTAAGGTAATATTATTAGCCAGCGCGTGAATACTCCGTAGTAAGCTCTTTATATAGGATAGGAGCACGACTAGCACCTTCTGTAGCGACTATAGTACCCTAGAATGGGTGACTATTGAAGACTATTACTTATCTATAACCTAGTCTCTAGACTTATAATAAATAGCGTCCCTATTGACAGAGATACCGTCCCGATACATGTCACGGACGTTGCCCTAACACCAGGTGTTATTACGGGAATAGTCAACTCGTATAAAGCGCTTGGACTCGAAGTAATAATTATAGAATTATATATTTACACGCTGAATAACACACTCGAAACTAATATCTACGGCGCCGTCGTGAGCGAGGCTCTAGACGAAGGAATCGCTGATAACTATTAGCTTTTAGGGTTTACTAATAAGCACGCCTACACCTGGGTACAGGGCGCAAAGCCGTTGATGTTTGACGAGTGTTATAACCCCAAGAGTAAATTCTACGCCACTCACTCTCCTCTAGTGGAATTCGTCGGTGCGCCTTAGGGATCTCAAGCACCATTGAGCTTCAAGGTGTCAGGGATTGCGATTTACACGACTGAAGTCGCGGTTCCAAGAGTTTGTCCTGTATTTATATAGTCGACACTTCTGAGTACTACAAACTTTCTCAACATCGTATGACTTTAAAAGCCTACTTAGCTATCTTGTCCTTCACGTAGCATATAATTATTTATATTCCCGAGTAACGAGATGTATGCCCTTACTAGTCGTTCCGAGAGCCATGAACCCGGTTAGCTGAGGTTATATGACACTAACGGTGTGACCCCAACTGTGGAGGTCAGTTAGTACCCGCTAGCGGACTTTGGCCGGCTTTCACCACTGCCATTCGCTGTACAGTGTAGAGGTAGTGGGGCGATGGGGCGATGGTATCCCAGGGACCGATTCAGTTTCGTCTCTAAATTGTTGTTGGGGATGCTCTGGTTGTTTGGCAAAAGTGCCTGGAATAATCTTGTTGCCGTAGAGCGGACGCCTGATGAGCATGCGGAGGGCCTGGAGTAGACGTTATTCCGGGTGGGGTTTCTGAAGGATTATGGAGCAGGCAAGTTTGTTCAGGGCTATGCAGGGGATGGGAAGCTCGGGATGGTTGAGCAGGCTGCCATGGAGGAGGCGGAGAATGTGGTGGGAGATAAACCTGGCATTTCAGGTCGTTGATTACTATTATCTCTTTGATTAATGAGCAGAATCTACAAAGACATAAGACACATTTTTGAGGATCAGTATGGAGAAGTTGGATATCCCGCCAGTGCTAGTGCTTATACCTTGATAGTAGACAAGAATAGTCGCCTATACAAGGCACTAAACAGGGCGCTCCTGCCCCGCTAGCGCATTTCGGCATGGCCTGGTATATATTCCGTCGAGTTGAATACTAAGTCCATAACATCATCCATCTTTTCCTCGGACATTATACAGAAACAGTCAAAATGCTTACTGAAACGCTATGCGCATTGTGCGCCGGGCTCCTGGTTTATGCTCTAGCACGCCTGCGATTCGTACGGTTCACACAATATGCGCATCTCCCGGGACCAGCTCCATCCCTTCTATGGGGGCATCTCAAGCTCGTGTTCCAATTGATCAGAGCAGAGCCCGGGAAACACTTTCGTACGTATTCCCTTCAGAGGTGACGTAGGACGACAAAGGGTTATCATCTAACATGAGCCGGTTCACAGAATATGCAGTCCACAATCTAATCAAAAGCCAGACGGACGACACTGGCCTGAGTATGACCAACCTCTCTCGTATAACAGCTGGAGAAGAAGCAGAAAGGATGGCGTGGTACTGATATCTTTGAAAATACAGTGTTTCTCGATTTCCGTCCTGCCTTCCTCCCTGTCGCCATTATTTACTCCCACGACCTAGCTGAGCAGATCAGCAGGGCAACGCCGCAGTTCAAGTATAGCTTGCCCAAGCCACCTCTACAGCACGTCCTTGGACATGTTGTCGGGCGCTATTCATTCCTGATGGCCAATGGGGAGCAATGGAGAGACACGCGCAAGGTGTTTAACGTGGCCTTTGCGCCAAACCATCTGACGAGCTTCATCCCGCCAATTCTCGATAAGGTCCAGACATTCCTACGAGCGCTGGATGTGCATGCCAGATCCGGGGACGAGTTCAACTTGGGTGAGCGGTGTACACTACTCACATTTGATGTGATCGGTGAGTGCGAGCTGAATGATGGAATACTAGGTTACTAGCATTTTTTGACTATGTCGCAGGGCGAGTAATCCTCAATATCGACCTAAAGAGCCAAGGAGACGAATCGGAGCAGCATGACGTCGTCCGCTGCTTTTTAGAGCTCCTTAAGGAACTCCCATCATTCCCACAGTTCCAGTGGCTGCTTAGTCCCCGCAAATACCGCCAACGGATGGCGGTTACAAGAAGGATTGATACATCACTGCAGTCGATCATCCAAGATAAATTCGATAAGCTTCACGGCGACAAGCCTGCAACATCCGACCAAAGTGCGCTGTCACTGGCGCTAGAGGGCGTTGAGTTATTAACCCCCCAGACAATCCAGACAAGTATCGACTCGATGCGCACATTCTTGTTTGCTGGGTACGAGACAACCTCTGTATTACTGCAGTGGGCTCTCTACGAGCTGTCCCGGACACCCCGTGCGCTGGCATCGCTGCGTAACGAGCTAGACCATGTTCTAGGGCCACACGCCGACCCAGGCGCCACAGCAGACGCGATCATAACGAGCGAAGCAAAGCTCCGTCAATCGGTCTATCTATCGGCCGTTATAAAGGAAACGCTCCGCCTGCACCCACCGGCAGGCAGCTCTCGCTTTGTCGCCCCTGGAAGCGGCTTCAAATTACAAACCCCACAGGGCCCCCTGTGCGTCGACGGAGCGGCCCTCATCATCAACCATTTCTCGACCCAGCGCGACCCGACCGTCTACGGGGACTCGGCGGAGGCTTGGGTCCCGGAGCGCTGGCTGCAGGGCGAGGGAGGATTCGCTGCCGGTGCCTGGCGGCCGTTTGAGCGCGGGCCGCGCGGGTGCATTGGCCAGGAACTGGCGATGCTGGAAGCGAAGCTTGTGCTCGCGATGGCGGTGCGACGGTACGATTTTGTCAAGGTTGGGCTTGGAGCGACCGGGCCACTGGACGAGGTTGATGAGTACGGGCAGTGCCTAAGCACGGAGCCATTGTACGATGTGAGTCCTCTGAAGTTTTCTATTCCCGTATTGTGTCCAACGGCTAATCATCGGTAGGAGTACAACATGTCGGCTAAACCGGTGGATGGGACACGAATGAGGGTGAAATTTCACGAGAGTAATAACTAGTAATAATTAGTTCAGTTGACTAGTTCTGTTCTCGGACAAGTCTACTCCGATCCACAGCTCAGCTGTAGCCTGTTGCTGGCCTTAACCTCTCCTCATTTTTTTCTCTCGAAGTGATATGAAATGCTCAGGCAGGTGGCCTGCTAAGGAACGATGCCTTTATAATTTTCTCCTCTATCCTCTCTCATATCTCTTCCTTTTGGTCCTATCACCTTCCATCGTCACAGCCAAGCCTCTCTAGCCCAAGCCACTGGCGTAGAATTCCCATCATGCCTGCAGACAACCCGACGGCCACAGTCCAAAAGTATACAGCGGAGGCGTGCTTCGGGTGCAAGATCAAGAAACGGAGATGCGACAAGGAGTTGCCAGCTTGCTCGCGGTGCAGGAGGTAAGCAGCACTTATTTACGACTTCACACTTTGACGGAGTTAAGAGCTAAACCTGGCTTTCTCTCCCTTCTAGTGTAGACCAGCAGTGCTTGTACGGAAGCAGTGCCGATGGGGTCTATGGCAAAATTGTGCCGTTCACTAATAGCAATGTCGGGTACGCACCTGAACACCACCCAACGCATGTAGGCCTACCAAGGAGCTTTTACTGAGATAGTTCCAGTTCCAATCATCTCTCGCATAAGCCGGAACATGCATCTCCGCCTACATCAACATTGGGATCGTGTCGTCGGTGCAACAGATTAAGGAAAAGATGCGATAGGGCTTTTCCATCTTGTTCACGGTGCAAAGGGTATGTTCACTACAGTCCAAAATGTAGTTAGTATATTGATTCACCCTAGGCCCGACGCACCCTGTGTCTACGAAAAATGGCAGCGACGATGCCTATTAAGCTCTCAGCACCTGTTCTCCCTTGATGTACCCCCCATAAGCATCGTCCCGCTGAAGCTGCCGTACCCAGTCGAACCAAAGCCGTACATTGCATCGCTTGTGTGCTCTTGTATGTATGAGGCCGCCATTCGAACTATCTGACCTGAACTTGTCTAATACCTTAGGCCACAGTCCAAGAGCGCATGGGCCTGTCAACATTGGCGGTGGAAGTTGACAGCCTTGCCCACCACCTGCGCTCCTCGTGGATCCGGCACGCCCTGGCCGATCCATGTTTGTTTCACGCCACGCTGTACGCAGCGTCCGCGCAGCTAGACGCCCTCCGCGCAACAACTGCGGCGAGGAGCGCAACTCCTCCAAACCCCGTTACTCTCTACCACCAAACCAAGACAATCGCGGCAGTAAACGTCAGAATCGCATCTGGGGATGTACTGGACGATTCGACTATCGCCTCTGTCCTGCTGCTACTTATCACAGGCTCTTTACAGAAGGACGATGGGCCACAGAGATCCATCGACTAGGACTGCTCCGCATGGTCGCGATAAAGGGCGGGCTGGAGAAGCTGGGATTCGATGGCTTTCTAGCGCGCATGATCCAGATGTAAGTCGAGCCGAGTCGTGCACTGAGTTTAGAGCTAGTGGGGTAACCGGCATCTTTTAGGAATATGGTCCTTCCGGCGGTGGTCTTCGACCAGCTAGATGCCTTTGCCGTTGATGGCATGTCCTCGTCGGCAGCTTCAAGCAATCTACCTACTCTGACGCTGAAGAGGCTGGGCCAAAGCACAAGCGGCAATGCGTCTGTCAGGTTCCGCATGACGGCGATTTTCGCATATATATGGGAACTGCTGCTGGCGGTTGATGGCGGGGGAGATGGGAATGGCAATCATGAGCACCGGTTTGACTTTGCCACGGCGCGGTCCATACTCGGGAGTGATGAATGGCCGTGGAGTGATGACTACTTATCCGACCTGTCCAAGAGTGAAGCTGCAATGGTGAGGGCATGTCAGGTATCATTGAAGATCCTGCGGTATCTGCTAGATGACCGGCTACCCCCGCCTCAAGGGACAGAAAGACTAATCACGATGGTGGAGGAGATGAAGTCGCATATCTCTGCCAGCGACTCAGCGTCCTGGCTTCGGTACGCCCCACACGCAAATCTCTGGGTTATAACACTTGGTATGGCCGTTTCGGAAGACGTTCAGGGGCGGCTCTGGTTCCTCATGCATGAGCGATGCGTGGTTATGTCTATTAAGGCCACGCAGCCGGCGGCCCATGAGATGGTCTGGGCTTGTTATTGCTGGTTGAGGCACCTCATACATGCGCGGCTGCGGTGTGGATTGGACCTGCTTACTCTTAGTACGCCGTATGCGGGATTTTAATTCCAGTACCTAGTTCGCTGTTGGGGATATCACACCAAATGGTGCATCAGCTCTGGCCTTATGCCAGATTCGGTATTTTGTAACCAGGTCTGAAACTGGACGTGCTTCTCTTCTCGCCCAGCGGACCAATTCCTGGTATGATTGTGATCGAACTGCTTAACATGTATGCGAGTCTCGATGGTCTGAAGCCATTCGTGCTTGTATGAAGCCGTATCAGTCGGAACTTGCTGTATCTCGTTAATCACCGGATTTAATCAAATGAAGCGTAGCTGGTCGTGAATAAATCGGATGATTACATTTGGGTCGATGGATTCGGGGATCCTGATGGTTATGCTGCGACTGTGCGAAATACGCCAGTTGATTGCCAGCAGGGTATCAAAACTTTGAACTGAACCATGTTGGAGGCGGAATCTGCGAGTGTCCAGACTCCGGAACCAGGGCCTATGCCCAGCGTCACGCTTCCGGAACGTCCCTAAAACAGGGTCACACTGCATATAACGTTCCCTGGACTCTTCAAATTTCGAGTCCCGCAGCAGTCTTTTGTCAGAATATAGTGACAATATAGGTTGTCAAGACCTCACCTCGAACAAGACTTATATGTGCCCTGTAATAGAGGAGGATGAGAGAATGACTCGTCTCATCAAGGCCAAACAGGCTTCATGAAAAGTATCACTTCCAATTCGTACTTTCTTTACGGCGCCTACTGGTATGATATGTAGCTCAAGGAGTCGAAGAGGATCATAATAAGAAAGAATCCAGGGAGATTATACGATCTTTTGCACGAAGATACTTGAAACATGATAATCAATCCAACCTAACAGTAATATCTAAGAAACAAACTGATCCGTGTGAATGGTTACAAATTACCTATCCGTGGGCTGCGATAAACAAAGCCTTGGTGGCGAACGATGAGAGACAGTGCAAAATAGGAGATTGTAAATGTAAAGTATTTCTATAACAGCCCCGAGATAACAACATACAGCTCTTAATCATAAAGACTAGCGCAAATCCCATCGTCCCGCAGATCCCGACGGCTGCTGGCCTCAACTGGACCGTCGTAAGATGATGGATGAATGCGCCTGATATGCTGCTGTAGATGATCCTTCCGCCCAAATTCTTTGCGACAGCCATTAATCTGGCACGCGTACACGGTAGAACGTAGATGAATGGATCTAATATGACGAATAAGGTCTTGTTCTCGGCGGAAGTAGGTAGAGCTCTGACAGTCCTGCCATCGGCATCGGAACAAGGGCTGGGTTCTTGAGCTGTTATCGATGAGCGTGAGCGAGACGATGAAATGTTGTAAGGGCGCACTCTAATATATGACATACCTGTGCGAATGGGGATCCAACTGAGGGGCAATTGGATTGAGACCCGCATGGTCTCTAGACAAACTCAATGTCGGGTTTCTTAGACCTTGCTGAGCCGTGACTTGCGATGATGGAGCATTGTACCATGTAGGCGGCATGGAGCTGTTGCTGTATCTGCGACCATTATGATGATCGTGTTGCTGGACAGACGATGTCATATTAGAGGACAAATCGGTTATTGTGTGATTCGCTCCGTGAGATAGAGGAAGGGCAGCCGGGGCTTGAGGAGTATACTCGACAGGGCGAGGATGAACGACCGGGGTGTGCCACATTACTGAATGGTCGGCCATGTAGCTGGCTAGGAACGATGGCTGGTCGGGTATCTCTTCAAAGTACTCTGCCGTGAGGTCTATGTCCAGCAAGTACATACCGTCCCCCGAGGTCCCTTGAGGCGTGATTGGCAGCGCCATAACGTGGTAACAAGTCAACCTGGTGGTTCAAGTGGGAACTGGGAAGACAAAGATTCAGGGGCTGAGGGGAAGCAGATGAAGGAGGGAGGTATGTCTACGTTAGTAGGAAAAAATGTTGGGACTTATATACATGGCTTCATACGAAAAGCTGAACTAAAGCACCTTGTCTATCGTATGCATGATCTTCGGGCATACAGGGGAGAAGTGGAGAGCGAGATTTGGACAGGACCAATCACGTTTGGAGGACTGTAGAGCCTGGGCCGAAGGCCCTAATCCCGCCCTGAAAAAGCAATGAGAATCTTTCAGCATGGCCGCCAACACGTCGTGACATTTGCTTTTTCCGTTATTCCACATTTGCCTCAAAGGGGCTAGAGGCATCGACTGGCGAATAAAAGCAACCCCAGATGCAGGATTAATGCACAAAGATTCAGCTGCAGCCAATAGTCGAGGTGTATGAAGAAGTGCCCAGACCCAATGAGACGCCTTCCACAGCCACAGTCTGAGGCGCAAGGCAGGAAGAGTGAAGAGGAAAGAGTGCCTGCCCTGCGTATAAGTTTGACCCATTTCACTCAGTGCTCTTTCCCCCAAACCAAAATTTGTCCTCCTGCAGCATCGCACCTCTGAAACCATGGCTGACGAATGGGAAACACACAGACTCGACATTGAGCGTCTGTACCTAGGCGAGAAGAAGACTTTAGCTGTGGTTAGGGATTACATGTCCGCAAACGGCTTCGTGAAGAGGCCAGAATATCACAATCAGGAATAACTATCACTGCTGACAAAAGAATAGCAAGTCGCAATACGAACGCCAATTTAAAAAATGGGGTTTTCGAAAGAACTTGACGCTACCAAGAGAGGTGGATTGGGGCTTCATTAACAGAAGGGTCGAAAAGAGAAAGCGACTGTGGAGCAAGGAAAGCGAAGCTATCATCTGCGGAGAACTGTGTCCTCCTGAGAAGCTCAGAAAAACGTTGCGGGGAAAGGGATTTGTCTCGACTCTCGAGCGGTTGCGCCTCGCAGGTGGTAGGTCGTCTCCATTCCCGATCATTACTGTTGGACGGGGCTAATACACCCCGAGTTCCCTCTCCACCGACCCCTAAGGACATTTTTATTCGAACACCAGCATCCCCCCGGGCGCGTCCATGCTTCGACCCCCTGGCGGGCTTTATGAGATTTACGTGGAGCCCAACGCTCCCATGGCTTCGATTTTGCAAACTCACCCAGCCGGAAATTGGCCACGGTATGTACATTGCGAAACGTAACCTCGCGAATCTAAGAGAGTCTGTTCTGATTACGGTGCTATAGAATCGTCAGTTCTGTCCCCCGTAACTCAGCCTCCATGGTCGCGCGAGATCGCCACTCAGTCTAATACGGCGAAGGCAGAGCTCATGCAGCGGTTAGGATGGATCGTTCCTTGGACCAGTCCGCCGTCTCCGCTAGACGCGAGCATTAGTTCTCGACTCAGCGCGACCTTGAGTGTTCTAATGCCGGAAGAGTTCGAGGGGCAACACCAGGCTCTTGTGATAAACCGCTTTATTCTGGAACTTTTTATGCTTTCAAACAATCTATCCTTGCACGATACTGGATACCGCTCTAAGGATGCCATGCAGTCCCAAGATCAGCGCATAATCCGCATGTTTCGGGGCCTCGGTGACAGGAAAATGAAAGACTTTACGCTGTTAGTAAACACGGAAGACCCAACAAGCCAGGCAATAGCAGAGAAGCTATTTGCAAGTGCAGTACGCCTAGCAGATGTTGGAGTTGCTAAGACGATGCTTAACGCCGGTATCAATCCAAATAACATCATCCAAACCATCAACAGCCCTGTCACACCTCTGGCGTGGGCGGCACATGTTGCAGACAACCACCATTTAAAGCTCCTACAAGCTCTCTTATTCCACGGTGCTGAGGTAAACATGATACATGGAGATGTCACTGCCATATTGCGTGCGATCCGCGTCAACAATCATATGGCAATTAACATCCTCCTGCGACGCGGAGCAACTGTTACGCTAAGCGACCTTGCAGAGGCCACAAGCACAGTTGACCTAAAGCTCTTTAAAAAGTTGCTGAAATCCTGCAACAACCCCGTTGGACTATATGCTGAACGTCTTGGCGGTTTTTATGCGCGCGAAGGGTTTAGCACACTACTCGGAGCAGCAGCAAAGTCCGGCAAACTCGATTTCGTCAGATTCATCCTACAGACGTACCCTACTCTCGTGAGCCCCGACCGAAACACGAATATGGGACCTTATCTTTCTCCCATCGAGTTGGCCATCAGCATGAACCACACAAAATGCATCGAACCACTAATCCTCGCCGGTGTCAACATTGATGGGTGTCATGAGATATATAGAAAGCAGTACAACCTGGAGGCCTTGAGGATTCGCCTCAATTCCGGCGCTAGAATTGACCGGCCATTGTCATACGAATGCTCAACATCGGCGCTTTCTGCTGTAATCCACTGGGATTTCGATGATGTCGGCCAAACTATGGGAATGGAACATATACAAGTAATCGACGAACTGATTCTCCAAGGCGCACAATTTTTCAACCCCGGTATAACGGCCCTTGGAGAAGCGATCTGGACTGGAAATATCTTAATCATTGACCGGTTGTTGTCTGCTGGAGCTTCCAGGCTAGGCAAAGTGTTCTATGGTATCCGATCAATGGAGACTGCACAATACCTGGATAGGAAAGGATTCTTACAAAACATGCTTGATGAATCAGGAATTGACCTGGTAATAACGGCAATGTCTCACGGATACTTGAGTATAGCCCAGTGGCTTATGCATCGAATGGCTCTTGATACCATGGATTCTGGGTTTGGGGAAAGTGTTGATCTATTGGATGCAGCAGCTGGACTAGGCGACCTCTTTTTGGTGGAAACTCTTCTGAACTCAGGGGCCAAGGTGACCGAGGAACGGCTTATTCAAGCCCTCTATGGTATTGATAGACAAAATGGCAACAATCTTGTGCTACGGCGCCTGATTCGAGATTTTCGCGGGCGTGCTCCAACTGCCGTGGCATATGCCGCCTTCATCGGCCGAGCTGACTCTCTGAAGTTGTTACTCGAGGCCAGCATATGTCCTGAGGGTACGCCTAGCCTGCCCCGGGACGGCTGGCACCGGACTGATCCAGATTACCCAGACGATCAAATTCAAGGATTTGGCTGCCCTGTCTACGAGCCACAGTCAGCTCTTGAGCTGGCAGTCGGCGGGAGAAGTGAGCTGTGTTTGGATGTTTTAATCCAGTCCTACCCTTGGAGTAGAACAGTGATTGGTCGAGCGATGGCATTTGCAATTCAGCAGGGGGAGATGCAGATGGCTGAAAAGCTGTATCAACTTGAGCCGAATATGAGTGAAGAGGCATCAATTTATACAGACTCGCTGGAGGTATACAAGGAGGATGAGGTTGGTTATGACGAAATTGAATCCTTTAACCCTCTCCAGGCTGCGGCAATGACGCAGCACGTTACCCTCGTTCGGAGGTTGGTCGAAGTGAATGGAGTTGACGTTAACCACCCAGCGGCAGGCGCCTGGGGCCGTACAGCGTTGCAGCACGCCGTTGAAAACGGGAACCTGGAGTTGATGGATTTCCTTATCGGTCATGGCGCGAATATCGACGCGGAACCTGCTTCCTTCGGAGGTGCCACAGCGTTACAACTCGCGGCTATCAAAGGCTACTATGGTATAGCTCGGAAGTTGATAGACCTCAAGGCCAATGTCAACGCCCCAGGCGCGGAAGAGGAGGGAAGAACGGCTCTGGAAGGTGGGGCAGAGCATGGTCGGATCGAAATCATTCAGCTCCTCCTGGAAAACGGTGCCTTAGTAGTTGCCGACGATGGCAGCAATCAGTTCGTGAACGCCGTCCGGCGAGCGAGAGATGAGGGTCACTACGCTGTTGTGAAGCTGATTGAGTCATTCGACCCGAATTACACAAATGTATCTGACATTGCTGAAATCTCGGAAGACGAAGATGATGAAAATACAGATAATACCAGCAGCGACCAAGACTCTATCTCGCAAGACTACAGTGATGAAGTTGCAGATAAAGCCGGTGACAACCAAGACTACACGGTCGACCAGACGGCTCGCGGTACGTCGACGACAGAGGAATGGAAACGCTGGGTAGACTGGTCTGCGAGCTGAGCGAGCGAAGGAGGCGGTCAAAAAACTCGAAAGGCTCCTATGAGCACGCCGTGAGTCGCGTCATGATACATCAAGCAGCACTTACCGCATCGGGCCTGTATAGGATTGTCATCCCGAAGCTGCTGGAACAACACACAGACTGATCAGAATTCCACCCCTATGTCCATCCAGCCTGAAACAGCTCTTTCGCAATATAAATACCGCCTCTGTCCTACCTGACTCATTTGTTCACCAAGTTCCAAAGCAAGCGTCCTAGTTTAATAAAATTGGTTTCATTCTTATCAGCTGGGCGATTGCAGGGTCTATTCAATTGGCCTCTTAACATACCTTCATTAGCGCCAGGATGACTTTTAGTGCGTATCTAGTCTCTAAATATTACCTTTCGATCTGGCACGGTTTGGGTACGAGTGCCAATTCGCGAAATATATATTCGGCATGGTCTGATACGACCCACCAAGCAATGTTGTCTCTATAGACAGGATACCAGATAACAACAACCAATATCCTTCAGGATTCTCAGTCAGTTCGGAGCCATGATGAAATTGAAACTTCTCAACGGCATATGTTTGCCTGGGTTACGGCATGTCAACATGCCGCTTTACGCGCAGCACCTCCTTCGGAAATGAATCTTAACCCCCTGTCTGCGATAAACCTCGTAATGGAAGCGGTCATGCGCCTTTGCAACCGAGAAAATATTTAAACGTTCTTCGAGTTCTGCCTGAGTAGATAGTAGATAATACTACACTCCTCTATGGCACTACGCACCAGACCCGCTGGACGGGTTGGGGCGGGCCGGACCGCAGTTCATTTCTGGATGCAGTACTCCGTGATTCCGTATATGTTTTTTTTTTTTTTTTCGTAAACCCCAGAAACTGGTGTCCGAGAGTGATTATCATGCGATTATAGTGAAGAAAATCTATGCGCAACTTTGGCGACCCTAATTAGTGATCGTGGAGGTTATAAAATTAGACTTAGGCAGCTACTCAAGGCGATTTGCGTTCAAATTTACGGGATTTGATTACGCCATGCGTCCAAAGTATCCCCTTAACAATGTGGTAATCGGAATTTCAGCCAGAAAATCCGAACCATGTACTTGAAGAGATTCAGTGTATATCATAGTTACGTGGGAAGCCTACAACATATTCCGTATACCGTTTTGAGCCATGACATAGAGACATTTTATGTAGATAAATCGTTCATAATACTACGCATATAGACTAGAAGATCTTCGACATTGTGTTGTTACCCTCTCTCTCCATATCCCTTTACTGCTTTACCGACGGGTAATTCAAACTGTGGCCCCTCACTCCTTGCTATCCGGAAGTCTGTGCGGAAGATGCGCGCTCCGAACACGTGGAACAGCCAGTGCTCCCTTCAAGACTAACTTCTATTTCAGCTTCAGCTGCATCGTTTAGGGCAGCCATGGGGAATATGCGGCCAGTGACGTGATCAAATGTATGTGTCTCTAAGCTGGAGCGTGAGAAGCCGGGACTCGGAGCAAACGGATTTGAGCAGGACTTATCTCACCTAATGATTTACCGTTCTTTGAAAAGTGAGCTATCCCTCGTACTGGATCGATACAACAGCCTATAATGTCGCCGGTACCATACAGTTCGCCTGAATTGTCGTTGCCGACAGTATGACCATCGTGATATATCCAGCCGTTGTCACCATGGTAGCCCCAAGAAAACCGCTCCCAGCCCAGATGTTTCTCTAGGCTGGATTTTTGGTGGCCAAAGCCTATGCTGATAGCACTATAGAGGAAAACCAGCACGGTCAGAATAAGATCCATTTCCTTACCTTCTTATGTTCTTGTCTTCCCAAAGTCAAAAGTGCTTGCTAGGAGTGAAGACTTACCCGCCATTACTAGGGCCACTAATGACATTTATTTCGAAATAGAACTTCCGAACTTGCGGTATTGGGTGGTTTGCTCGAACTGCCCCAATCCTCCAACGAAATCGAGGCAATGATGCTGGAGATTATCAGCGCTGGCTCGGATCGTTAGCAAGATCTGATGATCAATACGCACAATCTTCGAACCAAATTTTGGTGGGAATGTTTTCAGTATCCAATTTCAAATATGGTCCTATAGAATCCTGGTCCCAACGATCCGGTGGAAGGAGTTTAGACTCGACTACTTGTTCAGACGAAGCAGTGACTGTCCTGAGGGACCAACCATGTTTGTCTTCTCTCTCTGGATCAGCGCCACAGTCAATGAGGGATTTTGCAAGGAAAGAATCGTCGGCATCCATTGCAGCTTCAAAAAGGCGTTGGTTGGTAGGGTCCAAGGCAAGACCCTTATCAAGCGCCATTTCCAAAAGGGTTGAGTCCAGATTTTCCGCGATGCGAGCCAGCAAATCCTGCGGCTCCTCGTTCAGCTCGTTCGGGA
This sequence comes from Aspergillus kassunensis, assembly GCA_027569205.1. NCBI lineage: Eukaryota > Fungi > Ascomycota > Eurotiomycetes > Eurotiales > Aspergillaceae > Aspergillus > Aspergillus kassunensis. Next base: position 215,880 of record JAPDEQ010000014.1, on the reverse strand, counting down.
TCATTCTCTCGAGAATCCTCTCAGCTACCTGCCCGTGACGATTGTCAACCGCCACCGATAGTGCGGTCTCTCGTCCTGTATTAGCCCGAGTAATGTTGATCCCTTCCATGCCCAATAAGATTTCAACCACGGGCAGGCTGCCCTTGCGCGCCGCAGCAATGAGGGGAGTCTCCCCGTTTTTATCCGGGATATTGATCTTGGTACTCAAACCTTCTGCCGGGAAATATTCGATGAGTAATTCCAGATAGGCTGTCGTAATCTGAGCGGCGGCTTCATGTAAGGGAGTCCACTTGTCATTATTACCGAGAAGGGGGTCCGCGCATTGCAGAAGCAGCTCTCGCGCAACATCAAGATATCCATATTGCAAGGCTAGGAGCAATGTTGTTTCCCCATCGCGATTAACCTGGTTCACCGCGCATCCTGAGGAAAGAAGCCGGTGCACAATGCGTTTACTATCGAACGCAGCATGTAGAGGAAACCAGCCAGAACTTGAAGGGATGTCTGTTCTCAGTCCATGTGCAAGCAGCACGTCCAAGACCTCATCGTTACCGTAATATGCCGCAAGATATATTGCTGTTCCACCTTTTTCGTCCTTGGCATCCCCGTTTGAAACCCCTTGGCACTCAAGAATGGCCCTGACAGCATTTGCATGACCGTGTTTTGATGCCACGTGAAGTACAGTTTGATCTTGCTGGTCTTTGGAATCTCCCGCGGCACCTTGCCCTAAGAGAAACCGGATAAGTTCCGCATGGCCGCCACGCCCGGCATACCAAAGCGGTGATCGCCCTTGACCATCACGGCTATCGGGGTCGACATGTAGCTCCAATAGTCTCCTGGTCACAGTAAGGTGGCCATGTTCCGAAGCGTATGAGAGAGGTGTTCTTCCATCCGTGTCTTCGTAGTCAGCATGGAGGCATGGAAGTGTCGACCCCTTGATATCCCCTTCTTGAGCGGCTAGGATCAGCGGACTTTGAGCTTTGGAATTACCCATCTTGACGACTCCTTCGTCTGCTATAGGCTGTATATCACCTTCCATGTCGCCTTTTCCTTCACCATAGGACGACGTATTGGTTGAACGAGCTTCCTCGCTCTCTTCTGCTATCCACGTTCCTGGGGCAGTAGACGCGGATGCCTGGCGGAGAAGAAAATCGACAACGTCGCAGTTGCCACCTTGAGCAGCAAAGTGCAGCAGGGCTGATCCTCCCTCATCAAGGCTCGTGAATTGAGCCTCCTTTTGTCCTTTGTTGAATAGCATCTGTAGCACCTCCATCGAACCACCAAAAGCGGCCCAATGCGCTGGGATTCTTCCGGAGTTATCTGTAGTGACAAGAGCCAAATCTAAGTCCTTTGTCGCGTCAGTAACCATGCACACAACGTCGAACTTTCCCGTTTTGCAAGAAATATGGAGGGCCGTGCGTCCGTCTTTACCCGTGGCCATGGTGTCTGCTCCATTGTCGAGAAGCACACGCACGACATCGGCGAATCCCTCTAGACAGGCAACAAGCAACGGGGTGAGAGCTTCTCGCCCAGCTATGTTAACCTGGGCACCGTGAGCAATGAGAATATTCGCTATTCCCGCATTATTCTTCCTCGACGTTATATGCAGAGGGCTTTCGATATTACTGTCAAAAATATCAAGGGAGAAATCGTTTGCCCGATATTCGCTGGCAAGCTCTTCCACGATGCTAGAGTTTCCTCGGTCCACTGCGAGATGAAGAGGAGTTTTCTGATTTTTATCTACGGACTGGAGCTGTTCCTTGATATCCTTGATTAGGACCTTAACAACGTCCAGATGCCCCCCCCGCAACGGCGAGGTGTAAAGGGATGCGGGATTCTTCGTCGACCATGCGTACTTGGTTGGGAAACGGGAGATTAGATCCCGAACGAGTTTGATATGCCCTTTTGCAGCTGCTATGTGTAATGGTGCCCCCATCTTGGGGGATCGTAACCTTTCCTCGGTTATCTGGTTGGTGGAAGCTGAAACTAGGATCGAGACGAGGTCAACCCTTCCGGTTGCTGCAACAATATGCAATGGAGTTTCTTCGCTATGCTGGGGGTTCCATATATCAGCTTGTTTTTCGACAAGCATTCGCATGGCTCCTGGCTGCTGCCATCTTCCGGCGAAATGTAAAGGCGTGCATTCCTCTGCGTCCGGAACATTGACATCTGCTCCATGATTTAAAAGTTCCGCGATAACCTCAACATGACCAAATTGGCATGCTAGGTGAAGCGCTGTGTGTCCGTTGGCATTTTTCGCGTTGACGTCTGATTCCCGATTGAGAAGAAACCTAACACTGTTTACATGGCCCCCGTGCGCAGCTAGATGTAGTGGGGTTGACCCAGAACTGTCCAGTTCAGTATGGGCCAGACCTTGCTCAGCGAAGTACTGCATCAGGTCTTCATTACCACATGAAGCTGCGATATGAAGGCAAGCTGTGCTCTCGGCGCGAGGAAGAAGCTTATCAATCAGGCTCCTGTTTCCCATCTGGATCGCACAGCTGAGAGCTTCTGAATAATCATCTGGCGTGATGCTGTCCTGTTTCTCCAACATTACTTCAACTAATTGTAAGCATTCTGAACGAACCCCCGCTACCAGAGGGCTCGCACGATGCCCGGAAGTACTTTGCCTCCAGACAGCTGGTGATCTGCAATGGTCATAGAGCTCAGCCCATAAATTCATCAACTCGAAGTCCCGAAAAGACTTATCGGCGGCGTTGCTCACTTCACCTTTCTTGTAATGGAAAGGCCAATACTGCGTTGCGTAGAGTAGGAATGCGTAGGGGCTGGTTATCCCCGATGCTGATGAATTCCAGGATCGATCGATTCTCGCGTCAATCGCGTCAATCATTCCCTTGAGTTTATTGGGATCAGACCGGGAGTGGCTCTTCAGAACTACGGATAAGTAGTGCAGACACTTTTGTGCGAGTGAGGCATCATCTTCTGTCGCTGATAAATTGCCTGCCGTACTCCTCTCGTCGTGCTTCTCACCACGCCTGGCCAGGAAAAATTCTGCAAAGGATTGGTGAACAATTACGACCTCCCCGCCGCGAACATCAATGAAGGAGCCAAAAACATGCCGGAGGTCTGCGGCCAGGTTACCAGCAATGGATTCTTCAATGTCGTCCATCGAACTAATCCATGACTCAATGGCTAAGGCAACAGCCAGTTCTGAAACATGGAGCGGTCGGGGTGAGCGGCACACCCAAGATAGGACTCTCCCAGCCCATTCTCGAAGGCGCACCGGACATCGCGAAATGAAGTGCAAGTATATGTCATCGCGAGTGGTAGGGATTGACTCGATCTCCGCGATAATCGACTTCCGAGTGGATGAAACTTGGACAAACTCAAGGGCCGACAAAATGAGCACAGACTCGAGAATTGAGAGGCGGCAGTCAATCACTTTCTTCCTGAGCGTTTTCTCTGCAGTGCGGAACTCTGGCCGATTATGCATCAGATGGGAGATTTGCATCTCCTTCAAATCGAACACTGCGCGCTGCCTCATATACATGGGATCCAGGTCAACAGTCCAGAGATTTCGTGACCCATCTTGGCGGGTCGGTTTAGTTCTCGTGAGGATAAGTTTGAACGTTGAAAGCACCGATGAGGGAAGAGAAATGAGTTTGTCAAGATGAATTCCTAAGGGGTCGCCAATCTCGTCAAAACCATCAATGGTGCAAAACAAGAGTTCATGTTCCGGACAGCTTAGGCCGGATAGAAATAGGATCCAAAGATCCCCAGTCGTCCAGCTGCTCTGGTCCGCAATACTGCGGCATAATTCGCGAATGTGATCGAAAAGGGGGGGGGCTCTGGCAAAGTAACTGGAAGCACAGGGAACTGAGCACATCGAACATGGATCTCCTGCGGCAGTCCCGATTGTCGAAGGTAAAGTCGACCACGGTGGCATCAGGATGCTCAGTGCGTATGCGCTTCGTTATACATGAGGCCACCGCGGAGCAGATAAACCCTTGTTTCCCCACGATTTGGAGAGTTCCAGACCCCTTGTGCACAAGCCAGTCTTTAAAGTCTTGGTGAGTTCTGATAAAATCAAACATTTCTTCTGTCGAAGAGAATGTTGACGGCGATATGGACCTTTTGCAAAGGCCAGTAGATAGGGCGCTTAAAATGGTAATGTATTCGTTGTCCGGCTCTACAAATCGCGTCAATATCAAAACACACCCACGTTTGAATACTCACTCGACGATGCCAATATTTGATCACACAGCAGGCGTAAATTACTGTCTTCTGAGTTTGCAAAGGCCAACGTATCCAGGAAAATCCTTTGTTCTTGGTGGATGTCCAGTATCCAGCTGTTCAATTCCTTGTGCCATTTGTGGTATTAGAATTGGAACAAGACAGTCAAGTGGGAAACCTGGGGCTTACCAATTCCCTCGGTCCTCCCTTTATAATATCAAACACTTTATAAGCCCTAAAGATCGATTCGAATTCATCGGAGACTTGAGCCAATGCGTCGGAAGAGGAGCTAAGAGCTCTAGAGAGCTGGCCACGAAATACCAACTCACTTGTCAGGAGTTTGGTGGAGGTTAATTTTTCCCATGAACTGATATTGGAGGCTCGATGAGGAGTCCCAAAAAACACCTTTGCACACTGCTGGTCAAGGACATTTCATACACAGCTGATTGTTCGCATTGTTCGCAGGACTTACGATTAGGGACGCACTCTCACCATTCGATTCTCTACCTCGTGCTCGGAACTGACATCCCGTACATTCGCGACTGCTCTAAGCATACTCTCCAGCAGAGATAATACATCGTGGCAGGAACGTGAAAGCCGAACCTTCATTTGCAAAACCAATCATGTCAGTTTCACATAACATTACCAAGGCACGGGGCGACGAACACTCGGCTTATGGTCCTGTTATTGACGACTGGACCCGCGACAACGACATTCCCGAATCACATATCAATCTCGTTACTGTGGCACTGAAGGAGGAAACGAGCGTCAAAGAGCATCTTACGAACTTGGAGGAAGCCTTCGCTAAGATGGTCCAGAGTGGATGTAGCCAGACATTCTTTCATTCTATGGCATTGTTACGGAGAAAACATTCTCTGAACCCGGGAATACGAAGCCTTCTGCACTGGATATTGAGCAAGGAAGAAAATCACAAGCTTCTCACGACGAAATCCTCGGGGAACATCATATCATACCCCCTGAACGATGCAATTCAGCGGGCTAACATTGAGTTCATAGAATGCATACTTGAGATAATAAGAACATCAATCTAAGTCTGGACGCGGCCTTGAGCGGCGTTGACTCAGGAGGCTGCAATTGCCTTCACCTGGCCATTGACAAAAGTCTCCCTTGTGTCGGGTGGATGATTGCGAAATGCTCCCGGGAAACCCTTTTGAAGACCAACAATATCAACAAGAGCACACCCCTGCACTTTGTCATGAAAAAGGAGTATAAACTTTGGGGGGGGCTCTGGGTACGTCCAAACCTGGCCTAACAAGAAGGCGAAACCTATCCCAATACTTCGAGGGTAATAAACATCATCAAGCATGAATGTCCCCACCTCGGAGTCCATGAATTGTTCGATTGGTTGCACAATTCAATGGGAGTTCAGACCATTAGGGACCTGAATATTCCGGATAGTATGGCAATTCCAATGAGCGATCACCTGGTTGCAGAAGCTATTTTGAATCGATTTGAAGTCTACCGGTTTGACTGGCGGAAGCTGGATATCAACCTCGATGTCCTGACGCGTTCAACACACGCGGCGCGATTGAAGCATCTGTGTCTCTATTCCAGTGGAAATTGGAGTGTTCTTTATCACTGGGGAAGTGAAGATGGATTCGGACAGCTCAAAAGTGTATGTTGGCTCCCTATACGCATTGACCTGACTGATTATGTTCTTAGCTGGAGAGTGTGACTATTAATATTTTTCAGTGCAATCCAAATGACGTAAATTCTCTTTTGTAGTTATCTCTTTTTCTGAGGGCCATGATAGCTTGTACTGATGTTGTCGCTGATCTTCTACCACAACAGAAAGACTTTGCCATGAATAAGTACCAGGACAGCGTAGGTGAGTACATAATTCGTCTGAAAGCGCAAGTCGAACATCTCAACACCCGCCGCGAGCGCGAGGGTCAGCCACGCATCAAACTCGAAGTCTCGCCTGACACCAGGTGGTCATTTCCGAGTCCACATTACCCTTCCCATTCAGAGCCATTCGTCCCAGAGCGAGTCCCCTGTGCTCCGGGTGTTGATTTCATCCACTAAAAAGTCTTTAGGCTCCATGACAATGCACAATTCAAGAAATGTCACAATTATCTGGGGAATCTGAAGAACTACAGGGACCCCGACAGAAGATATACGAAGAGCATTTCAAGAGAGTAGCAGAGCAGCCTCAGGGCAACCAACCAGATCAGAGGATCAAGGTGGCTGTAATAGACAACGGCGCCGATAAGATACGAACGTCTCTCAAGAAAAACATTGCTCGGGGAATTTCCTTCGTCACTGCGGATCTGGAAAGCGATGATCACGTCTTGCCTTGGTGGATGGTAGCCGATCCTCATGGAACTCAGATGGCATCTTTGATTCGTAACGTCAACCCATTTTGCCGGCTTTATATCGCTCGAGTAGGCAAGGGCCGCTGGGATATCGTGCCGGAGAATGCAGCGAAGGTATTTACACCCCGCCGCTAGGCGCATAGTTACGCTAACAGTAGTCATTTTGCAAAGGCGATCGAGTGGGCTATAGAGCAACAGGTCGATATCATCTCAATTAGCTGGGTCACGAGAAAGAACGCAAAGGAGTTGAATGAGGCTATTGATAAAGCCTTGAACACCAGTGGTCGGGCAAGCCGTCCTACGTTGATATTCTGTTCAACGGCAGATCAAGGAATCTACTCTGGCGAGGTCTGGCCAGCCGGATACACAGGGACGGTGAGTGTTGCCGCGACGGACGTTTACGGCCACATGATGCCGACCACGCAGGCAGGAGTCAATATCCTTGTACCAGGAGAGCATATCAAGGCGGATGGGCCGTCATATATGCCACAGTACGCGGAGGGGACTGTGTCTGGCTCCTCTGTAGCCGCTGCACTTGCTGCAGGGATTGCGTCGCTATCACTGCTACTCTTGCGCACCTTTGACGTTAACGAGGCTGGTTTGAGGGACTTTTACAAGAAAGATGGCATTGACCGCATATTTTCGAAGATGGCTAGTGGCTCCCAATCACATGGGATTCAGGTATCAACCCTGTTTCCTGATGATATCAGGCAGCTGCCAACGATTTGGAAAATCGACAACTTCAGGGGTTGAAGACACCCCTCCCCACTGATGTTCCCACTTCAAACAATGCTCTGAAGTTAAGCTAGATTAATGTCAACCAATTATGCCTCTCTCTCATAGGTCATGGCTGCATATTGTCACGGCGACCGGAGTGTCCTCGGCGTAGCCCAGGTGTTAACCGCACCTAATGCTTCAGAATTGACGCAAGAACCACAATAGTCTTCTAATACTGAGTTGTTGCATTCAGATACTGACTTATAGGCGACCAAGCAATAGAAAACTTATCGAGGATGTTCAAATATCCATTCCTATATTATAGAGAAATCTTGCTATGTGTGCAAAAGTATAGAGTGAAGGAGAAATGCCCTGGTAATCTCTAAGTAAGATGCTCTTTTGCCTAGCCTCCCTTCAAAACAGTTCTCTAAAGCTCCTCAGATCCCTGAATCGAAGATTCGCAAACTACCTCCCTACGTTCTGTTGCTCCGTTCGTCTCGGCCCTCAACGATGTAGTCGAATCACTTCGAACCCCGGAAAGTGAGCTGGATTTTGGTGGATATACGCGTGGCTAAGGGGAGGGGAGATCTTCGAGAATGTCCGACGCAGTTTTGTATTCAATTCTCCAGCATCTCAGAATAACATTCTGCCAGTGAGCATCACTGCCTCGACTTCTAAGCATCGAACGATGCCAATGACCTCACAACTAGGGCAGGGTCAGTCACGTGTCCCAACAAGCTGGTGAAGAGATCATTCTTCATCGAACCTTTATTTGCTGTACGCAGATACTTGCGACGTGTTTTCAAGTTTTTCAGTTTTCCAAATAACTCTTCCAACTGAGTTTCAGCGAGCTCAATCTGTTGATCTAATGCCTCACAAGCCCGAGTAATTCGATCCCACTCAGCATCACTATGATATCGTTCACATCGTTGGCCCAGACGGGCGCAGGCGGAGCATTTCGAACCTTCAGAACTTGATCTCATGATACACGGCCTCAAGCAATCGAAGCAGTGCTGGCAAGGAGAGTCTAATATTTGGCCGGTTCGTTCAATGCGGTTACCTAGGCGGATATTCTCAGCATGTTTATCGCGAGGAGCTCTAGGCATGACAGGCCATATTAGAGACAAGAGATCTGGAAGAGGGGAGACTCACTAATAGAAAAGAGGAGGAGATGGTGTCATGAACCCCGATTTTGTAGAGAAGTACGGTCCGAGTTGTCTGTTGTCAAGGTATCTCTGAATAACAATAGTATGATAATCACAAAGGACAAGTAAGACTAGATACAGGTAATGAGCGTCCTTATATATCCTTCGCGTTTTCTACCTTTCAGTCTACCATCTACCATGGTAGACGTCGGGGTAGACAATCCTGTCTACCATTCTCCTTGGCGGCCCTGGGTAGATAGCACTTGATCCTGACTGCCGGCCTGTTGTCCTCCTGGTAGAAAATGATCTAGTTTTTATTCATTCAATTGGCGCATTCAATTGGCGAGTCAGTTACTCCGTAGACACATAGCCTTTCGCTGTCTATATAGAGGCGCTGAATAGCGATGAGCGTGACTCCGGGAGACGGGCCGCTCAAGATGTATATCCTCGAACCTTGGAATCGGAGGTAAATTGTACAATGAGGATTGTATCTTAAAGCTAACTAATACAGATAGTCATGCTCTGCAATGCATATACATTTGCAACAGCAATCAGAATAGAATTCTTTGCCCTCGATCCAGACTCACTTCCCGGCCTCGCTACACACACCAACCATCATCAGTCTAGCACTCAGAGAGCGGCTCAGAGTAGATGCAGTAGTCGCTGACACCGTCGCCGATCTCCTCGGGCTATTATACAATCATTAGCATCCAACTCCACAAATACTTATGGCAGGGTAGAGCATGGAACTAACCTCCTCATCGTTGTTATCGGTACCCTTGTACTCAGCGCAGATGGTCTTGACATCAGTCGCGCAAGTGGCGCTGTCAATGGTGGCAGTATCGCCGTAGTTGCTGTTGATACCGACAAGGGACTTGCCTTCAACGGCGGTGATGCCCTCGAGGACAATGTGGCGCTCGTACATGCTATCGCAGTTTCCGCAAGAGCGGTACAGCTTTCCGAAGTCGTAGACTGTGAAGTCCGAGACGCTAACGGTACCACCACCGTTGTGCTGGATGACCTTGTCCTCGGCACCTTGGGCTCCACCACCGACGACGTTGAAGGGGCCCTCTCCGGTCTTGAGGGAAAGGGCATCTATTCATTTGACATCAGTAACGGTTCAGGTTGAGGAAGTGGGTTAGAAATGTAGCATACCCTCACAGACAGCCTCCCACCAGACATTCTCAATGGTGCAAGAGCCCTCGCAGTGCACACCCTCGGTCTGGTCAGCTCCGATAATCACGTTCTTGAGGGTACCGCCGTCCTTGACCATGAAGACGGCGTCAGAGTCGCCGCCCTCGCTTTGGCCACCGCACTCGACTCCACGGCCGTAGGTCTTCATGCCACCATCGAAGGTCTCGCCAGAGACCTCTTGGGTCTCGTCGAGGGTCACGCTACCCTGGGACTCAGGGAGGGGGAAGGTGTAGCGCTTCGACAGCTTGTTGGTGCTGGGGTGCGAGCGGGCACCGTGCGTGGCCAGCACGCTAGTCGCCAGGGAAAGGAGGAGGCCGTTCTTGATAAACATTTTGTACAGGTGTAAGTATAGCGTACAGAGAAGGAAGAGAAACAAGTTGGCGATGATACCAGATCAACGATAGAATTTCAATGGGATGAGGTGCAAAGAGTCCGTGGATTCGAGCTCTTTATATACTTTTCCCCCTGCACTGTTTCGGCACTCGCCCGGAAAGCTTGGGACCGCCCTCCCTCTTGGCACACCCCAGAGGAGACACCCTCATAGGTGGGTTTACAAAGCCCGAGTCAGGACCAAATGGCTGTTGTGCTTGGCAGTCTCAACGTGATTCATGCGGCAACGATCTACGACGTTATCTCAACCTCAAACACGGCACTGTGTCACGAACGCTTGGCAGTGCGCATGCTCCAGCCTCCGACCTTTCCGAGCAATTTCTGTCTCTGGGCCTTTATACGAGGCCCTCCACTGTCCTGCAGCTGGAAAAGGAAACAGACCCGGTCTACTTTGTACCGATTTCCGAATGGTGGCTGTGCAGGTACCTAATCCCGGTCTCACATAAAAGAGGCCCCATCATCCCCTTTCCTGTTCACGGACTGGGTCTATTTAGCTCAAACACTTTCCTTCAGAGCAGCTAATCAGAGATGGCATTTGATAGACCCCTACTCCTCGTCATGTTATTATTCTGGGGTTTACAAGGTGCCCTAGATACCCACCAGGGCCACAAACAATTAGCTCTCGAGTCTCAGTTCACCAGGGTTTGTATCTGAATCTCTGCCGTAGGATACACCTGGCAGCGCGCAATTTGTAAAATTTCCATTGTTCATTTGGCAAAGTCGGAAGCAGCACACGTCGCACAATTGGACACACAATCCAGAAATCAGCACTTAACAGTGGGTATAACACGCCAAGATCAATCCTCAATTCCGACCCGGCTTTGCATGAATTTGTATCTTACGTTGGATGGCTTGGATTCCACGTATTAGTTCCAGACCGACAGTCCTTGGACACATTGCTTGATACGCCTCGTGAGTCGTGGCGCCGTGTCAACAATGAACATCCAATATGGGTGCAGACAACGTGGTGATCAATTGGCTGGAAACTTGAGTAGCCCTCGAAGGTTACGAATACAACCCCTATAATATAGAAATTGTTCAATTTGCCGACCCCAATAGAGACGCCTCGGCGACCTCTTGGCGAAGTCGGCTGGAAGCCCTAACTCTTAATAATCCTTTGGTTGATAGGTTACAGTTCGACGCCATTTTGACACCTATACTCCGTACAAGCGGTGCTCCTTTGGCCTCCGGTCCTCGTAGCCCCCTATCTCTTCTTCCCTCTCCCTATTACTCCTATCACTTTCGCCCTACTGTGTGTCTCGTCCTGTCTCATCCAGGTGACAGCGCCCTGGCTCCCCGTGCCCTCGGATCTAAACACGGCTGGTGCTCTCAGAATACGAATTAGTCCCTTTAATCCTCCCATCTGTCTTCTTTCTAGTGTTTTATGGAATAGGGGGTAGCTGTTAAATATAATCGGGAACACGTGGATGTATCCTTGGACGATATTGATTTATGGGTGTGTTTGAAACTCCCGTTTAAGTGCTTACGGGGGTGACTAATATCATCAAGTATTTTAAGTGTTTGATACCAAGCGTAAACTACCTAATATTGCTTGGTCTCATACCCGACGCATAGACAAAGTTGACTATTGTACGGAGTAGACAATCATCAGATGGTCAGCAACTCAACAGAGGCTAAGCTTTACAGAAGCGAAAACGCTTCATGAATGATGTACAGACACGGTGACATCGGGCATGTTGATCGGATGAAGGCCGGAATTGGTACGGACTCCGTAGTAGATTACCACGACTGTCTACCGGGATCTCGATGATCGAGAATATTATTTAGCTGCAGAACGATCCGTTGAGTACGACAATGTGCCCAGGCTCGGCGAGCTATCTCCACACCCCAGATTCAAGTCTTACCACGATAGGCAGGACACGGGCAACACTTTGCTGCACGTTTCCGTAGAGAATAATTCCTTTCTAGCGATCGAGTACCTCCTTGCACTGGACTTTCCGGAGAGAGATAATGATGAGAAAACCTCGGTCTTCTCTACAAAGCAAGCATACAGCGGTGCTCTAGTGAACTATGACATTTGTGACATAAAGCGGGACAGCAGGGGTGACACGGTTTGGCACTTAGTAGCTGAGTACAGCCTGGATATCTCGAAGCCCTGTTGGAACAGATCCCCGACCAAAGGGCCGACAGTGAAGGGTATACCCCATCACTCGTGCTATATCAGCTGGATTTATTTTATTCCTACCTCATTATGCCTCAACGGAATACTTTGTCGGGCCCGTATCGCCCTATGAGGTAGCTCTGTACGCTGAAAAGACTGATATAGAAACTCATTGCTGCCACCATCCCACGGTACATTGTATATCGCCAATACACCAAGTGCGCATTACCTCCCCTGTGGATTGTGTACGCCTATTAAAATATCCCTGCACCATGATTCCTGCGATGAACGTCATAACAGCCGCCTACCGATGGAAAATCTGCTTATACAGCTCCCTGATTCACCAAAAAGAACTTTCCGCAGGTCACAGAACAAAACTATTCCTAGGCAGTTACTCGTCATGTTAATCCCGCAGCACGAGATCCAAACAATTGAATGCTGAGAATACTTTTCTCTGATGTTCTTCCCAGATTTCGGACGTGCGATGACTAAAAGCCAACTCGCAACTTGGACTTTGTACTGGAAGTTTTTCTCGACGAGGGAGTCTTTAAGTCTTATGAAGACTGATTTCACCGGCCGGCCGTACAATACGTGAGCGAGGTGCTACTCGATCACGTTCGTGACTCTAATTTAGGTTGGAACTGCATAAGCACTCTGGATGTCACTATTTTGCGAGCGCTGAAAGAGAGTTAATTCCGTCAACTTATTACCACTACTATGCGTTGGTATATGTGCAGGGTGGGATCGTGTAGTGAGTAAGCTTCTGGATTTCGGCCTCACTGTTCATAAGAAGGTCAATAGGAAATCGTGTCTTGACTTTGCCTGTCAGCCTTGTAGCCAGTGTTCGCCATTAACCTTTGCATCTTTGCTCTCTAAATCTTCCACCGATAAGTTGGAAATGCGGGACATTGGCTCTAGCTTGTGCAAATCGGTACGGCAACGTCGGTACAGTATTGTTATTTATATAATATGGTCCGCTCGGAGTCATAGTATATCACAGGATACCCATGGCAATGGCCACGATACATGATATCATCAACAGCCAGTCCCCGTCACCTTCTCTCCATTCGCAGCTAGGTACGACAGTATCGAGGCTCTCAAAGTCCCGCTTGAGTACGGCGCGAATATTGATGTCCAAGACGCTATAAGGGCGAAGCCTTTTGCGCCGAGCTGTTGAAAGAAATTCATACTTTGCAGTTCAATATTTTCTGCAGCTAGGGTTGGTCCGCTATGTTTCTGTTCGCCCCGTATCAAGTTGGCTATGCAGCACGTCACTGGAATATGCACTTCGTCAGAGTAATACAGAAATGATAGACCTCCTTCTATCATACACAACCCCGCATTATCTCCTTGCTGTTTGTTTTATCACTATTCAACTTCTGCGAAACACCTGCCACCTTCGCACTCTTGCGCAGCGGCGGCTGGCTCCCTTCCGGAATATATCCTTCTATCCATCCCTCTTTTGCCCCATGCACTCGGAAGAGATAGGATCAGGATAATGTTTCCAGCTGAATCTCAAGATCATGACAGTCCTCTTCGTATTTCATCCCGGAGCCATGCCAGACCTTACTCTCATTGAATGCAGACCTCAACTTCGAGGGCCATAAAATCGGCACCCCCTTCCTCATGGTTGCATGCGCATATGGTGCTTTCAAAATTGCCAAGCTCGGCCTCCAGTATTATGTTCATCATTCTGTTCTCCGTATAGTGATTTCCGGATATAATCTGTATTACGCAAAACCACTAATCCTGCTCAACGGAATTCTTTTCAATGAGCAACCCCTACATTTCCTAGGCCTTTGTAATGGACTAGCTTTTCCTGTTCTTCAAGCACTGCATCTTTCTTTACAATTATTTGCACGATGGACCGTAAAGAGGGAGGCATAATGGAAGTCGTGTCATTTTGGGTAAGATTAAGAATAATCACATTAGATAAAATATTCCTGGACAGCGAGAAGCTATCCCGATCAACCAGTCAGTCCTACTACACCAGCTCCGGCCGGGTTGAGCTTGGCGGATACATCCTTGGGCTAGTAGTCGTGATGTGTAATCAGAATCCTGTGGCTGTTTAGCCGCGGTGGCGATATTCGAGCAAGGTCCTTTGACTTACTGTACATGGTTTTACTTGCGCTGTCGATGTAGCATCATAATGATGTTAGATAAATGTCACCCGTATGGTGTATGGTCTCATCCGCGACGCCACATGGAGGGACCATCGCTTGCAAAGCCGACTATTGTTATCCAGGTAGGGTTTCATCCAAGTTGGGTTTTATCCGTATTGGCCGATATCTGGTGTCATGTGAAGGGTGCATATCCGCTCACTCAAGCAAGGATTTCGGTACAAATATGTACGCAGATGTCTAGAATATGAGGAAGGGACATCCGCCGAATGTGTCTCGGCCTGCGGATTACGCATCTCCAGGTTGTTCCTCGGTACACAACACGCACGAACCGGCACATAGCAGCTGATGTAGCGCCTGCAAGCCCTTTCTAGCCCACTTTATGTTGACACGAAAGTATTTCACCGGAACCCGGACACACGGGGACTGCTGAGAGGGTACATCAAGGCGTTCAAGAAACTCGACTGGGATGATGGCAGTGTAAACATGCAAAATATGACGAGCTTTGTCATCCGTAGCCAGAACGATAGTCTAGAGTAAATGATAAGCGCGGGTCTGCAATTCGAGAAAACTGAAGAACTTACGTTGAAGGCCTGGGGTGTATGTGCTGCCTGTTTCCCAACCAGAGCGCGCTTGGGAAAGCACTGTTTAGAAATAATTCCCTCCGCCTCCCTCCACTCACGCATGGGTGCGTCGGCGGTTATTTTGTCCACATATGATTCTTGCCCTGCTAGCACACGTCGCTGAGCCTGTGCCAAGGTAATCAAAATTGAGATAATGTAGGGATCCTTAACAGGATTCCTAGGCTCGACGGAGCGTAGTTGTTTGGTATACAGGTTACGGACAGGAGTATTGGACTTCCAAGACCGTCCACGGTACACGGTTTTCTTGCGAAGCGACTCGATGGTCTGAAATTTAATGTGAGCAAGACTTGGCATGTTGCTGGAATCGTTATATGAAAACAGCCCATCCACCCAGACTCTGGCGGCCTTCTGGGAAGCAAAAAAGAATGGGAGGTGGTTAGCACTGTGACAAACGTTAGATTCATTAGTCTATCATAGAAAGGTCAGACGTTACACTAATTTGTTGAGATTATAGGCCTCAAGAAGCAGCGAAAGATTGGCTTTATCCGCGGATGTCCAACGAGGCACGAGATGAATTGCATAGATTGGGTGGCCATAAGGATCTTTATCGCGCAAGCTCTGTAGCACAGAGCTGGAAGGCGGATCTTCCTCCTTCACCTGTCCTTTGCCTGGGATAAATTTAAATAGCAGGAGTCTTCGCTGGCGGCTAGTCCACAATATAGGTCTGACATAGAGGCGCTCTCGACCATTTTGGCGAAGAATGTCATGAATAGACGTGTTTTGGGGATGTGAGGCGGGCAAACGAAGTCGCTGGGGAGAGGGTTGTTCGATGTCAACAGCGTTTTCGCACTGCGAAACGCGCCGTTTCAGCATTTGATCACCAATGAGAGTCGGCTGAGCAAGGTTGAATGCGAGATGGGAGATGGGAAAGGATGAAAGGAGAGAACGTCAAGTAGGCAGCAACCTGTTTGTCTGGTTTGCAGCATTTGCAGTGTTTGCTTCTGCGGCACCTTCCTGATTTGGTATTCACTTCACTAGCCTGATACTATTCACTATTTGGCTTACCTGCAGGGGTTCCTTTCATTTATCGGGCTGATTGGGCTGACAATTTACAGCATGGAAGGCAGGTGTCCTCCAACCTAACTAACTGACCCCCCGCACCATGTCCTGAAAAGTCCACCTCTTTCTTTCTTCCTACTCCGTACATACCTATCCCTCTGCTAACCAGCAATGAGCATGCACTATTATGCAAGCGACGCTGCGCAGTTCGCGCGGGTTTCTCAAAGCCATGATAATGTCCATCTTCTCGCCCATCTAACAAAGACCGAGATAAGCGACTCTGGAAGTAACTGGGGTACTAGGAATTTGCTCGCATACCATCTATTAACCCTCCCTGAAGGTTCTTTCCTGGAATATCTACGCAATGAACACACGGGCTGTCCTGTATGCGATGCCTCGAGCTCCCGCGGCGATGAGCTTCACAGCCATTATCTCAACATCCTCAAAGAAACCCCACGCGATATAGCTGAGTTGACGGTATCGGAGCTCAGCAAAAGAGATGAAGGGCCTTTCTTCGTCGCACTTGCACGAGCAAGCCGCCATGAAACTGTCCTCAGCAACAGGTTTCAGTCACCTCGCAATGGACCAACCCCCATGTCCTTAGATTACGAAAATAGTGACCGTTCATACCCTTCGTCACCCCCGACTAGTGACCAACAAACCGCCGACAGCCCATCGCAAGAGCCCTTATCCAGTCTGCAAGAGCCCTCATCTGAATCCCACGCGCCCCCATCTGACGCTATCGACGAGGATCAGCATGAGTCTCGAAAGCAGAAACGTGAGGAAGTCACTTTAACCCTGCTTGAAAAATTCCTCGAACTGGCAATGAATCGCTGTATCCGGCAACCGGCTGGGCCCGTTGAAGCGGTTGTGCGCCTTGAACCGGCACAATGTACTATCAAGGTGTCTGGCTCTTCGTCAATCACAGCAGTCGACGATGGGGGAATATGCTGGTTAAGCAAAACGCGATCTGGCTGGGAAATAAATTTTCCGTCTCTAGCTCTTATAGAGGGTAAAAGAGGGTTCGATGACCTATATCGGGATGAGCATACGGGGAAAATTCACGTCGCCGTGTCCGATAATACCCTGGCCCAGTATCTCGCTGAGGCAGTCATCTCGTGGAAAGCCAACTTACATCTAAATCCTAGACGAGAGTAAAGCCCCCACACCCGTGCTCAGTTTTGAACAAAGTTAAAGACACTACTAATAATTACTGTCAGGGTCTTTCTAATCGCCGCGACCAACACCCTGGTTCAATTCCTACACTTCGACTTTAGCGCTAGCTACGAGGATTACCTTGACGCGCCAACCGAAGTAGCTCAACAAAGTCTTATCGATAATGCCAGTGATTGTATCTTCGTTACAATGCGAAGCTCCCCGGCGTATAACCTTGAGCATGGCGAAGGGAGGGAATCCGCTCTGTGTCATCGACTGGCCTTGATCCGCTGGCACAGGTACGATAGTCGTCAGCTCTTCGACCATAAGGGCGAGGGAAATGCTGGAAATGCTGCAAATGCTGCAAATGCAGGAGATGATGGAGATGATGGAAACGATGGAAACGATGGAAACGATGGAAACGATGGAAACGATGGAAACGATGGAAACGATGGAAGTGATAATAGTGATGGAAGTGATAGTAGTGATGATCCCATGGACCTGATCAGTAGATAAGACTGCTTTTAAAGTTGATTGTTGGTTATGAACCCAAAAGTTCTTCATCTATGCAAATATCAGTATAGATCTCCTGGAATAAACTACGAACTACCATAGACAGTTGGAAGCTACCCGTGGACCCGGAATTCGGGTATAGGGTACGAATCGATTACTTAGGAACCCGACCTCTTCAGGTCCAACCCCTTTTCATGTATTTAACAACGATGCAATCTATTCCATTGCTCTTCAGACATTGTATCTCTCCATTTAGTAGGCTACATGCGTGTAGCCGGGGTGGTCTGGGGCGGACGCTATTTCGTAGGGGCGTCAGGCCCGAGGGCGTCAGGCTGGGCTGACTTAGGGGTCCCTAAGTTCGTGCTAGTTAGTAAATGGGCAGGCAGCCCAATCTGGCGTGGGGCACGGGTTGGTGTCAAATCGAGACAAAGGATCAAGGGATCCGCGTCAGCTTTTGCTACCTGACGTGACAAGCTTCCAAGCTGTTATTTGCCCGGCCACGCCCATCGCTTTCGTGAAATGCGATCTCAACTCTTTAGCCCCTGTCAAGGCCGCTGCGATGGAATTCCTCGCGACGGAATCCCACCTCGATGTTCTTATCTGTAACACCGGGATCATGGCCACACCCTGTTGGTCTGACTAGCGACGGATACGAGATCCAGGTCGGAACGAACCATCTCGGCCACGCGATGCTCATCCGACACTTCCTCCCTCTCTTACAAAAAACCAGATCAAACAACGGCGGCGAAGAAAAAGGCGACGCGCGAATCCATCCTCCTAACCTCCCTCGGCTACAGAATGTCTCCAATCTCCGGCGATCCCGAAAACGCTCAGGACGGAGGCTTCATGTGGTTGTGGTTCCGATACGGGCAGAGTAAACTCGCGAATCTCGTCTACGCGCAGGAACTGGCGAGACGATACCCGAATATCACCTCTGTCTCTGTGCACCCTGGTGTTGTGGGGACGGGGCTTGTCGATAGCTTGAGTTTCGTGAAGAGGTGGTTTGTTCATTCTGATGAATTTCGGGAGATTATTGACGCCTGAGGAGGGCGCGTATGATCAGCTTTGGGCGGCGCCGACGGATAATAAGCTTGTGAATTGAGGATTTTACGAGCCATTTGGGAAGCCGGGGTGTTGGATGGGAGGGCGAAGAATGAGCAGGGGAGTTGTGGGAGTGGACGGCGAAGGTGATGGATAGGTTTTGATTGTTGTTCTATCCCCCAACCGATTCTAATCGTGCTATTGTTAATGCGATGCCTGTCTTAATTCAGTGGTCATTCGCCTGCTCGAAAATTGGAATAGAATCCGGGGAATGAGGATCGGCTGGAGGATCGAACTAGCGTCGATATTCGAGCAATCGGACAGTTCGGACCTGAATCTGGTTTGAGGAATGAAAATCGTTCACATGGTCCACCCTTGCATCGTCCTCGGCGTCTTGTGCTTGTTCTTGTGGGTTTCTGTGTCGTTTCCTCCGTACATGCGCTGATGGCGTTGGACAGGTTCCTGATCGTCAGGAACATTAATGGGCCCTCCTCGGTAAAGAATCTGAACTTGTGAAGAACGAGGGTTCGTCTTGACAATGTGGAGAAAAGTCTCGGTACAAATAGAGCTGAATGCCCGGATTCACATTCCTAACTCGATTTCAGTCCAGCGACCAACCTGAACCCAGCCGGTGTCGTTGATAATTATTAATGGCCACCCTCCTCCTTCAACTCCTCTTCCTCCTGGTCCCATTCCTCGCATCGGCCTTGCCGACTATCACCGAACGAGATGGCCCGTTAACACCAGCCGAAGACCCATTCTATCAACCTCCAACAGGCTGGGAGTCAACAGCCCCAGGAACAATCCTGCGACACCGAACCCCCCCGTTTCCCATCGCAGCATTCAGCCTCGCACAAGTGAACCTAGACGCCACTCACCAGATACTCTACAGAACAACAGACTCTTTCGGCGAGCCAATCACCACTGTAACCACCGTCCTGGTCCCGCATAACGCCGACTACACCAAGGTGCTCTCATACCAGGTCGCCCAAGATGCCGCAGACACAAGCTGCTCGCCATCATTCGCGCTACAGCAGTTCTCCGACGCAGGCGAAGCCCTCGCGCTTATCATGCCGCAGCTCGAATACGTTTTCATGACTTCGGCCCTGAATAAGGGCTGGGTTGTTATCGTGCCTGACCATCTCGGTCCGAAATCCGCCTTCCTGGCGAATAATCTCTCCGGACAAGCTGTGCTTGATAATATTCGCGCTGCACTGGCTTCAACGGATTTCACTAGTATCGCGCCGCAAGCTACGGTTACTATGTGGGGATACTCTGGCGGGAGTCTAGCCAGCGGCTTCGCGGCCGAACTGCAGCCCTCCTATGCCCCGGAGTTACATATCGCGGGCGCCGCGTTGGGCGGCACAGTGCCTAAGATCCTCCCCGTCATCGAATCCACCAACGAAGGCGTTTTCACGGGTCTTCTCCCAGCCGGAATCCAGGGTCTCGCCAATGAATATCCCAGCGCTGCCAGTCTAATCGCCCGCAACATCCGTCCAGAGAAATGGGCTGCCTTCAATAAAACGCAGAACCTCTGCCTTACCGGAAACATCGTCGAATACCTCAACCAGGATGTCTACAGCTATGTCACAAACCGCGACATATTCACCGGCCCCGTCGCAACAAAACTCCTGGCCGACAACGCAATGGGCCAGAATACACCCCAGATTCCCTTGCTTATGTACAAGGGTGTGCAGGACCAAGTCAGTCCAATTAATGCTACCGACGAGCTTTACCACACTTATTGTAGTGCAGGTGCGAGGGTCGAGTATGTGCGCGATGAGTTGTCAGAGCATGCGGGATTGGAGATTACGGGGGCGCCCGATGCGTTTCTGTGGCTTGTTGATCGGATGAGTGGTGTTGATGTGGCAGAGGGGTGTTCGAAGAAGACGAAGTTGACGGGCTTGTTGGATCCGAGCACGGTTTTGGGGCTCGGGGGCGATGTTGTTGGGCTTTTGCTTGGGTTTTTGGGGTTGCCTGTTGGGCCTGTCAGTCGGTGATTGGACGGTAAGTCTATAAGTATATAATATATGTAATGATTATAATCAGATAGTAATGTTACTTTGGAGTTGTTAGTGTCGATGGTGGGGAAGACGGCGATAACTGTCAACCAGTAGATGAGGCATGCGGTGCCCTGAAGATCGTCGAAGATATCGTCATAAATAAGAAGGTGCCTATATTTACCTATCTAGATCCTCCCTCTTCCCCTCACCACCCCGTCTCTACAAAACAACCAAGAGAATGCCCCTCCTCGACCTCCCCGCAGAACTCCTCGCTCTCCTCCCGCACTACATCGACAACATCGAATCCTTCACATCGGCCTCCTCAACCTGCCGCACCCTCCACAACATCTTCTCCTCAACCAACCCCTCCACAATCCTCCGCCTCGCCGCCTCCTCCTCCCCAACTTTTTTCTCCCCACATCCATACTTCCTCATCACCGCAACCGCATCCTCAATCAGAGCCTGGGCAACCCAAAATGAAACTAACAAATCACTCCTCCGCACCGCCTTCCACGGCGGAATCTACGCCCTGTACCAATTGTGTCTAGAGCACGGCACCATAACCCTCGATCGCATCCGAGAAACCCACCGCGCCCGATTCTCGATTATAAACCCGCTCAGCGACAAAATCGATAAAATGGCTGGTCGGCAGTGGCAGGCAACGCCGGATTTCTGGAATAGCGTTAGTGATGCTGTCACGCTTTATACGGATCCGGATCGTGCGGCGTATCAGATTATTATTTATGGGGAGTTGTTTGGGGGCGATTTCTTGCTAGATCCCGCTCTGGGGACTGGGAAAGGGCTTGACCTTCCCACCAGGATGGATTTCCTTACCTATTGTCTCGGCGATGACGAAGAACCGTATAACCCCGATGCGCGACAAATCCAGTTCACGTATTACGAGGACAAGCGATCTCTGAGACATATCCTGAAAAGCGGCCGATGGAAGAGGATGTGGGAGAGTACTGTTCGGGAATTCCTCGAGATGGATTTCGACATGTTGGAGGTCGAGGAATGGAGGAAGAAGCTTTTACTTGATGCATTGATGGCTCAGGGTCTTGACGGGATGCAGCTTGTTACTTGTAAGCCTGAGGATGTGTTACCGGGGTACCTCGAGAAAGTCCGTCGGATTCAAGACTGCGTTTGGGCGTTGGAGGAACCTCCAAGGGAGCAGAGCTTTGGGAAGAATCAGCAGTTTCGGGTTTCGGAGCTTCCTGACCCTGAGCGAGAGGTGCAGGTTTGTTATGTGAAGGCTTGGAGGAGTTAATATGTCGACCCATGTTTATAGATCGTTTCTCTCTGTGGTTTGCGAACATGGAGAAGACGGGCACACTGCTCTGTTGCCTCTTTGGATTAGCTCGTTATTCAGTGATACAGTGCGCTGCCGCGAAATTAAAGGTGTCGAGTCAATTGCGAAGCGTTCTCTTCAGAAGTCGAATCAGATGATGAACCCCTATTTACCTCGAATTATTGAGCAAGGGTTCAGTTTCATTGATCAGCAAGCTGAATGGACGTTACTGTCTCACGGAATAGTGTGTGGATACCTGTTTTCTCTTTGTCTTGTCATTCTGACCCCTTTGCCTCTAGCCATCATCAGCTATACTATGCCTGTACATTCGATTCTAGCATGAGTATCTTGTCTTTTGCACTCATTACTGATAGTTGGTGTTGGTCTAAGGATTGTCTGTATAGCAATCACGTGATAGCCCTGCTGTTGCGACATTCTCATCTTCTGTCTTGGTTCTTGGTTCGACCGCGTTCCACGTCTCATGTTCCACAACCTTAACCACAACTCACCATCTCATTGGATTGAGAAACGCTGTCAGACTGTCATGGATGACTGCCCTGGTGAAAACCAACCGCACTATTTGTCGCGACCATGGCTGAGGCGAGCCATCCACGAACCATCACTACCCCTCAAACCTCCATGTCCAAATCAAATCGCTATGGACCCGTCTGGACCCTGGTCGCAAGTAATCATTCCAAACTCCAATAAAGTTGCCCCGAGAAACGTGATTCGGATTTCCTGGGGTTCAGCTTCGGCAAATTCGGGGTTCGCTCGATCTTACCTTCTCACTCTCTCACTCATCTCGTCGCTCGCATCGCAAATGCATCCATGATTGCGTGCGAGTCTGCATCCGATGCGCGTTCCCATAGCCGTGCAGCTAGGGCTGCTAGTCCTGATCACCTCCCTTGCTGGGTTGGCCGCTCTGGCTATCGCGACAGTAAGCAGGCTCCTTACGATGATTATCAACGCTAACCGTTGCAGTGGATTAACAACTACAATTTTGTGGTCGATGTCAAGTAGGTTCATCGCTCATGTGTACTCTTTCTGTCTAATGCAGGATAGATCTGAAAGCCTCCAACTCGTCGCTACCATCAAATCTAGCATGATCACATCGAACCTTGACCTACTCGAGACCACATGCAGGCTAATCGTTACACGAATCCTCATACAGAACACCCTGCAGCGCTACTATGCTGGAGATACAAGCGATGCGAATTGGGCGTCTTCAACGAGGGATCTACAATCGGCTCTGGGGAGCCGGGGTTTTCTCAGTATATACCAAGCGAGGATCTACGCGAGGGCTGTTGAAGATGGGGACAGCAGTAGCAGGCAGCTACTCAACATCACAAGCGATGATCTTCCGGATATCCAACTTCCTTACCTCGATGCGAATGATACCGCGGTAATGCTGGGAGATGAGGGACTGGGATACCCGCCTTCGCTCTATCCTAACCTGACGCATGGGGCGAATGCGAGTCAGCTATACGCTTTTGAGAATGTACCAGTTACCATGAACTCTCCGTTACTCCTGGGGCCGCTTGCGACCAACTCTTCCTTCTCGCTGGTGTCTTTAACGCTGCCGATTATCAACAATACATCAGCTGCGGATATCCTGGGATATATTACGTATGTCACTGTCCTCTTCCGACGATAACGGCTAATTGTTAGTTTTTTGGCGAGTGCCGCCAACCTACAGGAGGTGATCAACTCGCGACAAGGACTCGGCGATACCGGCCAGGTCCTGCTCATATCCCCAGATCGGCCAGAAAATCGCTATCCCACCGGGTCCCAGCCAGCCACCGCAATATCGGAGGCTCAGCTCGACGGCCTGGACGAGCAGCAGGTGCGGTATGTCTTCCAACCAACACCGCTGCCCGGACGATCAAGCAGACACAGCGTCGCCATCGCGGCCGGTGCCCCTTTCCCGTTGCGGAATTATTTCTTGGCCTTGGAGGTCCTCAGCAAGCCGTACGAATCAATCAACCGTTCCATCACCAGTCTTTCGACCCGGAACGAAGATAACCGCCGCGTCGCAGTTAGCGCCATCCAGCAGCGAAGCTATCTAGTCGAATGGGTGCTCATCATCGAGGAGACACATGGGGAAGCGTTCTGCGCTGTTACGCGGTTACGGAGGATCATTCTCGCGTATGTGCTTGGGACCGCTGGGGTGATTGGTTTGCTTATTCCACCTCTCGCTCATCTCGCAGTACGACCTATTCGCAGACTACGCGAGGCAACCAGGAAATCTATCAATCCGACCTTGGAACCGCAACCCAGTCCGTCGCTGTCAACGGTTTTCGACCCCATTGAGGTTTCGATGCAGAGCTCGAATGAGAAGGGCGGGTTCTTCTCTTGGAGCCGGCATCTTCGACGCGGTAGAAGCGAGTCGGGTACTGCTCGCGGCGATAATCCGGAAGGTCACCAGTTCCAGATTCCAAGCCGGGTCAAAGAACGGAAGCATATTGTGAAAGATGAGCTTACGGAGTTGACGAGCACATTCAATGAGATGTCGGATGAGCTTGTGATTCAGTATAATCGATTGGAAGAACGGGTGGCAGAGCGGACGCGCGAGCTGGAAAAGGCGAAGGTAGCTGCTGAGACGGCGAACGAAAGCAAGACGCTCTTCATTGCTAATATCTCGCACGAGCTGAAGACACCGCTGAATGGTATTCTCGGCATGTGCGCTGTCTGCATGGGCGAGGATGACCTTCCGCGGATCAAGAAGTCGTTGCAGACGGTATACAAGTCGGGCGATTTGCTTCTGCATCTACTCAACGATCTACTAACGTTTAGTCGAAACCAAATCGACCAGGCTATCCGGCTCGAGGAGAAAGAGTTCAAGCTGTCCGACATCCGGTCTCAGCTTGCGATTATTTTCCAGAATCAGGTACAGGAGAAGCATATCTCGTTTAGTATCGAATTCTCCCAACCAGAGACTACTCGGATAAGCGATCCAGAAAACACTGCGGCCCGCGGTCCGGTGCTTGGTCCCCCAGGGACAGGCCTGTTAAAAGACATGGTTCTCTGGGGTGACCAACATCGAATTCTGCAGATTCTGATCAACTTGGTGAGCAACAGTCTCAAGTTCACGCCGGAGGAAGGTACCGTGGCAATCCATATCAAGTGCCTTGGAGAGAATAATCCCGGGCTCATAACCTCGAGAATCCCCACTCGAGATTCAAGACCTCTCTCACGCTGGCGGTCCCAGTCATCCCACGCCAGCTCACGACCAGGAGCCTCGTTTGATCGCCCTTGGGACGAGTCAGAAGACAACGCACCCCGAGGTTCAACACCACCCCCGAATATGCGGACATTACTCTTCCAATTCGAAGTGGAAGACACTGGGCCCGGAATCCCGCGACACCTCCAGGATCGCGTCTTCGAGCCTTTTGTGCAGGCCGACCTGCGGCTGAACCGGAGATACGGAGGAACGGGTCTTGGTCTCAGCATCTGCACACAGCTCGCTCGTTTGATGAACGGAAGCATTTTCCTGAATAGCGAGAATGGCAGAGGGACTCTATTCTCCGTGCACATTCCGCTCGGCTTCGTCAAAGAATCAGCATCTAGTTCCACCAGCTCTAGCATATCCGGCTCTCGAACATCTAGTGTCTTCTCCTTGGAAGAACTAGCTACTACAGCGAAGACGCCGTCGAATAAAAGCATTGCGACTCCACATGACTCCAATACCAACGTCTCCGAGAAACAAGACTCGCAGCCGCGGCTCGTCGGTCTAAGCCAGCCGTTCTTCGCGGCCCCGGTCCATCCTTCTAAAGACGACGAGCCGAGGAAGACCCGCGCTTTAGTAGCGGAGGATAACGTGGTCAATCAGGAGGTCGTTCTGCGGATGCTAGCTCTCGAGGAGATCTATGATGTGACTGTCGTAAAAGACGGACAGGAGGCTTACGACACAGTCAAGGCTAATATGGAGGAAGGGAAAGTGTTTGATTTGATTTTCATGGATATCCAGGTGAGCCTTTGTGCCATATACATTCGCTTACCGTGCCCATACTAACCCGAGTAGATGCCCAACCTAGACGGCATCCAGAGTACCCGTCTCATTCGCAAAATGGGTTACTCGGCGCCTATTGTCGCGCTTAGTGCGTTCTCGGAGGATAGCAATATCAAGGATTGTATGAATTCGGGAATGAATATGTTTATCAGGTGATTCCTCTCTCAGTCTACATTTTTATATCAAGCTGTGGTATTAACAGTTCATAGTAAACCCATTCGACGACCGGCGTTGAAGCAAGTGCTGCAGAAATACACTACCATCCTGGAGGAACCGGAGAAGCCGCATACGTGACCTTTTTTGTATTATAATCAGCAGGAAGATTATATTGCATCATTCATCAATCATCAAGCCGAGTCGGATATATGAGTCCACGCCGTTTTAAACACAGGGCATAACGAAGAACATGAGTGATCAGTATCTGAGGAAAAGGTCAGGGTGCATATGGTGGCGGAAGATCCCTGTTCTTCTCCTCTTCAGTGTCACTATCATCCCCATCACTACTATCCGTCTCAGACGCGAACCCTTCCACCCAATTCCCAGCATTCTTCTCGTTCGTCATCGGCATATCCAGTGTCTACTCATCTCATTAGCCAAAGTCCAACCCTTCACCTCAGGGAAACGGGAAGGATCAGAGGAAGAACATGAACATACCTCCCCATCCCTCTTAACAACAACAACATCCTCCTTCCGGTCAACATCCATCCCCTCAGCACCCCTACCCCCATCCCACTCCCCAATCCTACCAACCAACTTCCCATCCTTCCACACCCCATTCCGCAACACCATCCCTCGGAAATCCGTGTTAACGATAACACAGTCACTAACCTCGCAATCCCGCAATCTCGCTCTTTTCACGCGGCTTCTCAAAACACGAGTCTTTTCAAGATGGCTCTTGAAGACGGCACTATTCGAGATCGCGCTGTCCGCTGCAGTCACACGCGAGAGCGCAGAGTACGCCGCTATTGTCGAATTCGAGACTTGTGCGCGCCGGAAACGAGAGACGTTGTCTAGTGTGCTGCTCGTGACAAGCGAGGAGCGCGCGGCGGTGACATTCGAGAGTGCGGAGCCTGTGATTTTACATCGCCGCGCTTGCACATGGGACAGGGTTGAGGATGTGATGGTGCAGCGGATCAGAGAGAGGGATTGGGGTTCTTTGTGTTTCCTCGTGCGGGTGATAGACGCATCGGGTATTGAGGAGGTGGTGGAAGAAGGGCCTTGGTGGACGGGGTTATTTGTGATTGACACGCTTGATAGAGAACTCCGTGTGATACTATCTGTGTAATCCAGGTTTGAGAGAGTCGACGACTTGATTTCAGAACGCGTGATATGCGGGGAGGAGTTTGGGAATGCGGAGTCGGTGATTGTGCTTCGTTTGGGCATTTTGGCGGGCTTACTTCTCTTCTCTTTCAGTCTGATGATTTTGGGACTCTAGAAGGGAAGTAAGTATATTGAAGTTCTTATAGTGTTCTTTTAAAATGGATGCCTGAGCTGAGCTGGCAGAATGGTCGTCATACATATAATATAGCACGCGCTGAGAATGAATACTGCTGCCTGGGTCTACGTATGTAACCTTCCGGCGAGGGGGTGTAGGATTCATTCAGATAGGCCGACGTGTAAGTGTAGGCAACCAATAGCTGCTAAGTTATTAAATTAATCCTAATTTTGCGTGTCACAGGGTCAGTAATGAGGGGGCTGAATGGGCTAGTAAAGTAGGATCCGGGGCTGAGCTGATGGCAGAACTATATTTTGGTGCAGGCTTAGCTGTAGAAGCCCGACTTGGAACCCACTTCATAATGCTTGTGTGGATTTTTGATCCGACGGTCTAGAAAACCGCGACCGAAGAGCAATTCAGCATAATATATCCCACTCTAATCAAGAATCACTCAGAGTCAGAGATAACAGATGAGGACCCAATGAGTGAGTGAGTGGCTCGCTGCGTCGGAGAAAAGCTCCGCACGTGATATTTAAGCCTCAGGCAGGAACGCAGTTTTTCCGCGCCGAGCTCTTCTGCACGTGACCACAAATCTGGCTGATATCACCGATCAACTTATCATGATCATTTCAGGTCGCGACCAACAATTCTAGCAGCTCACATTCCACACCATGGCCGACGCAGCAAACATCCAGTACGCCGAAACTCTGTTTTACCTCCGATAATGTGCTGACAATTGCAGGACCCTTCTCCAGAAGCCTCGCTCAGAGTGCACGTAAGTTTCTCATGCCGTCGCGAACGGAAGAACCGAGCTAACCTTCTCTCCTTAGGGAATACGAAATCGCCCAGATTGTACGTTCCTTCCTCTATCGAAACAAAGTCGCTGGAGATAAACTTGCGTTGGATTGGAGCAGGGCTAATAAGGAGTAGGAGGAATATGAGCTGAGCAACGGTCCGCTTTCGCTGCTTCAAACTGCCGTCAGGACCAACACCCAGGTCCTCATTAGTCTTCGGTCGAATCGGAAATTGTGCGTTGCTTGTGTATAGATGTGGAACTCTGGATTGAATGCTTACTTGGGGATAGGCTCGCTCGTGTGAAGGCGTTTGATCGTCACAGTAACATGTGAGTCCCTTCCCCCTGCCTTTGACTTCGTGGTAGATATCAAGAAGCTAACATTCCCAGGGTCCTCGAGAACGTCGTACGTCACAATGTCAAACTTCAATCGAGACGGCTCTAATAATTCGCAGAAAGAAATGTGGACGGAAAACCAGAAGGGCGGAAAGGGACGAGCGGTCAACAAGGACCGATTTATTAGCAAGATGTACGTCTTGTCAATCCCTCCGCGGCGGTATGAGCAGTGCATGCTAACGAGGTATAGGTTCCTGCGAGGCGACAGCGTCATCCTCGTCCTGTTGAGTTAACCGCTTCGATTCGACATCGAGATCAGTGTGGATTATGGGCATCTCGGAGTTCGGTTTTGGCTTGGCCCTTCGTTGTTTGAAAGGATATGAATGAGAATAGGAATACCCGTGTGGCCAAAAGTAATGGATGGTGGGTTACCGGCGGGTTTG
Source organism: Aspergillus kassunensis (assembly GCA_027569205.1). Classification (NCBI taxonomy): domain Eukaryota; kingdom Fungi; phylum Ascomycota; class Eurotiomycetes; order Eurotiales; family Aspergillaceae; genus Aspergillus; species Aspergillus kassunensis. The sequence continues at coordinate 187,006 of JAPDEQ010000014.1, read as the reverse complement.
TGAGCTGGAATGCAATACTCGTCTCGACTCGACCTTGAGGTCGACTGCTGATTGTGTGACGGGCACTGTGGTCATAAAGGCAGAGAGACTCTCTAGAAATTGAGAGGTGTCGGATTGGCCGTGACGGATTTTCGCAGGTCAATATACCGTGACTAGGTAGCAATTCGAATCCTGAAATCACGTTCAAGTATTCTCCATTGGTTCACTGTTTCAACTAGGTATTCAGCTCCTTTGTCGAGAGACAAGATGGGAGTGCTTGAAGTTTTTCAGGAGATATGCGGCTATCTATATGACAGGTGAGGCCAATGACTCCATCGTGATCTTGCCCCTTTGTATCATTGCAAACTGCTACAAAGCAATTTTCTCTGAGTTACGAATCCCTACTATCGAGTAGGAACACTTCTAGTTCAGGTGAGACGTGTTTTTCAGGTGGCTACTCCGTATAGAGACAGTACTTACTTTGGTAGCTTGCCTGGAGTGTTTACTCCCACCAAAATCTTCCACTGACTTTCGTCCAAAACATCATCTTCTCTTCTACCCTTCAACTCGAAATCCTATCTTCAGGGATGTCCAACACTGCAAGATGGCTTCGCTGATCCTTCCAATTGCTCAGTGGTCTTCACAAAATTCCACAACACCCCGCCCTTCTCCCCGCAATGGACTCCCTCGAACTGTACCTACGCCGCTACCTGTATCTTCTATCATCCTCTCTAGAATCGCCCGCTGCCTCGTCGCCCTCAAACCACACATAGAACAACGCTGGCTCTCGTGCTGACATCCTAACTCTCAGCGCTCTCATTCGAACCTCAAAATGGCATGCTTCTCTTCTGATCCCCATGCTCTACGATCACACTTTTATCAACTACATCCTGACAAGGCCGCATGCTCCTCTTGACTACGAAATTCACTCCAAGTTGAGTTTATGAGCGGTTATCTCTGAATAAAACATATACCACTACTAGAGGCCCTGCTTGCACGCCAGACCCTCCAAATGGAGCAACCAGACACGTGGCCACCCCTGAAAATGGCCATCAGAAAAAACCATAAAGGAGCAATCGAACGCTTATCGATGTCGGCGCGGATATATCTCGCAAGGATCAATACGGTTTTACGTCTTTGCATTCTGCTGTCATGTACAGCTATTTGAATTGAAAGCCATGGATATTATTGTTCCTTTGGAGGAGGGTGACTTTAATGCGAAAGGAGTAACGCCTCTCCTGTTTGCAGCTCGGAGAGGATATCCAGCAATCATCCAATTGCTGCTGCGTCAAAGACCCGGCGACTAGAAATTTCCCGTGGCTTCAGACCTAAGATCAACAAGAGAGGTCAGTGCATAAGCCACGTAATACTTGGTAGCTACGGCCAATCAGATTACTTAACATAAAATTATGTCCAAAGTTACTCCGGTATTTCTCTTCTTACTGGTGGTGAACAGCAGCAAATTATTTATCATATTTTTAGCTCAAAGACACTACTACCTACTTATTATCATTTTTGCCCACTTGAGCCCACTTCCGCTCACTCGCTTTACTACCTATTATAAATTTCCATTTCTCTCCTCTCACGCTATTATACCAAGTTCTAAACAAGCAATAATTAATCTGCTGAAGGAGGAAAGGAAGAAGTTTAAAAACAAGGATTATACCCCGCCACAACACCTCATTCATTAATACAGGTCTTCCTGCTCGGTACTAAAGAAGGATACTAAAAGTCTACATGCAAAACCCCGACAAACAGGCGAGCGACTTTTGAATGCGAAGCATAATCTCGAATTAATCTTGGAGAAAAGTGCTAAATTATTCTTACTACGGGTATTAAGTGAGACTGCCTCCAAGATTAGTCTAAAACACGAGTATAGTCTTGTTCCTACACTTCTAGCCTAGTAGGCGCTAGTGCCGCACCCGCCAATGCTAAAGTATATAGTATAGAAGATTTGTGCAGAATTCAGCCTACAATACACTAAGGTGGAAAACAATAATTTGCGTGTCTCAGTCAACACGATAACCGAAAATAGCGATAGCCTTAGTGCAGAAGCAACACCCTCATACAATAACATCACCAGGACAGAAGCAGACAAAGAGCCCCTACTTACCACTTGATGCTGATGCGTCATCATCGCACAAGTCTATGTATGATGAAATTGCCTAGTCTCCGGGTCAATTACTCAGTAAGTCAGCTCCTTAGTGCGGCTGCAAGAGGCTCGTAGAAACAGATCAGGATTAGTTACGTTCAACGAAGCTATACCAAAGCGGCCCAGATTCACCTAGTATGCAATTCTCTTTTCCAACATATAAAGGGCAATACTTACCCTCAGTACACAGGTACCGGCCAAATACCTTGACCAGAAGATCAACCTCCTCAATTAGTATTGCCTTTCCAAAAACTCGACCTGCTTGATTTCCTTAACACGCCGTATAACGTCTGGACAACAAGCGCGCTTGCGAATTTCCTTCCTTTTACTGATTCGGATATCTGCATGGTGATGGCATGGACCGGCATACCTCCACCTCGAATCAAGATAAAGTTTAAACTGCCAATCGATTTCAGTAAAGCTTTTATGAAATTTCGACAAGCTAGGTTAAATGACGAAAATATCGTACAGACGGATGCCCATAAAACCAACAGCTTTGACCAGGCTTTAAGACAATGAGCCACCAGCCTCTTATCATGATCCGGGCCTGTCATTACTATGTCCAGTTTATCCCCGTGAACGTATACAGCGCCAGCTCCGCCATCTATCTGCACATCTAGAAAGGGTAAAGAGCTCATTGTTTTGGTTTTAAGTCCTGTTATTAAGGTATGTATAGAGGTTTTAGAATGCTGGTTGGCAGATGGCTAATATCAAGTTGGCAAGAAGCCTGTGATAGATTTTTTGAAAGCGGAGAACGGACCTTTACGTTATACACTAACATTTATGTCATCGTAAAATGATGCGAATATGGGTAAATAAGTAATGGTAATGGATCCGTTGTCACTGCAGAAAGTTGACGCGTCAAGCATACCTCAACTTTCAACCATCCAGAATGTTACCAAAATTGTGTAACAGAGCAAGATCTAATAAAGCAAGGGGGACAAGCCCCAAGGACTCATGTACACGCAAACGGGCTTACCTCAATTCCATGTCACTCTATAATTGCCTAGTCTATTCATCTTCGTTGTTCACTATGGTAGAGAACCACTTAATGCTTGATATTAACCATGTGAGGCAGTGAAAGACATCTTAATCAAAGGGCCCAGCCACCATGGGATACTGTAAAGAACCGGAATCTCCCCTTGTATTCGTGCGCTCCGCGGCGTGGAGATATGGGTAATGCAACCGATCATACAAGTCCATCTCATCCATCTTCTGGCAGATCTCCCAGTGAACGCCCCCACGTGTCGACGCAGGCGTATCGTCCCAATGGAGGACATTGCGGACTGTGTTGCCACCACGCCGTGGATAGTAGGTCGCATTGATCCTCAACTCGCCATCGTGCATGAAGTTGCTGTACAGGTCAATCGTGTTCCGAGCCTGCTGGAAGTAGTTGACGGAAGCGAGTGCACTACTGCTTATATTGGCATAATTCGCCGAGCCAAAAAGGATGGGGAGCTCAGCGGCATGACAAGCACGCTTTGTGCCATTGCCACATATCATTCCCCCGAGAAATTGCGGCAGACCGATATCCCACGACACTTCCCATACGTCGCGGTTATGCCTCTCTAGAAACCCCGCATAGATCTCGCTACTACATCGGTACCCAAGGTCTGTGGTAAGTTGGATGAACGGGTCGGTAACATCAGGCGCATGGATCAATGACCGGTTGAACCCTAACTCCGGGGTATCCAACACTTGTCTGGTGCGCTCCTCGCCCAAAAGAAATGTGGCCAGAAACTCAACCGCCACTGAGTAGTTTGTCGGCCTACTCTTCAATGTCTCGTTGGCCTGCAAAATCAATCCGAACTCGTCCCGGGTGTACGTGACAAGTGTTGGCACCTTATGATAACGACCGCTCTCCAGCGCAGTTGCCCAATCCTCCGTGATCAGATCATGATCAATAAATGGCCGGAATGGCTCGATAAAGTTGACCTCCCCGCGCGGGAACACTTCTTGAGCCTTGGAGAACAGCAAGCTTTGGTATTCTAGGATTTCCCACATCGTCCGGTTGTTTTTCACGCAATTGAGGTCGTTGCAACCGGCCAGATCCAGAAACATTCGTGTGAGATCGGCCTGCACGTGGGGCCTTTGCCAGCCCGACCATGTACCTCCAGACTGAACAATGGCCCGGGCAAACAGGCCTTTTGCAGAGGGTGTCTGGATGAGAGACATCACGGCACTGCCTCCCGAGGACTCCCCAAAAATCGTTACTCGTTCGGGATCGCCACCAAATGATGTGATGTGCTCCCGAACCCAGTCCAGAGCCATCAGTTGGTCGCGCATTGCTTGGTTGCTTCCAATGTCTAACGGTTTATCTGGATCAGAGAGAAATCCCAGAGCACCAAGGCGGTAGTTTAGAGAGACCATCACCAGTGGTCGGCGAGTTGCAAGGTTCATACCAAGATAAAAAGGAAGGGACGAGCCACCGTAATAATTCGAGCCCCCATGAATCCAAAACACCACAGGTAACAAATCAGAAGTCTCGTGTTCAGGAAGCATTGGGGTGTAAATATTAAGATACAGGCAGTCTTCCGAGATAGGGTAATCTGGGCTTGGGAGGTCCGGTGTAGCGTTCGGGGCCATGTCTTGCTGTTTCAAGCGTCAGCTCCACGGTACTACGTGCGCTTGTTGAACTCCAGATCGGGCAACGTACCGGGCAGAGAGCTCTGAACTTTGTAGCATCGTATGCCAATCCCTTTTCTCGTCCGGGCAAGCTGTGCAACCTTTCTGGGTTCTTCAGTCGACGCTCGTCTATCGGAGGTTTCGCATAGGGGATTCCCTGGAATCGGGCCGTCAAGCGGTCTCGGAAACCCTTAATAACGCCTTGGGGTGTATAAACGAATACATGGCGACTATTAGATGAGGGGCTGACGCCAGTCTGGTAATCTGCAGTATTGGTGCAAAGAGCGCGAATGCGATGGGTGCATTCGACGCTCGAGGTGTGATTATTCGGCAGATTGTATGCTGTGCAGGCCCCGCCGTTTCCTGCCAACCACATAGGATACGATATCTCCTCATTCTGAGCTCTCGGGTGCAACGAGAGCAATGGCTGGAAGAAAGGAACATCTTCGACACCTGCCAGAGCCTCCCCCAGTGTGTTACAAGCCGCAGCAGCGCGTTCTTGTGTTTGTGTTTCGTGCAGCAACAGATAGGAAGGGCCGGACTGCACAGCGGCCGGTTCCTGCAAAGAAAATCAGTAAAGACGATACAAGATTCAATAATGGGCGGCAGTTACTAGAGTATTATCCACCAGCACAGTGAAGGCTGGCGATTTTGGGATCCTAGCTGATCTCACCCGCGAAAAGAGTAAACATTGGACGAGTACAACGCACAAGTATGTCCAACGCATTCTGTCTTTTCAGTATAAGTTGATATGTCTTGAATGAAAAGTGTCATGGGATTCTAGAAGAGCAGATTTTCATTCTGACAGAACTGCATACTCCGGAGGCTCTGTGTACAATTTCAACCTACCGGATTCATCTCTGGGTGTTACCCTGTCCCACCACGTCCATCAAGGACCGAGCCATCACTTTCCTTTTTCATTCAGTATGGGTCTGAATGCGGCTCTAGCCGAATGCAGCTGTCCCTGAGTAGTGTGTATGTCTTGACCTGCGTACCAATGTTCCTGCCTTATATTTAATCAACACCCAGAGGTTTTGGGCGGGCTTGCCACATAGATTGAGCGGATTAGGAATGTAGTGACGCAAGCAGCATTGAATAGCTGTCCGAGTCACATTGGCGGAGTGGCTCTCCAATGACTGGAATACACATTAGGTAAAAGGTTTCAAATTAACCCCATTGCTGGGTCAAGTCTGACATTGTAAGCAACGATTGCACCCTCTCGGATGTTGCAAGATTTTCTACACATGACGCAACTAGAGAGAAGAATAATAGACCTTATAAGGGAGCATTTTTCCCCCGCATTCTTTCTAGAATCTCAGGTCAAGAGGCATTCCCCAGAACTGCCGGCAATATGAAGTCCCAACCCACGTTTCTTTTCACATCCGAGTCTGTAGGCGAAGGCCACCCGGACAAAATATGTGACCAGGTGGCCGATGCCGTTCTCGACGAATGTCTCAAGCAGAATCCCCTGAGCAAGGTCGCCATTGAGGTTGCCGTACGGCCCGGGCAAGTGATTGTGTTTGGCATTGTCCACTTCATCCCCCAATTGAACATCGACGCCATTGTTCGCTTCGTGCTGAAAGACATTGGGTACAGCAGCCCAGACCAGGAGCTGAACTATCAGACGTGCGAGGTCATGGATTGCGTGGAGTTTCACCCATCGATGTTTAACGGCATATCCTCTGGCCTTGAAGCACCCGACAACGAACCGGCAGGCGACCAGGTAACTAGAGCGCTTTGTCTATTCGTTTGACAAACACTGGCAACTGACCTTTCGGTCTTCATATTCCAGGGGATGGCTTTTGGATACGCAACAGATGAAACCCTCCAGTTACTGCGAGTACATCCGACCGAATAGAGGCCGCCGCATCAATAGCGCTAACAAGGAAATTCCAGGCCCCTGACCCTCGATCTCGCGCACCGGATCTCCCGTGAGCTGAAAGCTGCCCACACCAAGCGCATCCTCCCCTGGCTTCGACCGGACACCAAGACACAGGTTACTGTGGAGTATGTTGAGAATAAAGGCAGGATGGTTCCCACTCGGGTCCACAACGTGGTTATTACTGCGCAGCATGAACCAGGTGTGTCGATTGAAAGACTGCGGCAGGGAATACTAGACAAGGTAGTACACAAGTCCATTCCAGCAAAGTATCTGGATGACCGGACCGCCTTTCATGTATGTCCTCGCGTTCAAGATCCATGCGGCATCCTGATACTCATCAAACCCACCTGCCACTAGATCCAGCCAACAGGAGATGTAGGGGTCTGCCCGTCGGGCAAGTTCGCCGGCGTGACGGGTCGGAAAATTGTTGTTGACACCTATGGGGGGTGGGGTGCCCATGGGGGAGGCGCTTTCTCAGGAAAAGATTTTCGCCAGGTACGCTCTCTCTACCTCTACATTCTATGGAGTTTTATCCTTTCTAACGGGTTTTAGGTTGATCGCTCCGCGGCCTATATGGCGCGGTGGATTGCCAAATCACTTGTCCACCACGGGCTCGCGCATCGGTGCCTTATCCAGCTGTCTTACTCCATCGGTATTGCAGAGCCCTTGTGTATTTTTATTGATACCTTTAAAACCAGCAAGTTCACCGCAGATCAGCTGAAGGAGATTATCCGCAAGAATTTTGATCTCAGGCCGGCAGGCATTGCGAAAGACCTCAACTTGATTAATCCGATTTACTACCAGACTGCCAAGAACGGACATTTTACTAACGAGGAGTTCCCTTGGGAGCAACCATTTGACTTGGTGCTGTAGGGCTCATCTTCTCGAATTAGGCGCGTCTTTTGATTCGCGGGGATGTTGAATAAGTGGATTTCCTATGACTATGGACGTTGAGGGTTGCCACACAAGGCTGTCCTGTTATGCCAGTGTCGTGTTGCCGACGAGGACGATGGGAAGAATCCACTGATTCGCAGTCTAAACGAATGCTAGTTCTTATCCACTCCTACTGTAGTCTCTGCTAAAGTAGGATTTGTAGTCAAAATTCCTTTCAAGTACAATGTCATACAGGAGATTCACTGCATGAATTTAACAGGGAACACTCCTCCGTGTTCTGGTCGAGAGCAACTTAGTGAAGTCAGTGCTGGCCTCAAAAGGTTTGCAGCCCTGGCAGCCGTGTCGTCAAGTGTCGTTTGGTTTGATCTGGACAGTATAACCGCCAATGGCAAGGACACGTTTCCCCCACGTTTCCCAAGGTATTAGGTTATTTCCGGACATGCCCCTGTTTGGGGGTTTGGAAGGCCAAACAGATTGTGGAAGGATCAGTCAGTCATTGGCCCTTTGCTGATACCTATGTAACCCAACAGTCACTAATAAAGTGATGGAATGCGAAGTAGGGTTCCGAGGAATGTGACCTGATGATGGCTCTGTATTCGAGGTGGTGTCCAGACTCTTGGTCGCGTTATAGCAGGCAATCGGCTCCCTGGGAGTTGGCCCATCGATGACAACTTTCGCAACCGGTAATCAGTCCCAGATGCAGCGCAACACAAGGAGCAGAGGCAGAGACTAACTAACCTGTTCCGGAAGAAAGAAGTAGAACGTGATACTTGCGATGCTACCTACGAAGGAAGCCGTGATCCGCGTCCGTGCTCGATGGACGTAGAGGATAAAAGCCTGTGCTACTGCAGTTAGCGAACGTGCAGAAGTTATCCAACCAACATGAAGCTATTCATGTCGTCCATTCTTGGCCTTGGTTTTCTTGCCAAGGTCGCCAATGCGAGTCTCGCGGCCCTGGCCAATCCTGATTTATTTCCCTTTGTTTTTAATGGAGTGGCTGTGTTCAATTATCCCAATTGGAACACTCAGCAGCCCCGAGATGGCACCCTGGAAGGCGAGAACTTCTTTTGCTATGCTACTGATAAAGGATACTTGAGCTTCGGCTGGTATGGGCTCCATTCCTCCTGTGGCATACATTCCTGTACGACCAACACAGAAAGAATTTGGGTTATTGACAAATAGACCATCAGGTGGCTAGGTGCCTCTCCAGAGACCAACTTCTCGCATTGTCGCCCCGACTCACCTAACTTCATCTGGTACGAATACTCAGAAAAAATCGAGTGCACTGAAACGGGCTGCAAGGCGCATGTCGTCAATTACTGGGCTGCCAACAATAGCCTGAAATTTGAGACGGACTACGTCTTCAGTGATGCCAACCTCGCGCTTCCAGAGTTAGGTACTCTGAGTACATTTTACCGCGATGAGGAGCAGGGACCCTCAGCAGTGGGCACTAGACGTGTCCTCTCCTCCACATCATCCACCGCATCAGATTGCTGTAAAGCATTGAAGACATTGCGCGGCATTAAGGATAAATACAAACTTAGGCTAAGCTTTGATCTCAACGACATCTGTCCGCCGCGGGAGACGGGCACAAATCCATGGTGGCACTGGGGTCAGCTTCCGATGGATGGGGGATGCGATAGCGAAGGCGACGTTGGCAACGACCTTCGTTAGGATGATTGCTTGAGCTTGCCTGATATAGCTCAACTATAAAATGCCTAGTAATAATAGGAGGTCAACGACCACGGGAACAAGATAATAAGGGTATAATTAATCAAAATAGAAAGCTTTTTCAGGCTTAAGAGGCCGGTTCAGAGGCACTCCTTGTTTCGTCGAGTAGATGAAGGATAAGTCCGTGGTTTATAAGACTAGAGGGATAACAAATAGATAATATTCTTATAGATAAATACTACCTTACACTCATCATTCTAAGAGAGTTGTAGTTATAAAACCTTAAGGTTCCTACGGAGTATGCGGAATAGCCATCACTTGGGACACTCAGCTGAACGTAGTTCAGAGCCCACGAACACAAAAGCACCATGCCCTCACCAACATCACATACGCAAAGCACCGGAGCCTATGTGAAGAAATATTACATTAATTGTGCCTGGAGAGCACGGGAGGAGCATATCCACCTCCCGCCTAGACAATATCGCGCAAGATCTCATGAACGAGAAGAGCCCGAACAACCAAGAGGGTGTCATGGACGCTGTCGCTGAATGTCACCCATCCTACCTTCACGCGTGTGTGTTTGGCGAAGCGGACTACTTCATGGCCAACGATCTGGAAGACAAAGCAAAGGAAAGTTTCGTGCACCTTTCGTGGACTACTCAGAGAGGGACTTATTTGCGGAGGTGATCAAGGAGTTATATTCGCCTAGAGCCAACTACCAGGAACGAGGAAACTGGCAGTAGATATCGCGATTAATAACCTGCCCAACATTCGAAAAGAATTCCTTCCAGCGATTGGCTCCGAGCTCATGTAAACAGTGCCTGACTTTGCTATTCAACTCTGCCTTGCAACAGTGGACAGATACGTGAGCAAGCCACCACGCAAGTCCATTCGCCGCAGGCTTTGAATATCAGAAGATTCGGCATTTTAGGGCCCCAAAATGGTCGTAACAGGATTACGAATTGATCCTATAGAGGGCAACCTTTAGTGGTGGCCGACTGACCCGTGAATTACGTTATAGGTTTTGGCTGAGTAATCTAGGAATTCACGGCTACCAGTGAAGTTCCTGTTATCTTATTCAATAAATTGAGATCGAGCGCGCAGGAAGTTGCAAAAATCTCGTGTGCCTGAATAATAGCGATGAAGTGATACCAGCCTGTCCCTGATGGAACAGTATTAGATGATCCCTCTCCCAGAAGAAATTCGCGAGCTGTTTGGTGGAGGAAATGAATCCTCTCGGCACAATCATCTAAGAAAACACGAAGCCACTCAATGTGGCGAGTGTTTGTGGCGAGGTAGCGCCAGCAGCCCGGAAGCGGGGAGACTCGAGTGCCGGCGACGAGCAGGCAGCACGGAAGCCGGGAAGCATACTGCCGACAAAAGTTGTTAGAAAGGCCATGTCAGCAGCTTGGGCTTAGCGGGTGAATTTTAGAGGGCTTCAGGGCGTTCAGGTGAAGGACTGAAGGCAAAGCGGCACGGGCGCTAAGCCCGACGAGTCCAAAAAAAAAAGGTGAACACGGACATACAACAGTCAGGATTCGCATGTGGTCACCCACCATACTACTAACTGACCGGCGTGTGGCTTAAGTACGGCTGAGCGGACGGGAAGCCCTGTTTTCCACACCCTGTGGTCGTATGTACCAGTCTCTTCGAATAAAGATACTGTGTGGAACTTCCATATGTAATTATCCTGGTGTTGGACGAGTAAATGGAGGTCATGGACTTGTTGTGCAAAAAGTCGACTATTCTCTCTCAAGGACCCGGTTCAACATTAAGCACAGGACATGGGTTCTATGAAATTGCGAACTCAAGGGCACCAAGAGTGCAAGAGTCCAAGTCTAGCAAAGACCACATAGCCAACCCACTGATGAATCGCATTGGGCGTACGTAGTACTTCGTATTAAATCTGCAATGGTCAGGCCGGGTATAGCCAATAGCCATGACTCTAGTGCGAAACTATACGCGATCCACCTTAGGGTTTCTTATATCCGGGTCATCGCAGACATGCTATATCTTCATCGCCGCGTTCACTGCTTCCACGGTCTTTCTTGTATCTGATCTCATATACTGACCCATTTTATATATTATCCTCTTGCTTGTTTCTGATCTCATCCACATCTTATCCATCCACAACCACATTTCATATCTTACCCTCACAATCAATCAAAATGAACTTCGGTAAAAAGTCCATCCCCTTCACCCCAGAACGGGACATCCCCTCCCTCACCGACAAAGTCATCCTCGTAACAGGCGGCAACATCGGTCTCGGAAAGCAATGCATCCTCGAATACGCAAAGCACAACCCAGCCCTGATCTGGCTGGCAGCACGAAACACCCAAAAAGCGCAAGCCGCCATCGAGGAAATCCAAGCGGCGCTCCCAACACCAGCACGCATCAAACTCCTCGAGCTCGATCTCGCCTCGCTAGAATCCGTTCAAAAGGCAGCGAACATTGTCCTCACTGAGTCTAAGCGTCTGGATATCCTCATGCTCAATGCGGGTATCATGGCTGCCCCACCGGGACTCACGACTGATGGCTATGAGCTGCAATGGGGGACGAATTACGTTGGCCATGCGTTGCTTGCGAGGCTGTTGATTCCTTTGCTAGAGAGTACAGCGGTGATTCCAAACGCAGATGTGCGGATCATCACGCTCTCCTCATACGGCCACGCGTATGTTCCTAAGCCCGAGGGAATCAAATTCGAGACCCTCAGCACAGACGCAAGCGAGTTGGGCGCGTTTGAGCGCTACGGGCAAAGCAAGCTGGCCATGCTCCTCTGGGCAAGACAAGCCGCGAAGCTGTACCCCCAGTTCACGGTGGCGGCAATTCATCCTGGCCTGGTGCGCACAAACTTGATGAATAGTGCGACTGGGTCGTCGTTTCTCATTCGTGTTTTGGGCAAGATTGCGGGTTGTGTTGTAACGCCTGTGGATCAGGGGGTTCGGAATCAGCTTTGGGCGTCTGTTGGGAAGGAGGTTGTTTCTGGGGAGTATTATGAGCCTGTTGGTATTTCCGGGATGGCGAGTGATTTTGGGGAGAATGATGAGTTGGCGAGGAAGGTGTGGCAGTGGACGGAGGATGAGTTGAAGAAGTGGACCTAGATAGTATACTATCTGGGCTTGCTGGCACTCGGCTGCTAAGTGGCGTTTGTGTTTGTCTAGTTAATACTCTTCTCATTTAATATGTTATTTTGAATGCGCACGACATGATTAATCATTCGAACCACATCATGCGGATTCGTGTCCATAGAGTAAGCCCTTTCTCTGGACAGTAATGTTCTGTTGCCCAGGAATCAGGGACCTAAAGACGCTTTGAGATGACTCGTAGACTAGATCATCTCGCTCTAAGCCCGAAGATGGCGACAGTTTTTAGCACAATCATTCTATACTTACCCAGTGACTAGCCATCATACTGCGGACAATGTAGCCCGATGCACCATAGGACTGACTGGGCTGACCAAAGAAGCTGAGTGTTTTGTCTGAAAAGGCTCGGTTCGTTCTCTCGAAAGCGAGACCCTTATGTCATTTGGACCGTGCCTATGTCAAGCAATTGAGTTGTATCGCACAACGGCACGGAACATCGCAGACAACGCAATTGCTGCGTTCTCGGTGATATTGCTGACGGAAAATAGTCATAGCCAGTACGCACGCCGTCCGGTTTCAATTGACTGATTTCCTCACCAACAGTTTCAGTATCGTGTAGTCGTTGTAGTTCATGAGCGTTCTTCACCGAGCAGTATATTACTGAGCTCTCGCCGGGCACTGCGGTGATGACAGCGCCAAGATGGGGTTAAAGTAATCGCGATTAATCTATCGTCGTTCTTGATTACCCCGAGACTAGCCGAAACATCACTAGAGCATCGTCAGCAACCTGAAACCCGAACACACCGAGTACTTATGACAATCAGTACCCAATCCCATTCCGTGGGGGGATGCATCACAAGCCAGAAACGATGAATCGAGAGTTTGAGAAGCCCGCACCCCAAAAAGGAAGTCCGGTAAGGCCAATCACGTGGGGCGCCGGCCAAGAACGGGTGGAGGATCTTCCTCCGCGGGGCTTTCTTAAGATGCTGCTGTGCTCCCGACCTTCGGGCCCTTGACAATGCTGCGAAGAGTTACTCCTGCTCGCTCACTATTCCGGCCCTTGAACTACCCAGTTTCGTCCCGTCTCCCGTCTCGGTTTCCAGCCGCCTCGTACTGTTCCAAGTCCACAATGTCTGATTCTACAGACCCCAAGGCTGTCGTCCGTTATCTGGAGCAGTCGCACGAGAAGATCTTCGAGAGCAATCGCGCTTGGGTTGCTTCGAAGAAGAATGCTGATCCTCAGTTCTTCGATAAGCTTGCGGCTGGGCAAGCGCCGGACTACCTGTACGTACATCTATCTCCCAATCTCACTTCTTGCGAAGAAGAGCAGCTAGCTAATTCATTGGGGTAAATAGGTACATCGGCTGCAGCGACTCGCGCGTCCCCGCAAACGAAATCATGGGCCTAGACGCCGGCGAGGTCTTCGTTCACCGCAACATCGCCAACGTCGTCCCCACAGTCGACCTCTCCTCAATGTCCGTGATCAACTACGCCGTCCGCCACCTGAAGGTCAAACACATTGTCGTTTGCGGACACTACAACTGCGGCGGGGTCAAGGCCGCGCTTACACCGACGGACCTTGGAATCCTGAACCCCTGGCTGCGGAACATCCGAGACGTCTACAGGCTGTACGAGGCGGAGCTGGACGCGATCAAGGATGAGACGGAGCGGTTTAACAGACTTGTTGAGTTGAATGTTGTGGAGTCTTGTCGGAGTGTGTTGAAGACTGCGGCTGTGCAGCAGAGCTATGAGCAGAACCAGTATCCGATTGTGCATGGGTGGGTGTTTAATCTGAAGGATGGGTTGTTGCGCGATTTGAAGATTGATTTTGAGGGGATGTTGAAGGATATTCAGAAGATCTATAACCTTACTTCTGTGTCGGAGTAGGTGCGGTTTTGGTTAAGGTGTTGGTGGTGGTGTTATATGTAGAAGGCGGGGAGTTTAGTTCAATTGGTTGTCTGATCTAGTCTCTTCATTTGGTCTATCTATATCAAAACAACCACGTATTTCAGGAGTTCAATAAGATGGCCGAAGTTGGGCTTGAGGTCAATCGCATCCGGTCCTCTTCTGTTGTGACATCGTGCCCCGCATTGAAGAACAAGGTTCACCGATGCAGAAAATTTTCGTGCTCGGAATCCAACGGAGCCATTATCTTCTACAACCCTGGATATTGAAGTATCGTCAGATTCAAGGACCTTGATTGGTGGGTTAGATGGCCGGACTGACAGGGGTTGAATCCTTGGCAAAGATTCCAGGTCCACGGGCCTCGGAGAACTTCAAACTACGTATATAGCCCGTTAATTATTCATCGCCTCAAGGGTGTAGACGTCTTGGAGTATACATAAGCCATTGTACTTCGTAGTATGTAAATGATTCTATGAAACCGGCAGTTGAAATGTACAACGGTACCCATGAAGCAGTCAAGTCAAGAAGATGCAGCAATATATATCTCGCATTATGTACAGATCTATAACACCGGCAATATACAAGCTGAAGCACCCACGCTAAAGAACGCTCAATGAAACACGCGGAAACCTATATGATCACTCCACCCCGCTCGGTAAAACACTCGTTGCTCGTGCATTCGCAGGCATAGTCGTCCAAAGTACCTGTCTGACCTCCCTTCCCACTTGCTCAATCATATCCATCGCCCAAAGTACATCCAGATGCTCGTAATCCTCAATAACCTTGGAATGAACCATCTCAACGTGCGGCTCGCGGCCATTTTCTAACCTGCGCAGCAATTTCCGCCCATCGACCAGTTCGTCGGCACCGCCGACCCAGAGCGCAAATGGGGGCGTCTGGGGGCCGTACCAGGATGTGTCGCTGCGAGGTGTTTCGTGTTCTGTGCTTCGTGCTACGACGACGCGGTCTTCTTCTATTTCTGCAAGGCAGGTTTCTTCTGTTGCGAGGATGCATTGGTGTGTTGAGAAGCCGTCGCAGCCGAGCCACCAGCGTATTGTCTCGGTGCTGACGTAGACGGGTGCGAATTGGAACATGCGGTCGCGCAGTGCGTAGTCCCAGCGGGTGTCGGTCCAATTGAAGAGGTAGGAAAAGACAGTGTAGCCCAGTTTTCCGTAGATGCGGGCGTGGAGGTATTGTCGGACAGTGAGCATGAATGGTATAAAAGAGTGGATGCCGAAGACGAGGCGGAACACAGCTGGTGA
The DNA here is from genome assembly GCA_027569205.1 of Aspergillus kassunensis. Taxonomy (NCBI): domain Eukaryota; kingdom Fungi; phylum Ascomycota; class Eurotiomycetes; order Eurotiales; family Aspergillaceae; genus Aspergillus; species Aspergillus kassunensis. The sequence continues at coordinate 171,553 of JAPDEQ010000014.1, read as the reverse complement.
TATGACTCGCATGAATCGGAAGTAGACACATTCGACAAGCGGCCCTGCATATACAGCTGGAGCTAAGGCACAGAAGACGGAAATGTGCTGCCCTAGCTCCGGACGTTGATCTTTGGCGAGCGCCAGGAAGGTTTGTGCCGTTCCTTGTGAGTGGCATACGAGACCTAGTTTCTCATACCCGGTTTCGTAGAGAACACGAGAGACTAGGGCTGGGAGATCAAAGGTACCCATATGTTGTATCGTCCAGTTCCACATGCGCGGGTCAGATTGCGACATAGTCGTGTGTTCTGGCGCCAGTCCGCAGCGGTTATTCCCAAGCCAGACATCGTATCCAGATTTGCACAGATAGAAGGCAAGGCTGTCGTCGTCATTGGCACAGAACGCGCCGGAATTCTGAAGTAGGCCGTGCATCAATAAAACAGGATACTTGCGATCCGAACGGTCGGTCAGTTTCGGATTATTCGACCCAGTAAAGACGTGCGGCCCTAGTTGTCCCCGCTCCAGAGCCGGAACAGGGGTGTAGTGTTGCGGGTTGTAAACATGCCATAGCGTGAGTATAAACCCGTCTTCAGTCTGAACTTTGAATGTCTCCACGTCGAGGCCGACCCTCCGAGCATAATAACCGACATCGCCAACAACCGGATCCTTGCCGCCTTCTAACGGAGGACACTCGTCAGGGCCTTCCTCATCGGCCTCCCTTTTCTCTTGCCGAAGTTGCCATCTCCGAGACGATGTTCTTCGCTCTAATTTTCGCGCCCGTTCTTCCACGTGGAACCTCCGTTGCGCATGTTCGCTCTTCCCTGAAATGTAATGATAGCCCTTGACCAACAAGACCCAATTACCACGGAAAAGCGCGCCAACCACAATAACCGATAGAAACAATAGCGATAGTATAAATGATATAGACCGGGTCCCAAGATATTGTAATGTCTTCAAGATCGATGGCGGATGCTGGTATATCGGTAGCGACGGGAACAGCGGGTGTTCCGGGACCGTAAAGACATTTCTCTGCGAAGGCCTTCTATCGGTGAGAAGGGCATCAGTCACGGTGAACACCTCATCCTCCTCGTTTTCGTCGGGAAACCCTTGTGAATGATGCAGACCGGACACTGACTGTTTCGCAGAATTCCCGGGGCAGGGCTTCTGTCTGCTATCTGGCGGCATCGTCAGGGATTCTTTTTCGCTTTCCGCATTTCGCAGGGGTAGCTGGGCCGTTCCGGGGAGGGATCCGATCGTGGTAACAACGTCATTTTGGGCAGGATCGGACGTTAATAACATGGTGTTAAGGGAATGTCAGATGCGTCATGTCTTCGTCGATGGGAATCAGGAGGGAGATCATGTGAGTTTGCGGAGTGACTAGGCTCCTCGCTGTAGAATAAAAATGGTCTAATAATATGTATGAATATGTGTGCAGAAATACAAAGATAGCACGAGAAAAGAATGCGAAGATAGCAACGAACGACGAGGAAAGGGTTGAGGTGATCGAGGTGATCGAGGCGAGTCTGGGGACGTTACGAAACCCTGGGTGATCTTTACCAAAAATAGGTTACACATGTGAATGTGGGCCATTGGCCAAAAGATCTCGGCCTGAGGCAGAAGCAGAAAATCCATGGACCTCTATTTCAGCGAGTATGTCTGTACATTCACTTGAAAGAAAATAAAGGTGCGTAATAACAATATTCATATCTCATCTAACATATATAACAGGCCATACATCTAGGTAATCATAGCGAACAACAATTCTAACAAAGACATCTATCCATCTAAACCTGTGCCTTCTCGACATGCTCGAGCACCTGCTTGGCTTGAGCATCCGCCTCTAATTCCTCCAGAGTGCCATTCTTGCGATTCCCGGAGACATCACGAACATCAGTGTAGTGTACAGAGGGCACGAAGCCAATGGAGTTCCAGGCAGAGCCGACCTTGGTATACAGCTCATCGACTTGCTCAAGGGTAAGACCCTTGGTCTCGTAGATGCAGGTGTAAACGAAAATGCCGGCAATAAAGCAGAAACCACCCCAGATGAAGAAGACCTTGGACTGGAGGTTGGCATTTCCTGGGCCGGAATCGACCATGTAAGGTGTGGCGTAGGCGATGGCCCAGTTGAGGAGCCAGTTCGCAGCAGTCGTGATGGATAGACACTTCGCACGGGCCTTGAGTGGGAAAAGTTCACCAGTGACAACCCATGCGACAGGACCCCAGGAGGAAGCGAAGAAGAAGATGTAGATGCACACAAAGGCGATGAGGACTTTGTTTGAGACTTCGGAGTCGACGGCGGTGCCAACAATAGCAACAATCAACTGCGAGACACACATTCCGACGGCTCCGAAAAGAAGAAGTGGGCGACGACCCCATTTCTCAACCATCCAGAGACCGGGCAGGGTTGAAACAACGTTGACGATATTGGTGATCAATGTGATGACGAAACTGTTCTTGATGCCAGAGTCTTCGAAGAAAGTGGTTCCATAGTAAACTTGAACTCGTTAGGCCAAAATCCAGGGTATTTGCTTTTTAGAGTGGGGGTAAACCTACAGATAAAGTTTACACCAGCTAGCTGCTGCAGTGCTTGAACAGCACATCCTGTAGCCAGCCGTTTGCCGATAGATCCGCGGAGGATCTCCAAGTAGCTGGCATTGCCAACACTAAGCTCGTACTCATGGTTGGCTTGGATCTCTGCCAACTCTTCCACAATCGCGGGATCATTAACGTCAATACGACGAAGACGAGCGAGGGCTTTGCTAGCAGCTTCGTGGTTATCCTGCTTGATCAAGAATCGGGGAGTCTCTGGAAGAATAATCATTCCAACGACCAAAATAATTGCCCATGCGAATTGAACGGCAACGGGGATGCGGTACGAGCCGGTATCGTTGCGATCCTTGGTAGCATTGTTGACGATAGCAGCGAGCAACAAGCCGATGGTGATAGCCAATTGATAAGCACCAACAATGGTACCTCGAATCCACTTCGGTGCGGTCTCGGACTGGTACAGAGGAATGGTCGCCGAAAGCAAACCAACTCCGAACCCGGCAAAAAATCGACCGGCAACAAATAGCGGGATGGAGGTAGATGCAGTTTGCAAGATCACGCCAAAGCAGAAGACGAAACAGTCGAGAATCATCCCAATGCGGCGGCCGAAATAATCAGCCACAGGAGCAGCGGTGAGCGCTCCGAAAAAGGTACCGGCGGATAGGAGAGACACAATCATGGAAGACTGAGAGGAGGTTACATCGAGGATGTGGTCTGAAGGATTAATGTATCCAGTAGAAAAGGTCTTCCGCCAGTATTTCATAGCAAGAATGCCGCTGATAGTACCGGTATCATAGCTATCACCTCCAGTCAGCATGGCTCTGGTTCGAGCTGTGATGGAGACAAAGCTTACCCATAGAGAACACCACCAAAGGCCACGAACAGGCCGATCATAATAGCAGGGGCAGAGGAGCCCACTGCATCATCCGGTTTCCGAAGCATGAAACCCATGTTGAGAAGCTAAGACTCAGAGAAACAAAGAATGTAATGGAAAGATAGAGAAGGAGGACACAAGGAAGAAAAGAATCATCTCTCCCCAGGCGGGACGGGGTAGCTTTATACTGCTTTGGCGGGGAGACGATGCGGAGGAATCTGCCAGATCTTCTCCATGTCCGGCGGCCTGGGGAAGGCTCGATGGCCGAAACCAGCAACGAGCACTGCAATCATCGGACGGGGCCGATACGGGCAGCCTGCCAGTCAACGACTCAAAACACGAGAGGCAATTATATCGCAGCATCCACTTCGTGCATGGAAAGTCGTGGACAGTGCCATTAGTGGAGGATTTGCAAGACAGTTTCCCTTCTCTGCCTAACACGCATGGTCTAGTAAGACATGGTCCGGTGGCTGAAGTCGAGTGCTACCATGGGATGATGGGACAATCTGGAACGCCAACGGCCGACTTGGGGCCCGTCCTGTGCAAATTCGGGCAAGATGGGTGGCGATTCGGTCGGGACCTTCCCCATTTTGCAGGGGTTGAGACTATACAGTCGGGCGTGAGAGTTGGAACTGGGAAGTTGGCCGAGTTCCAACCCCGGATGGGTCCTCGGATCACATGGTTGGTTGCCAGTTGGAGAAGCCGGGCGCAGACGAATCTGGGGTGATACAAGCGAGCGGCGTGAACGGGATGGAAGTTGGGAGAATTGACGGGTTGAGATCCGAATGCGGCCGGTCAGCCGTGAAGTTCACGATGCCGATGCCGGTCCGAACTACGGCCACATTCCTCTCGCACCTCGTGATCTTTTATTCTTTTTTTAGACACAACCCCATTCTAAAAACATCTTGTGTCTACGGAGTACAATGACTTTAATCTCATACTCAAAAGCTGCGATACAGCAAGGACTGGCAGACTGCAGTGAACCTGAAGAGCAAGATCTGCAAGAAGTTTCCAAGAACCAGCACAATGAAATCCCCGGGATTTGCCCGCCCCCTGTTCAACTGCAAATTACTCCGTACCTCGTGTTACCGTGTTACTCGTAAGCTGACGCCAAGCTGCGCCAAGCACATTAAGCTTGCTCGATATTGCTTGGGGGTTTCAGCGCCACCCAACAGACTGCGATCTTGTCATTTGTCCTGCGGCCTCCTTGCTAGCAGGGTAAGGGTAGACATGATTATTATAGCTCAAATTTAGAAATCCCGCCTGTAATTCCTCATATATGTGAAATAGCTGTAGAACCCGAAACCTGTTTAAACGCCCCTCCCATGCTGAGATTCACTTATATGCAAGCAAGATATACCTTACCACCGCCAAATCAAGAAGAAATACCACAAAAGCGCCACCCGGCCAACTCTCTTCACCGAGTCCCAGGATTCATAGCGGACCCGCCCGAACATCGTATCCCCGCGCCGTTGGTGATCTAAGTTGCCGGGTTTCCACTTCGAGGTATCTGTTTCCTCGCCCAGGCCAGGGTAGTACGTGTCATTATACGACTGGGATGGCGAATACCGGGGACTATTTGTGGCGCGGCTAGCTAGTCCACCCGGGTTGATAAAGGAGGAGTTTGAAATGCTAGAGGAAGAGGCACGGCTTCTCGTCGCGCGCTTGCGATGTTCAGCAAGGGGGAGGATTGGGTCGGGGGTGACTGTTGGTGTAGTAGGACGGAGAGCGAGGATAACGGCTCGTGCGATACAAACGGCCAGCGTGAAAACTAGGACAAGGCCGTAGTGTATGAAGATAGATAATTGGTCCGGGAGTAGGCAGAGGTGATTTTGTATGGTGCGTCCTTGAGTAGATGAGTCCAGTGGCTTTCCGGTGGCAGGGTCAATCGGGTTCCAAAGGCTTGTGAGAACGAAACCTGGATTTCGAACTCCCATTGCCCAGGAGGTGCTCTTGATTGTGATTTCGTTCGGGGAGCCGCTAAATTCCCGATGGGTGATCTCACAGTAATCATGGTCGTCGCCGGAGTAGATCTGTACTAGGTTCGGGCCTACTTTGGACACTATGTCGTTGGAGATGGTCTTTGTCAGGACGTTTTGGTATTGATACCCTCCACTGAGTTTCAGAGCATTTCGTTCGTCCTGCTCTAACCCCTCTGCAGAGGGGGGGTAACGCTCTCTCAGCGGCCCGCATGGCGTAGCTGGGTCCCTGTGCAGCGGGATGTGGGAAAGAAGAATAGCCGGGAGCCCAACGATCTCGGGTTTATCTTCTTGGTATACCACAGCCTTGGAGGGCTCAACAACATCGTGATCGAAAAGCCGGCGCTGGTTTGGCGTTCCCAGAAATCGCAATTCATCTAGTTCTGCTCGGCCTCGATATGTGGTCATGGCATTGAGAAAGGCTTCTGGTTGCTGCCAGATCTTCTGGTTCGGACGTTCAGTATCCCCCTTTCCTCCACCTGTGCTTCCGGTCAGAGGATCGGGCTGATCCATCGCGCTCAGCGACAGAACATCCACGGAGACAAACGTATGGTTCCCAAGAACGTCGACACGATTTCCATTACCAAAGAAGTTCTGGAATCGCTCACGGACCGGTAACTGAACCCCAGAACCAAACCCGACGTCGTGATTACCTGGTAAACTCGCGATCAATCTCCGGCCTCTAGAGTTCGTCGAATGTGTCTCTTGACTGGTCCAGGGGTCCAAGAAGACCTTGACAAACCGATGGAACTCCTCCTTCCAGAAATCATCCTTGTATTTCCTCCACCTCGCCTCGGGACTAGTGCTTCGCGGAGTTCCCCATTCCCTTCCTCCGTCAAAAAGATCGCCAACAAATAGTACCGAGTCCGGGTCAAGATTACTTTGTATTGACGAGAATGAGCGACGCATGTACTGGTCCGTGAATTTTATCGTGAGCGTAGAGAGAGGCCACGGCCGGCCGGGGTAGGTATGAGGATCGATGAGTTGGGGGTCGGCGATGAGAGCGACATGATGAGGTATGGCAGTGGTAGGCTAGATTATAAAACATTTAGCCTTGTTCTGTGTGAGACATGAAGAGATGGACACTCACCCATTTCTCCCAAGCGTCCCAAGCACACGAGTCTACACTTTCCTGGAAGACTCCACGTTCCCCCCAGTAGATCGTACATATCCACAAGAGAATCAGGCCATTCGTGACAGTAAAAAGATATTTGATTGTCTTTACTGCCAGTGCTTTCAGCTCCCCAGGCTTCTTGACCCTATCCAATTCGCTCGATGCCGTCCGAGCGGCCGTCGACATTCCTTGCGTGGCCCATGATGGTAACGCACTGTGTACGGTTTTCATGAATCCGGGTGGCGTACGGGTATCACGTCGGACAGGACGATAGGCACTGGCGCTCGTGGTTGGTAGGTATGGGGAATTCATGGTCAGATGTCGACCAGAACGGTGAAAGCGAGCTTAATGGCGTTGTTGCATTGCTCCGAGGCTGAAGTCGGGGCCGGTTTGTGGTAGGTTGAATCAGGGGTTAGGGGTTGATCACATCGGCGAGAAATGTTTCTGTTTTGGCGATGGTAAAGGGGCCTGTCGATTAATTTATATCAGATTGTCATTCGGGTTGTGCAATGACTGCGGTGTTTTAAGGAGATGTTCTGCTGAAGCTTCGGGATCGACACGAGAGGCCACGTCACGTGCATGTGATGCGCGGTATAACTCCGTACTACCAGCGCAGTATAGCTTCAGATACTGCTACAACGGATCTAGATAATTGACTACATTTCAGCCGCGTATTTATGGTGGACTAGGTATCTATCAGGCGTATCATTAGGTTTCTCAGCGGTGGTTGCTATCTAGAAAGACATAGCGCGGTATGGCAGGAACTCCGACACTCAATGGCTTTCCAACCACAAACAAGAAAGTGAGTAGGGTATAAGCAATAAAGCCATGGGATGAGCTTTTAGGACACTTATCAATGCGACAAGAGTATAGATAAGACAAATTAATAGTAAAGGGGATTAAGTAGGTTTGGTCGGGCAACAGTGTCCGCCACCCGCACACTCGTCACCACACTCCAAAAGACAAGCTTGAGGATCTCCGTCGCGAACACTGGGCGCACGGCTCGAAAGGGCCCCTGTTTGCGACAGAGCACCGTGAGAGTGAGACGAGCCCACATTGTTGTCTTCTGTATCGCTGTCGCGAGGGAATTCTGGCTGAATAGTAGACGAATGGATACCGTAGGCATGCAAGCAGTGCCTGACTTGCTTGGCTAGATGCATGTACCGTTCCGAGCCCTCGCCCTTGATCTCGGTGTCAACTTGGATGTGAATCGACGCAACAACTTTCGTGTCACTGAGCTGCCATACATGTAGATGATGGGAACCAATGACACCGGGAAGCCGTTCGATATCCTCCTTGATGTGGTCGATGCTCAGTCCGTGTGGCACAGCCTGTAACAGAATGCGAGAGGCCGCTTTGCACAGAGGAATTGCCGACAGTAAAATGATAACAGTGATCAGAAGCGAGATACCAGGGTCAACATAGAACCTCCAAGAGTAATCAGTCAACCAAATGATAAGAGCGGATAGAATGACACCAATGTTGCCCAATGCATCTCCCATGACGTGCAAGAAGACACCGCGCATGTTGAGGTCATGGTGACCGTGCTTTTGCTCCTTTGGTTTTGGTTGAGCATGATTGTGAGTTTCATGGAGGTCGTTGTAGGTCTTCGGAGGCTGACCGTGAGTGTGGGAATGGTCTTCGTCGGTATAGTTGGATGCACGGTCCTTATGGCCCAAAAGTGTCGATTGTTCGGTGGGACCAAAGCCATCCGCTGCACCATTCTCCACTCGCCCGCTATCTGAATCGAAGCTCTCGTCATCATCCAAGTACTGGTTTCGGTTGGCTGCGATTATGATATCTTGTCTCATGCTGGCTGGATGACCTCCGATATCCTCCAATCCACGGGTAGTGGTGCCGTATCGGCGAGGTTGGCTATCAATGGTTCGGCGTCGGGAGTAAGCAGCAGTGGGCTCGGTGATATCGCCCTATACCAAGCAAGGAATTAGATTATGGTCATGAATCGGAGATGGTGGGGAAGAACGTACCGCTGTGCCCTGTTCGGTGCGCGCAGAATCACCAATGTGTTCATGGTTATGGCCTTCCTCTGCAGAATTGACACCTTCGGATTCTTCATCTTGTGAGTGTCCATGACTGTGGCCACCATGCGAATGGTCGTGGAATAGAACGAGGCCCAAAATATTCGAAAGCAACCCGGCGCATCCGACGACGCAGACAAGTTTGGGATTTTTCACCACCTGCGGTTCCACCATTCGCTGGATCGCTTCGAGGAAAATGGACATGCAGAGAGCGACAAGGAAGACACCGTTCACGAGCGCACCGAGAGTTTCAGCTCGTTGCCACTAAAATCAAGTCAGGCTGGATTCCCATGTGGCGGGGAAGGAAGGGATGGCCACTCACCCCGTAGGTGTACATCTTCGAAGTCGTTTCTCGGTTGGCGACTTTGACGGCCCACAATCCGACTATTAACGATATCACATCATTGAGCTAACAGAGAAATGTCAGAGGTTGTTCGAAAGGAGTGCTGACGGGCCGTACCATGTGAAAGGAGTCCGCGACGAGGGCAAGGGAGTGGACGGAGTAACCTAGTCGAAGACATTAGCAACGAAAAAGGGCTGAGCACAAAGAGGACTGACCCGCGATAAGTTCTAGCAAGAAAAAGGCCGTGTCTATCACCAGCAGGATGATGATCCTGTTGGTCTTGGAGAGACCCATGACGGGTGATGACGCTTGCGGCGCGACGAGGTTCGCGATCGATGAACAGCGATAGAAGAGTCGATCTCCGGCGAGGAGATATTTCCTAGACGTTGACAAGAAGAAAGTAAAGGAAAGAACGAAGAGTAGGCATGAGAAGAAAAAAAAAGAGAAGCGAAGGGTAGGACAAAACAAGGAGTTGGAGAGACTAGAAGAGAGCCGTAGAAGACTAGAAGTGGCGGCCTTTTTATGGTGGAGCAGATCCAGCCTTTCAACGACTTTCAACGACTTCTCACACCACCCGGACTCAAGCTTCATCCACTTTGCTTTCAACGGACTGTTCTCTAGGACTTGTTACCTACTTTAGCTTGACCGTAACAAGTGTGCCGGCTTTTTTATTACCCAACAGCTATCGCGATCTCGGCGAATTCCGTGAATTCCGCAACTGAAGCACAACTGAAGCGTGCGTTTGTTGCCATTGCGTCATCTGCTCCCACCAGTATGTTGTCCTTGGATGCATCAAATATAGGTCATATATCATCTCATAAGTCCCTCTGCGCATACACCACGTATAGCCGGGAATATATATGCAGAGTCCGATCTTGCAACTCCTTGCGCACTCCCATCAGGAGGATTTGCACCTCTTCCACTGTCCATCCTAGGAACCGGGTCATCAGAGCCAGCGAGTATGCCTCGAGCGCTTCCAACATGTTCGCCTGATGATATCTCCCGAGTTCCTTCAGGTTTGTCTCTTTAGCCCATGGCGAGAAAGGGACCTTATATATCTCCTCCTGGACATTCTTGAACCCAGCCTCGGCCATCCATTCTTTATATTTGTGTGCCACGCTGAACTGTTTGCCAAACTTTTCACTAGCTTCCACTAAAAGATTTCGCCATTGCTGCATATTTGTTGCTTTTTCAGCTGTATTGTCATCGGAGAAGACTCCCACCGTGAAGTCGCAGATTTCGAACCAGCCTCCTGGCGTCAGGTTATCATGGGCTTGCCCGAACAGTCTCCCAAAATTCTTAACAGACCCCTCGATGCCGCGCATGTGGATATAGTCAAATTGCCGCGAGAAGTTCCATCCGAGTTCATAGTCATCGATTTCGAACAGACAGTTTGGAGGAACCCTGGTGTCATCTATCAGCAACAACACTCGAAAATACCCGTTGAACTCACCATGTAGGTTGGATTGGGCTGAGGTCAGTTCCTGAAGATAGAGATCAGCAAGAAGTATTTTATGAATCAGACCGTGGACCAACCGGTAACCAGGGCTTCCGGAAATGTGCTATTATGGACATGTCAGTGAGAGGTCTTTCGAGACATGCAAGACATACTCTGCCATGTCAATTGCCCATATGCCGGTCCCCGTTCCTAGATCAAGAATCCTCTGGATCCCGGGCTCAAGTGGCGCTCGATATAGCGCTCCTCCCATCGCGAGGCTACAAATGTGGTGATGCTACACAAACCTGTTAGCACGCGTAAGCTGACCGGATGTCCAACATACAATATCCAGTCGCTCCTGTTCTCGCTCATCATTCGGCTGAAAGTCAATTAGCGAGGTTGCGCGTCTCACGGCTGATTGCCTTACAAACATATACTCTCCCTGTCGGTACGCGTGGTATCGTCGTCCGTTCTGGTTCCCATCAGCATCAACTACCGCTAAGCGAACCAGATATCAGACCTCGTATCTGACAAAATTATTAATCTGACTGCATTTACCACAACCTAGCGACTTACTGATAATTTATGATGCTCGATGTGAGCGACGAGGTGGTGCTTCCACCAGACCTGTGATCCGTCAGCTGGCGTCACAACAGCACGACCGAAACATACTCGCTGGCATAATCTTCGTCGTCGTAGAGAGCGGAATCATCCTTATATACCAGATCTAGTCAGCGGTGATGTCATGCATGGACCTCCACGACTTGCCTCCGGAACAATGGGCTGCTGGCTCTCTGGCCGGTGGACCATGGTGATCAACCTGATAGATCCGAGACTGATTGACGAAATCAGTGAAGAACGTGGTAGGATCTTGATCACTTATAATCAACGGCGAATCACCCCTGCCACTCCACGGATCAGACGGTTCTCTAGGTAAGCCGTTAGTGCTCACTGTTTCTCGAATAATAACTCGTGGTCCAATCCGCGATCCACCGCGATAACGCAATATGATGCTCGGAAGGAATCGCCCAAGAACCCGGCCGTTTCGACCAAACTGCTTCAAGCCAGGCTGCAACGTCTTGGACAGATTATAGTGGATCAGGCCGCTCCCTCGTGGTCGCTGCCGTTAAGCTAGATAGGCGCTAAATGGCGGGGCGCACTGCTGCGTTATTAAAGATTGATGAGGAGAAAAAAGCGCTAGGAGAAGGGGAGCCAGTGAAATATAAATCGATTTAGGGCCACCTAACCCAGCGGATGGAGGTGTCCCCGGTCAGCGTGGGCAGCATAGCTTATCGGAGTATTTCTGCGAGTGATAGCTGCACGGCCAGCACACTTGCAAGTCATGCTTCACCCTGTCGCTTTATTTGTTCTCTCTACGGTTGGCTATTGGATAGGCCTGGTGATCTACCGACTATTCCTATCGCCGTTGGCCAAATTTCCCGGGCCTAGATTGGCGGCCGCGACGCTATGGTATGAGACATACTACGATGCGTTTCGCTGGGGACAATATACTTTCAAGATTGCTGAAATGCATGAAAAGTATGGTGAGCATATTTGTCGAGATTCAGTAAGCCGATTCTGACTAGTCAGGCCCCATTGTCCGCATCAGTCCGCATGAGCTCCATATCATCGATCCCGACTACTACGAAGTGCTGTACTCCCGAGATAGCCCACGCAATAAATATGAATATTTTACGAAACAATTCGGTGTCACTCGCTCGATGGTCGCGACCGTGGACCACTATCATCACCGTCTCCTCCGCTCGAACATGAACCCCTACTTCTCTACCGCACGAGTCCGCAAACAAGAACCGGTCATCCAGGCATTGGTAGATAGGCTCTGTGAGCGAATCCAGGAGTACAAGGACACGGGCGTTCCAGTGGTACTGCAACATGCGTTCACCTGTTTTACTACCGACGTTGTCTCCGACTATACCATGGGTGTGGGATTTCACTATCTGGACGAGCCCGACTTTATCCCCGAGTGGAGTGAAACGATCGGTGGGAGTGCGAAAAGTGGTGTATACATCAAGGCCTTCCCCTGGCTAGGGTTAGTGTTTACGCTCATGCCGCCGTGGTTGCTTTCTCATGTCTACCACGGGATGGGCCTGGTCTTTCAATTTCAACAACGGTGCACCAACATTGTGAACAAGATCATGGAGGAACAAAACGCTGAGGGCTATTATAAGGTCAGGAGTCAGTTCAGCCAGCCGACTTTCTTCCACGATGTCATCAATAGCAACCTCCCGGCCGAAGAGAAGTCGGCTGAACGGTTAGCACAGGAGGTGCAAGTGGTCATTGGAGCCGGGGCGGAAACGACCGGAAAGATGTTGACATGGACGACGTACTATCTGCTTGAGAATCCAAGGACGTTGGAGAAATTGAAAGAAGAGCTGGACCGGTTGGACCCGAATCAGACAGCTACATTGGTTGACTTTGAGCAAATGCCCTACTTGGTGAGGTACCTCGCCTAGTCTGGCGCAACGTAACTGACAAGCTAGACATGCGTCATGCTCGAGGGTCTCAGGTACGATCATCTCCATCTGTATCAAGGCTAGGCTAACAGGTTAGACTGTCATACGGCGTCAGCTCAAGACTCCAACGCATCGCCCCAGACCGCAATCTACAATTCCAGGAATGGTCAATCCCAGCAGGAGTATGTCCCTCCCTAACCCATCACGAACAAGTATACCAAGCTCAGTAACTAACAAACCAGACCCCCGTCGGCATGACAAGCACCCTAATCCACCATAACGAGCGAATATTCCCCGAATCCCGCATGTTCATTCCCGAGCGATGGTTGGACCCCATGAAGCGAAAATACCTTGAGAAGTACATGGTCTCGTTTACGAAGGGCTCGCGCCAGTGTATCGGCATGAAGTACGTCCCATTAACCAGTCAATCCCTACCTCTATCCTAATTTTGATGCTACAGTCTTGCGCGCGCGGAGATCCTCCTTGCTATACCGAACATCGTCCGCCGATTAAAACTAGAGTTATACGAAACGACCAGGGAGGATGTTACGATTGCACATGATCTGTTCTTGCCTTTTGCGAAGGAGGGAAGGAAGGGCGTTCGTGTTTTGGTGAGTTAGAAAAATGCAATTCTTTGGTTTACTGTAGATGATATCTGGAGTCCTGTAAAAAGGTGTTCAAACTCCTTCATCAGGCATATCTCGTTGAATCAACGATTCATAGAATACAAGTTATTACCCAATCCCAGGCCCAATTTCAAGTAGCAAGTAAAGCGCTACTAAACTCGATACCGACTCGTCGTCCTAGACCACTCCTCATTCCCACTCGCCAAGTACTTGAGCGCCTCAATATACCTCTTGCCCTCCGCGAGGCCCAGGCCCCCCTTCAACCTCCCGGGAACATCAACAGCCAAATCTCCAAATGAACCCTCCAACTCCCGACACCCGGCCCAAAGAATTCTCTTAGCACCATCGTATCCGACCCCCAGATTCCTCGCCAGAATCGGAACAGCCGAACAAACCGTCGACCCTTCCTGGCTGCTCTCGCGCGCTTCCTTGATCTCCTTCTCCCACGACAGAATATCGTTTACGAAAATCATATGGCGGACGGTTGTATTCTCGAGAGCCTCAAACTCAACAAGTTGGGCTGCGGTTAGCGTGATGTTATTCACGAAGCGGATCAGCGCAGTGAAGAAACTGTAAATAATGTCAGTTGACTGACCACTCAAGGAGGGAGGGGGGGAAAAAGGGTAAGGGTAACACACTCCCCACCAACATCCCGATGGCGAAATACAAAGTACTCATCTAGCTGCGTGATACCGAGTCGTTCCTTCGCCGTCTGCGCGATGACGAGTGCAACCGCACCATCAATAACACCCTGTGCGAGCTGCGCATTCTGAGACCTCGTCTCATCAATGATCCTTCCGATGATTTTCTCTAATGGGTTTGATGCGTCGGCTAGTACTTTACCTTGCATTATGGCTAGCAGTTTCTTACTGATATTCTGCGCCTCATTGATGGACATTTGGCTGAATGCGTCTGGGAATCTGATTAGCATTATTTTACGTATGAGATGTTTGGAGAGGGAGGGGGAGGGAGAGTACCGTCTAGGATTCCCGATAAGCAAACAAACAGAGCAGAGCTCTCAAGACGGTCCAACGGTCCATCCGGACAGAATAAGGCAAGCAGACGAGGAAAGTCCATAGCGAAGAACGCGCGTTTGTATTTGTCGGAAGAGAAAGTCCAGGTGTTTTCGAGGTACGTGTGGACATTGTGGGTGAGTTGTGAGGCGAGTGGGCTGATGCGGGGTTGGAGGGTTGTTGGGGGGATATTTGACGATTGAACCATGATGAATGATCTTAATCCGGTGTAAGATAGGTATAGGGCGGTGGCTATGGAGGTCAACTTGTGATATCAATTTGGAGATGAAGCTGAGAGAGGAGAGAAGGAGATAAAACAGTGTAAATATAGAGCAGGTTAAATACCTATCTATGGTGACCCACTCAAAGCGGCTGGTCAACAAGGTCGGGATTTAGATATAAATTTAGAAAGGATTTATCTGACAAAGTAGTTATTGAATTATGGGTCATGTGAGACATGTGAATAAATCTTATCAAAGGTACCATTCACTAAAAACCCTAGGCAAATATCAACAAGGGCTTGGAAATATATAGCTTTGTGAATACCCATGAGAGGACCTACAGACATTCTTTCTGCTTTATATCTGAATCTGTCAAAGAAAAAATTAGACGGAAATCATCCCACTGGTCATGTCAAGTATCTTGTGTATCAATACGCATTGTCCCACGGTTCACACAGACAGACCACCATGACAACCCCAAGAACAGCAAGCTGGAGAGCAACAGGTCCATCGCTTTTCTATACAAATGGCGCGAGCTCGAACTTGTCGTTTATTCTATTTTGGTCAAGGAGGCGTCATCACTGCCTAACTGCCTCGTGGACCTAGGGCATGCAGCATCCACCACGCAGATCTGTGGATACCTGGGGCTTCCAGAATTTCAGGGTCACCGATTGTACTTTGCTTGAAAGTTAAGCTAAAAAAACCATTGCTCAGACAGCAGAAGAATTACCATCAGCAGCACTGGCCTGCAGTAACCATCTGAACCCATCCAACTGATCCTTCCGAAACTCCCGACTCAGCGCCAACTCCGGGAAAACACATTCAAAACCATGTGGGACCCCAGGATACACATCTATGCGCGTCTCAACCCCATACTCACTCCTCAGAACCTCTTCATAAACCAACCCCTCATCACGTAACGGATCCAAGCCATCGACCTGGAAATACGTTCTCGGCAGATCATAGTGCCCTGTTGGCCACAGTAGTGGCGAGAACAAAGCTGAAGAAGGCTCAGGGTTCAGCGAGGATAAGAAAAGATCGATAATTGGTCGAGGTATGATAGGGGCGTTGACCGCTTCGTCTCGGCTTTTGAAGTAGGCGGCGTATTTGGCTGGGATTGCTTCGTGGTGCACCGTTGAAGGGACGTTTAGGTATGTACCGGTTAAAGGGGGTATCAAGGGTGCGTCTCTTGCTAAGAGGCTGAGAACGGCGGCGATATTTGCTCCAGCGCTGATTCCTGCGACGATAAAACCACGAGAGGGGTTGCTGGGTAGAGAGGCGGCGTTGCTTGATATCTGTGTGGGGATTTAGCAGTGGCATAGTAGTTTCGGATAGCTGATGGTTTCCTTACCCACTTGAGAGCATCCCAGCAGTCATCAATCGCCGTTGGGAAAGGGAACTCAGGAGCCAGTCGATACTCAACACTAACGACAACACATTTGAACTGTTGGCACAGAATACGCGCAAGGTACTCGTCGTCCCGAGCCGAGCCCATACAGAAACCACCCCCATGAATCCAAACAATCAATGGTTCGGAGCCGGTTGCACCTGCAGGGTTGTACAAAACACCTTGGCTCAAATGACCATCGCGTAGCGGTATGGGTAAGTCTTGTTTCGTGCCAGGGAATGGCCCCGCACGTTCAAGGTATTGTTTCGTTAATTCTTGCATCCGGTTCCTTGTCTTAGGGATGTAGGAATCGGCTTCAACGTGGAACACTGGGTGGTCTTTGGGGATCTGGTTCATGTCTTTTAGCAGATGAGGGTACTAGCAGGCGAAAATGAACGTACCTGAGCGAATTCCGGGTCGACTTGGCCATACTGCTCTTGGTTTTCTAGAGGTGACATATTGCCTTGAAATGTGGTAGCTGGATAAGAAACTGTATGGGTTACTATGGAGCGAGAAGGAGAAATGCCCGAGTTTTAAAGCAAGCAGAAAGTTGGGAACGTACGTCATGATCAACATTAATTCCCCGTGGGGCTGTGAATGACCCAACAAAGTGAATAAACCATTGAGGCTCGCTGTTGTCTTTTTTTCTGCCTCAAGAATAATGACTATGGTCCTGATTACCAGCCAAGAGTTATCAAAAGACCTCGGAAGTTCGGTGAAGTACCAACTTGTCAGATGATTCTACCCGCCACCAATCATGTTGCAAGTCATGGAATGAGCTTATAGGTCGATTTAAGAAATCCAAAGCTTCCAGATTCACTGCGCATGTATTAAAGAAGCTCCGAGCCGCAGTCAACTAACAAGCACGTCATTCAAAAAGAAAGTCCTCATCAGCCGATCCAGCCAGCCAGATTTGTTGATCCTTGAAAGCGTCAAGGTCGTTTTTCTCCAGCGCGATATCAATAGAGGGGTCGTGCCAGTTATGGGTCCTTTTCGTTTCGGTATTGCGCAACGACTCTCCGATATAACGACAGCTATCAAAATCAATGAGAATAAGCGTACCGTCTTCGTCAAGCATAATGTTTGCCGGGTTTATGTCGTTATGAACGAGCCCAAGCGAGTGAAGATGCTTAATAGCAGCTAGAATCTCTTCTAGACCACTTCTTATGTTCTCTCTCACTAATTCGCGCGCACTTGAAAGAAAAGCAACCTTGTTCAGATATCGAGGATTAACTGCTCCAAGTAGCGTGGACGCGTACTGCTTGAATCATAACCCAGAGATTCGACCGCGAGTTTCGTTGTAGCCATAGTAGGTTGCAATATTCGGATGGGGATTCTGGCGAAGGATTTGGCATGTTTCAACTTCGCGTGAGATTTGCTTTTCAAGATTTCCTTTGGCGTACGCGAGGAGACTTGATGTTTTCACATAGACAGCCGACCAAGCGGTATTCACCTCCGGGCCCCTATCCTCCGTTTGAATTTGCTTGACCTCCTGAAGATCCTCCAGCGTCTTCGGCAAATCCCTTCGATTCATCCATTTTCCAGAATATAATATGCCATCTTGCGAAACAAAAACCTGGACATAGGAAAATCTCATCTCGCCTTCTTGAAGGCCTCATGCTTTTGTACACCTTCCATGTCAACGTGGAGTATCGGTTCTGGAAAGCTGTGTTAACAGAGACGGTGTTGGTTGGCAAAAGAACAAAAGAAAATTGCGGAGGGATTGGTAAATATGCCACGTGACTTTATACCTGAATAGGCACCTATACATACAATACGGGAATAGTGAAGGCCTACTGTTTGAGTGCCGAGCATCCACGCCGATTGACACTTTACATGAAGTGCCGGAAGATGATTGACATCTATACTATGCATTTTGGCAAAAGCCTGGATCCCATATGCCTGTGATAGTGACGTTCCTTTTGCATCTCCACCTTCAAAGGTACGCGCGAAGACCGAATCGAGACTGATCACAGATCCCAATGTACGTGAGTCCCTCTCAGCAAGATCATCGTCTTTGATCTAATAAAACCAAGACTATGTATCAAGATAACAGTCGCCGTAAGTTGGCACAAACCAAATCAGATCCCCATATTCATCTTGCTCAGATCATCTTCCTCTTGCACAGACTATGTCATGGCAGTGTTTTCCAAGCACAAGGCTACCACGATCAGATACGGAAGCTAAACCGTTTCAGGCGACTTCTGCGGCGAGTCCCGACAGGAGTTAAGCTTCTTTAGGATGACTCCATGTTTTGTCCAATCATCTTTCTCTTCCTCCACAATAAATTGACTGTGGGTCTCGACCATCCATGAGTAGATATGACTCATGCTGGCTCATAGATCGTATAGTTATTCGCCAATCCATGTAACCGCCCCCTTCGGAATCCTATGGGGCCGGCTAATTTACATATACTCGACTTGATTTGAAGAAGCTCATCCTCCATCAGAATGAGTGATGCCCTTATACAACGCCCATGAAACCTTTAACGAGAATAGAACAGCGTAGCCTCACGTATCAACATATGATCATGTCGACTCATTATGGTCAATGATGATGGTTCGTGAGATATATAAGATTCCCCAGACTGTAGATGTAGAATAATCCAAGTCTAAGCCTCTCCTGCGGGCAGGAAGGAGGCAGAGCGCATCGGAGGATCCATATCCACAAAAGTCTTCGGGGTAAGTTGTCATTCCTCCGTATTTTGGATTACTTTCGTGAGGATGAAGAAACAGCCCGCTGCCGACTTTGCACATTGAGGCGCTTAGAGATGAAGAAAATCGGAAGACGTCTCTAAGATAATTTTTGGGCCGACATCATCTGACTCAAAATCAATAGCATTGCTCTTGTTTGCTCTGATTTTATGGTCTCGAGGCTGACAAGCAGACATAGTTACGGAGTACTTTCGTACAGCCAGGGCAGTGCCACCTCGACCCGCTCTTGGCACTAATCCCTATCGGGCGCCCGCTCGCGGCCTTAAAAGGGCCCTCTCGACCCTCGACTCACTCTTCCTTTCTTCCTCCACCACCCTCATCCCTTTGCTTGGTGACAATCCGAGCTCCTTTCATCATTTAAACCTGCCTGTGCAACCGGGTCACCGCCAAGACCCGGCCTAAATAATATCGCAATGGCTGCCACCGGATCATCCGCAGCAGCAGCGCCATCCCAGTGCGCAGCAGTGTACCTGGTCGGCAGACGAGGAGTATAATAATCGCCTGAACCTCAATTTCCACCCATCCTCTCACCACCTCGACATCTCTCCGCATTCCATCCTCAGTGACACCGACCTCTTTCCCCTTAATACCTCAGCTTCATCCTCGAATTCTTCAACATCGACGCCAGCTCTATTCAACGATCTCTCAGCGGCCTTTCCCCCCGTTGACGCGCATGCACCGCTTTTCTATGATCCGCTTCTCGCCCCTCCGTCTATTTTCGGGGATCCTGCGCTCTTTGATAACTTCAATTTGATGACCGCGGGATATCCGGATTCAATCACAAGTCTCCCCGCGGACGGGTCGGGAATCGATTGGGCGGCTTTGGGGTGTTTGCCGGCTCCGGACTCGACGTCTGCGTCTGATGGGCTGAGTGAACATCCTGCCAATTCTGGTGTTGGGAGTCGGACTTCTAGCGTTCATTCTCCTGGTATGTGTCCCTTTCTCCGTCGACACATTGTTCAATGCTGATAAGGTTTAGACCCCCCGTCCCATCACCACCACCACCACCACCAACAACAACAACCCGCTACGACACTTGCAACTCCTTCTCTTCCATCTGTGGCAATAACCTCTGCAATGCCTTCGGCAACTTCGTTCCCTACACCCTCGCCTGCGTCGCTGGAGTCTTCGCCTAAGGAGAACTCCTCGCGTGTCTCAAAACGCCAACTCAACACTATGGCTGCTCGGCGGTACCGCCAGCGACGTCTCGACAAAGTTACCGAGCTCGAGGCCGAGCTGGATGCCATCAAGCGCGAGCGTGACGAGTTGAAGATGCGCGTGTCTAAGCTTGAGGGGGAGACGGATGCTTTGAAGAGTATGTTGCAGGATAAGAGGAAGTAATTTTAGCTGTCTGAATGGATTTTTTTGGCGACTGAACCATGGATTCTTACCATACAGTGGTAGTAAACCCATAAAAAAAAAGAGATGTATTATGTTGAATGAGCTAATCAAAATCAAATAACTTGGTAATATAGCCACACATTACTAATATCCAAAGGAACTCCGTTAAAACCAAAAGTCACTGTAGAAGTGCTTCTTCTTTCCCCGCCCAAACCATTTCCAGGGCATCCAGGACGAAAAATCCGGCACCTCGATTCCAAACAACGTCGGCTGCTTTCGTTCCCAGGGCCATGACCAAGATTGCTTACTGCTAGACGCGGACCATTGACTCCAACTCCAAGGCGACAGTTTCTTCGGCGGTGCAGCGTCTCGCTTGAAAGCTTGAACGATTCGATCGAACTGGCGGTCCCGCTCCTCTGACTCGCGTTGATGCTGTTGCGATCGCCACGCTTGTTGTTCGGCTGGGTCGAGACACCATACTACTACGTCTCCGTGGCGGCGCCAATCATCATGCCATGCAGTATTGTATGTACGCCAGCATTCGTCGTAGGATGAACTGCGGAGAGAGCTTCGGAGTGTGGGTTCGAGCTGGGCAAAGAACACAAGATAATCCGGCCATTCATGGGGTGTGTACATTTGGGTAGGTTGACGCGGGCGATTTGGAGGCGCAGAATAAGATGGTCTCCGGGGTACATGTCTCAGTCCCCCAATCATATTGTCACGGAGGAACTGGACAGGGTTGTCGTAGAATTGGTCTGCTTCATCACGGTACGCAGCCTTTTCGGCTTCGGCAAGGTTGACGGGGGGTTCGCAAGTTAAGGCCCAAGCGTGGATTGTAGGCTCGACAAGGTGCGAGCGCCATGGGGTGCTATGGCACGGCATCAAAAAGCCTGCGGTGATACCACCGTAGCCAGGCGACAGGCTTCCGTCGGGCGTTCCATATAGTCGATGTTGCTCTCGAAGGTAGGACAGGACTGAGATTACGCCAGATGCGTGAAACACAGTTGTATATATCGCAATTACGACGTTGACCAGTATGCAGAAGATGAGAGTGAGTCTCCGCGGAAGATACCGACGATCTGTCGTTGCCAACGCAGGAAGGAAGAAGTTCACCAGAGGCGTGGCGCTGAGAATGTGTAGCGCGGGTACTAATGGGTAAATGAACCGCACTTCCTTGTGAGTTATGAAGGAAAGAACCCCAGGCATAGCCAACGAGACGTATGCGAGTTGGACCAGTATTGAGGATTTATGGTTTGCTGAAGATGGCTGGTACTTCAAGGTGCGATATAGACCTATGAGGGCGAACGGCAGCGCAGTGGTAAGTAGGAGAGGGTATCCCTGGGAAACATAGTACGTCCAGTCATTTCTCCCATAAAATACCGCCAGAGACTGTGCAATATTGAAGTACAGGAATTTCCATGGCGGGAACGTCCAGAATCCGTAGAAAAAGCGATCCGCAACAACGGACAGGCCTAATATTACCGACCTGCGATGGTAAGCTTATGAATGGGAGAGTTAACAGCACACTCACCCACAGAGCAAAGCCTCGCGGGCAAGAATTTGTCTCTTCGCCCAAGGACTTTGGTGCAACGCAATACCAGCCAAAGTTATCCAAATAATGATATTTGTCGGTCGCATAATACACGCAGCTGCAGCAAGTGAGAGGGACTGACGTAATCTATGATCCGGTTAGCGGTGCTCAGGCCCAGACGCGAAGACGTACTTGGTCAAAGAAACTCCAGGTTCTTTGTTCGTGCGTTCAGCGGCAGAATCAGCAGCCCACGCCCATGGCCACAGGTATAGAGCGACAATTGTAATCGTAGTCTCGAGGCAGTTGGATAATGTGCGGGTTGAACAGAACCATTGCCATGGACTGAGAACGGTCAAGGCGAGCTGTAAATGATCAGCCCTGCTAAAACTCCTTCAATTCACAAGTTGTACCGTAGCCCATGATTGATAGCTCCTATCCCCGTGAATATACCTCGCTAGCTTCCAAGTGTAGAAATCGCCGACGGCTGCGACAACGGCCTGCGTTATCCCGGGGGCGGCAATGAGAAAGTCGGCGCGTGATGCAGGCGAGAGTCCGAGAGTACGTGCGACGAGGTCGGTGGCGGAGTATACAGAGGCGAAAATGAGCGGATGTAGTGAGGATCGCAGCTGAAATTCCCATTCCTGCAAAGATTCAGTCAGTTTGACTCTGTGCTCGAAGACGCGGGGACTGTCAAGACCGACCCAACTGATCCAAGACCCCTGATTCTCGCCGAACGCGACTTTCCAGGCGGGTTCTAGCGACTGGAAGAATTCATCAGGCTGGAAGAAAGTCCGGACTGTTAAAGCATTCAGGATTCGAAAGGCGATGAGAAAGAGGAGGATGTTGGAGGTGGACGTGTCGCGTGCCGGATGGGGCAGCCTCAGGCGTGAAGGCGGGGAGGACAGTGTCGATGATGGCGCCGCAGCATCAGAAGACTGACGAGGCTTCGTCCGACGAGCGCGAGCGGACATGGCTGTTTACATTTACCCCGGATTGATGAGAAAGCAGGATGGCAACTTGGCAAGCGAAGGTCAAATGGGCGCAACGTCAGTGGACGATCTCTGGGCAAGTGGACTCGGGCGTCATCGAGCGGGTGCACCTGCGCTTAGAGATCACCCAACGGGTATACCTGCACTTAGAGTATACCCTCCCATTTCACCCCTCGACGGCTTTTTAAAGTCTTCTTCTCGCTTTTTCTCGCTTTTCTTCTCTTTCTCTTTCATCTCCCATCCATCCCTCCCATCTTCAATTCCTCTCATCATGTCGTCCAACGGTACCAACGGCACCAACGGCCATGCCTCCGCTTATCACGCCTCCTCTACTCAAGAGGCGATCCAAGCTGAGCAGGCCTTTGCTGCCCACAATTACCACCCCCTTCCCGTCGTCTTCGCTCGTGCGCAAGGGACTTCCGTCTGGGACCCTGAGGGCCGTCACTACCTCGACTTCCTCTCCGCATACTCGGCCGTCAACCAGGGTCACTGCCATCCCAAGCTTGTCGCCGCCCTTGTTGACCAGGCCTCGCGTTTGACCCTGAGTTCGCGCGCCTTCTATAACGATGTCTTCCCCAAGTTCGCTGAAATGGTCACCAAGTACTTCGGTTTCGATATGGTCCTCCCCATGAACACCGGAGCTGAAGCGGTCGAGACCGCTATCAAGATCGCCCGCAAGTGGGGTTACAAGACCAAGGGTATCCCGGAGAACGAGGCGATAATTCTGAGTGCGGAGAACAATTTTCACGGACGAACCGTAAGTATCTCATCGCTTTATCGTCGCGGTTAGACGATTGCAATTGACCCGTTCATCTAGCTCGTCGCCATATCGCTGTCGTCTGATGACGAATCTCGAGACAATTACGGCCCGTTTGTTCCCAACATCGGTTGCACCATTCCCGGAACCGACAAGCCCATCACATACAATGACAAAGCTGCACTGCGCGAGGCTTTTGAGAAAGGGGGTTCCAACTTGGCTGCGTTCCTTGTTGAGCCTATCCAGGGAGAGGCAGGTATCGTCGTACCGGATGACGACTACCTCCAAGAGGCCAGGGCGCTGTGCGACAAGCACAACGTTCTCCTAATATGCGACGAGATTCAGACTGGTATTGCACGGACTGGAAAGCTCCTCTGCCACGAGTGGAGTGGAATCAAGCCGGACATGGTTCTTCTAGGCAAGGCAATTTCAGGCGGCATGTACCCCGTCTCGTGCGTTTTAGGTAGCAAGGAGGTCATGCTCACGATTGAGCCTGGTACTCATGGTTCAACCTATGGAGGCAATCCGTTGGCTTGTGCTGTTGCTATCCGTGCTCTTGAAGTCGTTCAGGAAGAGAACATGGTCGAGCGCGCCGAGAAGCTTGGACACGTTCTTCGCAACGGACTCAAAGCCATCCAAAGCCCGGTTATTCAGACTGTGCGTGGTAGGGGTCTGCTCAATGCCATTGTCATTGATGAGTCCAAAACCAACGGCCACAGCGCGTGGGATCTCTGTATGCTGATGAAGGAGAAGGGTCTCTTAGTAAGTTCTATCAGCCTCGCACTGTTCTCGTTGCTGACTTGCCAGGCCAAACCCACCCACCAAAACATCATCCGTCTCGCACCCCCTCTTGTCATCACCGACGAACAGGTGGTGCAGGCGCTTGAAATCATCAGGGCCTCTGTTGCTGAACTCCCAAACCTCAAGGGTGCTTCGGAAGACCAAGTGATCCCTCCCGCAGAGAAGAGAGTCAAGATCTCCCTTGAGAACTAGATGAACAGTCAGTCTACTTCAATCCGACTTACGCAGACCAAAGATGGTTCTCAACACCCGTACAGCCACACAAGGATTAGCATCACGCTCCTTTGGTGACACGGCATCCCGACCGAGGACGGTCAGGCGATATGAGCTGACCGGCATGCGTCCACCCAATTCAGAGGCGTTGGCACAGTCCCCATTCTTATCCCTATTGTAGATAGGCAAGAAGCGACCATCATCTCTAGCATGAGTTACGATGACACGATGTCTAATCTAAGTTTCCTCAGTTCTGGCATAACATCTGGAGATGTAAAAACAAAGCTCTTCCGTAGACGTCGCCTACCCCGCTTCTCAGCAATAGGACCCTTTAAATATCTCATACAATTATAGACCGGCATCTCAAAACCAAGGCCCAGATCATGGACTCCGGGCCAGGCTATCGTAGATCCAGTAAATCACCGTCAGACATGTTACGCAGACAATCTTCGGCGATCAAATGCATTCTCGGAGCATTGTTGACAGTTCGGAGTACGGAGTTAATATACAAGTCGATCCCCGAACAGCCCACCTTTATATCTCACGACATCCTGTCACTTCAGTGACTTCACCCGATCAACATCCGACATGTCAACTCCATTTCCAATCGATAACCTCCCCTACGGCGTGATCTCGACCGCCGCCGACCCTACCCCGCGATGTGCAACCGTACTAGAAGACAATGCTATTGACTTGAGCGCCCTGGAGAAAGATGGTCACTTGAAGAACGTTTCTGGGCTTGAGGATGGGGTGTTTTCGCAGGTACTTCCCTCGTACACAAAGAATAGACACCGCGACTAACACCACAAGCCAACCCTCAACACCTTCGCTGCCCTCCCAAAGACCACCCAGAGCGAAGTTAGGGCTCTCTTGACGTCTCTCCTCTCGAATCGCGAGATCCGCTCAAAGTACTCGATCCCGCTAGGAAAAGTCACAAACCACTTCCCCATGGAAACGAAGAATTTCTCGGACTTCTATTGCTCGCTCGAACACACCCAAAATGTAACCCCCCCCCCCCCCCCCCAAAACCAAGTTAACCCCAACCAAACCACGATTATACTAACAAAAAAAAAGTGCAGCACGCTAATGAAATCCCCCATTCCCGAAAACTGGTTCATAATCCCATCCGTCTACAACGGCCGCACATCCAGTCTCCGCGTCTCAGGAACCCCCATCGTCCGACCAAACGGCGTGTACCGAGACCCTACATCCCCAGATTCAGCACCTACATTCCAACCAACCCGCCGCTTCGACTTCGAGCTGGAAGTCGGTGTCTTCCTCTCCCGCCCTTCACCCCCGGGCGAGATCCTCGACATCGCCAAGGCGAAGGACTACATCTTCGGGTTGGTCATCCTGAATGACTGGTCTGCGAGGGATATCCAGATGTTTGAGATGCCGCCGCTAGGCCCATTCCATGGGAAGGGGGCCGGGACGACTGTGTCGCCGTGGATTGTTACGACGGAGGCGTTGGATGGGTGTCTTTGCCCTAGTACGAAGATTCAGGAGCCGGCGGCTTTGCCGCATTTGGCGTGGAGGGGAAGGGCGGAGGAGGGGACTTGGGACATTGAGCTTTTTGCCACTGTTAAACGTATGGTTTCTCTCTTCTCTTTCTTCATTTCGGTGTTCAATTAAGGCCTTAGGTAAGAGGTGGTGCTAATGAATTATGGTGTAGGAAACGGAAAATCATACCTCGTCACGGAGACAAACCTGAAAGAACTCTATTGGACACCCTACCAGCAACTCGCGCACCTGACTAGTGCTGGTGAGGGACTGAGTACTGGGGATATATTCGGCACTGGGACTGTGACTAGTGCGGTATGTTGAAATCCTTCTCTCTCCCAATCCTCCATTCTTCGTCAAAGTTGTGGAAAGACGTACCTGACTGGTAAACAGCGCAAGAACTCCAAAGGAGAAAACATGGGCGTAGCATGTCTTCTCGAGCGCATGATCCCGGAGAACGAACTCGCTAGTATCAAGTCCGACGGGATCGTGTATCTCGAGGACGGTGACGAGGTTGTTATGGAGGGGTGGTGTTTGAATTCCCGCACTGGAGTGAAGTTTGGATTTGGGGAGTGTAGTGGTGTTGTTATTCCTGTTTTGAAGGCTGGCCCTTAGGGTGGGCTCGGTTTGGAGTTTGGAACCCTTTCAGGTCAATCTCTCGAATATGCGTATTGACAGTATAGCTTAAGTTTGAATTGAATCCTGGTACAAAGTATCTCAATGAATAAGTTCTTTGGTAGAGTATGTAGCAATGCACATAAATCTCCGAGTCCATTTCTCGTCCCTAAAAGCCAGCCCTGCTGTGAGTTGACTTTCCGTGAGAAGTAGCACTCTGCGAGCCCCGGACCAGCTGTCAAGTGGGTTAATGCAACAGTTATAGCCACGATATACGCTCTTCGTGACCATTGAGTAGCCTAATACATCGGTACAGCCCGGCATGCACCTTCCGAGGCCCTTCCTTTGATAGTCGTCGCGGTTGCAGTCCCTTTACGGAGTTAGTATTTCGCTCTAGTATGAGCAACGGTGCAACCAACCACCGTACCTTCCTTTTGCATTGCATTTAAAATAAGGAAGGCGCGATGGGTAGTTCCTGCCTGACTATTTAGAGATGACTACTAGTTAAGGAAGGAGCGACCCATCACCGTACCTTCCTTGCAGAAGGATTTGGGACAAGGAAGGCACGATGGGGGGGTTCCTGCCTAATTAGTTAGATATACCTAATGCAGGAAGGAGCAACCCACGACCGTACCTTCCTTAGATATTATATATGAAATAAGGAAGGAACAGCTGGGTAGTTCCTGCCTATTTAAGTAAATTACTTAGTATAGGAAGGAGCTACCCACAACCGCACCTTCCTCAGGCATTGCGTTTGAAATAAGAAAGGTGCAACTGGGGGTCCTTGCCTAATTAGTCAGACATACCTTGTGCACATGAGGAAGGAGCCTACCTTTTGAGAAGTACAAGTAAATGGGACTAGCTGCAGGCTGGCCATTCTGTGTAGCGTCTGGATGATTGTGAAATGATCTTCGTGTCACTTCCTGCATGAAGTGGGTATTGGCATAAAGAGCGCCCCATTTAAAGCAGACACAGTAACACGTTGCATAGAGGCATACGATCTAAGCTTATCTTGGGATAAACCAATCCCATCACTTATAACTTCTACACCGTCTTTCCACTCCCAATCGCCCTGCTCTAACTCTCTGTCAAATAGTTTGAAACGACACAGCGTTGCTGGAAATACGGCATGAGATGACACATGTTTTCAAAATATGATAAATGATGCAAATATACGGAGTACGGCCTCCCCTCTCACGCCACCCTTGGCGAGCTGGATCTTCCCCGGATCTTCTCAGCTACTATTGTATCTCTATAGCTGGGATCATGAGTGTGCTTGACAACCGCGCAGCTCGGCGTCGCTGCGAGTTGTGGGACACTTGGATGAATGAACATGGTGCTCGACTTTCAGCTATTTCAGCAGTTCTCATCAAAGTCATCGAACGGAAAATGGTCTTGAACCCCAGTAACATCGCCAGGTGTCTGAGCGGCTTCGAGCATTTTAGCCTTGATCTCGCATGCCTTTTCCTTCGTAGCTGTATATCCATCATTAGGCACCCAGCCCAATACATCCACGCCTAAGACAGCTTGCATCTGTTCCATCGCAATATCAGCTTCTCTCTGTTGCGCGTCCACCTGCATGGTATCATGAATAACTGTGTTTGAATGTTTAAGAGGTGACACATTGCATGTTCCTTTTTCATGCTCAACAGAGTCTTCTGTGATCAAATTCGGCCAGCTCTGTATGGCACGAATCATATCAGCCCGAAGGGTAGTTGAGTCTCCTTCCCAGGGAGTACCGGCACTTTTTAGCAGACGTTGATGCAGTATAGCAGACTGGTTGAAGATTGCATCTAATGCTCTTCATTCAACCGCTTGGTCAAAGCAGCGTACAGGAAATGAACCGCCCGTCTTCGAATATTCTCTCGTATTGAGTTTTGCTCCGACAAGCTGAGAGAGTCATAGTCTGGTGGAAGATTGATCTGAGGCAGTGTGAGCTTTTCTGATTCTGGGTCACCGTAGTTCTGGAAATGGTTGGGTATCCCGGCTGCAATTCCAAGAGGAAGAATGCTGCAATGTTGCCAATCGACTAATCCAACGATTTCATTTGTCTCTGACACGAGGATATTGTTCGGTTGGAAATCAGGGTGCCGGATGACCGGTCATTTGAGCGAGCTTCTTGCTTTGAAGCCAAGGCATCGTGCCAAGGTCAGGTAATCAGACAGATTCTTGATGTGAGTCTCCGGTAAAACCGGGCAAAAATGATGAATCTCTCTGTAAAAGCGTTCATAGGGAAGACGAGGCTTCGCATAAGCTTTGGTCCACTTCAACTCCCGTTCACCAACTGCACGAAATATATCGCTTGATGACGACCCTATTAACGGTTAACAAGGTCCATCATATATGTTGCTCGTGTTGCCCACTGACAGGGTTCCTTCTCAAGATCAAGTGTGTTTCGTTTATCATGCCACCAACTGTAATGCGCGATTGGCCCTATACAAAACTCACGATCACTAGGATCCGGCAGAGGAACACCCTCCCCTGAAGGAACATCTTTCTGATAGTATATACTACCAGATGCAGGAAACTTCAAAGACATCAATTGTGATTCCCACTCGACAATCTGCTTCATGATTTTGTGCTGCTCTTTTGGTGTCATTGTATACCATGTATCACCAAGAGGGGCACCGTCCAATTTGTCCATAATAATGTACTCAGCGCCGACAGGATTCGCTCATGTTGAGCTCCAACCATACACCTCAGGTGTGGTAAACCCATGCAACCGGAGATAGTCCAAAGTAGCAACCTCGCTGGCAGCTGTGTGGTGCTCAGGTACTGTGGACGGATACGGAAGTCTAGCGATGACATGCTTCCCGTCGTCGAATGTCGCTTGGAATAATCGGTTAAATCCACCTTCTGATAGCTTAAAAAAGGCAATGATATCAGAGATGGAACAATTGGACGCGGCGGCAATCGCTTTCTGGAGGGCAGGTATGTCGAACTGGAGGTAACGTTCCGTCAACCGTAAATGCTCATTATATCTATAACCTGTCAATGGCAAAGAAATATCTAGCAGGATCAAGGACGTACATCCACCTCCCAGAAGTATACTTAAATAGCGCGTCGTTAGAGGTTTGAACCGACTGGTGGGCGATTCCTGCCATCTTCCGGACCAGTTGTGTTCCATACCCATGGAAGGGCGAACATCGACCAAGGGAAGAACGGAACACGTTGGAGAGTTGCATGATGTTTGAAAAACCTTTCGGTCATAATATTAGTGCGATTTTAAGATGGTCGTGCTCTAGAGAAAGGCAGTTCCTGAGGCTTATCACGTGATAAATAAGTGGCTAGGGGAGTAGCTGACAATGGGAGAGAACCATGATTAGTTATTACTATTCTGATTGTGAATAGGCTTTTATTCTCTGGCCCGTTAAACACCGAAGGCTGAATTGACTTCATCTTTGTTCGCATCCTGCTTGATTTTGACTGTCCCACCGTTCTTATCTCCACTCTTTCCAAGAGGTAGGGCAGCATACACTAGACAACCTCGAGAACTATTTCTTCACGCCGAAACTCCTCCGTTACAGCTAGTCATCGATTTTTCAGAGCAGATATACTCTGTCAATACATTGCATTAAGCCAAGAGGATTACGTAGAAGTACTTGTTGCCACCTGCTCACAAGACCCGGCCACCTGTCCGTGTATAGGGGTTTTATTTTCCTCAACCTTTGGCTTCCGCGACAGTTGCAGATTGGAAGCACCTGTGAATCCCATACCTAGCCCTGCGCCCACTAAAGGGAAAAGCCCAGTGACGGCCCCAGCGACAGTCAGTCCGACTCCTCCCAGTACGCCGAGGAGGGGTACGAGGTTGGTCTTCATGATCTCCCTCTCCCGGACCTTCTCTAGACGCTCCTCTGCTTGTGTATGTTGCTCTTGGTTCTCGGTTTGAATTTTTTGCAGCTGATGATTGAAATCATCTTCTTCTTGGTTGATCTGTTGAAGCTCACACTCAATGCTATGCCTTCGACGAGATTTCTGCTTCTTTTCTCTAGTAAGTCTCTGTCGCTGGAGCTGCCACTCCCTCCGTTGTTCCTCTAATAACGACTCGTTCTCTCTGATTTTAGCTTCGAGGCCCTGGCATTTTCGACGACTGGTATTTGCCTCCACTGAAAGACACTCGATGTCTGCTTGCATTGTCGAGAGTACACGGGCATATACCTGCTCCCGCTCGGCGAGGAAGCATTGCATAGAAACAAGGAGCTTGATTTGGGCGCTTTCCATCTCGAGCATTTCGTTCCGAAGTTCAGTATAACTGTGCATTTGTGTATCGTCGCCGGTTATATGGGCGAGGGACTGCAGTTGCTGTGCACACTTCTTCTCCGTCATCTTGTATCCAGTCGACAGTTCCTGTCCGGCTCCTGTTTCTGAAAGTGGCTTTCCTTCGTCAACGAGCTCTCTCTGTATTCTCAAGGTGGCATATCCATTCTTTGAGCCCAGAGCGAGCAGCTCCTCGACAATTGAGGTAGCAGACTGAGTGTCCCCTCTCCATCGTTGAATACGGCTGCCATGATTACAGAGCCTCCCCCAGAACTCGGGAGTAGATCCCAGCCTGAATTCTCGAATGGTCGCCTCCCGATAATCAAGTTTCCCTGTATCGATTAGATTCCACATGGTGGTGACTAGAAACACACGCGGCAGTGCGTTGTTACCGCAAATCCTTTCCAACAGTCTGATGTTTTTCATCGTCGTGCCTGAGACCCTGTTGTCGGATATCCGGTGGAGGTAAAGTATCCCGGCTAGCTTCATACCGTTTCTGTAAGTTTGAGATAATATGAAGGCGATCTCTTTCAAGATTTCTGTGTCTGAGCGCCAAGTGTCGTTGAAACCAGGCGTGTCTATCAGATAAAGGAGTCTGTCGCCCATTGCCATGCTGTGGAAGCCCACACCCTTTGTGTCTGTTGGCCAAGTTAGTTGGCAGATGCTATTCGATGCTCATATAATTAGCACCTACAAGAAGACAAATCGTGGCCAATCCCTACGTCTTCATGGGTGAGTTTCGAGATGAATGTACTCTTTCCAACACCCGTGATACCCATGACGAGGATCACAGCATCGCCGGAGGATAATTGCCTGATGACAGTCATTCTTCTGAGCTTGAATTCTAGCCGCCTCAGTATCCCTACTGGGTAGTCTCTTCACTCATCTTGATGTTGGATGTTCCGAATAGGTACTCTTACTGGAAAGAGATTTCATCAGGCCATAATAGCCTTTTAGAAAGCACCTCGTCGTGCTCCAAGTGGTGCCTAATGTAAGCGACCGCAGTTGACGCAGCCAAGGCAGGCGAAAGGCTGAAGAACAGCCACAGCCTTTCGCTTCGCAAGGAGAACCAATGGTTGCCACAGAATTAAGCAGGATCAACGTCGTATATTCCCCTCACCTGTGACCTGTCAGCCTACTTTTCTCTCTGCTTATCAGGTACAGCGACCGCTGTCCTCCCAACGCTAACCTTTCCTCCCCTCGTTTCCCGGGCGTTGAAATGAAAGTCGGTTCTCCTGAACATGACGCCTTACTGGGTTCCCAGGCTGCGCTGAATACATACCAGGACACTCCTCAGGTACCCTTCGTCCCCAGCTCGTCCGATGTGTTTATCGCCGTAATGGGAATGACAGGTGCTGGAAAAAGCACCTTCATTTCCCACTGCACCGACGAGGAGGTCAGAATAAGCGCGCCCGGTGCTCTTGAATCTTGCAAGTTGAAAAAGTCTCTCTCAAACAAGAAATGTCTAATTGGGATCCCCCACAGGCACCCAGGAAGTTCGAGTTTATAGTTGCAATTACTTCAGCCCGCACGCGAACGTCTATTTGGTCGATACACCAGGCTTTGACGACACCAACCGCAAAGATACGGAAATCTTGAAAGAGATTGCCTCCTGGATGACGAAAAGCTACCAGGAGAAGATCCGGTTGCGAGGGATACTATATCTGCACCGCATATCAGACAACAGAATGGGTGGATGTGCACGGAAAAACCTGATAATGTTCAAGCGCCTTTGCGGCCCCGAGGGTATCAAAAATGTCACATTTGTCACGGCACACTGGGAGAATACAGACCAGAAAGACGGCGAGCGACGAGAGAAAACTCTTTGTGAAACAGACCAGTTTTGGGGCTTCTTTGTGCAAAGAGGAGCACAAGTCCGGAAACACATGAACAATCGCGCCTCTAGCTTAGATATCATATCCCACTCTGTCCCAGGCTGGTCAGAACATTTGCTGGAGGAAACACAGCTGGCGATCCAGACTGAAATGGTTGACTCGGGGAAAAGTCTAGACCAGACAGCAGCTGGGCAGCAACTGCAGAACGAATTCCTCAAACAACAGGAGCAAATGCGGCAGGAGATGAAGGACAGAGAAGATGAAATGAGAGAGGCCTCTGCAACACGCGACAGGGAGATGTTTGACTTTCTCCGAGAAGAGCAGGAGAGACAGAGGCAGGAGCTCCGGGAAAGAGACGTTCAGATGCAGGAGCTCAAGATCAGCTTCGAGAAATTGCACGCCGATAAGATCCAACAGCTGGAGGCCGCTGTTCGGCGTCAGGAAGCTCAAACTAATTATCAAAAGGACATGATGGCACACATCCGTGCTGAACAGGCGTGGGAGAAGAGTCGGTATGAAGCCACTATTGCTGATTTGACTAGACAGCTCAATCACTTGTCGTCTTCCGAGGATCGTGCCCCCTCTGTACATGAGAAGAGTGGGGGACCCTTGTATCATGATGCTAAGAATCCATTTCGCCTCCAGTTGTCCTCAAACGGACCTACTCCAGAACGCCGACGTGACGTTGTACTGTGCTGTCCTATTTGTGAGGTCGATTTCGAGAACGAGACAGACTTGGACTTCATTCAACATTCTGCAGACCACCCCGCACATTATCAGATTTATAAGTCTCGTGGGCATGTGCATGAGCCTTTGTATTTCTAATCTGAGATGTTGGATCCTTGGCTAGTTGAGTCCTAGCTTATTCTCCCTTCTCAGTGTTACTACAAAAATCTCACCCAATACCTACACAAAACTCATCTCCACACTTCGACACAACAGAAGAAGCTTTTCATTGAAGGATTCAGGAGAACTTATTGGTAATTCCAAATTCCTCTCGCAATGGGTCACTATATCTTGTATTAGCCATCATCTTCTCTCCCCATAGATCCCGTCTGGCATCACCAGCTTCACGCTGTGTTTACGTGCCTTGAACTTCCCACGGACAGAAGGATATACCAAGCACCAAGCAGTAAAGAGAGAACGCCAGAGAGTCAGTATAGACCTCTAGAGACTTCAGGGAAAAGCAATTGCTAATTCAGATGCCTCAACAGACTCAACACCAGAATACCCACCTCCCTCACCCTCACGACGACCTGCCGAGACAGCACAATCAAATGTCGCTCATATCCCTCCCACCTGAGCTCCTCATCATGATCGGCGAACACCTAGAGACCGAACGTGACATCAATGTCTTCTGCCGGACAAACAAGCTTCTCTGTCACAACATCTCCGGTTCCCTCTACCGCAACAATATCAAAAACCACAATAGCTTTGCATTGCACTGGGCCGCCGTCAAAGGTAAAGACACGATTGTCAAGCGAATGCTAGAATACGGAGCAAATGCCGATGCCCGACACAAGGGAGTGACACCACTTATTCCAGCCGCACGCTACGGACACCTCGCAATAGCCAAGATGCTCATCGAGCATCGTGCCGATCTCTACGCGGAGAAATATCCAGACCCCCCTACTCACAAAAGTACTCACAACGTGGGCCACCGCTTTATGAGGCCGCTCGCGGTGGTAATAGTGAGATGGTGGAACTATTGCTGGATTCCGGGGTCGACGTCAACTACCAAGCGGGGGCGCCTCGTACTGCACTCAATAACATTATACGATTCAACAGGAGCCACACGGCCCGAGTGCTACTGGACCGTGGCGCTAAGATCAATGGGCCTGATTCCCCGCTTGCCGAGGCGGCGAGAATGGGGAACTTGGAAATTGCACTGCTACTATTACAGCGCGGCGCGGACACCAAGCCGGAAAGACTTTCTCGTTTGCTGCTATACGCCGCGGCAGATAAAGGACATAGCGATATGGTACGATTTTTGGTGAGACGGGGCGCCCATGTTAAAGGCGTTGATAAGATTTTAAGCTACTGTGAAAATAGGCGTCGGTCCCAGCCTACTAGGTCCAGACTCCACGGTATAATCAGCGAATTGACGAAGAGTCTCTCATCCTCACAAGATACCAAGTCAAGTCTCTGAGTTTCAATCTCAAGAGGGCCATAGACCCAGTGTGTAACTACCTATACGGAGTATATTAACCAATACGAGACCGCCCTTAACAAAACTCCAATGAGATATGCTCAGGAGTCAGGACACGAGTTTTCTCCGAGCTAGACTGGCGGCATAAGCACTAGTCGTACAAAACTCGGTAAATTTGCCCTTGTAGCTCAGGGGTAGAGCGCTTCACTCGTAATGAAGAGGTCCACGGTTCAAATCCGCGTGGGGGCAACCTTTTTGATGTTTTGAGACGGTTTTAGCCAGTTTGAATGTGTTTTTGACGTTGAGGAATGAAGTTGAAGAATTCGGGAATCGCTTCAGTTCCGAACTGGTTTGTCAGCGGCTGTCATCTTCAAAATTACGTCATGCCACATCCATCTCTTCGATTCCTCAAATTTCTATTCCAGACAGAGCAAGAATGCACCTTCTTTCAACTTGCCGGCCACGGAAACGATTTCCTAGAGAAAATTGGTCAGTCGCTCCTCCCTTTCGAATCCACCAATTTACCTAATTGGATCATAGGACTATTGAATGTATTCTGGAGACATTTCACTCTCTGTCAAGCAACAAATGGTGAGTGCTGAGCGATCACGACCCAACGTATCCGAATTCCGAAATTTCCAGAGGTCAGGGTTTAC
Source organism: Aspergillus kassunensis (assembly GCA_027569205.1). Lineage (NCBI taxonomy): Eukaryota > Fungi > Ascomycota > Eurotiomycetes > Eurotiales > Aspergillaceae > Aspergillus > Aspergillus kassunensis. The sequence goes on along the minus strand of JAPDEQ010000014.1, from coordinate 136,161 downwards.
TACCGAGGTCTGTCGTTCGCCATGTTCGAGAACTTGATCGCAGACTTGGAGGAATGGTTGTCGTCAGTCACTCTTGCGCTTCCATATGAGGGATTTGAGGTTGTTGCCCCAACGCCATTGGCGAGTCCTGATGATGCGATGGAGATGAGAGCCCTAAACCTTTTCTTGCGTGATAACAGACATGTCAACCAGCTGCGACTCCTATCCCTGCCATTCTGTCTTCTAACAGATTGTTTGGAGCCATTGCAGATCGAATCTACTCACGCAACTGTGGATAACAACTCAACAAGATCACGAGCTTGAGAAGCTGGATGAAGATCATAGGATGATAAATCCCGGATCCGCTGGTATGTCTTGGATCAGGGTCCATTATCCGTACTTCCGATTAGTGCTTCGGATGAGAACGGATCTTGAATTACCCCTTTTCCATAGGAGTATGCGTTTGTAAATAAGCACGTAGTTGCTTTCCTATTTGTGATTTGAGACAACTTGGAGACGGTAGCCTCATGGTGATACCCTTTTCTATAGATGGATCTAGTTGCGGCTTCGGCATATCAACATCGGCATATCACGATTCACGACAGCCTTACTCGGGCTTGACTTTCCGATAGTGGACCGGCCGAATCTCGACGGTCAACACCCGCTGACTTCATTAGAATCATAGCCACGGAGAAGATGCTCGAAACTGAGTATTTGTGGAGATCGAACCAGAATAGAAGCACATCTGCAACGGTGTGGAGAACAACCGCCTTGATTTCCTGGAAGAACCAGCCTGATCGACATCTGGAACCAATAACAATTTAACGTTGGCCGAACTAAACCCATTGAGCTGTGTATGTCTTAAATCGACGTCAATCCAAGCTACCTGAAGGGTATAAATAAAGGGTCTGGGAACCTCAACATCAATATCAATATCGACATCAACGTCAACATCAATCATTCTCTCACTACACTATTCAAAATGAAGTTCTCTCTCGCTACCGTCGCTGCCTTTGCCAGCGCTGTTGTCTCCGCCTCTCTCCCTTCGTCTTTCACCCTTGTCGCTGATGGCGGTTTGACTGTCCTCACCAACGGCCGTAAGTCAACCTCCTGGATAACCCACAACATTTCTAACGCCATATACAGAATACCTCTTCGTCGGCGGCAACACCACCTCCAACGAGATTGCCATCTGTAAGATCTCCCAACCCAATCCCCAACTCATCTAACAAGACCAGTCCAATCTACCCCCGACACCGGCGCCGTCTCCTTCACCTCCAAGGACGCCGCAACCCCCACTGCCTTCCAGAGCCTATACGTGGTCGAGAAGACCGTCGCCCCCGTCGAGCTGACCGTGCCTCACTCCGGCAACACCCCCGAGCACGCCAGCACCCTCGACTTCGGTGTCAATGACGACGGCTACTTCACCCACGCCAACAAGGCCTACTTTGCTATTGACGGCTACGGCAGCAACCCCCAGAAGACCGTCTACTGGTACGGTGCTCACAGCAGCGAGTACCGCGGGGTTAACCTCTACGTTAAGGAGTTCAAGCAGTAAGATTCTCCGGTTAGAGGTATGATGGAGGATACATGTGTATATTAGGCCCTGCAGTGGCTGTTTTTATCTGTTGGGCGGATACGAGGTGTTTGTTCCAGCATCATCTACCACACGTACATAGCGTTCACACTCATTGCATATACAAGAAGCACTCAGCCCTTGTCTTATTTAAACGGGCATAAAATTTCGAATGCTTCTCCATAACGTTGTCGCTTGAGTATAGATACTAGAAACCCTTTATATATAACTATATATATTATGTTACACTATATAGACCGCCTATTACTGGGTTTGGGGATGTTTGCTCTGTGCATGAGGGGATGTTTGTGTTTTTGGTTCAGGAGGAGTCGACTCGGAGTGAGTGAGCTGGAGGTGGATTTCGGATGGACATGTCTGTCTTTACCACATTTCTGTTTACCTTAGTTGAAGTGTTGCTAGTACGATGTCAGCAAAATACAGACAATCCAGTATTGCCCCAATCATCCTGCCCCAAGTAGACGCTATCGCGGCCTAGGGTATGTCGCCACCTTATGCATCAGTCAAGGAACGTACGTACCACAGCAATAGAAATCGCCATACATAAATGGGTATACAGTGTCCAAAGATACCTAAAATCCACCCACCAGAAGAAAATAATCACCTGTTTCAGGAAACCTTTCGACTCTGACCTTTGCTTTTTCTGCTCGCTCCCGCAGACGACGATTCCTGTACTCTGTATCTGCCCTTTGGACTCAGCATCTCACGTATTTCGCGCCGCAGCTCCCACCTGTCGTCCTTGGTAGTCGAAGCACACGTTTTTAGTGGAGTCGTTCCCTTCGTATCAGCAATCGAAGGGTCAGCGCCATTCTCCAAGAGCAATTGAACAGCCTCCGGGGAGCAATGAAATGCACCCCAGTACAGCGCGGTTCGTTGAAATAGCCCGGCCCGGTAATTGACGTCAATATTAGGGGCTTCGAGGAGGATCTTCAATATGGTCTCTTGATCTGTTGTCAATGGCCCTGACCACATTGTTGCCGCGGCAAGGAGGGGGGTAACACCAATCGAGTTCGCCGCGGTGACATCTGCACCTTTGTACAGCAGCATGCCCACCGCGAAGGGGCTGGTTTTGGCTATGGCGAGATGCAGTGGGGTGTTCAGGTCGTCTGGATCAGGCACATTGACCTTCGTGGCGCCGTGGATGTCGGCTTTGAGTATACATGCCAGCGCATCCAACCGGAATTTATCCAAAGTCCCTGATGTCCCGCTGTTGAATACCGCGTGAATTGGGAGTTTACCTCTAGCATCGGCAATGTTGGGGTTGGCGCCGCCAGCAGCAAGATCTCTCACCAGGTTTGTATGGCCCTTGAAGTCGGGCGTCTCGATGGCGAGATGCAATGCTGTTTTCCCGGAACTAGACTGTCGGACATTTAAATCGACGTTCTTCTGGAGCAGAGCTTGCACACACTTATAATGCTGTGCTGAGCCGCCTTGGACTGCGCATAGGAGCGGTGATGGTAGAGGCTTCTTGACAGTTCCTGGATTACAGCCCTTGCTCAAAAGGTACCGCACTTGTCGAGCATTTCCCTGGCGACAGGCATCTTTAAGATAATGATAATCATGTGCGAGCCAACGAGTTAAACCGCGAGGCGCAAATCCTCTCCGATCGTCCTGAGTGGCTTGGGTGCTTGCTGATTCCCACTTCTTCTCCATGTATACATCGGGGCTGAAGATACTGAACGGTCGATCATTAACCTTGGACTCCGCGATTGGTTTCTCCATTTTTCGAGCCCGGTTTTCTACGGCAGTTTGTAGCAGGCTGCGGTTCAGTTTTTGCGGCCTCCCTTTGGGCCCTTCAGGTGGCTTTTCGTCCTCCTTTTCAGTGGACTTTGGGTTAAGCTCATTGCTGGATTTATGCTTCTTCAAAGCAGGAGGAGGCATGTCTTGTAAGACAGGAAGGGAAGGTATCCTGGCTAAGGGAGGAAGGGGAAGTGGTATCTCTACCTCTGGTTGATGTTTTTGGCTTTCTTTACCTCTCACACTGCCTTGCTTGTCAGCAGCAATGTTTGGTAACTCAGGAGATTCAGATTCTGTGTCCTTGACGGTCTCCAAAAAGTGGACTGACGACCCTCGTTTTTTGGCCACCCTTTGGCTCGGGACTGGAGCGACCTCGTGGCTAGCACTGGGGGTAATCGTCATAGCCTTAGGCGGATCCTTAATCTCGGGCCCCTTGTTTATGTGTGTGCTTGGGCGCTTCATTGGTAACTTGAGGGGTAATGGCAGACCGTTCGTGTCATTCGCATCGTCTGCGGGCTGGCGTCGTCCCCCGGCGTCTGGTGCTGACTTTGACCTAGGCTTCTCAGCGGTAGTGTTTTGCCTTCCAGTGAGCGTGCTAGTGCCCGTTTTGGGGGTACTTGTTGTGACATGTTTCGCGTTGTCAGCTGGCTTTTCCACCTGGCTTTGCTTATTCTTGCTGGACCTTGGTCTTACAATCTTTGGAGATGAAGACACAACGTCCTGAACATCATCGCCAGATGTAAGTCGCATTGCTGGTTCGAGCTTTGATGCCGGTCTCCCAGTCTTTGTTGTAGAAAGACCCAAGTCCTCAATTTCTGGTGGATCCATCCTAGTCATGCTGTTTCTGTTGTGTCCTTTCTTTCGAGATACCGGAGACGAAGGAATAACTTCATCAACCTCATCAATTGCAGGAACCACTTCAGGAGGAAGCCTTGATACCCGCTTTGTATCTGCCTCTTGAGGCAGTGTTAGAGCGGCATTCTTCATTGTGTCTGCAAAGTCCCTTGTGGTCGGATTTGGGACTGCTGGTGCCGAGTCTTGAGACTTGGACGGCCAATCCTTTCGGATGATAGCTTTGTCACTTTCAGTCTGTACTTGTACGGTCTTTCCATCCTCATCATGGTCATACCCATTAGCTGACAGGTCTACTTCGGAGATCACTCTCTTCGCAGCGTCAGTTATTTCCTTCGCCGAGTCAGTGGGCGTATGATAGGTAGAATGACACTCTGCCGGCGCGGGCTTGTGAGTAAGGCTCGCAGGTAGGGCGTTCACGACAGCAATATTCTCTATTGGCGAGGTAGCCACCGAGTCAGATGGGATGGGCTCTGCTGAGACATCCGGCATCTGTATTTCGCTCTCCCAAATACTGCTTGGGTAAAAACCTGGTATTGGTAAGTTGTCGTCTATCTCAGGCGACGCCTGCTCCTCGGTAGCCCATATATTAGTTCCAACGTGATCCTGAGCAGCGGTATACGGTGAGGATGAATAAGACGATGAATCCCTTGGGATCCAGCCATTGATCTCATCCCGAAATGGTTGCACCTCGACCGTGGTATCCCGTGCGTTTTCTAGACTCGTATAAAATTTTGTAAACTCGCTGTCTGTCGTCTCGCTCTCGGGTAGGAACGGAGGTGCCGAGTAAATGCTGCTTGATCGGTGACCAAACCCTTGTGATTCGTAGCTCTCCGCTAGAACAGTGTCGTCTCTTATTATGGAGTAGGGAAGGTGGGAACCATCGGTCATTGAGGTACGCCACTCCGCGTCCATGCTCGAGTCCAGAAGGTAGTCGTCACTCGCGGGCTCCTCGTAAATATCAGCAACGGATGTAATCCAGGCGTCAATTGTCTTCTGTCTCTCCAGCTCCCGGGGATCTGGCTCCGTGACAACATGCTCTTCGAAAAGGGCTACCACTTGGTCGTTAACATCCTGAGAGTTAATCGCTGTCTGTTCCGTCACTCTATCATGTTTGATGCGTGACCGATCAGTGTACTGCGGTAGGCAATACTGGCAGCAGAACGCAGATAACGACGGCGACAATTGAACCATGTGCATAAGCCCGGATGCGTCTAGACGCTGTTCAGGTTTACCTTTCAAAAGAGCCCGGGTCCACATCAAAGTCTCGTTGTCTTGCTCGGCAGCCAGTTCGTTGCTCCTCAGTTGATCCATCCATGCAAAGACAGCACCGATGTTGTAGCATACATGTGCTGCGCATCGTCCCGCCCGCGCTGCACGCTCTATGTGATTGTAGAATTCTTGCAACGTGCTTCCGAGAAGTGTTGTTGCAATCTCGAGAAAGACAACACCAAGAGACCACATGTCGCTCGCTTTACTCGCCGACCCTCCTTGTGCGACTTCTGGGGACATGTAAAACGGGGTTCCAGGGACCTGCGTCGTGGTGCGCCTACCGCGTGTCGGGACATAAACGGTCCCAAAATCAGAGAGATAGACCCGGTTATCTTTGACCAAGATATTTGACAGTTTGACATCACGGTGGCGTATGCCCTTGTTATGGATATAGTCCATTGCACCTGCAAGACAGCCAAAGAAGTACCGCATCGAAGTGATTTTGCGTTCCAGTCTTTTGGCAGCATCCTTCAGATACACTTCGAGGTCCATTTCCGCGACAGGGCTCATCAGGAAGGCTATATGCTTCTTGTCCGTGTATGAACCGATATACTGGACTAGGTGTTCGTGGGACAGGGCTTTCAATGCCGTCAACTCTTCAATGATATATCGCTGGGCCTTCCGGCTTTGATCGGAATCTGGCCCTCTTATAACCCGCTTGCGAGCGAAGAAGCGTAAACTGAGCATGCTCATGACATGGTCAACGGACCTTTTGCTTGTTAGATACTCAGAAGCAAAGGATGACAGGTTCTACCTACCCATAGCTCCCTTGACCCAGATCGCGAACGTGATAAAAGTGATTATCTGCACTTTCTACGGCCAGGTGCAATCCCCCAAGCTCCAGACAGTTTGCATCGGTGAGGACATAGCGTTGATGTAGGAGGAACTGCTCGCGATCTTCGTCGTGGACAACGCTCGGCAGTGTTTGTTCGTCGAACGGGAGACTGAAGTCGGTCAGGCGACGAGACACAAAATAATCGAGCAGATCTAGTCGACCTATGTTGCGTAGAACTGTGTATAAACGAGGCCGCTGTGCCCACGAGTCGTAGGTTCGATTAGAATGCTCGCCTTGGTGCAGTTTCTTCAGCAGCGTTGCGATGTTGTTGAATTTCCACGAGCTGATGTGGGCTGCATCGTCTGTGAGCCAGTTCTCCGGAGGCTCACAGAGGCCGTCAAGGACGTCCCTAGCGCTCGTCTGTTGTTTGTCATGGTGGTGGGCAGGCTGGGATCTGCCCAGCCAGGCGCGGAAGAAGGGGGGTCGTCTGGGAGGCATTTCAACGACAACCACAACCCAGACCCAGTCATGAGGAAGGTGTCCGATATCCTTTTGTACGACGATGGATCTCAGCCTTGCTTACTATCAGGTGATGGCGGGGTAACTGCGTGACTCTCTTTGCCCCTCAGCCTCGTCTCGTAGACCGCGCATCCCCGCTGTTTCCCACTCAACTCTTCGACTGTGGTCTGTCTTCGCGCCAGTTCAATGGAGCCCTTCAGTGCATCTGTTGCCGGTGCTCAAGCGCTCAATGGCTGTCTTATAGCCTACCAGTTCATCAGTAGCTCGATGAGGATTGGATCTGATGGCTACCGATTCGTCGCCGAGCTGGACTGGGAGCATTTGAGACTGCGCCAATGGGGGGATGATAGTGGACTGACTCGCAATTCTCCCTCGCCTCGTCTCAATATAGATTACGCAGTTTCATGGTTGGTTCAGCAGGCAGCCCTCCTTACGTCGGCAGACAAACTGAGCACCAGATACAACCTCAAAGTCAGCGAAGAGGAGATATCCGCCGAGTTGGACGGCGATGGATCGCATTTGAACGATGAATTCGGTCGACTGCTTCGCAGATTTAGGCCAGAGCTCAAAGCACGAATTATCCAGGCCAAGAATAGTCCACTCAGGAAACTGGCGTGGGCAGCAGTCGGCCGCAGCCAGATCCGCCACATCATCGATGACCTCCGAGGCGTGAATGATCGTCTCTATTCTCTCCTAGACTCGGCGAAGAAAGAGCACAACCGAGAAATGCAGGACGACCTGCTCCGACAAATCATCTCTCGCTGCGAGAACCTCCACGGAATCGAAAGTGTGCAGTCCGTCCTGCAGCACCAGGAAGATGACTCCTATCGCAGTCTAGCTGCAGCCGCCGCAATCAGGGAGGTTCTCCTTATTATAGGGCCCAGTCGTCCTGCCGCCCTTGCCAAAGCTCCTTCCCTCCGTCAGCTCAACCTCTCGCGGCTCGGTGGCTCGGACACTTCCCTCAGGAGCGGAATAGAAGTGGTGCAGTATGACGGAGAGGATGTCGTCGTTGAGTGGCGCATGGTTGAGAAGCCGCGGTGGGCTCATTTCGAAAGGGCCATGCAGCGCCTCGCAATTCTACTGACAGCCATGGACAAGGACAGCTTCCATGCACTGCCCTGCTTGGGACTGCTCGCATCCAAAGCCAACGGCCGCATCGGGTTTGTGTACCGTATTCCAACTAACAACCCCAACTCGGGTCTCACATGGCGTTATGTCTCCCTTCACGAGCTGCTGGAGACTTCCAAGTTTGTCTCCCTCTCGCGGAGAGTCAGCCTTGCGGTTATGATAGCCGAGACTCTGTTTCAAATCCATACCGCCGGCTGGTTACACAAGGGAATCCGTTCCCAGAATATCATCTTTCTTTCCTCCTCCCTAGACAGCAACTCGGACACCATCTCATCCAAGGCATACCTAGTGGGATTCGAGTATTCCCGCCCTGACTCTCCGGCGGGGGCACTCCTCACAGAGGCACCAACAGGCCCTATGTTAACAGACCTGTACCGTCATCCCGCTGCTCGAGGTCTGAATCGCGAATCGTACTCGCAGCAGTTCGACTTTTACAGTTTCGGCTGTCTGCTCCTGGAGCTGGCGCTGTGGAAGCCTCTGGTCGAAATTATCCCAATTAGTCATTCAAACGAGGTAGCGTTGGCTCTTACCACAAACATGGTTGACAAGAAAATAGAAGTCCCTTCTTTCCTCGGGTTTCAATATCTGGAAGGCCTTCACAGACTTGTCTCATACCATGCCGGAGACTCGTTCTGTAGTGTCACTGCAAAATGCTTTGCACATTCGCAGGACACGACGAGCAATAGTCTAAAGGTGCATCGGCAAGTACTGCAGACGCTGCGAGCTTGTCAGCCTCTCGTGGTGCTGTAAGGTCAGGCTATCCTCCATAAAGGGCATTTTATATAGTATATGGCCATGACAGCATTCAAGTCACAGCGCCTTGAACAGTCAGACAATAGGATGGGAGTGAGGAGTCTTGATATCTAGATGTTTCTTCCTCAACAGCAGTGACAGGACACATAAATCAATAGGCCAAGCAAAATCAAAGAACACCGCCCCTCCCCCCAAACCACTCCCTAACCCTCTCAACCCCACGACTAGTCACAAGCAACATGCGCCCAAAGAAATCCACATCATCAGCCCCCGCAAACGCCAATACGCGCTCAAAGTTCACATTGCGCACAATAAAATGGTCCTTCCCCGCCCAGGCCGCCGCAAACTCCAGCGCAGACTCGGCGTTCCAGAGATACGCGGAGAGGTACCATGAATGCAGGAGCCCGAGTTTGCCGTCACACTGCCCTGAGTGCTCATTGCGTAGGAGGCGGAGGATGTTCAGGAAGTAGAACGTAAAGAGGATTGTGCGGCGGGCGGATTCTTCGGTTGTCCAAAGGGTCCAGAAGGAGTTTGTTGATGGGGTAGTTATTGTTGTTGAGGGGTTTATTTCGATTTCTGTTCCTGTTTCTGTTTCTGGGGGGAAATGTGTTGTGCTGAATAGGAGAGATGCGGATGATTCTAGGGCAGACATGCTGAGGCTATCCAGGGAAGAAGCTGAATTCACGCTACTAAGATCCGGATCAAAGAGGTGCATGATCAGATAAAGAAGAAGAGCATGCGTATGAGCCAGCAAATCCTGCGACGATGTCGGGAGAGGAGAAAGGAGAAGCTCCTGATGCCGAGAGTGGATATGGCTGGTGACCATGGGAGCGTTGATAGGGTTTTTGGTGATATAGAGTGCGCAGCATGCGTACGCATCTACCATACGAGTACCATATATTAGCTATAAACAGAGAATAGGAATATTAAGGGGAAATACCTTGCATAGCACTCGGCATCCCCCTCACATAAAGTTCCCGATGAGACCACGGCGTCTGATTCTCCATAACCATCATCCGCGGCGTATCGCGCAGGATATCCATCGCGTACTGGAAGCGAGAAGCCATGAGGTCATCGAGGGAGAGCTTCGTTCCCGTGCGCACGTGTGTCATCTCATGATTTTCATTTAGATGGACCATTGGAGAGGCATACTGTGGCTGCTGAACCAAAGGATAAGTCTGGAGCTGGCTGTCAAGATCCAGCAAAGGGTCGAAACTAAACTCCTGGACCGGGACAAAATCAAAGTCCTCCGCAGTCACACAGGAAGAGCCCACTGGTGGCTCGCTTAGAAGAGCCAGCATCTCTGGAATCAGGTCTGGGGCTGGGAGGCCCGGATAGGCGCAGGGAATGTTCCGCCGGGTGCAGCGGAGACAGGCTGGAAGGGCGAGGTCGCAGCGTCGTTTTGCGGCGCGGCAGGCCTCGCATGATTTGCGGCGGGGAGGGGGGTTGGTGCGTTCTATGGAGCTCATGTTGAGGTTGAGATGTGATGGATAGAGATGGATTGATGGGTTGATGGGATGGATAGTAGGGAAGGAGTGGAAGATGAATGGAGTGGGGCTGCATGAGCGGAATTCCGCACGCTAAACACGCAGTTACAGTGACACTGTTACACTGTTACACAGCAACAGTGGAATTCCGCAGAGGTGTGTAAGACAGAAGTCCAGTGCTGCCTGGTCTGGACCGGTATAAAAGGTCCAACATGTCGCAGTAATATCCAGTTTTACACTCCAAACAATATCAATTCTACAAACCATCTACAATCACAACAATGTCCACAATCTTCGTCTGCGGCGCAACAGGCGTCCAAGGCGGCGCAATCATCAACAACCTGGTCGCTTCAAACCTGAAAGCCCACGCCATCGCCAGAGACCTTTCTTCGCCTGCAAGCCAAGCCCTAAAGACAACCCCCGGAGTCACCCTCTTCGCCGGCGACTTCGACAACGCCGACTCCCTCCGCACGGCAATGAAAGGCTGCACCGGCCTCTTCCTAAACCTCATGCCAAACCTCGCCGACCTCACCCAGGAACTCGCGCAGGCGAAGCAAATCCTCGCCGTCGCGAAAGAAGTCGGCATCACCCACGCCGTCTACTCCAGCGGGCTCGTCGAAGGCCACGAGAATCGCCCATACTGGGACCCCAACAGTTTCGTCGCGAAGATCCTGCTTAGTAAAAAAACCGTTGAAGCGGAGCTTTCTTCCTTCGGATTCAAGCACTACACTATTCTTCGGCCTGGGAACTTCATGACCAATTACCTTGCGCCGTATGTGCAGCGCATGTATCCCGGCTTAGCTGAGAAGGCGGAAGTGACGACGGCGTTTACACGCGATACTATCCTCCCGATGATCGATCCGAATGATATTGGGCGTTTTGGGGTCGCGGCGTTCCTGGATCCGGGCCGGTTCCATGGGAAGACAGTGACGATTGCGTCGGAGATGGTTGGGTTCGAGGAGATGGTGGGGAGTTTGTCCAGGTCTATTGGTAAGGAGGTGAAAGTGACCTACATGACACAGGAGGAGATCGATAGTCAGGTCGGGACGGACCCTTTTCTTGCTGGGCAGTTGATCGGGCGGAGGATGGGGGAGTCTGTTGATTTTGAGGAGGTGAAGGCTTGGGGCATTCCGCTGAGTACGTTTGAGCAGTTCCTTGACCGGGAGAAGGAGCGCGTTAAGGAGACTTTTTCTCTTTAACTTGTTACTCAGTACACCCATCTGCAGTTCAATATTAGTTCAGGAGACACAGCAATCAATCCAAGACGCCTTTATGCACACCCCTATCCGCAACGGAGCTAGAAACCTGGTGTAACCCTCATAATTTCCTCACAACCATAGCTTCAGCCTTCAGGCTAATAAAGAGCCGACGGCAAATACCAAAGGAACAGTAAGAGCAGGCTAAAGCCACAAACGCGGGGTGAAGAAAGCCACCAAATCACGCCCAGTCCCGGCCGGGGCAGCTCCGTGCCCTAAATCGGAAATTGAGGGAGACCAAATCTTGGCTGAAACGTCATATCCTCGTTCGATATTGCGACAGTGTTTCTTCTGCACCCTGAATCACTTCACTCCGTTCTTAGAATGGATTGAATTAGCCTAAACCGCCGGCGCTGGGGTTATTGCCTGACTGAGGGGTTCTCATATAAATAGGATGAGCCCTTGATGCTTCTTCTGTCATTGTTAACAGACAGACAATTTCATTCCTTCAGTCAAAATGGTCCACTTCAAAGCCCTCGCTGGAAGCGCCCTCTTCGCCTCCCTCGCGTCTTCTGCCTGCGTCCCTCGCCAGACTTCAGGCCTCAACGCTGCCTTTGTGGCTGCTGGGAAAAGCTACTTCGGTACTTGCTCGGATCAGGCTCTGTTGCAGAATAGCGCGAATGCGGCCGTTATCACCGCTGAGTTTGGCGCGGTGACGCCGGAGAATAGCATGAAGTGGGAGAGCATTGAGCGTGCGTATCTCTTGAGATTTCTGTGACTGTTGCTGATTGATTTCCGTAGCTTCTCAGGGGAGCTTCAACTTCGCTCCGGCGGATTATCTGGTAAGTTCATAATCACGCATCACATAAATGTTGAACGTTGCTGAGATTTGTACATAGGTCGACTATGCCACACAGAACAACAAGTTCATCCGCGGCCACACACTCGGTGCGACTCTCATCCACATATCAAATCAATGATCTCATCAGAGTCAGAGCTGACAGAATAAATAGTCTGGCACTCCCAACTCCCATCGTGGGTCTCCGCCATCAGCGACGCAGCAACCCTAGAGGACGTCATGGTGAACCACATCACCAAAATTATGACCCAATACAAGGGCAAGATCCTGCACTGGGTACGTCCCATCCCATCCCTTTCCACAACCAAGCCAAGTTGAACGACAAACTCACAAAATCTCCTAGGACGTCGTCAACGAGATCTTTGAAGAAGACGGCACTTTCCGCAACAGCGTCTTCTACAACGTCCTCGGCGAGGACTTTGTCCGTATTGCCTTTGAGGCAGCCCGTGCTGCGGACCCTGATGCGAAGCTGTATATCAATGACTATAAGTGAGTTGCTCTGTCTGCTCTGGTGGATGGATGGATGCTAAATGATGGGATAGCCTCGACTCGGCCAGTTACGCCAAGACGCAGGCGATGGTTAGTTATGTGACGCAGTGGTTGGCCGATGGTGTCCCGATTGATGGAATTGGTATGTCGGCTCTGAATTGAATGATAATGGGTGAAGATGCTGACTGGCGCAGGTTCCCAAGGTCACTACAGGTGAATCCCCCGGAATTCGCTTGTGTCGATAACGTACTGACTGACTTATCCAGCGCGAGCCACTGGTCTAGCACCGAAGCAGCATCATAAGTACCCGGATCTGAACCCGTAACGCTGGATACTGACCCCGTCAACAGCTCTCTCTTCTCTCGCCTCCTCCGGTGTCTCCGAAGTCGCAATCACCGAGCTCGATATTGCCGGTGCTGCTTCGGCCGACTACCTGAACGTGAGTACTCTCCAAGCGGAAATGTTGAACCCGCTAACGATATAGGTGGTAAACGCGTGCTTGAACGAGGAGAAATGCGTCGGTATGACGGTGTGGGGAGTCTCCGACAAGGTGCGTCCTTCTTGGAATCATCAACTTCATCGGACTAATTCGAGATAGGACTCATGGCGCGCGTCGCTCACTCCGTTGTTGTTTGACAACAACTATCAGCCTAAGGCGGCGTATACTGCCATTATCAACGCTTTGTCTTGATCTAAGACAGCGACAGCGACAGCGACCGAAGGAACCGGTTTATTCTGGGAGAATTCGAATTGATTTGGAGTTGCGAAAATTGTATATATCTGCAATCGATATGTTTTTCTCTTGAATGATTCTGCAGTGGCATATAAACCGAGGATGAACTCAGCTATAATTAGGAAAAGTGTTGCCTAAAGGTGAAACATCGAAAGTGAAACATCTTAACATCCAATAATCAGCCAATCAGCACAAGTCTCAACGTCCAGAGTTCTTGAAAGTCTGGATCTGATCGGTTCAATTTTGCGGTTCGGTCCAGAACAGCCGGTGTCTGTCAATGAACTGCTTCAGTCTTGGGAGTTGGACTACCTTTTATTCACGGTCCACGGAGTACACTGACAGCAGAGTGACCACAGGGCAGACGATCAATAAACCAAGAGTCGCACCGGGCCGACGTTAAGTGAAAGAATGATGACACCAACGCTGATCATCTCGCGATCAAAGAAGCGATTCGACAGGCAACTCCACCACCAGCCATGGCAGCACTTGAGGCTTACGAAAGACCTCTGGAAGTCTGGATAAAGACTGCAGGCCGCGTATTTCATTGGGCCAGATCATGAAATAAGCCAAAAATACAGCTCATCATGCAGCTTACTGCACTCTGTCTTAAGATCCGGCTGACCCGACCCAAGCTTGCGTTTTTGCACTGCCTCATTTTTGGCCTTGTGGTTTTTTTTTTTTTTTTTTGCCTCTTCATATACCCTCTCTTCTGCTCTTTATCTTTCTCTCCTCCGGTAGGAGAGACACTACGGAGTTATCTCAATCCCACCAGAGCATGCGTCGCCGATAAAGCCTACCAGCCACACGGCCGCTTACCACCACACCACCACACCACCAAACCACCCTCCTCTGTATCTCAGCTCCATCAAAAAAATCAAGAAAATGGCCCTCAGCAACAGCGCCATCATCGTGATCGTGATCGTCGCCTGCCTCGCCTCCGTAACGCTCGCAGCGGCTCTATTCCGACAATACAACCCCGCCGACCACGGCGCCGCCCACCGGTTCTCGCGCGACCAGGAAATGTACATGCGATCGGTGCGCATGAAGAATATGGGCTTTAATTATCGCGAGTCGAAGACGCCGATGCCGATGCCGCCGAGGGATGTGGAGAGTGCGAGTATGTATTTCTGTGATACTATGGGACCTGGATGGGCTAATGGTTGTTTAGTGACTTCGGGTGACTCGTCGAGGTATTAGGATATGATATTGGGAATGGAGTAATATTGGACTTGAATGGATTGGCGTTTGATCATGGATACCTTTTCTTGAATGTATTACGATTGATGTTGGGGTAGGAGGATATTGAGCGATATTTCTTTCAGTGATAGCGTTGGTGACACAATCGGAGATTCCCGGATTGGATCAAGCAGGATGTGAATGTCTCCGAATCAGTTTCAACAGGAAAGATATTGATTAGGGTTGTTGCCGCTATAACATGAGGCTTGAAAGGTGTAGCCTATGTACGGCGTAGATTGTATCCAGAGATCTGTACTCAACGGGTATTGCCGGGCATGATCATGTATGAGGCAAACCCCGGATGACTGTTACATCTTATCAGTTGCAGAGGATCAAGAACTAGTGCTCTGTGCACTGACTCGGGATTCGTGGAAGTCAAGGCAGCCAGTCTACCACCTGGACACTGCATGAAATCGATGAGATCTGGATGGAATCTCATTGGTGATTGAGGGGTCACATCATGGACATTCTCAACCAGACGAATGATATCTTTTGGCGGCTAAGACGGCCTGACCGATATTTGGAATTCTCACTGCTGTCATGATTCAGCCTGGCCTGAGCAGGGATGATTCCAAGTAGTGCGGGGTGTGAATGCAATTGATGTTTTGCCTGACTTCCACCTGAACAAGGAGAAGCGGTGACCAATGAGATGGTCATTGAATTACCTGCGTCAAGGTAACTTATTGGTTGGTGGTAGATCCTGCTGAGAGTCGTGTAATGAGACCGTAGCATTGGACCAGAAGCAAATTCGGGCGTTGATAATCGCGTATGGTAGATCCATCACAGGTGCACCTTGAGGATAGTCTCGAATAGTCTCGCTGTCAAGAAGACATGCTTTGAATTGTTGGTTATTGCGTATTACCAAGTCAATGAAATCCGGGGAGGTATGCGAACCACCCCCATGGTAAGAGAGTCCCAAACCGACAGCTGACATTATGAAGTCATGCAGGTAATGGCCGACAGTACATATCATTGGAAACTGTTTTCACCGCTCCATTGATCTTCGATAGCGATCGTGGAGGGGCTCGCATTGTCATTATTCGTGCATGCAACTTTGGGTGCCAACTCAGTGTGTTGGGCATTGCGAGTCAGGTAAGTGTCTCCCTGGTTCGTCCATCAATACCGGGATGACCTCCGAGATTTGCAATAGACACCTATCACCACCCTCCTGTTCGCTATCTCGAGAATAGGAAGGAAGATATTATGCAGTCGTCTGCAGTTGGGTTCGGAGGTTGACAGCTGACTTGACAGACTGCAGCACAGGGTATAAGTACTCTGAAAGTGTGCCCTGCAGGTGAAACAAATAGTCAGCGATAATATTCCTGCGCTAAGCCAAATCATAGTTACTGTTGCTCACTGTCTTTGAACCCGATCGTGATAACCAGTGTGTTGCTGAAACCATGACAACCATAAATGCAGCCGGTGTACACACCTTACACCATGACCCGATGCGGCAGATAATCGCCTCTAATAAGCCGTTGGCATCGCAGGTTGAGCTAATGGAATTGCTGGCAAACTGGGCGACCGAGAAAGACATCAAAGACACGCTCCGGGTGGACAACATCCAGATGATTTGGAATCTCATCGACGTCCTCGGTCTGCGGCAGCCGACGAAGTTGCTTGAGATACTCGAGCCGGTATCAGTTGTTTGCAAGGCCGAGAACGCGCACGAGCGTATGCTCGAAAGCTATTATGGCCAGCTTCCGCGCACTCTCGACACGTACATAATCGAAGAAACGGTCATCAATTCCGCCAACCTGACGAACGTCAACGCGAGGATGAAGGCGCTCGAAGCCGAGAACGAGGGAGACGAACTCCTCCGGTATAGGATCAGAGTCGTCAGAGACACCTTTCTGTGGCTGGAGGAGCTCTTGGAACAATGGGGCGGCTGGGTTCAACTGCTGATTGTGGGTGGAGAGGATAGAAAACGGCCGGAGATGCGAAAGCAACTTGCTCGATTCCGCGACACGACTGTGAGAGAATTTGAGCTGAGATCACGCCAGGTAACGGCTCTGGGAGAACTTGAAGTGCTCGCGGTAGACAAGCTGTGGAAAATGTTTGGTGGAAACGAGCAGGTGCCTGTGCGATTTGCTTTCTGCTTGGCGAGACTGAAAGTGGCAGGAAGGTGGAAGGCTGCAGCGTGGCCGAGGCTGAGCGGCATTGCCTCCAGGCTAGATGCAGTAGACTCATGAGTCTGACTGTAATAGGAGCCTTGAGCAATCTGGTGACATGGTGAGGTGGTCGGTTGAAAATGGGACCGAAAATGGGACCGAAAATAGTGTAACGTTTGAAAGATTCTGCGAAGTCACCATATGGCAAAATGAATCACGGAATACGGAATACGGAGTCTATTATTTTAGGTACAAGCCCTGGCTAGATTCAGTCTGGCTTGGTCCTTTGTGTCCGATCAAAGGTTGGCTGGACGACCAAGGCAGCCCCGGGCGTCACCGCTTCTCGCCCAGCTCAGCCTTTGATTATTTAATTATGAGCAAAGCCTTTATTCCAACAGATAAAGATCGACTAGACGTGCCTAGGACGTAGACTATTGTATTGTGGTTCAAATGTCAATATCATTCTGACGTTGAGTCGTGCCCTATCTCCACTTCGATCCAGCACGATGCATTAGTTAGTTGCTTCAGGTAGCTTTCGCATCTGAAATAGTCCAGCGAATCTCGAACAATCTATGCGGCGTGACTCACATGGCGATCTTCATTACCTACCATAGCCGTCTGCCACTTTGTCTTTATGCAAACCACACCAAATTAGTCCGGTCGTCAGTTTCCCTGACATGACATGGCGGCCGCAGCCGTCAAGCCACAGTGCCCACCTTTGCCATGAGCCAGAGCTGAGGCCCATAGCCCATTCTCATTCGTAGAATACTCGAGCAGATGACTATCAGGCGGGGAGAGGTAGATTGCGGTGTGTACTCTAGTGGAGTCAAAAGTGAAAGTGCTTGCAGGCCCCGCCTGTCCACTGCACTCTCCCCGAGAGCCTCATTAATGTGATTCCTGGCAGTCGCGGACTTAAAGACTGCAGTTGCTTTACGTCAACCGGCCTATTGGAGCTTTCCTGCCGTTGACGGATGCCATAAAAAGGTTGTATCCTGGTCGAGAATCGACCGAGGCCTCGCGGCGCCTCGACCCCCCGGTCCCCCACAACAATGTCTATTTTCATTCCACGTCCTTGGTCAGCTTCGTACGACAACGAATGGATTTTGATACATCACAACAAGCTTCTTCAGACAAAAGAGATACGCCAGGATTCCTATTACCCTTGGGGGGTTGGGTTAGCTTGGCAGGGCCGTACTCCGACCAGCAAAAGCATGTCTGAATTTGGCATAAAAAGGGTTTTTTTTTTTTTATTTTCTTTCTTTTCTGGGGTCTTCCAGCTCTCTTGTTTCTCTATCCGGTTCAAGAGAAACGGTAGAATTGGGAGACAGATATCCGCTAAAAGACACTTGACCTACGTCCAATCAGTCCGTCTCCTCGCTTCCTTATTCCGTCCTGAAGATATATAAAGAGGCCCAGCTCCTCTGCAAGACTACCTCCAAGACAGTCATACCCCATCTACTATACTTCATCTCAACTTCCCCTCTTCTGCAATCATGAGGAACCCATCCCGAAGCCTGATCCCGGCCGCTACAGTACCTCCAGCCACAGCGACAAGCCATTTACCTGTACATTACGGTAAGTCGGCCATCCTTACCACCCTGACTAGAACAGAACATGAGCCGTATATTCTGACCGGTAGTTTGCGCACAGTCTTTGAGTATGCGCAAGAAATCCGGATCCGAGCAACAATCGGCGGTTATCTCTCAGAATTCGAACCGCGCGACAGGGAGAAAGTCATTGAGGTCGTTCTCAAGTTCAAGAATCAACTCCATGTTAAGGAGGGGAAGTTTCTTGAAAATCACGTCATCAAGTACTTGGAGTTTGAGTATAGCGACGGCGGATCTCATGATGCTTGGGAGACTTATAAAGCCGACTTCATCGTAAAGGGAAATGCTGCAAGGGGGTTTGATGGGTTGGACTTGTCCTAGACTTGGATGTTTTTGTTCATGTCTTTTATTTGTTTACAGTTTCTTTGTTTTGCTTTTGGTTGTTCGCTTATAGCTTAAAAGTCATTGTGTGTTTCTGTCTCTATAAAATTAATTCATGATGTTGTTTTGTTACGCATATGCAATAGCCGAGATTCCAGTAAGCCAATCACAGCATGGTCTTAAAAAACCCTGAGAAAAAGCAAAGAGAAAAACCTTCGCACAAACAGGGATGGGAAATTACAGTAGACAGAGTCAACAGCACTATGTTCCTGATAGCTTCTGACATACAACCCCTATCTTCTGTAGACTCAATGCATAGCAACAGGTGAAGTCAGGTGAAGTCAGGTGAAGTCAGGGACCGCCCTGAAGAGATACATGTGCATGGCTTTAGGTCTGCCACGGGCTTTATGGGGTGGCGGAATAGCATCCGACAGGAGCCACAAAAGTCCTCAACGACGTACATAAGTTTCATCTCTGGAGTTAGTCTTTGGGCCTTTGGTGTTTGAGTTCGTCCAAAACCCAGATCATGGAAAACGCTCTGAATGATTTGACTAACTAACTAGTCGACGGTGCCGGTGCCGGTGATTTCGACGCCGAAGCTGACGGGGCAAAGCAACGCCCGACCTAACCAGAAGAGGAATTTTGCGTCAGATTTCTTGGTTGAAGCTGATCTCTGTCGTCAGTCACAGATATTGACTCCGAAGCTGTTCATGGCGGGAGGGAGGCTCGTGTCACAGAACTGGTCTGTGGTGCTGATTGACCCCCTGCCTGTAGGTATCTCCATCCCGACTGAGAGCCATTCAACGACGCCAGGAAATCTCTGTGCTGGATCAACCTTGAGAAACAGAGGTACCCTTTCTTGGCTCGCTCACCGCCAGCTAGGTAGAGGCGTCGAGCGTTACCTCTCTGGATCCAAAAGTCATCCGGTCGGTTGAAGGTTGTCTGCTGCCTCGATGAGAAATAGATAACAATATGAAGATTCGCTTTCCTGTCCTTTCCCCGTCTTACCCCCCAGAGCTTCACTAGAAATCCAGACTACTCCTATAATTGATGATAACTGGATCCTGCCTGCTGGAGTCTTCTGACACCTTGGAAAGGCACGGCCCGCGCCATCTTCAGCCTCGGTTTGTTATTCCACAATATGTTTCCAGAACGAAACCAGTTACCTGCTGATAATACGCTGGAAGGATTGTCTAATTGGCGACGCTTTGATCGTCAGACTATCGACGCCAACGAATCTAGTCTAGTCAATCTCGGACCCGGACGGCGAAATCTCGAACCGTCGCCGACTCGCCGGGACAGCCTCGCGTCGTACTTGATCATCCAGGCTGGGTTATCTTGGAAAGACAGGTATTCAATACACACCGCTTGAGGTATACTGTCCGCCTCGTGCGCAAGAAAAAGATATACCAACACATAAAACCCGGGAAATTTGATGCCAAGTCCAGATTTCGGAGGCTGAAACACGCTTTCCTGCACAGATGCACGAAAAAATCAATAGTCTCGAGATCTGAGAGTCCAAATTGCCCCCGTAGAGCTGTGGGGGCGTCCGCTGTCCCAATTACCCTTTCCCAACAAGATTGAGCTGTAGAATCGAATCATGTTTTCCTAAGAACCAAAAACAAGAAGGTACAGAAAAGAGCGCTTTCGTCGAAAATCTGCACGTTCAATTAGCCAATATTTTAAGGTTAGACCCGCTGGGGCTTTTCTATCCAGCAGGGTTCAGGGCTTCAGGAATCAGTAGGGGTTGTCGGAAAACCGACGAGTGACGACGAACTCCTGCCCGTTAGATTGACAGATCAGAAACCCAGGAACAGCTGTGGGTCAGCTGGGTACGGAGTACTTCGAGGCTGAAATCAAGTTTGTACCTTTTCAATAGCGCAGCTGGGTGTGCACGCGTCATTCCCACGAGTGGCAGGTCTATCTCTTGCAGATCAGACGACCTCGTGCTGGGCATCTAGTTTAGGTTGTCGGCATGAAGCCGTTCGCTGTGACATACCTTGCTCCTCGAGTTTTGATGCACCACATGCTCCGGCGACGACCATCCGGATATGGTACCTGGCAGCCGCTTTTGCTGATCAGTTAGCTGCTCGGTTTCCTGCCAGGTTCAAAGTACTAAGTTTCACTCTTTATATTTCTTATTCTTCTTCCACCCATGGGACGGACACGGACTCTGGGCCTAGAGGAGCGGAGCGAGATGTATCGACAGTCTACTGGCATAGGTACTGAATTGCCAACGCATCACATTGAACTCCTAGTCCCCGACCAAGACTCAAGCTGAAGCAACGTTGAGGCCTCACTAACTGCATCATACTTATCACCGGATTTCGACTACATTCCGCGAAAGCCACTAAAGTCTATTCCCTGCGCCTTGCCTAAGTGTGACTCTTCGTCAGGATGGAGTTAGGGCTAGTCCGGGAAGGGCCAGTGGCGCGTCAATCCAGTCCAGTTCAAAAACCATTTCTTTGTTCTTTTCTGGGAAGGTTCTGCAGGGTGGCAGAGGAACCAGGGAGTCAGCACCGGCAAAATAATGTAATTGTACTGTTGAGAATTGCTGGAATTGGTTAGATGCGCATTCTCGGACAAGCAATAGCTGATCTTCTGCGCCATTTCAGAATTCGATGATCGTGGATGGTCGCATTGCACTGACTGCGTGACCGAGGATTCAACATCACCTAGAATCCCAGTCCACGCAGTACGAGAATCAATCCAATGTCTTGATAGATAGCCGGCTATTAACGGACCCGATTGTTCTTCAGTCCCGCGTCAATCTGACATTTCTGTCTTCTGAGGGGCGCAGAGGCACGAAAAACGCCTTACCGTTACTCTTCCCTTCTGCTATACTTTTCCCCTGAGTACTATAAGCTAGTACGGGTTTATTTGATGATGAGATAGTTACCTAGTTAACTTGTTAAAACTCACATCATCTTTATACCCGGATTGGATCAAGCCAGGACGTGAATTGTCTCGGAATCAGTTTCAGCAGGAAAGATATCGATCTCCAGTTTAGATTAATTAGGGTTGCTGCCGCTATAACATGAGGCTTCTCTGTAGATGATATCCCGAGATGTACTCGAGTAGTGCGACAATTCTTTTCCACGTGTCGATTCTCCAATGATCATGTATGAAGCAAAGCCTGGGTTACATGTTCAAGAACTAGCGCCCTGTGCACTGCATGAAACCGATGAGATCTGGATTGAATCTCATTGGCGAATTGAAGAGAGGAGTGAGGGGTCGCATCAAGGACACTCAGCTAGACGAATGACATCTTTTGGCGGCTAAAACGGCCACATCGATATTTGGGCTTCTCACTGCTGTCGTGATTAGTCAATGGTCTCAGCAGGAATCATTCCAAGCAGTGCGCGTGTCAACGCCATGACCATGATGCTTGAAATGAGCAATGAGAATCATTATCGCCCGCGTCGAGTCCTGGGATGAGACCGTAGCATTAGTCCAAAAGCAAATCCGGAGGTCGATGAATGTCGACTGTATCATTTCATACTTGTTATGTCCGCGGTTGTTCTTCACGCCAGAAAAACTTACCTAAACTTCGTAAATTCTTCCGTATACTGCCAGCTTCCCCAAGGAGATCGAAAAGGTATGTGAACCGCCCCCCTGGTACCAGATTCCCAGCCCGGCTGGTAATTATCGGGTTGGTAGATGCGTGGCATTGAATTATGAAGGAGGGTCATGCAGGTGCCCAGCTGATGGCCAACAGTAACCTATACGCATGCCAAGTGGTTGGCTGTCATTGGAAATTGTTTTCACCGCTTCATCCCAATGACCTCGATGCAATAACATATTCCACGCGTGTAATTCCGGATGCCAACTCAGTGACCATGTGCTTAGCCTCTTTGCGAGGCAGGAAACCAGTTTCCATGGTCCTACCCAACTTCAGCCCCTGCAAATTATCGAGCGTCGGAACAGCCTGTAGCAAATAGGAAGAGTTGGAGGCAGGGATGCACACCTTCCCATTGATATTTTATCTCGAGCGACGAACGATCCGGAGCTGGTAAGCTGGACAAGGTTATAAAAGGGTCAGAGGCGCGCGTGGTTTTCTATCATCTTCAAGCCGTCAGCGATTTCATTTGAAGACTCGAACAATTCCCTTGAACCCACCTATATTAAGTTTCGACAATAGCATTGCGAAGCGGTCATGGCGAGCATAGACGGAGCTAGTCTCAGCTTGCATCCACCCCGGCGAGTCCCTACCAACATGCCCATCGGCTCCCAGTTCGAGCTGCAGAGATTCTTGTCCGACTGGATGGAGGAAAAGGGGGCAGACCAAGACTTACTTGGTGACACTCAGGTTGTCTGGAAAGTTGTCGAGATTCTCAGGCTGCATCAGCGGGAGAAGCTGCTGGTTCTTCTCGACCGAGTTCCTTCCACCTTCTCGCCGGCAAGCGGTCACTACCATGAGAGAACCTTCCTTCCACTCCCATTGACCCTCGCGATGTATATGCTTGGAGGAATGGTGACGTCGCCGGAAGGGGAAAGGATGTTGAGGACGGCAACAGAGACCAAAGACGGAGATGAACTCCTTCGGTACAAGATCAGAACTGTCAGGGACTCGTTCCTGTGGCTGGAGGATCTCTTTGAAGACCAGAGCGACTGGGTGAATATTCTGATGCCGGACTCCGACGCCGAAACTCATATTGTGCAGAAATTGAGGCTGAGATGGTTGGCAAAGGAGGGGACGAAGAACTTCTGCGAAGGATCTCCTTTGAAAGCATCATTAAACGAAGTGGATGTGTCAGCCTTGAACAATTTATGGGACATGTTCATCAAAAACGAGCGACTTCCGATTAAACTCGGATTTCGACTGGCGAGGCTGGGGGTGAAAGGGGGTTGGGCCAAGAAGGAGTGGCCTAGATTCAATAGCGTCATTCGTCCCCTCTTGTAAACCTGGAAGAATGCAATTTTCTTGATTATGTTGGATTGGTCAGAAGGAACTGGGGAGGAAAGGAAGTTCTAATAAAAATCAGAATCTTCATCCGCACTCGCACAGCCTTGTCCACCGTCCCTCAGTCCAAGCCCAAATTTCGAAACCGATCACGCTGGGGAAAGTCCTCCTGCCATCCGGAAACGAACATGAACATGATCCATGATCTCTTGCATGTCAAAAGTACGAACCTTTACAGCTGGGTAAGCACAAGCAGGCAGCACTTGCTTCACGTTGTCACCTAAACAATGCCCACCGCTTCTTCAAGGCTGCTTTGTCTTTGCTTTTTCTCCCATTGATCGTTCTTCAGTTCAAACTAAAGCGTGCTTTCACAATGTGGATCTTATTCTTTTGGCCTGATAGTTGACAGCACCACTACTATGATTTAGTGAGTTACAGCTACAATGGCAATCACTTCACTCTAGATCCTCACGGCTATCTCATTTAGCTCTTTGACCCACTGATAGTTCTCCACGAGGCGGCCTTGTCAGTGTCGATCTTCAGGTAGCTCGTGCTCCTCTGGCTGATACCACAATGACCGATTCCGCGACAGAGTGAGCCGTCCCTCCCTACTCCAAAGATACGTCAATTATTGCTTTTTTCTATATATCACAGCGTACTCCGTACCTTTCTCATCTTCCTTGCCAAAAGTCCCAACAAGCCACCAATCAGACCCCGGTTCCTACAGATATCAACCAATTTACACGAGATCAAGTTCGTTGGAGTCAAGCCGACACCTCATTCCTTTACAATGCATCACTCTGCATTGCGCCGGATCGCAAGGTACTTAAGATGCTCAAGTCCTCTTGAAAATCCGTCTTAGAATGCCACGCATCCCTCGCATACCCCAGAAACACCCTTCTTGTTCCTTGCACAAGCCGACATGAACAATCCGCCGAGCCGCTTGATCCCTGCGGCGGTTTATCTGCGAGGCGCGGGAGTTAAGGTCACCAAGAAAGGTATGCCCCCTTGATCCTAGTCAGCCAAGGTCAATCACTACACGGGTGTCCTGATGCGAACAGAATTTACTCCCGGCCAGGAATCCGAAATTGACGGAACGATTAGCGGCCGTGATTCTCTGCCCACCGAGGAGGATAGGCAAAACCTCCGACGCATCAAGATCAGGTTTGAGGAAGAGTTTGGGTTTTCTGGAGCTGAACTGGATGCTCATATACGGAGATACTTCAAGTTCGTGGATGAATACCCCGGCCAGGATGCCTGGGAGCGCTATACTTTCAACGTCAAACCCGACAGAGATTTTCAGACACATGGTCATCGAATCTGAGGGCGGGGCAATTTCAGTCCCCTATATTGAATCATACCGGGCTTGTAATGCAATCCGGGAAACACTCGAAAAAAGCAAACAGAAAAAGCTCTGCACACAAACTCGCGGAGGAAACATCAACGGATGTTAGAGAAGAACCCCTGCTGTACGGAGGAGGCAACGAGGTTCAACCTTGGACCTGATCGCAAGGTCCAGGAACGAGCTGCTACTATTGGCTCAATATGAGTCGTACCATTTCAATAGCCCCGCGGCTGTGCATACCCGATCCAGCACCAGCATATGCATCTTTATTCTCCCTCTTGCTCTCGCATTCTTTAGCATCCGGTGCTTTGACCTTCTGATGAGTCAGTCTCATCCGTAACTAGTTAACTCGTCAAAACTCACATCATCTTTATTATATATTCCCAACATGCCCAAGATGGCTAGTATCATGAGATGGGCCACAAGGGCGCTTCGAAAGCCTCCCTCCCCTCCCTTTATTTTTCCCGGCGGTTACAAGACTATTCCACCCTCGGAGGTACTAGAAGAGGAACGATTTGAGCAATTCAAACAGGGAAAATATTATCCTGCTAATATCGGCGAAGTACTCACTTCCAGATACCAGATTATTGGTAAACTTGGTTTCGGGACAACTTCGACCGTATGGCTAGCTCGCGATCTTGAGTAAGTCATTTAATCTACTTAACTTAATTAAATACTGACACTGAATTAGAGGCCATCGATATGTGACACTCAAAATCTACACTCTTGAAGAGCATCAGGAAGAGTTTCAGATATATAAACAACTAAACCAAGGATCCTCATGGCGCCCCGGTTATCCTTATATAAGGAAAGCACTGGATACCTTCACAGTCCCCTCCTCTTTAGGGGGTAACCATTCATGTCTTGTTCAGGCCCCAATGTGGGAGAGCTTCCGGGACCTCCTTCATCGTAACCCGAACCATTTTACTGAAGATCTGCTTAAACCTGGTCTTATGCAACTCTTTCTTGCACTCGACTACCTACACACTGAATGCAAGCTGGTCCATACAGGTAATAATCCATAAGGCTTTATGAAAACACGTTACCCTAGATACATTCTAGATATTAAAAGCGATAATATCCTCCTGGAAATCGAAGACAAGTCTATCGTCGAAAGTTTTACCCAAGCGGAGCTGAAGAACCCTTCACCACGCAAAACTATCAATAATTTACCAATCTACGCGTCGCGACGGTTTGACTTGCCAAAGGTATTTGGCCGTGTAGTTTTAAGTGACTTTGGATCTGCTGTAGAAGGAGATCAGAAGCGGAATCACAATGCACAGCCAAAAATCTATAGATCACCGGAAGTAATGTTAAAGACTGATTGGAGCTACCTCGTTGATATATGGAACGTCGGTGCTATGGTAAGCTCTGCCTATGCACCCCTCTCTCTCATTATCAGTACCAACCACTTAGGAATAATAGGTATGAGATTTGTTCGAGGGGAGACATCTTTTCTACGGAAATGACCCTGATGGCAAGGGTTACTCGACGCGGGCGCATCTTGCAGAAGTTATGGGTTTTCTAGGGCCACCTCCGTTAGATCTGCTCCAACGGGGGAAGCGAAGCCATGAATTCTTTACAAGCGATGGTAAGTATTATTTCCTCGCTTAGGTAGTGAGTGCACTTGACAGGCAAAAAGCTTAGGAAGACACCCTTACAGGGAAATGGAAACAGGACATAGAAATCCCGACTGGGGTCAGTCTGGAGCGGTCGGAAGCCTTCCTCGACGGAAAGGATAAGGAGATGTTTATGGCTTTTATGAGGGGGATGCTTCAGTGGCAACCTGAAGATAGGAAGACAGCGAAGGAGCTCCTTCAGGATCCATGGCTGAATGATTAGTTCAACCTTCTCTTCTGGACCCTCTCCATGTCCCGCTCGCCGAGCCAAATTTCGAAGTCATTGATTAGTTTTGACAAGCAGTACACAGCTGGTCTTCTGCTTGACTCTTATTCTAGGATAGCCTCGTCATTCTTCGGTTCCAGCGTCAATCTGACATTCTGTCCCTGGATGTCCCCTTTTGACGGGCTATCCTGTAGTCACCAACCCGAACCTCGCTAGCCCTTTCCAATCCATTAGGATCTGGGTGGTTGAAACACAACTTGCATTCTGCAGGTGAAGAAAGGCCTCGAAGTACTTAGCGAGTTGTCTCTTGACGCAAGAAACAGTTCGCCAACAAAGTCGGCGCCAAAATTCGATCGTCTACATTCTTGTCAGTGGACACATCTCAAATATAGATCCATAAACACATTCTCTCTCCTACCTTGGAGTCGACGCATGTGTCTACTACGGTCTAGAATCGTAGATCTCCGTATTCACTACCAGTCGCGGTTCAGATGATTTCGCATGTGCAGAGTCGGACTTGGCGAGAAACGCCTGGTGATTCTGATTCGAGCCTGTGGAAACTCTGCTTGTAGTTGTATCAATGCACGACCGCATTCCCGACCCCGCTAGAAGCCAGCTCCCTGCAAGAAAACCAGTGTAGAGAAATTCGTTTTTTTCATTCACACAACACATCTAACCAAATAGATATATCGCATCCCGCAGGCAGGCCCGAGTCGAGTCGAGTCCACATCCGGTCCAACCACAATCCAATCGCCGCAATTGTATGTATGTACTTCATCAAAACATCAACATCAACATAAACGCCAAAGGAAATCCCCTCAAATCTAAGCAGACCGGCTCTTCACAGCCTCACGGCCCTTCCCAGAGCGCTCGAGGATAGACTCGCGGTCCTTGTCGAGCTTGAGCTTGGTGATGACGACGTTAGAGGGCGCGAGGGGGATGGGCACGCTCGACCCGTTGCTCTTGTCGCGGGCGATACGCTCGACGTGGATGGCCCATTTCAGGCGGTAGACGCTTGTGACCTTGCCTTCGCGGCCCTTCTGCGAGCCGCGGAGGACGAGGATTTCGTCGTCGCGGCGGATGGGGATTGAGCGGACCTGTTTATGGAATGTTAACCGGGTGGTTCGATGGATTGGTGGTGTCTGGTGTCTTAGTAGTTCAGTCGAGTCGTACATTGTACTTTTCTTGGAGCTCCTTGGAGAGGTGGGCGCTGAGGATGACACGGCGCTCGCTGGAGGGGGCGTTGAAGTGGGCGGCGCGCGACTTCCGGCGCGAAGAGGCGATGTCTAGACGGGCTTTTAGTCAGTATTTCGGTGGGAGGGTGGTCGGTGGTCGACGGGGCCACGCACTGCGGTTCATGATGGCCATTGTTGGAAGAGCCTGTGGTTGTTGGGTGTCGTTGGTTTCAACTTTCCAGTCAAGGCTTCAATCTCTAACTGCCCCGTATAATTGTGGAATGTGCGTCACGTGTGGGAATTCGTCTAGCCTGTTCTGTCCCACTTTCATCTTTTTGGCCTCTTATGATCTAGTACCGGCGGCAATGTGTATAATCACCCGGTTAGCTCAATGGTAGAGCGTGTGGCTTTTATCCGAGGTTTATCCGACCGATGAAAAGTTCACCTCAAGGTTGTGGGTTCGAGCCCCACATCGGGTGTTTTTTTTTCTTTTCTCGCAACAGCTTTTGCTGATGTTTATACGTGTGGGCTGTTGCTCAAATATGCGTATGCGTATGCTTACTGGATGTGTTAGTCAAGTCCTATGCCAGGCTTTAGTCTAGGTCCTAGACAGCCCCGAAAGAATGCAAGGCACGAAAGAAGGGATGGACCACACGACCCCCTGAAACCAGCAATAAACAACAAAACAATATACATCTACAGCCATAAAGAAGAATAACTTCCCGCCTTTTAGTCCCACCGTCAACACCATTTCATCTCTCCTCTGCTCACCTTCCTTCCCCCTTCGCAAACAACCTCCACAATGAATCTCGCAGCCCTCGCAGCCCTAACCCTCCTCGGCGCCGCAACAGCCTCCCCGACAGCATGACCATCCAAGAAGGCAGCACCAAATGCGGCGACCAAGCGGCGACAGCACCGTCGTGGATGCCGGGCTGTTGAGCAACCTGCTTGGGGCTGGGTCTGCCGCTGAGGGGCTGGGTGCTTTTGACGAGTGCTCTAAGCTTGATGTTTCTGGTCAGTTGTGCTTTTTTGGGTGATATAATTGGATATTGGCTTGGACTGGGCTAATCGTGCATAGCTCTCATCGGTGTTGAGGATATTCTGAATCAGCAGTGTAAGCAGAATATTGCTTGCTGTGCGCATAGTGGGGGGAGCGCGGTATGTTTTTCTTTTCTCCTTGTTTTTGGATGAGGGCTAATTGTGTCTAGAATGATGATCTTATTGGGGCTACTCTTCCTTGTATTGCTCTGGGATCTATCATCTAGATCCCGGTCATATATATTTGTTTAGATTGGAGGAGAGGACAGTCATTTCACCCGTTCATAATCTCATCAAGTCAATAACCTAGTCATTAATTCTACTTCCCAGTCTTCACCGGTTCCCGGATCATACAGTACAACTAAACCTCAATTAGCATCATCAATCCATCCAGACCAGATAACTCACCAAACACTCATCCTTCCCATCAACACACTCAATCTCCCCGCTCTCGCGAAACCCCAACCTCTCATAAATAAGCAAGTTCGGCATTCCCTTCGAGCTCTCTAAATAACACGGCATGCCCTCACTATCTGCTCTCTCTGTAACAACCTCTACCAGCCGCCGTCCAACGCCCTTGCCGCGCATCTCAGCCCGCACCGCAATCACATTGCAGAAATAGTATCCGCGCGGGTCCGACCAGATCCGGTCATGTGTTTGGGCTTGTAGCGTTTTCCACTGTTTGTAGCGGTCCAGATGGAGTCCGCCGCGGCCGGCGTAGCGGATGTTTGCGAGGAGTTGGCGGAGGGTTAGGACGAGGTTTGCTGTTGTTGTTTTTGTTCCTGTTTTCGTTTTTGGGGCTGGGGGGTGCCACCAGCAAATCCCGACGATTCGTGTCGGACTTGCAGTAGTATTTTGGACTTGTTTGGCGATATAGATCGGGGCGTTGATGGCGAGGCCGTGCAGGAAGTGGGCGGAGAGCGAGGCTGCGTTGCGGGCGACATTATACTATTTTGGGAATGTTTAACTATTTTATTTTCTTTCCTGTAGGGTGATACCTATAGGTATAGGACACGCACGGTAGATTGATCGAACATGTATTGGAAGAACGGGTCGTCGGCGAAGACGGTCTGGATGCATTCTACAGCCTGGGGGATGTCTGTTTTCGTGAGGGGCGTGATCTGGATATCCATGATGGCGATAGTTATTTACATCTAATTACTGCGTAAAATATAGTGACATATATATCTATGGCAGAAGCAAAGTCTCTAACCATAAGCAGCAACTAGACGCGGCTGTACAACGTCAATGTGAGATACGATCGTCGGCGTCACGTTAGACTCCATTCGGCAGGTTGAGCCGTAGGGTTCTGCTTCATTGGAGCCAGCACTACGGAGTAGCCAGCTTTGATTTAATTCTAAATCTAACGGACTGGATCACGTATCATAATCGTCAACTCCTGCACTCCCTCTCCACCCCACCGCTCATAGTCAATCCGCACCGTCTCAAGCGCCCGCCACCCCAACTTCGCATACAGCGGAAACCCCTCCGTCGTGGCCTCCACGTAGATCCGCTTCTGCTGCTGATCAGCCTGCGCCATCCCCCAGCGGAGGAGCGCCTTTCCGACGCCGTTTCCTTGTGCCGCGGGGAGAGTCGCCAGGAATTCGAGGACTTCCCGTGTTTATTAGCCCTTTCAACCAAATAAACGAGGAGAAGGAAGGAATACTAACCGATATCATCATCCCTCAGATACCGCACCGACTTCTCCTTCAACGCCTCGAAAAACCCATCGTAGATTTCCCGGTTCGTCCCCTCGGGGAGAGCCAGTTCCGCGGCTGCTTCCGCTGCCTCGGCGCCTTTGATGGTGGGGATGGCCCAGCGGGCGCAGCCGACTGTGGTGTTTGATTCGGAGTCTACGGCGCAGATGACGTGTGTCAATGGTTGTGCCAGTTTCTGGTGGTAGCGGGCGCATTTTAGCGGGTGGACGGTTTCGTCGGGGATGTTGGGGAAGGCGTTTGTCATGAAGCCTTGGCCGGCGAAGGCGGCGATGTTGATTGTTGCGAGCGTGGGCGAGTCGGATTCGAGGGCGTAGCGGGTCGTTATCTTCATCGTGATGGTGGTGGTGGTGGTGTTTTTGTTTGGTGGTGGTTTGGGGAAGTTGGAGATTAAATCAGGGGAGAATGTATGAGTCAGTTCAATCGGGGCCGAATTGGTTTCTATATGAATACGGGGTTATTGATGTTATTATATCATGGATCATGCTCAGCCTCATTGAATTTGATGCGACCTGCCTAAGGAGGTAAGCAGCGAGTACATTAGTGTCGGATATATAATGTATATCCACGCACCACTATAGACCACAACACCACTTAACCAGTCAGGAAACGCGTTTGCGGGGAACCTGGCATGACTAGACTGGAATCAAAATGATGCTAGTCCGTGCATCCAATCATGACATACGGTTGTGCTTGACTCGGGGATAATATAGCGCTTAAAGCGCTTCTCCCGTATTGCCAGCGCCATGACAGCATACAGCAGCATCCTCGGAACATACCCGAGCACAAACCGGCGTAGAAAGATAGTCTGATCAAACACAAAGTGAATATCATTGAAACTGGAGAAGTAAAGGAGCAGTGAGTTCTGTGTTAACTGCGACTCCCAAAGGAGTTCACCTGGAGTAGGGACATTCGTAGGACTATGGGGGCCGATAGAGCTTGCATGTTGGACATAAGAGAAGATCGTGATTGGCACCTTGTACATTTGCTACGGGTCTCTGCGGTAAAGCACCTCACTTTTCGCTTGCTGTAATATGCTCAGACGTGATTCCCTTGTACTCGGGGAGAGGTATTACTGGCATTATGTGCAAGCATTTCCAGGCATTCTGAGATAGACACCTAGTGTTTACCAAAGCATACGAGTGGAGAGAAAGAAGAGAAGACGATTTATTCCTCCCATTGGTAACTGCACTCTACGTGCTATCTGGTAGACTAGTAGCAATACGTGCCTCTTCGCTATGTCGTTCACACAGTGGTTCGAGGGGAGGCTTAACCTCCGAGCCAATATCCAGGCCCTCGCTAATATCCAGGCCCTCGCCAACGACATTAGTCAAACCAAGGATCCAGACTAACTAACACCCATAATAGCACTGCATACTCCTAGCGCCATTCAGATTCTCCAAACAGTAACTCCCATGTGTATTTGGCGAACTCGCAATCCGATTCTGGCAGTTACCG
This sequence comes from Aspergillus kassunensis, assembly GCA_027569205.1. Lineage (NCBI taxonomy): Eukaryota > Fungi > Ascomycota > Eurotiomycetes > Eurotiales > Aspergillaceae > Aspergillus > Aspergillus kassunensis. The sequence goes on along the minus strand of JAPDEQ010000014.1, from coordinate 104,034 downwards.
TCAGAGTACGCCACGCAGCTAGCCCCGGTGATGGTATTCGCCGAGAGATGGATGCTACTGAAACTGTCGAAGCGAAAGCACGCGCCGCTGCAGTCAGGCTTGTAGGAGCCGCGCGCGAGGCCGTAGGTGCAGCCTCCGTCGGAGTAGTAGGTTATACAGGTGCGGTTGTCGCAGTCGACGCGTTTTTCGAGGCTTGTTGGGGTGAAGGGGTCTGCGGGAGGGGTGCCGACGGCGAGGGATACCAGGGATACGAGAGTAAGAACTTGAGATTGAAAGTACATGGTGAGGCTCGGTGATTCTGGTTGGTGTTAGAGACAGAGTTTATTGATTCAGAGTGGAGGGTGAGCTCACGTCACGTTTCGCGAGGAACCTGGGTATCTGAGTCGGATGGTTGGAAGTACGGAGTAGGGTTGACAGCAGCTAACTAGCCATCTTTATACCTAGCCGTCTTTCTGATTTCCTAGATTCCAAGAGACGGAGTACTCCGTACCCAAGCGAACATGTAAAAAGCAAAACAAGCTGACTCACAGACGACAAACACATGTCCTAATCCGCGACTGATCTGCGTCCAGCTGAAGGGCATCTAGCTGTAACAAGCAAAGAAAGTATACCCCGCATGGGCTCCTGCAGGTGATACAGTAGATGTTCACACCGTTCCTTGCTAACCAAGCACAGCGACTGGTCTGGTAAGAGGTTCGTCCGGCCACGTCTACTAGCTGGCATAGATGGAAGCTCTTCACGGACCGCATTCTGCTCAGCTGGACAGAAAGCACGGAACTCCGCGGAGGTGTGAGGCGTGAGGCATGAGGCGTAAGGGACGGAAGTCTCGATCTTTGATTGCTGGCGCTGTGATGTCGTTGACACTGTGCTACCTATAAAGAGGCGTGTCGACTCATTACTGCTCCATCATCTTCGGCTTCTCTTCTCCCAAGAACCAACTCAGAAAGTTACCACTACGGCTCTCTAGCCTACACTGCCAGCATGCGTTTCACCTTTCTCACCTTAACCATGACCCTCCAAGCCAGTCTCCTCACCCTGGCCAACCCACTGCCCGACACCGAGCACTCACTCGTCAAAAGAGTCTCTTGCGAAGGCGGCAATGGCCAATGCGTCACCTACTACCGCAATGGCAACTGCGACAGCCCACTCGGCAGCTACAGACCAGACTGCTCCGGAAACTGCTTCCAGTACGACAGCTTCTACAGTCTGCGGACAATCGGATCCGGGCTGCCGCCACTAGGAACAGCGTGCACGGTGTATTCGGATTCGAGTTGCCGGAATGAGATCTCGAATATTGGGAATTCGATCGGGGGGCAGTGTACGAGCTTTGGGAGGGGGCAGAGTATGCGTTGTTATTATGGTTGCTAGGGTGGCTGTTGCAGGATGTAGGGTTTGGTCTGTCTGTATTTGTCGAAAGTGAATTCTCCACAATAGACACCCATCTCACTTGCATCTATCTATCTCACTTGCACTATCTATCACGCGGAACAGAATAGTTGGTCCGGAGTAGGAAGAGAAAAAAAGAAAAAAAGAAAAAAAGAAAAATCTCCTCGACTGGGAGTCGAACCCAGGTCTCCCGCGCTCGTTCTCAGAGTGAGTGACAAGCGGAAATCATGACCGTTAGACCATCGGGGATTTGATATGTCATGGCAATCCAACTTGCAGCCTACGAGTGCAATGCCAAATACCAGGGAACAAATACAAGGCGTGTTGTATAGATGTACAGAAAAATTACATGCCATCAACAAGCATAGCATTAACCAACAAAACATTCCGATCGCCATTCGTCTCGCTCCACTCATCATTATAGTTAAGCCCGTACGGCCAGAAATGCCCCCCACCGCAACTAATGCCCGCACTCGAGCCATCCCACTCCCGGAGCAGAGGAAGCGCAGTCGGCCAGTTCCCATCCGCACAAAGCCGGTCAAAAGCAGACGTCTGCCCGACTCCCAGAGTATGCGAGATCTCATGCAGCGCCGTCCGCTCGTTCATGTAGCTGCGGTCGCTGCCGAATCGCACGTCGCCGTTGTAGTTTGCTTCGGCGGTCGGCACGCCCGGGGCGTACGAGACGTAGAGGGTTTTGCTGGCGTCTCCGAGCCGAGCGTGCCGGGCGACGGCTGCTTCCATTGCGGCTTCGATCAGGCTGTACGCGGAGGATTCGTCGGCGGTTGGGGAGGAGGATTTTGAGAGCGTCCATGTTAGGGTGGCCGAGGTGTATGAGGCCGTGGCCACAAGCGTGGCAAGGTGAGAGATGAGCATTTGGTTGATGAGTAATTGCTTGATGGCGATGAGTAGGTGCGTGAGTGTGGGACATACCTTTGTGGTTCTTACGTTCCTTTTATCTCAGGGATAGGGGTTGGGTTGTATGGGGTAGATTAGGCGATGTAACAGTTATTCCTGCTGAAACGGACAGACTCATCTCCACCACTCTGAGCCAACATCGTAATCCGCCAAGTGCCTTTGCTCAGGGTCTTCTTACCTGCCAAGGGATGATCCCTCCGCTGCATGTTTCAGCTTGAGTCACTGCTGTAGTTCGAGATGGACACTCAAGAGTCAAGAGTACCAAAACATGCCCCTTCGGAATCGCCCTGTGGGAATCTATTACTCCGAGTACTCTGTAAAAGCACCGTAATTTGTGTATCATTGTCTGTTAGAGATACGCATCTATTCTGATATTCCTAGTCCGAACGCTTGTTTCTACCAATGCGTAGCGGACTAGAGCAGTTTGTTTAGGGCTCGGCGACGATGTTAATATTGGCTTGAATACTAAAGGGGTGCCTATATATTAATCTACTTGATAGTATATCCCAGCCTGTTAGTGTCTAGAGACTTCACCCCGTGACATTGCAATCGACAGACCTGTCCAGAGCATCCCATCTGGTACCGTGTTTTTCTTTCCAAATCATCACCATGAGTGCTAAAGAATTCCTCGCGAACGTTGAAAACAACGTGATGCCAGTAGATAGCCATTATAAAGTATTATGGATAGCATTTATCTCTATGGATGAGGGGCTGTGGCAAGACAACGGTGTCTTTGATGTCATCGAGAAGCTGCACGCGCACAGGTGGTCATTTGGCGAGGGCGAGGGCGAGTTGAAGTTTAACTGGTAAGTTACTAGTATAATAATACTATGATAACAAAGACTGATCGTTATAAACACAGCACCCTGGAGATATTCCACCTCGTCCAAATCGGAGTGGGTATCAACCGCTCTAGCCAGATGGCGACTTCCCCTCCCTGATAACTTCGATACTTTCTATATAAAACACCACGCTGATAGAGTAGGGCATTCCAAAGATAGGCTTCAGATTATGATAAATAATCTACTATAAACAGTCTACTAAGTGAAGCTCTTACACTCTTTAACAGGATTTTTCTAGAGTTTGTACAACGCTTTAGTTGATCCGAAGATAAAATAGCACACTATTCCGTCAAAGCCTGGAAGAAGATTATAATCAAAGCTATTCTGAGCTAGTTGAACGGGGATGACACTGGTAGGCACCTGGTTATGGAATGAGAGAGCTCTAGCTGATCGAGAATTGGTAGAAAGAGTTGCCGTTGGGTTTCCTAACCCTGACCCTTGTATCTACTAATGCGTAGCGGACTAGAGCAGCTTGTTTAGAATACTACAAAGGGGCCCGTACATTAATCTGGTCGATAGCGTATCCCAGCCTGCTAGTGAACATAAGCAAATCGAACTTGTATAATGCTGTTCATAGTTCCCTCGGGTTGATATACGCCGAGAACATGGAGAATAGGGCTTACTACCAGACGTCGATACCCCATCAGTAAACCCGGGTCGGAGATAGTCTATATCGTATTCCCCTTCAAAATCAAGCCATACATGGAGAAGGGATAATGTGTTGCATGCATCTCCGGAGCGGGGCGTACGTCCAACAACGAAGCTTACCTCGGGAGAAACGTTTGGCATAAGTAGAGGAACTTGACAGTGATTAGAGGGGTCGGACATCAGAGATCCGGAGGTCGCATTGATGTGGGCAGAGGGTAAGCAATCCAAGTTTCTGGAGACTGACGGGAGTTAGGAACGGCAAGTAACATGCAGCATGGTCTTTGTTTGGAGACACAGTATCTTCTACCCCGCTCACATAGTCCCTAGTCTGCTTAGCAGGTTTATTACAGGGTTCCCCATGGGGTTCCTCCACAATCCGGAGCAAGACCGGTGGGACGTCAGCCTGTCAGTAGCCAAGTTCTCCGCACCGAAGCTTCTTCGAGCTTAGTTGTATGTATGCCATCTGGTTTCCCCGACATATATCCGGATTTTGTGAGTGAGTAACTCGAGAGGATCGCGGATATGCCGGATGCAAGGGAGTGAGGGGGTCAGGTAGACTTCAGCAAGTTATAAAAGGGCACATTTGCGCGACTTTCGAGTGACTTGAGTCAGTAGGATTGTATCCGCGATCCAGCTTTCAGTATGTTGACTTTGTGGAAAAAGGCTGGTCTACTGCTTGGGCTCGCCCTTTGCAGCGGAGCTGTGGAGGACGTTATCACCAGTGACGCCGTCTTTTATGGCGAATCTCCTCCTGTCTACCCGTCTCGTATGTTTGCTCTCGGACTTCACGTTGTGTTCAATGACTTACTAACTGGATAGCCGAGGGGACTGGTTCTGGTGACTGGGCTTCGGCATACACCAAGGCCAAAGCCTTTGTCGCCCAACTGTCCGACGATGAGAAGGTGAACTTGACCGCAGGCGTATCTTCCAACACCGGTTGCTCGGGGTTCATCCAAGCCATTGACCGCTTGGGATTCCCAGGTATCTGTATGAGCGACGCTGGGAATGGTCTGGTGAGCAGATATCTATGCTTTTGTTCCATCCACAGTCTCCACACGCTAACACAAGGCTGGGTCATAGAGAGGGACAGACTATGTCAATGGATGGTCATCCGGAATCTCCGTTGGAGCTAGGTAGGCAGGCCCTAACTATCTCTCCTGTGGCCATGTGCTAGCTCATTGTGTTAACTCTTGTGCCAGTTGGAACCGCGACCTTGCCCTTTCACGTGCAACATTCATGGGCAAGGAGTATCGCAAGAAAGGAGTCAACATGATCCTCGGCCCTGTCGTTGGTCCCCTGGGTCGAGTAGCGCTCGGCGGGCGTAACTGGGAAGGATACGCCGCAGACCCCTACCTGAGTGGGATCCTGGTGTCGGAGTCCGTCAAGGGTCTTCAGTCTCAGAAAGTGGCTACTTCTGTTAAGGTATGTAAAGCTGTTTGATAGATTGAGTCCCACGAGCTGACGGCGTTCAGCATTTCATCGCCAATGAGCAGGAAACAAACCGCAACCCGAGCAGGGATTCGGACGGGAATGCTGTGCAGTCGGTCTCGTCGAATATCGACGATCGGACGATGCACGAGCTCTATCTGTGGCCCTTTCAAGATGCGGTTCTTGCTGGGGCTACTAACTTGATGTGTTCGTATAACCGGGTGAATAACTCGTATGGGTGCCAGAACAGTAAGACGCTTAATGGTCTGTTGAAGACTGAGCTGGGCTTTCAAGGTACGAACCCTCTTGGATTTCTTGAACTTGAACAGAAGCTAAAAGGCGTATACAGGCTATGTCGTGACAGATTGGGGAGCCCAACATGCTGGTATTGCAGGCGCCAATGCTGGACTAGACGTTGTGATGCCCTCATCGAGCACCTGGAACAGCAATCTGACTGATGCCATTGCCAATGGGACAATGGAGGCGTCTCGGCTCGACGACATGGTCACTCGGGTCCTGGCAACATGGTACTATCTTGACCAGGACACTGCCTTTCCTCACCCTGGCGTTGGGATGCCCAGCAGGGCCAGTGCAGCCCACCAAGCCGTCATCGGCACATCCCAAGACGCAAAGCCTGTTCTTCTTCAAGCAGCTATCGAAAGCCATGTCTTGGTCAAGAACACCGACAGTGCTCTCCCTCTCAAATCGCCAAAGCTAATCTCTGTCTTTGGATACGACGCCTACGCCCCGTTGACATACGACCTCAGCAATAACTTCGATTTCGGCTCGACCAGAGTCCGCTCGGATCTGTACAAAAACGGCACTTTATATGTCGGCGGTGGATCTGGCCAGAACTCGCCGGCTTACATCGATGCTCCTATTGAGGCTATCAAACGGCGAGCCTACGACGATGGTTCATCCGTCCTCTGGGACTTCACTTCTGAGTCCCCCACTGTAGACTACACATCAGATGTATGTCTGGTCTTCATCAACGCCTACGCCACGGAAGGCTACGACCGCGAATCCCTGTCCGATACCCACAGCAATGCAATTGTCACCAACGTCGCCGATACCTGCGCCAACACCATCGTCGTCGTCCACAACGCCGGCATCCGCACCGCCGAGGCCTGGGTTGACCACGTCAATGTCACCGCTATTATCTACGCCCACCTCCCCGGCCAAGATACCGGACGCGCCATAGTATCGCTCCTGTACGGAGACTCGAACCCCTCAGGCCGGCTCCCGTACACCGTCGCCAAGCAGCAGTCCAACTACGGCTCCCTGCTTGAGCCGGCCCAACCTGAAGGCAGGTACCAGTACTTTCCTCAGTCTGATTTCTCTGAGGGCGTGTACATCGACTACCGTGCTTTCGACAAAGATGTTATCGAGCCGCAGTATGCATTCGGGTTCGGGCTTTCATACACCACCTTCGAGTACTCCGGCCTGAAGATTTCGAAAAAGAAGAAGGCTTCTTCTGCGGAATACCCCGTCAAAGCGGCGATCCTCCCGGGCGGGAATCCGCATCTCTTCGATGAGATTGTGACTGTGACAGCAAAGGTCACGAATACGGGGAAGGTCGATGGGCAGGAAGTTGCGCAGCTTTATATTGGGGTTCCGGGCGGCTCTGTTCGCCAGCTGCGCGGGTTCGACAAGGTCGCTGTTAAGTCTGGCCGCTCAGCGTCTGTTTCTTTTAGCTTGACTCGTCGGGACTTGAGTGTTTGGGATACGGAGGCTCAGGAGTGGCTTCTCCAGCGGGGGACTTACAGCTTCTATGTTGGGAGGGATAGTCGGGATTTGCCGTTGGAGGGGACGCTGGCTTACTGATTGACATTAAGTACATGTATCTATTTGAGAAAGAGAAAAGAGGAATGTCTATGTCGAGTATATCTGTCGTAACTGCAGAATGGTGGGCCAGTGTATCAAGCCCATTTACCCAAGACGCCCATAAGAACCATACCAGCAACGAGCGAAATACCACCAGCAGCAACATGACCCAGCGGCGCATTCGTCATATCACCACCATCAATAACCCAGTCGCGCGCCCACATATCCACAAGGCCAACCCACACAAGGATCCCAGCGGACAGCGCATCAAGCGTCCCCAACGCAATAAGCGTGCTCCGCTCCTGTCCGTTAAACGAATGAATCACACCCATCCCGATGGCCATACCAATAGGCGTGATAAGTGCGAAAACACCGCCCATTATCGCCTTGCTGGGGAAGGTCCGGCCGGGTAGGAGCGCGATCCTTGCGCCTAGCGCCAGACCCTCGAAGAATTGGTGGAAGACAATCACGACGAGCAGAGTCTTGTAGAAAGAGTCGCCGGCGACGACGAGAGTGAGGCCGATGAGGATACTGTGGAAGAGGACACCGGCTTCCATGACAAGCACGGAGAGCTTGGTATTGGGGTTTGTCGGATCGCCGCCGTGGTGGTGGCCGAGACCCGCGAGAGTATTATGCTGGTGGTGACTCGGGCTTTGAGGCTGGGGTGTCTGCTCGGCTGCGGATTTGGCTGAGACGCCGGAGGTGTTCTCGGTGGGTATGACTACTGCCTGTGCTGCTGCTCTCCGGGCGTTGCGGGCGAGGATGTAGCGGTGGCCGAGGTATTCTGTCAGGAAAGAGAGGAAGATGCCGGCCATGACGACGGCGGATGTTACTGCTTCGTACTCGAGCTCTCCGAGGCATTCGTTGCTGAACATAAGCTCTGCGTGGGTGTAGAGCTGGCTTGTTAGCTTTGTTTCCCTTCGAGTGGCGGGGGTGGACTTACATGGACAAATGCGGTGGAGAGGATGACACCTGTGCCGAACTGTTTGATGATAGTTGATGCCCAGATGTTGATGGTTGCGGATGGGAGCTTCACGAGAGCCATGGGGAGGAAGACGCCGATGGCGCTGGTGACGAGGATGACAAAAAGAGTTCCGATTCGCAGTGGCATATCATAGTCTCGAGACTGGACGCCGCATGAAGGAGGGCTGGAGCCGCTTCCGGATTCCGATTCACCGGCACCGACACAGTGTCTGCAGGATATCAGCATCTTCTCCGCCACGGGGGAATAGAGACATACTCTACGCCAGCGTGGAAGTGGCAGTTCTGTCCCTGTGTGTCCTCTTCAGCGGACTCGGTCGGAGTCGCAGACTCAGACGCCGTTGATGACTCTTCAGTGGAGGTTGTATGAGTTGTCATTTCCTCAGCCAGGATCTCGACATCGTTTCCATCTGCATCGACGCAGTATCTACTTGGTGAGCGGGCTTCTAGTGAACGGACGGCAAGACTTACTGTTGGTCGCCGTGCGAGTGGCAGTCTGTATACTCATCAGGCGGATCTCCCGCTGGAGGGTTTTCCAAGAGAACCTGGACCTCTTCACCGGATTCAGCAATGCAGTACACATCATCACCGTGTTTATGGCAGTCTGTAATAGAGACGGCACTGACAAGGCCACAAACGGCCAGGACAGGAAGAACGAACTTCATGATGAACTGTACAGTGGAGATGATAGATGAACTGCTGGTCCCGACATCTAAACAGCGAGATCAGTATTTAATCCTCCTGTCCACAAGGTATGGCATGACAGTCTCCAACGAGGTCAAAAAAATCAGCAGCGCTGAGCGGGGGGTCACAGTAACATCGCCAGCGTCACTAACTCCCAAGGTACACACGCCAAGCAGCTCCGCCCAGGGGATGCACCGATATCAAGTTTAGTTTGTCGTCTCCAGGGTCCTCTCGTGGCCTTGGCTGCTTGTCTCGCCTCTTGGCTTCTTGGCATATGATAATATGATGCCGTACAGGATGCGAGCCATCCAGAAAACACTTGTCTTGGTCATCCCAAGGGTACTTAGGGCTGGGCAGAGGTACAGGTATAAATACGCCGACCAATCCCTGTATATCCGTGCAGCCTGACAGGAAACGGTTGACATCAATTATCCGAGCAACGCACGCATTGTTCATTATTCAAAATGCATTTCCTCGCCCTTGCTCTGGCCCTGTGCGTGCCCATTGTGGCCCTCCCCTCCCCCCACACCCCCAAGCCGTTGGAGGAGCCCATCACTTCCCCCTTCCCTATTCACCACAGCTGTAATGCTACCGAGCAGCGCCAGCTTGCCACTGCCCTCCAGGAAACCGTCAGCCTCGTCGAACACGCAAAAGACCACATCCTCCGCTGGGGCAACGAGAGCGCCATCTACCGCAAGTACTTCGGAGACAGGCCATCTCTGACTGCTATCGGAGCCTACGACATCATCATCAACGGAAACCCCGACAACATCCTCTTCCGCTGCGACAACCCTGACGGGAACTGTGTTCTCGATGGTGAGCCGCCCTCTTTGATACGTTAATACAAGTGTGCAAAAAAAAAAAAAAAAAAAAAAAAAAAACTAACAACCCAGGCTGGGCCGGCCACTGGCGCGGCGAAAACGCCACAGACGAAACCGTCATCTGCGAGCTCAGTTACACCAGCCGCCGATACCTAAGCACAATGTGCGCGCAAGGCTACACGGTTTCCGAATCCGAGACGAATACGTTCTGGGCCGGTGACCTGCTGCACCGTCTGTACCACATGCCTGCTATCGGACAAGGGCTTGTCGAGCACTTTGCGGATGGGTATGAAGGTGTCTTGGAGCTTGCTGAGGGGGATAGGCCTGAGGCTGTGCATGATTCGGAGACGCTGCAGTATTTTGCTCTTGAGGTTTATGCGTATGATGTTTCTATTCCTGGTGTTGGGTGTGTTGGTGGGGAGGAAGAGACTGGGAGTGGAGATCAGACTGAGGAGGCCGTTCAGGAGGAGGAGGAGGAGGAAGATATTCCTGCTGTAAGTGGACTTTCCTTGCTATACCTTGTGAGCGATGTGGACTGACCATGCGTAGAACTGCCATACCCACGAAGGTGGAGAGCTTCACTGCACTTAGACGAGTCTATAAGCTGTGACTATCAAGGCTTTATGTATAATGACGCTAGATAATTGCACGAAGGGCTATTCCTCAATCTATTACTGATACAATGAGACATGTTTTCCGCCCTTTAGTACCCTCCATCCGAACACCCTCAACCCAATCCTCCCACAGAATCAGACCAGAAAACAAGCGCGATCATAAGATCAAGCCATCGCAAAATCAGCAGACGCTATCCACATCCAAATCAAGAAATAGAGATCCTCCCCTCCCCTGCACCTGTAACCATATGCAACACTCTCGACGGGAACCAGCCGTCAGAGCCACCACTTCCGGATCGTATACTGTACACCGCGCCGTCCTATACACGACTCAAAGTCATCCTTACCACCGCCTCAATCAGCCTTCACCACCTGTTGGTCACACGCCTCTCCCACATCGTTCCAGTCTCCTGTCCTTTATATCGTCGATAGACCGCCCGGATAACAGGTATCCAGTGCAAAAGCATGAGAAGACTACAACAAACGAGCGAATTAGCATACACACCCAACCCGAAAGACGAAAAAGGACGACAGAATCAACATACAACATCAGAACCCCCATAACCCCACACACAATAGCCAAATTCCTGGTTGGGGCTCTTCCAATCTTGACTTTAGAGCCGCGGCCACCACCACCACCACCGCCGCTTCCCTTTCGCTTTGCCAACCGGGGACGCTGCTTGTTTCCGTTGTCATTGTAATCCAGCGCAACACCGACAAAGATAAAAACAAAGGCGACAAGCCACGCAACGGTTTTGATCGTGTGGAAGACATACGAGGACAGGGTCGGTCGTGGGTTTGTTTCGGATCTGGATCTTGGGAAGTGGATATCAAGGCCGAGCCAGAGGAGGATGGTAACCGTTGCCTTTTAGAGCTTTTGTTAGTACGTTCTGATTATCTGTTGAAATGTGTTGACAGAAGGGATGTGGTAAACTCACCAGGGCGAGATTGTACATGGCTGCTTTTTCAAGGACGCTGTTCGAGAGTCGTACGACCAGGGCACCGGATAAACCCAGGATCACGACGGCGATCAACCACGAGAAGAGCAAGAGCGATAAGTGGTGTCTATATAAGAGTCCTTTCCCTGACTCTGAGGATGATTTCGTGCTGTCGGAATCGGGGGTTGGGGTTCGTTTGAGGAAGCGTGGTAGGGGGAGCCGGAAAGCCATCTCGATGGCCTAAATGACGACAGCTTCTATCTCAATATTGAAGTTGAGCAATAAAATAGATGAGGTAGAGATAAATTGAGAAGAGAAAAAGAATTCCAACGGGGAGGGGAACCGTCAATGACGCCCGACTCCCAAGCACAAACAGGGCTGAACCGCAGTGAGACAAAGCCAAACGCGATGGCTTGTTTCTGTTTTCGGAGTTCAAGTACGGAGTAATCCTCATTATAAAGAAGACTAGCTTTGTCTCCTGATGATCAGCCTCAGAGCTTGGTATTCGTATTTATCGGGTAGACCTGGGCATCAACCCGGGCCAGTTCAGCCCTAATATGGCTTGATACGTGGTATTCAAATCCCAGCCATTTGTCGCCAGACATGTCTGTTTGTCTCCGTATGACATTAGTAATTTAGTAATTGCTCCGTGTAAGTTCAGCCCCAATGACTTGTCCTATGTTGGGCTCGCTCTTTGGGATATGAACAAAGAACTTGGACACGAGACGATGGCTGCCAAACCTCATTATGGACCATAAGAACCTGGTCCAATGAAACGTCTGTGAATATCTCAAATGCATCTATTATTCTATCTCATTCTATATCATGGTTCACGTAAATCACGCAGACGCGCAATGCCCCCCATCAACGCGAAGATCAGCCCCTGTCATAAACCCACTGCCATCAGCGAGCATGTAAACACTCGGCGCTTTGAAGTCATCAGGGACACCGAGTCTACCAAGAAGAGCTCCTCGCATCCACGTTTCTTCTACCTCGGGTTTCGTTACCAGTAGGGCGTCTGTCATTGCTGTGCGGATGTACTGCTTCTTGTTAGCATATCTAATCCCCATTCTGAAGACACAACACTGGGACATACACCGGCGGATAGCGTGTTCACACGGATCCCATACTGGCCCCATTCCTGGGCAACAGAGCGGCACATTTGGTGGACGGCCGCTTTAGAGGAGTTGTATGCGGTGCATGTGAGGCCCTTTTATTGTTTGTTAGCTTATATATTCCGTGCACCATGGAAAGAAAAGGAAGCCAACAAACCCGATTCGCAACCTGTCCCGACATAGACGCAATCATCACAATACTCCCAGCTGTCCCCTGCTCCTTGAAAATCCGCGCGCAATGCTTCGCAGGAATAAACGTCCCAACAACACTATAATAGCAAGACCTAATCAGCACACCATCCATCCAATCCACACCCCTTCCTCAAGGAGCAGACATACTTCACATCCAACATCTTCCGATACATCTCAACCGGATACTCCAACGCCGGAACCATCTGCTGAATGCCCGCACAGGTAATGGCCCCCTTCAGCGGCATCCCCCGCTCAACGCCCACGGCAGCAATGTTATCCAGCGCGGCTTGCGTCGCCGCCTCGTCTGTGATGTCGCACTGTGTGTATGTCGCCTGCAGGCCGTGCGCTGCCGCGAGTTTCTGGATCGCGATCCATTCTTCGCCCGCGGGGACGGGGAGGAGGTCTAGGCAGGCGACGTCGCCGCCGGCTTCGAGGACGGCGGATGCGAGAACCATTCCTAGGCCCCGGCCGCCGCCGGTTATGGCGATTGTGCGGTTTGCGAGGGTGAATAGGGAGGGGCCCGTGGGTGTTTGGGAGGGGGTGGTGGTGGTGGTGGTGGTGGTTAAGGGCGCGGTTGGGAGGACGGAGGGCGACATTTTGGGTGGTTGGTTTCGAACTGGGATTGTGGTTTCGTGAGATGAGGGGTGAAGGGTGGAGGGTTGTTTGATTTATAGGATCGTTGTTGTGTTGGCAGTCGGTTGGATTATACGGATATAGAAGGGGAGATGGCGACGTGCTTAACGTTGCTTGTCTTGGGAGGTGGACCTTTAGGGCTGTGGGTGGTGCTTAATGCTGCTGTTTTAGGCAATGTTCGTGTGTCCGGGGGTTGTCCGGGGTTCTCCGTCTGCGCTCCACTTGGGGTTTCGGCAGAACTTAGAAGTTGGATCATGTCATTTTATTGATCTCAGTTTGGAGTAGATGTGCTGCTCGTTTGTCGGACTTTTGAGTTTTAGTTAGGCAATAATGGTATATGTTTGAGGTTGAGGCCATAGAACTGTGTGGTTGTAGAGAGAGGACGTAGTTTGTACAAGTTGACACAAGCATAACCTTGGCAACTCTTGAATCCTTCATCGTTCGTCTAGCACTAGCCCGGCCCTGAATAAAGTCTCCTGGTCCAATTCCCCAGTCTTTCCCGCTATTCGCCAGTCGCCATGCCGTCACCCCGTGGGTCGTTGTCCCGATGACGGTCACGTCCCGGAAATTTCCCAGCCCCGTATATAAGTCTCATATATCCGGGGCTGAACAGTTACTTTCGTAGTGACTTTGCTGTTCATAAAGCTCTCGAGACAATGTCTTTCCTTATTGGGCGCCAATTATCTCTGGCCATTACGGCCACGGCTGGAAGTGGGTTCTTGCTGTAAGCATCCATCCACACTTGGATAGATTGAGACTGACAGCGCAGGTTCGGTTATGACCAAGGTGTCATGTCGGGTCTTTTGACCGGCGATGCTTTTGTACGGACGTTCCCCGAGATCGATACCACGGAGGGTGGAAGTGGGAGCTCTTCGTTGCAAGGGACAGTGTAAGTTCTCCTCGCCCACAGGTTTCGTTGAAGTCTGCTAACCGGTTAGGGTTGCTATCTATGAGATTGTTCGTACATGGTCTCGGTCTATATACGCAGTGCATCTGCTCACACTACTAGGGCTGCTTTTTCGGTGCTATTATGTCGCTACTGGTTGGAGAACGACTCGGGCGTCGATGGTGTATCATGGCTGGCTGTGTCATTCTCACCATTGGAGCGGTCTTGCAGGCTTCGGCTTATGGGATTCCTCAGCTGATTGTGGGACGTATCGTCGCTGGTGTCGGCAATGGTCTTAATACCAGTACTATTCGTATGTTCTGCGCAGCGAGTGTCTTGCGTATACTGATGGGATACAGCCGTGTGGCATTCCGAGCTGAGCAAAGCCTCCAGTCGAGGAACAGGGGTTCGTCGGCCACCTATTCTTGTTTTATCTAGCTAACCATTCTAGCTCGCCATTGAGCTGGTGATCAATATATTCGGCGTCATGACGGCTTACTGGGTTGGTTCGTGGCGCTAGAATTCCTCTCGTGAGCATCGCTAATTGACAGACTACGGCATGAGCTATGTCAACAACGAGTCGCAATTCCGCTTCCCTATCGCATTGCAGATCCTATTCGCCATCGTCACCTTCTTCGGTGTCCTTATCCTGCCCGAGTCTCCTCGTTGGGTGAGTCACTCGTCACTCTAAAATAAACATAGGCTAATGAACAGCTCATTGCACACGACCGCCATAACGAGGCCCGTCAAGTCATCTGGACCGTCCAGGAAAACGCCCGCCTCATTGAACAAAACGATCCGGTCATCAACTTGGAGATGGATGAGATTACGCGCGCCATGGTTGAGGAGCGACAGGCATCCGATCAGGGCTCCTTCATGATGATTGTGAAGAATGGACCGCAGCGATTCCGCCACCGCACACTCCTGGCCATGGGTGGACAGGCGATGCAGCAATTGTCGGGTGTTAATCTCATTACCTACGTATGTCTCCATCGTCCCTCTTTTTCCATACTAACATTGATTGGTAGTACAATACCGTGATCTTCGAGCAATCCGTGGGCATGTCCCATAACCTGGCCCTGTTGTTGGCTGGTTTCAACGGCGTCGCCTATTTCCTCTCGACATTTGTTCCTGTCTGGGCGATTGATCGGTATGAGCTTTTCTTCTGTTTGGGATCTCAGTACTAATTTGATTTACAGACTCGGTCGTCGCAAACTCATGCTGTTCGCTGCTGCCGGGCAATGCGCGTGTATGGCTATCCTGGCTGGAACGGTGTGGGATGGCGGCCACTCAGCCGGTCTCGTGGCGACGGTCATGCTCTTTTTGTTCAACTTCTTCTTTGCATCGGGGCTACTGGCTATTCCCTGGCTACGTATGTTTCCTCTTCTTTCATTTAACAACTCAACTCTTAAACTCTAACGTGACTAGTACCGGCTGAATATGCACCGCTCGCTATCCGAACTCGTACCGCGGCCCTTGCAACAGCAACGAACTGTATGTTTCCTGTATCCTGGGCTTGTGAGAGACCTGGCTAATGATATTAGGGATATTTACCTTCCTCGTCGTGGAAATCACCCCCGTCAGTATTTCTAGCATCGGATACCGCACGTACATCTACTTCGCAGGTAAGTCCACCGCACAAGGCAAACAAACGGAGCTAACAGGACCAGTATTCAACTTCTGCTTCCTCCCGATAATCTACTTCTTCTTCCCCGAGACACGCAATCTCACTCTCGAGCAAATCGACCTCCTCTTCACAGGCGAAAAGGTGCGGCTACACTGGGACGCATCGCTGGGAGTAGCAGGGGATACAGAGCACCGGATCCGCGAGAAAGACGCAGAGGTACAGCATGTGCAGCATGTGGAGTGATTCATGGATGATCATGGCTAATGATTCATCCTGTTAATGTTTTGCCACTGTTTCTCCTGGTTCTCCATGTCGGACTTTGGCCGCGATCCACTCGTGCCAGCGCTTGCGATTTCCTGTTCGGGTAATGCTCCGCATTGACTTCCCCTCTTAAGCAAGTGTCTTGTCGACTGGAGTACCCCGTGTTTCCTTCACTATCTTTGTTAGTCTTTCCTGTATGATATTATCTTTTCTTTTTTTGATATGAATCCTACAGAAGCTGAGCTTCTTCCCCGCAAGCGAACCCGCACGGGCTGTGTGAATTGCAGTCGGAGGAGGCGAAAATGTACTTCCTAGAAATCTATATGCACCGTGGAGTAATGCTTATGCTGAATAGGTGATGAGATTAAGCCAGCCTGTACAGGATGCAAGCACCGAGGGGATCGCTGCCAGTGGCGAACGCTGGGCTCCTTTCGCGATGCCAATATCAAGGTGCTGGAGCCGGAGCATCCTTCTATGAACCAGGCTGTTACTAGTCGTCCGTCGAGACGGCAGGGGAAGTTTAAAGTATGTATGACTGCAGATATCGAGAAGAAGATGGTTTCTGACTCGGCAGATCCTGACTGTTGAATCGTCCCGTCGAAGGGATGATATCAAACCAAATACGAACGACGATGGGCTGGTTGGACAAAAGGACAAGTCTCCAGTACAGTCGCCTGTTCCTTCGCCAGCTACAGGTCCAGCAGCACTTTCACCCTCACCTACTCCCGAGACCAACTCGACTCGCCCCGAGCACATGGTAGAAGACTTAACGTCGCCACCCAGCTCAGCCCACTTCACTCACAACGACATCAGTCAAACTCAATCCTATATATCCTCCCCGGATTTTATGGTTGATGAGCTCAGCGCATTGCACAACCTCTCCAATCCCTATGCTGGAATCACACCGCCGCTGTTTGGCTCTAGTGTGTTCTCAGATCTAGGAAACCCAGCAAATGACGTCTTCTTGCCGGGCTCGGCGTATGAGACTCTACATACGGCTCTGAGAAACCGACAGCTTTGGACGGCCCGTCCAGATACCCCCAGTCGACCGAGTTCGCCTGATTTCGTCCCGGACAGGCCACGGGGCGAGTCGCGAGTGAGAACAGGGCGTCTTGAATTATCCCCGGATAGGGAGAATATACTGTGGCAGAATTATCTGAATGAAATATGTCTATGGGTATGTCTTATCGACTAGTATATCAGAGTGTGCACTGACAAGACAGCTCGATATGTTCGATAACCACCGACACTTCGCCTCGACATTCCCACAAATGGCCAAGTCGGCACCACATCTACGATACTCCATCTTAGCCCTCTCTGCTCGGCAAATCGAACGGAAACAGAACGAGAAATCACAGTCGGAAAGTCTGTCGCTATACCAAGAGGCCATTCATTTGCTTCTTCCTGAACTAGAGAGCAAGACAACCCCCGTGATTGCTTCATGCGTCATTCTTTGCGTGCTGGAGATGCTCAGCTGTATGCTTGCGCTTGCCCTATCCCAGGGATACACACACTAACTCATCAAGGTAACCCTAAAGAATGGCGCCGCCACCTAGACGGCTGCGCATATCTCATCCAAGCCGCGGAGATAAACGGGTTCTCGGGAAAAGAAGAACAGGCTCTGTTCTGGTGTTTCGCTCGAATGGGTATTGATTTCTCCCATGATCCCAGCCCTGAACTGAACTGAACGCAAACTAATTCGAGCGAAGATGTCTGCGGCGGCCTCATCTCCGAAGAAGAAACAATTATCCCAACCTACCACTGGATCCCAAGTGACCTTAGTTCCGCCGATGCCACACAGCTCTTTCTCGCCTCTGACCACGACACCTACGCTAATCATACTGTGTATTTATGCGCGCAAACACTAAGTGTCCTCTTCCGACGGACCCCGGCTTCGCTGTACCCCGGCAGTCCCGACGATAACAGCGAGTCCTACGTCTTACGGTGGAGCCGTCTTTTCGATGCCGTGGAGCAATGGTACGAGAACCGCCCGAGTCAGATGAAGTCCATATTCAGTGTGTCGACGGCGACGTCGGCAGATTGGGGGCGTGAAAAGCCTTTCCCGACTGTTTTGTATGCGAATGGCGCTGCTAGTATGTCTTCCATTGCATCTTTTAGGTACAATATTAACAAGAAAGCAGTCTCGGGAAACCAACTCTACCACACAAGCGCTTTACTCCTCCTCCAGCGAAAACCAAAGACTCTCCCTCTTGCACGCAAACCGGTATTACCACCCTCTCGAGCCACACCCACACTGTTGCAGAAAGTATACTAAGAAAGCTAGAAATCCGTCCTCTGGCACGCGCGCCAGATCTGTGCTATCTCCGCCTCGAACGCTCATCAGTAAGCTCTACACTCTGTCTTCATTCACTGTTTTCTAATAGGTGGCAGCGGCTGCTGGACAAACGCTTTGCAACCTCTCTGGATAGCAGGAAAAGTCATGTCACACCATTCCGAACACGATGCCATTGTTTCGACGTTGATGCGGATTGAGCGCGATACGGGGTGGGCGACGGCGTGGCGGGTTGAAGATTTAAGGGAGTTTTGGGGGGATGATATTGATTAGTTTATGCAGGTTGTAGGTATATGAAGGTTATGATATATGATATATGATATATGGTATATGGTATATAGAGAGATAGTAAAATACATCTGTACGGTAATACAACCACGCCCCTGTCGCTCCTGCCACACCCCCTAATCCTAATTAGGCAGGAGCGTCCTGCAGCCTGAGCCCAGTCACCGCACAACACGTCCCTCCATCCATTCCACATCACACCTGCATCGACCATAAAGCGCGCGGATGGCCGGACGTCGTAAAGCTTGAGTTTTAGCTATAACATGTCGAAACGGCGCCGCCTGTCTCTGGGGGACTATACTGTGGGATGGGTATGCGCGCTGCCGATCGAACTCGCCGCGGCTGAGGAGATGCTCGACGAGACGCATGACAATCATGACCTTCCGGGTATATACACACTGGGCCGTATTAGTGGACACAATGTTGTTATCGCTTGCCTTCCAAAGGGTCGGATCGGTACTAACTCCGCCGCCGCGGTGGCTACGCGGTTACAGTCGACATTCCCGGCGATTCGATTCGGGGTGCTGGTCGGTATCGGAGGCGGCGTTCCCTCAGCTACAGCAGATATCCGTCTTGGAGATGTTATCGTCAGTCAGCCGGAAAAGCACCATGGGGGCGTCGTGCAGTATGACTTTGGAAAATCTACCCCTAGTGGACTTGAGCGGACGGGATACCTGAATTCACCACCGAGCATCCTGCTTGAGGCTGTTTCGAAAATTCAAGCCGGTCACCTGAGGGGCCATACTACTAGGCTCCATGGTTATATTGCTCACTTCACGAGCTTGCCGGAATTCGCATTACCTACCCCCGAAGAGGATGTGTTGTTTGACGCTGATTATACGCACCTCGGAGGAACTACATGCACTGCTTGCGATCCGAAAAAAGTAGTGCGACGTGCGCCTCGCGGAAAGGACGTAGTAATCCACTATGGCACTATCGCCACAGGCAATCTCGTCATGCGAAGTAGTCTTGAGCGGGATCGCGTGAGCGCCGACCTTGGAAATGTACTTTGCTTTGAGATGGAAGCGGCTGGTTTGATGAACATATTCCAATGCATAGTCATTCGGGGTATTTGTGACTATGCTGACTCCCACAAGAGCAATCAGTGGCAGCCGTATGCGAGTGCAACTGCTGTGGCATACGCAAAAGAGTTGTTGGCTGCTATAGCGCCTGCTCTTGTAACAGAAGAACGGAATCCTGACCAATGGATAGAGAACGAAAAAGCGCTCACTCGCCTACCATACATCGGAGAAGCGGCTTTCAATTCTTATCAAGAACAGCACGAGCGTACCTGTCTTGAGAGCACTCGTACGCAGGTTCTCGAGGATATCAATACCTGGGCCAACCGGAAGAAGGATGGACGCTCCTCCGTATTCTGGCTCAATGGCTGGGCAGGGATCGGAAAATTGACCATCGCTCGCACGATCGCCCGTCAATATCACGATCAGCAACGCCTTGGAGCAAGTTTCTTTTTCTCCAGAGGTGGTGGAGATGTTGGCCATGCTGGGAAATTCGTAACAACCATTGCCCGGCAGTTTGCAACCTATATACCGCCACTTCAGTCGCTTATTTGCAGAGCGGTTGAGTCATGTACTGATATAGGTGCGCAGTCGCTTAGTGATCAATGGCATCAACTTGTCATTCGTCCTTTATCAGAACTTACCGAAAAGAGGCGAGGCCTGCCCCCATTCATCGTTGTGATTGATGCACTTGATGAATGTGACGACGAGCGTAATATCCGGATTATTCTACAACTCCTAGGCCAAGCACAGCTCGCATCTCTCAATCTCCTCCGGGTTTTCATAACAAGTAGGCCGACCCTTCCAATTGAACACGAATTCTCCCGCATGCCAGAAGAGAATTGCTGCAGCCTGATCCTCCACCATCTACCGTCTGAGGCTCTGCATGATGATATTTCCGTCTATCTAGAACACGAACTACGCATTATAGCCCAAAAAATAATGATCGACTTATCCTGGCCAGGAGCAAAGTCTGTCGAGTCATTGGCGGAAAGGTCAAGTGGTCTTTTCATATGGTGTGCAACCGCATGCCGATTCATTGATGAAGGAGGCCCATTTGCTGAAGAACGGCTGGACAGTCTTCTTCAAGGCAATGAATCAATTTCTGGCCCGGAAGAGAGCTTGAACGATATCTATCTCTCAGTTCTCAAGACCGCTGTGTCATCGACCTATAAAAGGCAGGAACAAGAAAGGCTCTATAGCCTCCTAAGGCATGTCCTTGGGGCTATTATTCTGCTGTCTTCTCCGCTGCCGCTCGAGGCATTATGCAACCTGCTCCAACTTCACATACAGAGAGTTGATTATATATTCAAGAACCTTCATGCTATACTGGATATTCCTGCCCAATCAGATCAGTCAATCCGGCTACATCACCCTTCATTCCGCGACTTCTTGCTTGATAAAGCCAGGTGCAAAGATCCAAATTTCTGGGTGGATGAACAAAAGGCACATCAGGAGTTGGCTCACGACTGCTTGAAACTCATGAGCTCGACTCTCGAGAATATTTGTGGCCTTGAATCTTCCGGAGCATCGATAGATGATGTTGCAACGTTGGAGACTAGATACGCATGTCTGTTCTGGGTGCATCACACTGGGAAGAGCAGCAACGCTTTGCTGATCGACGACGGCGCCGTCCATCAGTTTCTGAACAACCATGTACTTCACTGGCTCGAGGCGCTCAGCTGGATGCGCAGGGTTCCGGAGGCGATTCGAGCAATCCTTTCGCTAGAATCACTTGCCAGGGTAAGTATACCTTTTATCTTTTATCCGGCATGCTGATTTTCCAACTAGGATAATGACTGCCCTCGTCTCTATGAACTTATCCAGGACGCGAGACGTTTCACCCTGGTTAATAAGTCCATGCTGGAGAAGGCCCCCACTCAGATCTATTTCAGCGCACTATTATTCGCACCAACACAGAGTATTGTTCGTCTTCGGAATCAGCATCGGCTGCTGTCGCGGATGAACAAATTACCTAATATTCAGACTTGCTGGAGTCCTCTGCAACAGACCCTCGAGTGCCAGCGTAATGCTGCTCAATATATTACTTTCTCACCCGACGGGAAAGTGCTCGCGTCAACGTCCGGAAGCATAGCTCAGCTTTGGGATACTTCAACAGGAAATTGCCTGTATATACTTGAGCCGCCACATATGCCTGGCAGCCTCCCATGGGAATATTCGGAGGAGACCCCCTCCACGGAATTCAGACGAGACGCGTTTAACACCGTTGCATTTTCGAAAGGGGGTATGTTCGCATCAAAACGCGGAAACATGGTGTATGTGTGGGATGTGGTCACTGGCCAGTGCTTAAGGATACTCCAGGGGCATACACTTCCAGTTAATCAAATTGCATTTTCATGTGATGGGAGCACACTTGCATCCACATCATATGACTGCACAGTCAGGCTCTGGAATCCTTCTGTTGGGCGGTGTCTCCATGTTCTTCATGGACATATGGATTGTGTGTATGCAGTTGCCTTTTCGCCTGCCTCGCATTCTGCCACCACACTTGCATCAGCATCGGCGGATAAAACCATACGTGTATGGAATTCGTTGACTGGAATGTGTTTAAATGTCCTACAGACTGATACTGCACTGATTTGTATGCTGGTCTTCTCACACGATGGGCAGATGCTTGCATCCGCTCGTGGTAATAAAACCAATGTTAGTGAAGAAAGAGCCGACGAAGACTCTGTGCAGCTGTGGAATCCATATACCAAACAATGTCTCCAGACCCTCTGGCATCCAACACCGGTTACTGCGGTTGCTTTTTCACCCGACAGCAAGATACTGGCATCGTCATCCGCGCAAGAGACGCTTTCGCTTTCATCCATGGCAGGAAAAGGGAGGAAATTTGGGACGGTTAAAATCTGGGATTCCTTCAATGGGAGGTGCTTAAAAACACTCGCGCACGATGACGGGCATGTGAATGATGTCGCCTTTTCGCCCGACGGGACAATATTAGCTTCGACTACTTGGTGGGGTAAAAATGCAGTGTGGCTCTGGAGTAGCTTGGATGGATCTCTTTTGCAGGTGCTGAGGGGACATACCAGCTGGGTTGGCACAGTAGCGTTCTCACCATCATCTCACCGCAATGGCCAAGTACTGGCATCAGGATCGTTCGATGACACCGTTCTGGTATGGGATGTGTCGGTTGAACAGGGCTATGAGATGATTGAAAGCCAATGGCATGAAGCTGAAACGATTCATCAGTCGCCCGATGGGAAGAAGTTGGCATCGAACACTGGCGAAAGAGTTCAAGTATGGGATATCCCGACTGGGAATTGTCTGCAGGAATGGAAGTGTCCTGATGGCACCTTTTTGCGTCCCACCTTTCTCCCTGATGGAGAAAGGATACTGACATATGGCCGCGCAGCGAAAATATGGGATTCATCAACTGGGCAGTGCGTACGAACATTCTCCGCCAGTTCTAATAGAACAACTACCGGCCAACCAATGTTGTTTAACGATGAAACCAAGGAAATTTCTGTTGAATCGCTTGAACAGTGCCTGCTGGCCCTGAGCCCCAGCACAGGGCGGATTAAACGGGTCACGCCTTCGCCCCAAGGAGATATGCTGGCCTTGCAAATCGAAAAAACAATCCAGGTCTGGGATCTGTCTACCAGCCGGTGCTCACACTCATTCCCGATCGATATGGATCTAGAATCTGTAGTTGCCTTCTCGGCTGACGGGGCAAAGCTGGCAATGACTGATAAAAGGCTTGTTCGCCTTTGCGACTTAACAAAAGGGGATCACCAGCAAATATTCCAGGGCCATGCTAATTTGGTCAGCGTCGTTACATTCGCCCACGATGGCAAGCTCCTGGCCTCCGCATCGGGCGATTCGTTTTTTGACTGGGTCTATTCGCGATCTGCTTCCCTTGACAACTCTCTGCGACTCTGGAGCACACTGACTGGGGAGTGTTTGTATCTTCTAGACGACATCCCTGCAATATCAAGACTTTCGTTTTCTAACGACAACCAGTATCTCAGAACAAGCGTCGGAACACTGGAACTAGATCGATCTAGCGACGACAAGTTAGAAGTGCATCATGATGGATTCTTCGTCAAGAGAGAGTGGATCACACACAATGGCCAGAACTTCCTTTGGCTGCCCCCGGAATACAGGCCGCGAGAAACCGCTGTATGCGACAATGTTGTTGCCCTGGTATGTGCCTCTCGACAGTTGGTATTTTTGGATTTTGCCTTGGACTATATCACGATGCCAGCTGCAGATATTTTCGTGCGTGGCTAGGGGCAGATCTCATGCATCTATTACTCCAGTATAAAGACGCTCTGTAGAGTACTAATTGTTATCGAGGGGAGCCTATGTTTCGTTACGCAGTTGGTACAGGAAGGGAGCGCAGGATTGTACCGGAGGTTGTCGCTTGCCACCGTGCTCTATTACTATGGTAGAAGTTGTAGGTCTGATTGATAGCATTCCCAGCGTGAAATTGTCAGAATCAAGGGGTATCAAACATTCAGATCATACCAGGGCTGCATAACATGATTGCCATGCCAACGCAAAGCGTAGGAAGCACCTGCTTAATTGAACAGATCCCATCCAGTCCGATTAGAAAGCAGCGTTACACATTGTCCCACAACCATTTCAACCCCTGATCCAGTTTCGGTTCTACACTCACCATCAACACCTTTTGTCATCATCATCATGGCAGAGCCAGACGCAACTACAGAGCGAGAGCAAGAGCCAGGGACAGAAGAACCACCACAACCCACAAGCATAACGCTCCCGCCGAAAAAGGAAGACTACGACCCCTGCCTCAACGCAAAACCCTACTCCCCCTTCTACCGCCACGCAACGCCCTCCTCAAGACTCAACAGACTTACATCTCATTCCTCGCGAAAACGATCCCGGAGTCTAGGACTCAGCCCGATCGACGACATCGAGGGTCAGCGGTGTCCGCCGTGGCAGAGACTACGCGGCGATGAGCGCGGTGGAAACAATCCCGGTTGTGAATCGAGGACGAAGCTGTGGGTGCAGGAGAAGAGATACTGTGATTGTTTGGCAGGGTTGAGCAAGGGGTGGCGGATTACTGTCAAGGTCGCGATTGCGGTTGTTGTTGTGGGCAGTATGGTTGCTGTTGCGTTGGGGATTACGGCGGCTGTTGGGGGAGGTGTATGAAAGTTGAATCATCAGCAGGGGAGGATTGATTAATGTGTTGTAACTTGTCCATAAGTGTGTAGAATTGGATGAATAGATACGAATGCCTTGATGCCTGATGCCTGATGTCTTATTGCCTTACTGCCTTACTGCCTGAGCCTACTCGGAAGCATAAAAGTCGGCCCGTGTGTGGCTAGTGATGCACGTGACGCACTGGCTATAAAAAAGCGAAAACTCTGCAGCAATTGGAACTTTTTCTTTTCTTTCCTCATCAAAAAAGCAACAGAGCCTGCCACGACCGTCGTCCAGCTTTCTTCACGGCGATGTGTTGCCTTCGGTCTACGGACCGGTCGGCTCTGGAGAGCAATTCAACTCCTTGATAGGAAATTTGCCTCTCGATACGGCTTCTTTAGTGAGGTTGATGAGAGGGGAATGCTGATGACGGGATACATCTTTTTGTTTATTTAGTATGTAATTGTAGTTTGAACTTCTGTAATTGAGCAGACTGAGTGCGAGTAGGACTTCAATTTGCTGTCACTGTCACTGTTACTGTCAGTGTTATGTCACTGGCTGTCCTGTCACTCGCTGTCTAGTGATTGCAGTGTTGCACCCCTGCAAGGGCTCATGCCATCCCTTGATCCTAAGGAGGTCGAAATGAAGAATGCCTCCAACTGGGACCGTGGCGGCCAGTCACTTTTCATTCCTGTACACATTCTCGCCAGGGCGTGCCTGGATTGCAGATGCCAGACAGGGTTGCCCGGGAGCCAACATGCCTCGCAACGTACCAAAATGCCATCGCGTATAGACTGATAAAAGGTCCAGCGCGGCCACTGGCTCGATACCAGATTATGAATCAGAATCAGACGTCCTTCGACAGTTTCCTTGCAGAGTATTTTGTTTCATATTCCTTATTTCCGTTGGCCCTTGGCCGAAGTCACTCATTTGTTCATCCACTAGTATACGTACCACCATCACAAAAGAGACAAGATGAAGGGCTTACACGGCGCCATCCCTCTTGCTGTTCTCGCTGCTACGGCACACGCCCAGGTCCGGCCCGTTATTGGGGGACCAAGTGGCGTCGACATCGGCAACAGCGCGGATATCCCGGTCGTCAACACCTTCTCCTCGAGCATCGATGAGAAGTACCAAGACGACCACTCCATTGACGTCGACTCGACGACTATCATTAAGCCGCCGCACGAGGACCACGGCGATTGGGGGCATGGAGACCATCGCGGACCACGCACCAGGCGTAATGCCGGCGCACCGAGCGTCATCGGAGGCTCCTCTGGTATCGACGTTGGCAATAGCGCCGACATCCCCACGCTGAACGAGTTCAGCTCTTCTGTCGAGGAATCGTTTACCGATGACCACTCCATTGACTTCGACTCCACGACTATCATTAAGCCGCCGCACGACGACCACGGCGATTGGGGGCATGACGACCACGGCGATTGGGGGCATGACGACCACGGCGATTGGGGGCATGACGACCACGACGATTGGGGGCATGTCGACCATCGCGGACCACACACCAGGCGTAATGCCGGAGCACCGAGCGTTATCGGAGGCTCCTCTGGTATCGACGTTGGCAATAGCGCCGACATCCCCACGCTGAACGAGTTCAGCTCTTCCGTCGAGGAATCGTATACCGATGATCACTCCGTAGACGTCGACAAGGACACCATCATCGGCGGCGGACACTGGCGCCGCGGCCACCCATCCGTCATTGACGGCCCCGGCGGCGTCGATGTCGGCAGCAGCGCCTTCATCCCCACCGTGAACAAGTTCTCGGCTTCGTATACCGGGTCCTACAAAGACGACCACTCGGTTGACGTCGACAAGACCACGATCATCAAGCCGGGACACCCAGCTCTCGGCTTCCACCACCCCATGCACAACCACGCCCGCGCGATGCATCCCGGCGTGATTGGCGGTCCTGGCGGCATCGATGCGGGCAATGGTTTTTCGGCGCCTACCGTTAACAGCTTTGACACTACGACGAGCGAGTCCGTTGATGATGATCATTCTGTCAAGATTGATTCTCATCAGGTTATTACTCCTGGGGGTCATGAGCATTGGAAACCGCCTCATTATGAAGGACATGGTGAGGATAATGACGATCATGATCATGATCATGATGACCATGAGGATCAGGATCACCATGACCAGGATGAGGACAACCATGACGATGACCAGGATGAGGACAACCATGACGAGGACCAGGACGACCACGAAGAGGGAGATGATGAGCCCGAGGAGGGAGATGATAAGCCCGAGGAGGGAGATGATGAGCCCACGGAGGGAGATGATGAGCCCAAGGAGGGAGATGATGAGCCCACGGAGGGAGATGATGAGCCCAAGGAGGGAGATAATAAGCCCGAGGAGGGAGATGATAAGCCCGAGGAGTCGGATTACCATTCCCCGCCGCAGGCTCCTGCACCTGAGCACATCGAACAACCTCACCACGAGAACCATAACCAGGATGAGGACAACCATGACGATGACCAGGATGAGGACAACCATGACGAGGACCAGGACGACCACGAAGAGGGAGATAATAAGCCCGAGGAGGGAGATGATGAGCCCGAGGAGGGAGATGATGAGCCCACGGAGGGAGATGATGAGCCCAAGGAGGGAGATGATGAGCCCACGGAGGGAGATGATGAGCCCAAGGAGGGAGATAATGAGCCCACGGAGGGAGATGATGAGCCCAAGGAGGGAGATGATGAGCCCACGGAGGGAGATGATGAGCCCACGGAGGGAGATGATGAGCCCACGGAGGGAGATGATGAGCCCAAGGAGGGAGATGATGAGCCCACGGAGGGAGATGATGAGCCCACGGAGGGAGATGATGAGCCCGAGGAGTCAGATTACTATTCCCCGCCGCAGGCTCCTGCACCTGAGCACATCGAACAACCTCATTTCCAGACCCAGCCGCAACCCCCGGCCCCTTCTCCAGTCCCCGCTCAACCCAATCCAGGCTGCACAAAGATCCAGGAAGTCGTGCACACCGTGACAAGTACTGTCGCTGAGTATCCCCACGAATCCCACTCCGCGGCGCAGCCGCACCCCTGGTCCCAATCGTCTTGGGGATCCCAGTCCGCAAATGAAGACTCCGCAGATATGAACATGGACATGGCCGCATCACCCGCCGCGACCCCGATGTACCACGACCACGCATCCCAAGGAGTCTTCGCGATGCCCTCCTCCTCAGCCATCCACGGCGCAATGACCTCGGGCATGGCTATGGGCCAGGCTTCTACGTTCACCATGATCCCTGTGTTTGTCCCTACTAGCAAGCCGCGGGCACACGGGTCTGTTGCTATCGCGTCGTCGTCTGCGTTCCGTGCTATGCCGACGGGTGTTTCGGCGGATGAGAATCACCGGGAGGGGTCGTCGTCGTCGCCGTCTTCGCATGGGGCTGTGGAGTTTACTGGTGATGCGGCGAGGTTTTCGTTGGGTGCTTCGAGTGCGTTTGTTTCGGTCCTTGCTGGAGTTTGTGCGGCTTTGGCACTTGCTTTGTAGATGCGGTTTTACTTGCAGTGTTTGATTTTTTTGAATGGAAAAAACCACCCCTGTGAGGAGTCCACGTTCTTTCGTTTATTCCATGGGCTGTTGACAGGGCTTTATGAAAATTGTAATCAATTCTCGTTCGTTAAGTTGATAATCTGATCATTAATGTGCTTTAATACATCATAGTTTCTACCTTCTTCAGTGCCACACAGTGCGCACTCTGAATGAATAACCAAGTTACAACTAGCCAAAGAAAAATATTAGAAATAGTCCCACATACACATCATGCACCTTCTATCAAGCATATTATACAAGGAAGGAGCAATACCCAGTCACACCTTCCTATTCATATATATATTACACTACCCATGAGGAAGGCACGACCCCGTAGGGTATATATATACCTTCCACTTCTAAAGTATCTTATATATCTTATACATGGAAGGAGCAATACTTAGTTGTACCTTCCTACTTTTAGATACCCCTGATAAGCAAGGAAGGTACGACCTAGGGCGCACCTTCTGCTTATATACTATATATAGTATACAGGGAAGAGCAGTTCTTGGTTGTACCTTCCTACCTACACCTTAATATTATAATAAAGGAAGAAAGGAGCCATCCCGCGCGCATCGTATCCTCCTTGCTCATTGAGTAACCTGATGACATTACGCAAACAGATCAATAGTCTGACCAGAATTATGCCTCCTCGGCCGCAGCAGGCACAGGACGACGAGACTTCCGGCCGTGCTCTGACCACGGAAAATGTACGACAGGAGGAACAAAGAAGGTATTGCTCGAGTCCGCGATACCCGCAAATGCATTGTACCAACACAGGAAACCCGCCAGGATCGAGAAAAACCCTCCAGCTTGGCGCAGGGGAGGATTCGGCATGCCCTGAGCGTCCCGACGGATGTATGCGACTCCGAGCAGGAGGAGAGCTAGATCGGCGCTGAGGAATAGGCTGAAGAAAGCGACGGTGGATTTGAGGGTGCACATGGTCATCAGAACGGTAAAGATGAACCAGGCCTGGGTAAGAGGTCAGTTTGATGATGAGAGAGGTCTTAGGTTGAATAAACTGACCAATAGAAACAACCCCAGAGAGTCGTAGAACATGCCAGGACTACCACCGTCGGCTTCTTGCAGGGTGCCCATAATGTTGAAGCCACCCGGGTGAAGATGATTCCGGCTGAGATCCAGAAACCGCCATAGGAGGACAGAACTGTAGCTCCGAATGAGTTACCGATGGCCATTTCCCTGGTTTTGTTAGCCTGAACTCGGAGGCGAAAGCGCCATGGAGCTTACCACATGCCAGCCAGTAGCTGGACTAATCCACCGTATGCAAAAGCAGGACCCACGAGGATGCTGGGCTGGGTAATATCAAGAACTTGCATCTCAATGGTTCCTAGTAGAAAGACAGTGAGGCCGAATGCACAGAGACCGAGAGGCGCGGGATTGGCAGCTTTCTTCTGTGGATGATAGAGACCAGGCTGAAATGCGCCTCCGAAGGCAGGCAGAGTTGTCTCTGCAGTGTAGGTCTGAGTGAGGGTATTAGAGTTGGCATAGTCCAGATGGGAAGACTGAGGCGCCAACCCTTGGCCTGGAGGGGATGGGGGTGTGGAGGCATTTGTGATGGTGTTCTTGAGATTATATTTCTCAGCGGATTCCGCCATGATTGTATAAGTGAAGATGTCGTGCGGGGCCTCACTTGGTTCAATGCTTGATGTTCGGCCTAGGGAGGGAGGAAGGGGGTTTTATAGACGTAGAAGCCACGAACCCCCATGATTCTCCTCATTTCGCCATTGAGGATCAGTACCATAAACCTATCGAGTCTGCATACCGAGCGTCACAGATCCAACCGGCATTACCGTCGGTAAGTTTTATATCGTCGCATTACCAGAGAAGAGTAGAGATCGCCAACTACATGATCAACATACCATGCGCAAACAGTGAAAAGGGTCAGCCATCTGTCGCAAGTATAGGAGCTCAGCTTGTGCGTTAGTGGGAATAGTATGCTGATCTCACTGGCTCGCCCCAGGATTAGGGGATGGCAAATGCGGAGTTGCGCGGGGGAGAGCACCTTGGTTCCACGGATGTATGCAAAGATCCCCTTAAAGGCCGAGACTGGACGAACCACAGAGTCGCAACTCTAATTCCAAGCTTGTCATGTCCGTTCTCCGGCCCGTTCTATCGGCAGTTGGACAGCACATGGAGGCACACTCAAAATCTAATTTGACTCTACCGATGCGTTAGCCGCCTGACCTAGATCTACACGGGCTTGACCCACGTACTCCACGTTGCCTTTTCCTCTTGTACTTTGCAACGTATCGTGTTCGAAGGATTGTATCTTGGCAAACAAAGTTCACTGAAGCGAAGCTCGTCCGCGGTAGACGCATTCCAAGGAACCCTAGTTTGTCTCATTTCCGTACCTGTTCCGATGGATACGGGAATAGCGGAGTTGATGACCGGCAAATGTTGCATACACCACTTGTCACGCTGAGGTAGGCTTGACGAAAGTGGATTTCATAGGCGATCAAAGCGGTGCTCACTGCTCTGTACGCAGTATACTCGGGGGCGAATATTGCGGAAATCGTACTTGACATTCGGAAAACTTGAGGATGCCTTCATCTATCGCTGAGTACAGCCAGAACTTACATCTATCAAAATGAGATCCGGTCGGGAACATGATGCTGGTGGACGTAGTTGGGTGCTTGCTGGCCGTTACTACTCTGACGGAAAATGCCAAGATCGAGAACTAATTAGCTGCTGCGCCATGCTGAGATTAAGAAGGAGATAATGACTAATTTGTCGTTCACGTAAAGATATGTTTTGGGGGGTGGAGGAAAGCAAAAGAGACTTAAAGGAAGTTGGAGGAGTAAAACAGCTTTACGAGCAGGATTAGTCGCATGACGCCACTGATTAACCCTTGAGAACTGAAGACATCCATCATATTATCCTGATAAGCAAGACCAGTGTCAAGATGAAGGCAAAGATATGACTGAATCTGTAAGATAAACAGTACTAGGAACGGGGTAAAACAAAGGTATAGTATGCAATGTACATAGAGCAAAGCTTGTCTGTCGCTTACCAAAGCCGGCCGAGTGGCCTAATGGTAAGGCGTTGCTTTCCGGTTTGGAATTCAGCAAAGATTGCGCGTTCGAGTCGCGTCTTGGTCGTTTTTTTGCCCTTCGAATTTATCTCAAGGCCTCGAATGTATTTATTCAAGCCATTTTGTTCTCTGGGCTTGAAGGTCACCACAGCAATTCAGTTTTTTTTTGCGTGTTCTGATTATATATTTTCAACCAACCACCCCTTTTGATCCCTATAGACATCATTCACGCATCGCAATGCGGACCCAGGAACAGCTCACTAAAATGGAAAGCTTCTGCTTGTTGATTTCAAGACGGAGCTTATGCCAACTACAATACTCTTTCCCACCCAGTATGAGAGGTCAAACACTAACATTCTCAAAGGTCTACAGAGTCACCTCGACGGAGAGACAGGCAGAAGTTGGAATGACTGGTTTCCAACGCTGCTCGCCCTAGAGCCTCGCTGAAATTGGTGAGGAAACAAGGATAATTCTCGCGATACTCACGAAGGCTCTGAAGTAGGTTGATGGGGAAGGTTTGGCTCGCGCACATAGGCTTGAAATTGCAAGGATCAGACCGACCAGGAACGACCCTGACAAGCCCGTTTTGAAGAGTTCAAGTGAAATTTGAGCTTGGGGGTAATGGTGAGGTTTGTCTCTGCTTCCCGTCTACATTCCTGTACTTTTGCTTGAATGAGACGGCGTATGCTTAGGGCACGGATGATCGGTGATATGATGGCTATGTGCTTCTTCTGGATTGCAAAACATGAGGCTACAATGACTTCACACAGCAAACTAAATCCGAGCAGTAAGCTTCTGCACCGTCTCCTCCAACGGATAATCCGACCTTGTCCGGCTGCGAACCCGGTCCCCATCCACAGGCTTGATGAAGCGAGACTCTGTGGCCGGGTTATATCCCACCCCAGAAGCACGCTCAACCTCCGCATCGGATAACCTGCTATTCGTCGCCCCATCTGCACGCTTATAAACAGTCACCACGACGGCACCCCCAAGCCCTAAGTTATGCTGCAGCGCAACGGAGGTATTCTCCACAAGCCTGTTATTCGCCCACCCCCGCAACTGCCAGGTCAACTCCGCGCACTGTGCGAGCCCTGTTGCTCCGAGCGGATGGCCCTTTGAAATCAGTCCGCCGGACGGGTTAATCACGGGCCCCTTGCCGCCGTATGTGATGTCGCCGCGGCGGACTAGTTCATGTGCTTTGCCTGGCTCCGAGAAGCCAAGGCAGTCAAGCAGGACTAGCTCATTTGCAGAAAAACAATCATGGAGCTCACACACCGTCACATCTTCAGGGGTTACGCCGGCTTCGGCCATGGCTTGCTTCGCTGCGCGCTGGGTCATGCCCCAGCCGACTAGGTCAATTGCACTCCCGGAGTAAACTGTGGAATCATCAGTGAGGAGGGCCTGGCCTGCAATCAGAATAGCTTGCGATTTCAGGTGTGGACGGGCGTCAAGGAAGTCCTCGGATACGACGACAGCGGCAGCGGCCCCATCACTTGTCGGGCTGCATTGGAGTTTCGTGATGGGTGGGTGGATCATAGGGGAGTTTAGGATCTCTTGGAGGGTATATGCCGTTCTAAACTGGGAGTACGGATTGTTTTGGGAATGCTCATGCGAGACTCGGGCGATTTCCGCAAAGTCTTCTGCTTTTGCGCCGTACCTGGTTGTCCTTGATCAGCATCGATCCCTCGATCAGGGACATCTCGCCCGAGAAAACAAGTCACGAGAGGGAAAGATACTTCTTCATATACTCCACTCCCGCATTCGCAAAGTACTGCGCATTCCTCGGACTCTTATGCTTCCCATGTGTCTTCTCCATAAGCGCCGTGGACGGTCCCACTGGACTCGGTCTATCGTCCCAAACTGACTTGATCGACCCCGGCCGCATCTGCTCGAACCCGATGACAAGGACACAGTCCGCGCCTCCATTCTTCACCAATGTCCGTGCAAGGTGAAGGCCCGCCGATCCCGTCGCACAGGCGTTGTTCGTGTTATAGATCGGGATCGAGGTCTGTCCGAACTGGTAGAAGATGCGCTGGCCCGAGGTCGTATCGCCGTAGCAGTAGCACGCAACACCGCATTTGACGTCGTCATAGGTGATTCTTGCGTCTTGCATTGCTTTGACGCCGGCTTCGTAGCCGAGTTCAGGGTATTCTCGGGTACGGCGGGGCTTGAGGAATTGGGTCATTCCTACGCCTAGGACGTAGGTTGGCCTTGGAGTTGAGGGTTTAGATCGTGGCATGGTGGTGATTATGGTCGTTGACCTGAACTTGGTTGTGTTGAACTTGGGGAAAGTACTCGATGAGGTCTCTGGGTTACTTTGAGGCTGCATTTAAAGCTTCAGATTCGGCGTTTTATGATCCCAGCCGAGGTCCGGCTTCTTTGGCTTGGAGCTTCCCCCGCACTGCTTTTTAGTATATTATCATCTCTCGAAGACCGATAAAGCCGTGCTGCCGAGCCAATGAGACGCATGTAATGGACGTATTGTAGTTCTCTGTATGGTAGAGTGTCAGTAAACCGAGTTTCATTCATCTGAATTCTGAACGCCCCCTGGAAGCGGAACAAGAGACCTTGTGTTTATTGCAGAGAGAGCAGCTACTAAAGATATTGATGACTCTCTGGGATAGTCGAGCTTTCCTCATTCCGCAATAATGGTTATATGATCAAAGATCATTGAATAGAGAAAATATATATCATGCATAGTTCTGATGCCAGGTATAGTCCCTATTCTCCGTCAAAATCGCCCTTAACGCATCTCGAGGCTTTGTCGGCTCCCTCCCTAGGATCTCACGCATCAATCCATCAGTCGTGCGCAACTCCCCCCTCTCAATATCCCCCCACCACG
Organism: Aspergillus kassunensis; assembly: GCA_027569205.1. NCBI lineage: Eukaryota > Fungi > Ascomycota > Eurotiomycetes > Eurotiales > Aspergillaceae > Aspergillus > Aspergillus kassunensis. The sequence continues at coordinate 70,057 of JAPDEQ010000014.1, read as the reverse complement.
TCGAAACCATCTCAAAGAATGCCTTTGGCTTGCCCCCCTGATCGTTCGCCCCGTGCACAGAAACATATTCTTCCGGCGAGACGATCTCGAAGTTCATCTGCCGCCCTGTGACTTCGTTGATGGTCTCCACTACCTCTTTCGCGGTGATGGTCTCCTCCGATGTGAAGAGGACGGTTTCATTCTCGTAGCCGCCGCGTATCATGATGCGCGCTGTTGCTTCACCGAGTTCGGCGCGCCGGGTGTATGCTATCTTCCCGTCGGCAGGGAGTATGACCGATTTGCTTTCGGGGTACCAATTCATGAAGACGGGGAAGGCTTCGGTGTATACACCTTCTCGGATGGAGGTGTATGTGAGGCCGGACCTATGCACAGTTAGATCCATATGTTCAATTCTCGATAATAGGATGCGAGGACGCACTCTTTAAGAAGTCTTTCCGTAATGAGATGAACTTGCTGGACAGCGGCTTTGGAGTCGTCTGAGAACCCGCCAAATGCTAGCGATGTATACCACACCTAAGACGAATTAGTACTCTGTGCTGCACAGCGTGGGAAAGAAGACAAACATGGCGCACTCCCGCCTTCTTAGCAGCATTTATGAGCCTCCGGTGCTGTTTATCCCGCCTCTCGTTGTCGAAGACATTCGTGCTCACGAAGAGCAGATTCTCGACGTCGTGGAGCCCCGAGTCAAGCGATTGCTCGTCATCGTAGTTGATATGGCGGAAAGGGATTCCTCGTTTTTCAAAGCGGGCTTTGTTCGAGGCGTTGGATGATGCAGCGGCATACTCGGAGGTTGGGACGTTGGCGACAAAGTAGTTGAGCACTTGCTCTCCGAGGCCTCCTGTTGCGCCGGTGATGAGGTATTTCAGAGTCATTTTGGTGTTGTTTCTTTGGATTGAAGCGGCTGTGGTTGAGGTATGCTTTGGATGTTGTTAATGATGATTTGAACCAGATTTATACCTGACACCCAAGGTTATGTAGTGAAGTTAAATGACGCAGGGTTAATAAGAATGCTGCTTGTTAAGCAGCGGAGGTTTCTCTCCCCGCAAATGTGTCCGAGTCCGCCCCCATTCTGTCTATCCAAATACGGAGTAATTGTCAGCAGGTTCAAAATTATTTTGTCCTCGGCATTGCGTAACTAGTTCTATATAATTCGAAACCATTCGCTCAATTCCATTATAGCCCTCATCTAAAGAGTACACCTCAAAACTGCCCACCCCAAAAGCCCAACAAATGCAGTCCAGTGATTCATTGCTGTCCACTTGTTTTCGCCCCCAAACAACCATACTACCAGTCCGTCACCCAGCCCCGCCAACGACATCACCGCTGCCAGCGTGGTGATCGCCGCTTCCTGGTTCTGATATTGCAATGCTATCAGCGCCAAGCCGTAGGTTATTTCGCGGATGGATTTGACGTAGACGACTGGGAAAACTTTCAGTGTCTGACTGTTTGGTGTCGTCTTGTGAGTGGTGGACGTGGTTGATGGTACCGGTGCTGGCTTGATTGAGAGACCGAAGCGGGAGTACTCTGCCTCTGGACGGAAGAACCCATGTAGACCGAGGGTTAAACAGATACCGCTGACTAGATAGGTGGGAAGAGGGGCAAATGTAGCCATTGTCATTGAATTTATGTTGGATTGAAGTTTTGTTCGAGGAGGTTTGGTGGGAGCCTGAGAGGTTATGAGAGAGAGGCAACAACTTTATGTATGATTAAATTCGGTGTTGCCGTTCTTTGTCTTGGCCGAAGGATTACTAGTATCTAACTAGTCTATGAGTCTGACTGTCGGTGGACTCTGTACGGAGTAGGCTTGGTGCTCAAGCCAGGCAGGTCCTGACATGAACCCAATTGATACTCGATAAAAAAATTTGGTACTGTATGAAGTGGCTGATGATTTCGTATACCTATGCAGCAGCCCGTAATGCCTCTTCAGCCTTCCTCTCAATGAATGCCTGAAACCCATCATACTCGAACCCGTAACTCCACTTTCATTGCCACTGTTGACAATAGCACAATAGCCTCAGATGGGACGAAGCGAGCTCGATCAGCGCGGTTCTTTGTTAAAAAAAAAAATTAAGTATGGACATTGCAAGCTAAAAGTTGCAACCTGAAGTTGGCTACACAATCTACGCGAGACACCCAATCAAAAGGGACAGAGCTACTTGACTAGATTACGTAAGATACTTCTACACCACGTGCTCGTACCAGTTTCCAAATTTGAAGCTCCGCAACTCTTCCTGACATGTGAAGAACACCTTAACAATGTAAAGCTTGACAAGCTTGTCTTGATACTCACCAAAATATGACACCAGGAGCATGTCTTCTCTACGAAACTCCTTCCTTAAACCTCCAACGCCAGAGCCAGAGCCAGAGCAAGAGCACAATGATCGCCCGGCCGAAAAGCGATCAAAACGACAAGCTAATCTATACGATGCGGTAGCTGGTTGGAAGCCCATTCTATGAACCCGCAAACCTTATGCTGATAGAATTAGGCCGCGTGAACTCTCACGGGTTCATCCCAGAAAAAAGCTACGCTTCCACGTACCGCGACACAGCATCGTCCAGTAAACGCCCCGTCCCGCCAGAAGAAGTTTTGTACCGTCGGAAAGGCATGCCAATCCGCTATGAGGAGACCGATCGTTACTTCGCCCACGAGTCTTTACCGCCTGATCGTCCACTTCCCAGCTCCGAGCTGCTGGAGTCAATACATTCTTACACCGCGGACTTTTACGACCAAGCAGTCAGGAACAGGCGAGCGAACAACTACAGCATGAATGGGAAATCATTAATGTTCATGGGAATACTTTTGGAAGAGCTTGCGAAGGAGTCTCTTGGTGAAACTGGAGATCTCGCTCTCGTTGAAGGGGACGACATGCCCTCGGATGATGAATCCACCGCCAGGGTAGCTAGGAGAATCAGACGCAAACGGTCGAATAGTGGCTTCAGCATGTATGCGAGCTCTGGTGAGGAATTCGATGGTGTGCTGAAGCGAAATAAGCGTCCTAAGAGGCGGAAATTGGTCCGTCGGGCGTCTACTACCGACATGGATACGGAAGCCGATGGGAAAATTGCGCACTTTACTGCTTAATTAGCCTAATATGCGAAGTTAGTCTGCTCGAAGACCGTTTTCCATGGCTAGCTGCGGCTGCAGTATCTGTCGCTGTTGTGTGACCGGCTTCACTTGGCATTTTTCATCTCTGTTCTCGAGAGGGACTTTGGGTGTACTAGATCAAATTGATAAGAGATCGCGTTGCGTGGTCTGAGCGGATTGATTTCAAAACACTGGGCTTATCAGTCCGCCGCTCAATATCCCCAAACATGGATTCATGCGGAATAAGTTGTTATCATCGAGCTCTACACTCGGAGCTGCTCCGTGTTTCTTTCAATTTCACTGGAAGGGGGCAATACAGTTACCTCCTCACGAAACTAAGTGAACACCCGTTATATCGAGATATTTCTCTCTAGATGCTTTAAACTGTAGCCAACATGGCACTCGAAGTTACGAGTATTACTTCGGCATACTGTCTGGATGGCTGTGCTATTATTGATGGCTGGGTATATGAGAAAGAATTGGTCTTTGCGCTGCATCTTGAGTGACTGTTATGGTTACTCAACAGGAGTCTGTAGTCAAGTTCACTCTGTGTTCAAAGCAAAATCAAAGCGGAAGACTTCTCTTCTGAATGAAATGCCATTCTGTTGTAGTACTTTTGCTACACTACTATACCTGGTAGACTTTGAGGGTGAGTTCCACCTGATCACAAACCATCAACAACTTTCTTTCCTCCTTCGAATGCAACTTTCATCACCTATCAGACGAACAGCATTATCAATTGTCAAGTACAACGACACTTTCCGAACATCTTCCTTCTTTTAAGTCACTGGAACTCACTCACTTCCAATAGATCAGGACTTTCCCTAAAGGATCTCGTGAGCCCAAATTCTTTACAGAATTCCTCACTCAAGACCAGAGTATTCGTGAAACACCCCACCAAATGGTCCGTGTCCGGTCTAGACCCGATGATTTATCCTACCACAATTGACTAACCCGGGGGATGTCGCGTATAGCCTCCGAAACTCTCCAAGAGCGCCAAGCAAGGCTTGATTGTCTCACACCTCCGCTCCACACGAACCTGTCACACACTCAAAGATCTGGAGAAGATGATCCCCTCCGTCGCCTCGATCAACGGCATCCAAGTCAAAGAATACATCCAGGAACTGACAGACGAAGGCAAGGTCCGCGTGGAGAAGATCGGAAGTGGCAATTGGTACTGGTGTTTCGGTGGGGATGAGAGAAAAGAACGGGACAGGCAATTGGGTCAGCTTCGGAAGGATGTGGAGCGTGCGCAGGCCAGTTGCAAGCGAGTCGAGGCGGATCTGGCCGTGCGCAAGGAGGAGAAGGCTAGTGAGGAGGGTGCAACTGCTGACCCTGATAAGGAGAGGGTGCGTTTGATGGAACGGAAGAGGGGGCTTGAGGGTGAAAGGAATCGCCTGCAAGCTGAGTGGACGGCGGTCTCGACCACCGGCGGCGAAGGCAAAGGGGTTGGGCAGATGAGGCAGGAGATGCAGGAGTCTCGCGAACGGGCGCAAATCTGGACGGATAATATCTACGTGTTGGAGGAATATGTCAAAAAGCTGGCAAGCGGGGATCGAGAGATCATTGAGGCGGTGCAGAGGGAGTGCTACGGGGGCGAGTATGCGGAGGGGGAAGGATTGCGTGAATTGGACTGGTCGAAATGATTAATATGGGCGACTCCCATCACGAGTCAAGATGAGTCTCGTATGCTAGAGTACTAACTAGTAGGGTACCACTACCGAGTACTGACGCTAGACTTATCTTTCAGCAGACAGAAATGCGATCATTACCTAAAGATTAAGATCATAAAGGAATGCAGAACCAGATTCGAACATAGATCTAGGCATCAAGAAAATGAAAGAATGTTGATCGGTGTCAGTCCTGAAGTCGAGTGATCTTGAGATGATTTAAGTGGAGGCGCCGAGCCACGAACTACGCTCGTCCCAAGAGAAGCTTGACTGCCACCACGCGAATTCCGTTGGCCTTTCACGCTTTCCCCTTCTCCGCTGGCTTATCGCGAACTCTCTCTCTCTTCTCTGTCTCTCTCCTCCTTCGTGTCTTTTCTTTCTTGTTCTCTTCCATACCCCCCCATCCGCTGCCGCCATCTTCTCCAGCAACTCTCCCTCACCCTCGCGCCGGCATTGCTGACGGCCTCGACACGGCCCTTCGTCCCTCCGTCTCGATTCACCCCCTCGCCGTACCTCCCTCCGACTCTTTTTGCCCCGGCCGTGCCTAATACCATACCCATCCTCACACATTCCACAAGCGGAGCTGTCTTCCAACATCGCTCGGTTTCTCTTCGGTTAGAACTCTTGGGAAACGATGCCGGCCTGTCGACTCGACTCCTGATTTCCTATCGCCCTCTCTTCCGTCCTTGTGCATTCCTCCACCCCTCTTATGCTGGTCGCTGTGTGAAACCATTGTCCGTCGAATCATCTATTCGGCATTGAGTGAGGCAGTACTCTGGGCTACGCAAAAGGAAGGCCTCGAAGCACAATATCGCGTTTCAGTACTTTGGTTGTAGTCAGATTACTGCTTTGCGCCCGACGGCCAAATCGGGTCCGACTGTCGGTGGATTGTTGGAACGGAGAATTTCGAGCTCTATCTCTCCTCCATTCCTCCTCCCTTCTGCGTCCTCGTTTCTCTCGACCCCAGAGGACCCCTTGCTGCGCCGTGTTCTCGACTGAGCATCACCACTGCTCTTTTGTCAGCTGAAATCAGACGACTACTCGCCGAAGGAATCCCTCTCCCACCCCTTCATACATTGACCTACCTTATCCCGCCATACTTGCCTTTTTCATACTAATATTGCAGTTCTGTGATTTTGTGATATTGTCTCGCCCTGCACCCTTGCATGGACAGGGCGAGGTGTTCATATGTCATGTCCGTCAATCCTTTTCCCGCCCCAACCTCTACCTCGCCGATCGGTCGGGGTCGCACCTCCCTTCTAGCCAAATTTCGCTCGCAGCTCGGCCAACGCAATCGTGGTCTCACCGATTACTACATCGAACCCGACGACCCTTGGCGCTCCTACTTCCCCGGCGATGCGATTAAGGGTACGGTTGTTCTCACGGTTGTCCGGCCCGTTCGCATTACACATCTGGTTATCTCTCTGCATGGGCTGGTCAAAGTGTTCAGGAATAATGTGCCGGCGGGCGAAACACCCCCGGATGTCGGGTCCCTGGGTCCTGGGCGCGGGCGTCGAGGTGCGGAATACTTGGGTAATGGTGTCGCAACACTGTTCGAAGATGAGGTGGTTCTTTGTGGAGAAGGTCGTCTTAAAGAAGGAATCTACAAGTTCCGGTTCGAGATGGCCTTTCCTCCATACTCATTACCCAGCAGCATCAGCGTACGTTCTCTTTTTCAGCCTTAGCCTAGGATCATTTTTTGCTAACGTCATACGCAGTTCGAAAGAGGCACCATCTGTTATATGCTTACGTCCACCCTAACGAAACCCACGACCATAAACCCCACTGTGTCATGCCGAAGACGAATCAATTTACTAGAAAATATTGATATCGCAGTCTTTCCGGCACCCAAGGCTCGGGTCGTTACTCTTGAACCTGTTTCCAAGCGCTCTAAATCTAAAGGAAAAGCCAAGACTGTGAGTTCCGAAGCACCTGAATCAGGATCGCTTGAGCCATCGGCAAATGGAGGGACTCCTACCGATTCAAATCACCGCCCGCCTGTCAGTCCGGCACCCAGCAACGTCAGCTCATCCAGTCGGCTCAGTAACAGTAGCCAGAGTTTTCAGATTGTGACGGATCCCGGGTCAACCGTCAGTAGCGGTGTCCGAAACGGCGATGCCCGGAGTACAACCCCTTCTGTTTCCGACAAAATCATCACCGCCAAAACGGAAGTACTGCGCGCTGGCGTGCTACCCGGTGACACACTGCCCATAAAAATCACTATCGGCCATTCAAAACAAGTGCGAAGCGCACATGGCATCATCATAACACTCTACCGTCAAGGCCGTATCGACCTACATCCTGCAATTCCAGTCGGGAGTGCCGGAGAAGGCAAGAAGCCCGTGTATGAGGACTATTATCCTCGTTCTCGGACGGGCCTGGGGGGTCTCACACTTGGTACCACCCGCACAAGCAGCGTTTTCCGGAAAGATCTGAACCAAACATTTGCGCCTCTCATGGTTGATCCCACAACTCTGACGGCTGATATAAAGACCTCGATTCGCATACCTGAAGATGCATTTCCAACCATCACGCGGACACCGGGCAGTATGATCAATTTCAGATACTATGTCGAGGTTGTAGTTGATCTTCGTGGGAAATTGACGTCCCCTGATCGATTTCTACCGCGCTTCAATCTCGTTTCTTCGGGTCGTAACTTTTCCTCCAACGGAAAAATATCAAACCCCGCTGATACGAATGGAAACGCGATCACGGCTAACTGGGGAGGCAATATTCTGGATACAGATCAGATCCGTCGTGAGAAGGGAGTTGTCGCTGTAGCTTTTGAGGTGGTCATTGGGACACGAGACTCCCAACGGCGAAAGAGTGAAGCCCAACGGACGTCATCTGTTGCAGAGGGATCTGATGTTCAGCAGCCGGCTGAAAATGCGGAAAACCCTCCCGATGAAGATGCCTGGGGTCCTGACCACCTGGGTACCATGTCCGGCGCAGAGGCGGAATATCCTCCACCCGAGCACCCTATATACGGGCCAGAAAATCTACAATGGTCTGAGTATCCGGATCAGCCGCCGGAGCAATATCCGCTACCGAGTCCAGGGTCAGATGAACACGTTGATGAGAAAACACGATTACGGCGAGCGGAGCAAACACTCCTACCCAGCCAACCGCCGGGCGAATTCGAACCTGAGGCGGGTCCCTCGTCAGCGGCGGAGACGACGATACCCACCGCTCCTGTACTGCCGGAGGATGATCATATCAATGATTACCATCACCTACCAACGCCACGAGTGAACGGGATGTCGCCGGCCCTGGTTTCAGCCGAGTCGGTACAGACAGTAGTCGCAGGAAGCAGCTCTACACCTCTAGCTGAGCCCCCTGCATCTACTGGAGATGATAAGCAGGAAATGGAGCGCCAGCGGTTGTTGATGGAAGCAAGCGCGCCGATAGATCCGGACAGTCTCCAGAGCGAACGTGCAACAGAGGATGGACCCAGTGCGCCCGTTTTCCATGATGATGAAGACGACCAGCATCTCGTTGGCGGAGCCGCCAATGGAGATGAGCTTCTACCACGATATCAAAGATGATTCCGTTGGATATGTTGGTCTCGTGTCGAATTGATTTTCTATGCATTGCGATTGGGATTAAGCGGAGATACCACATTTGTTCATTTGGTGAATTATTATATGATTATATCGTTGGCGAGCTTTGTAACATAATAGCCACCGTAATTCTCAACACGAATTACATTTACATGAAGCGTCGAGTACTCTTCTGCCTATTTTCAATATTAATTTCCCAATGCAGAATAAACCCGAAGAGGACTGGCTTGGCATCAGACACTCGAAGGCGACACTTTTCCACTTTCCCCTCTCACTGTACCTGCACTTCTCCTCAACTCCTATCCTATCGCATTTTCTCTTTTACTCGAGGCCAATTTCAAGGCTTCTCTGTCAAAATGACCCTCCGCTATGGGTCCTTCGCGACATTCCTCATCGTATGCCGTACGTATTCCCACCCAGATTATCCTTCCCCAATGCCCTCCTCGATCCTCATCCCAATCCAATCTTATCCAGCCCAAACAAATCCCCAAACCAAACAAAAAGATCGAGATAAAAAAGGCTAACAATCGCTGAAACTTAACAGCCACCTCCTTCTTCCTCGGCATAATCTTCTCCCTCTTCCCCTACGACTACCCAATCCTCTGGTCCCCAAACCCAACAACCCCGACGCACTACGACCTCCTCGAAACCCACCTGAAGCTAATTCACGCCTCGCCGCCCCTAATCCCGCGCATCCTGCACATAGTCATCTTCCTGGGTCTCGCAGGACTGATCATGAAACTGTGGAGGCCGTCTGAATCAAATATGCTGTTTGACGGCGCGTCGCTGGTCCTTTATATCTGTGGAATCACGGTGTATGTTGCGAATATCGTCAAGGGTTTGAGACTTGCTAGTGGGGGTGTTTATGGGGCGGATTTGCTGTTGAGTGAGGAGCGCGCGGCGGCTCAGGCTGCTGGGGCTGCGGGGCGTAGTGAGGAGGACGAGGCGATGCAGATTCTTGGAAGGGAGGATAGTTTGAAGGTGTTGGCGGCGAGTAATACGATTTTGGCGCTTGTTTTGGTTGGTGTGCTTGTTTTGCAGGCTGGGCAGTGGTATGCTGAAAGGAAGGATGCGCAGGAGGATGAGAGCTTTGCGGCTGCTAAGGGGGAAGGGGAGGGGAAGGTTGGGGGTGGAGGGAGTCCGAGTGGGAATAAGGGGAAGAAGAAGAGTAATTAGGGAGTGACTATATTGTTTTATCCTAAATGAAGGTATACATTATTATACTCTCTATATCTACTATGCATTGCCAGGGTAGGAAAGGAGGAGATGCGGGTGTTATCTACTTGATTGAGTATTTAGTTCTATGTACATGAGACTTTCGACTCGATGGATTTTATTTAATGAACATGGTTTTCCGTCATGTCAAAATGCTGTCGGGGGAATCATGCCGTGCCTAGTCGGCGCGGTTATAAAACGAGCGAAACAAAAGAATGCTGGGACATGAAATAAGAAGCATAGCGGTTCGTGGTGTCATGGTGTCGTGATTACATATGCAATTCAGGGCTGAATGAGAATGGGCTCCGGGGGAGATCAGGCGACCTGGGGCTCAATGCCTTTGCGAAGAGATCCTCGCCGGAGTCAGAGCTAGTACTATCGGTGCTTGCACTGTGCGCAGTCGCAGTTGCAGTTGCAGTCGGGCCCATGGATGCAAAGCCGGTGCTGAAACTGACGTTTTGCCGAGCCTGTATTGACTCCGGGGGATAATGAGCGACGGTCTTTGTAGGATGTGATGTGGGTGGTTGGGGCTGCGTCCTCTGTCCCGCTGGCTGCATGCTGTGGAATGAATTGTACGAGGAGACGGCCACGTCGGGAGACTGCGGGGAAAGAAGATGTAATTCTGGTTACTGTTAGTACTGAGGCAAATCTAAGAGGGATCATGATTTCGATTACCTTCTGCATTCGCAGAGAGTTCTCGGTGGCTAGTCTGCAGCCTAAGACCCTTCAGTTTATCCCCGAGCTTCCCTCCTGTGCTGGGCGACACAGGCGTCGCAGGTCCCATTGGATAGTTCGGGTCTTGGCTCTGGATTGAATGCTTCAGCGCATCAGCCCCGAACCCAAAATTGGCCTCGATCCATTCCTTCTCTTGCAGCGCCATGTGAAGAGCGATACCCTCGATGTTGCTCGAGGACTCTTCAAGGATCTCCTTGTCTAGAACCTGCAGCCGTTTCTTTGCCCATATCGTGTGCAGAACGCCCTTCTTGCCCGCGGATCGACCATCTGCGCCGAGCTCTGGCGGGAAGATAGCAGGAAGCGGGTTGAGTTGTATCGGATTTGGTTTCTCGGAGGGTGCAACGGATGACGTTGGCGGATTGTAGGATAGAGTCACTGCAGGCGGGATAGTGACGTTTGGAGGTAGAAGGAAGTACAGTCGACGAGTATTGTTGCCAGTCTTTTCATCCGCGGGGAGAAGAGCCTTCTTGCCCTCCCACTCCACGTTCCACGAACCACCAGGCGAAAATGACGAGCGACTCCAGTCATCGTCCTCCCACTCAACCATCAGGATTTTCGTCCCATCGTTCCCCTTGCCGGCTTCGAACTCAAAGCGGGCTAGAGCTGTGATGGAGAGACTGCCGGTACAGCCACGGGGCGTCTCAAGCGAAGTGAAATCGCTATCTGGGGTAAAAGGCGTCGGCAGAGAGTGAGACATGACTGCAGGAGGAAAGGAATAAGAAGAAGAAAAGAAAACGGGACTTTTCTAGAATAGGAAAGGGGGCAGGAAGAGGGGGGGAGCTATAATCAGAAAGAGCTGAACAGCGCTGAAGAAGGCTGAGGAATAGGATTCATCTGAAGTGTTGGGAGAGAGAATCCGGGCGGAGAGTACACTCCTCTTCTTCATAGCGGGCGACAAGGACGGCGTAGTCGAGAAAGTTATTTATATCTTGCTCGCTATTTTTGGATCTCTTGGCACTTCCTCAACCTCCAACCCACATACAAATATGCCCCTGTCACTCCCTTTCGCAAGCTTTCATCGCGACTCATTGAACTTGACTTTGATCACAAGCTATAGCTCCGGTATAGCCGCACAAATCCGATCCACCAAGATGAAAGAGAGTTCTCGCCAGATTCTATACTTGTCCTGGCGGTGAAACAACAAACAAAGACTGCCATACCACCTGCTGTCATATCACCTGAGGCATCACATCAGCCAAAACCGCTTCGAAGATGCAAGCGCCAACGGCTTTGAGGCTCTTTGCTCGAGAGTCAACCTTGTCCACCGGAAATGAACTGAACCGGCCATTCGAGGCTGTCCGGCTGTCGGCCTTGGGAGGCTGAAAGGAAATACTGCTGGCTGACGTTGGGAAACCGAATGGAAGCATCTAGGTCTTTTGAATGTCCCACATAGTTGTCATCTGCGCCCGGTGGATTGTTGCTGCAAAAACGACGCTGCTGCCTGCCCAGTGCCACACTGCCAACCTTCCTCGAGATTCAGCCTCACATGTGCTTGATATTGGCAAGGCTACTGAATAAGCGGACGCCTGACTAACTACTAATTACTCACATGTCAGCTGGCTCTCATCCTTGTCTTGTCTTTGTCTCGCCATATCTTTGGCTTACCAAGCCTGATATGTAGTCCTACTCGGATCAAGTATACCAAGGCAACTGAACGTACAAATTTAGCATATTCGCAAAGTCATCGATACGATTGCCTCCAAAGCTACTTCGGGGGCATTTTTTCTCGGCCATATTCGATTTTTTCTCCAGTCAATCAGCCCTACTCCAAAGGCGCAACCTCAAAATACTGACAGCATCAGACATGTCACAGGGCTCTACGCTTGCTTATTGGCTGGAGAATATCCTCGAGCAGCGCATTTTCAGCCAGTCATCAGCAATGTCCCCCTCTGATGTGACGCAAATGCAGCTTCTTGATTGAACTCGGTCTTTGGTTGGCTGAATGACGTACACAGTACTGGAGGCTGCCCACCAACAATGGCATGGAATCCATCCGTGCCCTGGCATACAGAATACTAGCGTACTACAGAGTTCCTTCGCCATGAAGATCTTTACTTGGCCTACTCCAGAGTACGGTCTACCTGGCTTGGAGACATCCTGGATGATAGAGAAATCGACCCCGTCCTCCTCCAGGCTCCGAGTTTTACCTGCCCCTCATCCTACAGGCATTCATCACTTCTACGGAGCCAGTCATTCCTGACAGATCACGCTAGGGCGACACGGTCTGCTGACCGTGGGCAAAAGATCCCTCCCTCCCCCACTTCTTCAGGAAGGCAATACAGACGATCCGATCTAGACCAGGGCTCAGAATACGGTGTTGCTGTTCTCCATCCTCCGCGAAGAAAACGCAGAGAGCTCAGAGTCACCTTCGGAAAAAATATGTATTACGGGTCAGACACTGCATGAAGCTGACAATGGACGCTTCGTCTATGTCCAGGACAGAGACAAGCTATGGTAGATAGATCGTCGAGGGAGGGATGCTTGCAGAATCCTGACAGGGGGCGAGAGATCACGGCGTCAATAATGGGTTGGTCAAATGTGATTGAGGTGCATCAAGTCTGCATGAACCCTTGCTGGATCCTTCACAATGCACACTTACAAGGGCGAAAGTCTCAGCCCGGCGGCTGTTTTCGTCAACAAGTTTCTTCACCACAAACCGTATCTCAAACAGAGCTGTACTCGGGCCCCCCACAGCCAATACATAGACTTGAAAGCGCTTTTCAGAAACACCACTTACCTTAGAGACAAATGTACACGGCTGAAAATATGTATGATCATGAATCACAGTCAAGACAGACTCAACAATGTCATCCTTTTAGCGCCCACCCCCCAACTGAGGACACCAATCCCACGCATCTCCCGGACTAGTACCCAATAGCAACACTGAGGCCGCTCGAAAGCAGCAGAAAAAAGGCAGAAAAGAGGGGAAAGTTCAAACAGCATCAAGGCATCAACACACCAAAGCGGTCGCTCCCACCCAAAGTGGAATAGCGCCGGCGCTTAACTGCAGGTGCCACGATGTCCATTGTCCTGGATATCGCCGTTATTCCTCCTCATTGGTCGATCTCGGCTCTTCTCTGTCTCGGTCCAGGTGATGGAGGGGGGTGATTTTCATTCATTCTCTTGCTCAACTCAGTTGTAGTTTTCAGTGAGTGGGTGGCACTACGCGCTGTACAGCTGTACCTGTATTTCAGTCGATACTTGCGTATTGGTACTCCGTACCTGAAGCTCATACCAACAGCTCCCAATGCAAGTCCCAAGCCAATGGATTGACAGATGGAGAGTTGTTATTTTTGGAACCGAATCTCAAAGCTGAAACAGCCTACGCACCCCTATCACATCGCCCATCGCCCCTCAAGATTCTCAAACCTCTCTGATCCAAATCACACCCTGCCTCATGAAACCGTTTTAAAATAGCCAGGGAGATTACGGAGCCTTCGTCTCGTCTTCTATCTCAGGAGCTAGAACGACTCGGAACACCTCTACAATAAGTATCGATCCCGTACTGGTAATTCCAGCGCGCCTTGTCGGCCAATCATTTCTTTGAATCTGGCGAGTTCCACAACACTGGCTGCAGGAATAGTTTCTTCCTGCGTCGATATCTCATCCAGGGGGAAATGATCAGCAAGAAGGAAGGGGAAGGAAGAGGGGACCCGAGTTACTGTCTTGAATCTTGAGCAAACTGGGGATGTTGACTTTCTGTTGTTCCAGCACAGAGGATTCAAGTTGGGAAAGTCACTTGCGGTACAGTGTACTGTATTCGGATTACGCAGTACAGCCATTCCAGCAGGCTGGTAAGATACGACCTAGTATACTCCTGTGCCGTCCGTAGATGAGCATGATCTATACCAGACACTGATTCACACTTGAGACACTGCTTCAACTCTCCAAACTCAGACTTGGAGCACTTTGTACCGAGTCCAGAGTATCATGTTAATCTCTTGGCTATCCCGCCCATCTCCGCATTCTGGAACACAAGCCCAAACAAAGACAAGAACTTCGGAATAGCTCCCTTCCCAAGGGCCTTCCGAGATGAGATCTTCTCCTTACTTTCTTCAACCCAACATCTACCCAACGCCAAACTATAACCTGGTTTCAACGCAGATCCAAAGACACAAACCCCAATCGCAACCCCTCTCGGATCCCGAAAAGCAATCCTTTGTCCATCTCCACGATCATGATGGGTCAGGTTTAAGCCAGGGAGATCACCGCACTCGTCAGCTATTCCTGGGTAGCGAGCTGACAGCTCCAATGACAGAAGAATTCGCCCCTGTGTCAGCTCGTCAAGGGTGGGACCAGCAGTCTTTCTTACGTACCTCGGAGGGGGGTCATGGGAGCCGGGGATTCCGATAGGGTTGTCTGGCGATGGCGTTGAGACATGGCATGTGAGACTCAGACTTCAGACTTCAGATCGGCGACGAGTTGCTCCAAGCTTACGGTGCCGTTGTTGAAGGCCGTCGTAGTGTATCCGCTTTGTCTGGTAGGTCCACGGTACCGCTGCTACGGAACTAATAGAGTTGGGACTTGAGAATGGGAGCCAGTCATGTTTGAGATGATACCAACGGTTTATGTCAGGGCCAGTTGATCATGTTTACTACCTGGAAGATGGACAACTGTAGCGCCGTGGGCTCAAGTAATTGTTTCTAATTATTATAGGAATATTCACATAAGGAAAATAAAAGGATTGGACATTGTTTGTCTGCGCTGAATATAACAGCATATTCCAAAACTCCAACACGCTGGACCAAAACAGTAGTACGTACTCCTAACCGAGATTTCCCACCCAAATTGTAACATAAGAAATAAAATCACTTGGGTTCTTTGCTTTCGTGGCTATGCTTTCTTCTCTTTCCCTTTGGTGGGGCATCAAGCTCCGTTGTCTTGTATGTGATCGTGTGAGTGATGACATGTCGGATGCTCATCTTGTGGTTGGAGCCCCGAGGGTTCGCAGTTCTTGGGGCGTCATGATAGCGCGATCTCCAATCTGCGGGGGAGTATGGAGATCGAGCGCTGGTTGCGCTACGGGGACCGTAAGGTCCAGCACTCCGAGGGCCATAGGGACCAGCGCTCCGCGGACCAGCGCTGCGGGGTGGTTCCGCTGAAGTTGGCGAGTTCCTGAGCGCTGGAGGAATACGCAACCGGCGCAAGTTGCTAAACTCTCTTCGAGGATGAGGTGGAGCAAAGGGAGTCGGCGGAGGTAGTGACGTTGTTGCTGATCGTGCTGGCTCATTTATGTTGAAGGAACCACTGACCGCACTTGCAGGCTGTGACCTTTGAGTATAATAGTTGTGTCGGTCGAGTCTGTACTTGGAAAAGTCTGGTGCTTCAGCGCTCGTAGGGCTGGAGTAGATGGGTGTGAAGGCCTTGAGGAACTCTGTGTAGGCGGCAGGAGGAGTGATCGGGGTCGAGCTATCCTCCTTCTTTGTTCCACCGTTCAACTCGCTATGTAGCTCGGAGGGGAATGTGATATTGCTGGGTGTCCTCAGAGGAGGGAGAACTGGCTTGATGGAAGGCATCTTGAATATGGTCGAATAGTTGCAACGAAGGTCGAGTCGAAGTGTATGTATAGAGTGGACGTGGAAGTATGCGAAGGAGAGTATGGAGGGTGAACCACGCAACGAGGAACAGACCAAGGTCGGACGAGAAGAGAACAGAAAAGCAGAAGGATATTATTAAGCTCTCTCTGGTCGAAGGAAAGAGAGGAAAGAGAGGGCGCGTAGACGAGGAGGAAGAGTAGGAGGATTTATTTATCTGAAAGTGGTGACTTCACTGCCTGCGAATCCTGTGTTTCGGTATGGTAACGCCGTTAAGTACGGTACGGGTACGACGAGATTACCGATCTGTCTAACGCTTCCCGTGTCAGTGTCACGCTCTAGACCAGAAGTAGCTAGCGCCATCACCCTTAGCTTGAGGGTGCGCGGCTGCAGTTGACAATCCATCACCATCACCACTGCCACTACCACTGCACTCTCATTGCCTTGCTATGATTGCATTGCCATTGGAAAGGAATGGACTCACGGATCTGCACGAGGATGTTTGATGAGACGATGACTTGTGCTTGGAGAATACACTGCTTGAAGGCTGTCGATCGAGGGTCACTGCTTGCCAATCACACCAACAGATGGAGATGAGGTGAAGAGAAACTGAATTCCTTCCTGGGGAACACAATCTCAATTCAGGATGGATCTGTGGTCTTTATATCTCAGTTTCCTTTCCAAAAGTCTACAGACTCGTAACCGCTTGTCCAATTTACGAGTGTCCCGACAACCCAACGGATCCAACAAATCCAACAAGCTTGGGTCTAAATCATCCGGATTGTCGCGCTTCCAGCAAATCTTCAAGTTCTAAGTTATCAGGAAGAACTCTCAGCCACTCAGAAAGCAATTAGTCCATCTGTTGCCGCGCACGGCCTCCTGAACCAACTAAGAGACCAGCAAAGGCGCCCCCAAGATCCTCTGGGGGAACTTAGAACGCCGAGCCAACAATCCGGCGCTGCCGTTGGATCCCTCTGTTCCATGCTTTTCTAGTCCGGCGGCTGGCGCTGGTCAAGCACACTGTTGGTTCTACACTATCACCGAACCTTGTCTTCTTGAGCATCGCTGTGTAAATTGTTCGGGCGCCTACAATCATCTCAGCGCTTACATTTCGTCTTCCTAACTCGCAGTCCACGAATGACAAGCCTGAACACATGTTAGAGCAGAGGAGTCGCTCAAGAGTTGCCATGCAACATCCCACCATGCAGAGAAACGCAGCTCTGCGCACCTGCTCTCTCCTTCCCTGCCTATCACGGCGTCTTGAGGCATTCTGTCTCGTACATTACCTAGCTAGCTGCTCCTAAGTGTCACCCTGTCCGAAACTCCGAGGCATGTCAGTCTCGGTCATTATTGCACACTTATCAATGGTTCGTCGTGCGGTTTCGTTATCCCGTCCGTCTCAGCTGCGCTAGGCCAACACATGTCTATACGATAAACGCCAACGAGCCCCATTCTTCAAATTCTGCTATCCCTTGGCTAGCATGAAACCACTCAGGTATCGTCTCGATCCAACAAGCATGGGTGATATCGAATCCTTCATTGTCGATTTCAACACAGTGCGACCACATAACCTCAAAAGTGAGCCATCTATCCAAGCTAGAATCCAAACATCGGCTCTCAGTGGATATCTTTGCGAGAGCCATCAGCCTTTCGCTCTTTACAAATTTGGCTTTTAGACCAGCGGACGTTTCCAAAGGCGGTATTGTCTTTCGTCGTTGCAGCTAGGGCAGCTATGCGCTGCTCTGTTAGATGCAAATTTGGGAGCCGATGGTCGATCCAACACCAACACATCAGTGAACCGCATCTTCATCCAAAGGTTGGTGATACCTGAAGCTACAACTACCCCGCCAACCTACTTTCAGCGCTTGTTTCGGAGGAAACAGCCCATCCACAAGCTGTTTCCCCTGTACTGTAATAAAACTTCGCAGGTTATAGTGAGATCCCTTCCCGTGCGTCAAAACCCAACTTCAAAGTCAATTCCGGCGGACCCTTTCATTCATCTTCCCGCCCCTCCTTCGGGAAGGCGAGGACCAGGCATCGAAAGAGATAGCTCTAGCCCAGTAGGCATAATCGCCCGGAACTCACGGATAGAAAAATACGCACCCAACCTGATAATCAAGCTAATGCTCGTTCAGCATTGACTCATCGAAGACACTCGAAGACGTAGTGACTCAGCCACACTCCAACGGACGGTGCATCGGAGTCCCGCTGTCTCGCTCTGTAGACGTGGGCTCCAGACATCAGATTACCCAATTCTTTGTACTAGATAGGCTCGAGAGATAGGTAGAAATGTATGCATACATGCGGGATTTGGGCCGATTCCTTTGTCATATTGCTTCAGCTCTTTACAGGGTCTCCTTACAATGCGACGATATCCGCCTGTCCACTTCGAGGACAGGGTATATCAGCCTCATATATTCAGTGATAACAACTGGCTGGCATAAACAAGCGGCTAAAGGAGGGAAGAGGAGGGGTAATATGCAACTAAATAAACAAGCTGACTACATACATACTGACAGGTCATAGCACTAACTTGTACTCCGTATCTCCCTACAATAATAGTATTTTCCAGGTTTTTGCGGGCCTGTTATGCACTGTCGCCTTGATATTAGGGGACTGACTCTATCTACATATGACAAGTGTCACGACATGACATGACTCCCACATAATGATATATCTGGTGGTTTCTGTTTCTCTCCTCTCTACGGAGTACTCCGTACGAGGCTGAAAAATCCAACTACAGAGACGCTTCGTGGCGTCAGACGGTTGGACACTGGGCAGGCGTGCAGGAAGCCAACGACGGAGGCGCCCTTGCACAGACTAGAAATAATGTTTCGAGGGTATCCGTGCCATGAAACGCGAATATTACTGTAGGATAGGTAAGATAGTAACAAGTCTAGCCGTAAATACTCCATTCGCCGTTCTAATACCGCAGGTATAGATACAACTTAAACAAACACGCAATCTAGCGAGTGTGGGAGGATGAAGTAAAATCAAACCCAGTGGATCCAATCCAATCCGATCCAAAATGTAACTCCACCTGAGTGTGAAAAGAAACCAAAATAGTCCGGCTGCCGGGTCATCGTCCCAGTTGCTGGGACTTGCTTCGTAAACATGAAAATCCATAACCTTTCCAACAACATCAATACCGGCACCAGTAAAACACCGCGTGACCCCAGATGATTGTCCATCGATAAACAGATGATTGAACGTGTCCCAGTAATTATCCCCGAAGGAGTGTCGCCTCGACAAAAGGCTCGAGGCAATACTTCCCTGACCTGCAGTGAAATATCGAACGAATTCAAAACGAAATGGGTATATAACGAATGGTAGATTATTCGAATAATCGAAGAAAATGTTTTTACCAAAAAAAGGTCGCAGGTACAAGCCAGCTTGTACGAGATCCCATCAAGGGACCTCTCGACGCCATGAGATGCAATCTCACCAAGAAGGGAAGGTAGTCTCGTGTCGAACTTAGAGAATAAGGTAATTCCAGCCGTTCTGCTGCATGATGTCCCGCCAGTGGGGCTTTGGGAGTCTATTCACCGACCAGTTGAGCTCCTCCTCCTTGGGGGATCTGGGGGGTTCGATCTTCACTGGGCTGGCCAGCGGCGAGGCTGAAGAGACACTCCTCTCTGAAAGGCTGCATATCTCGGAATGCTCATCGGTGACCCGCCAGACTTCATGCAAGACCCGCAGCATCCGGCCGAAGCTACCAAGGTCGGCATGGTCACCGAGGGCCGCAGCTCGATCAGCCAGGACAGTTCGGAATTGGCTGTTTGGGGAGGAGTGCACGCCGGTCATAAACAAAGGCCATACAAGTGAGCGGTCGAATCCTTCAGGCCCCGAGGGGATGAACTGGAGAGCGTTTGTGAGTGCTTGGACCAGGTTGAGGTTGCTCAGTTGAGTTGCCTCAAAACCAGGCACGAGGCTGCAAAGGTAAATTCTAGCGGCGATCCGGAAGACAGCGGTCATGTTCTTGGTGAGGATCTCAGGGATAAGAATTCCTGTTGTACCCGAGAAGGGGCTCTCCATGATCTGGTCGGCAGGTTCGGTGAATTCCAACTGGCGTCCGAGCCCGGAAACGTGGGAGCAGACTTGCATCTCGTCGACCCTCCCATTGCCTTTCAACGCATCCAAGCAAGCAATTTCCGAAATAAGGTACATTACCCTGTCCTCGCATCCCATGAGCTCGCGCAGTCCGAGCGATACTCCACCCAGGTGCTTTGAACGATAGGTGTGAGCAAACTCGGGCGTTCTTCGGTACATTGTAGAGCCGAGGATATCGATCCAGGACGCCAAAGTCATGCTGAACGGAGGCAAAACGTAAGGATTCGGTATGTCTGCGGTAAGGCCGAGTCGGTGTATTAGGTTTGCAGCCGGCTGGAAGTGATCCAACCATGGGATGTCCGGAAGGTTGTCGTCAGCCGGGCCCACGGAGCAATGGAAAAAAATCATGGCCAGTGTTGCATCGAGAATTTCCTGGTGGTTACTATCCTCACCCAAAGCCTGGCACAACTGGGAAATTGCTTCGAATCGATTCCGCATGACATCATGGTCGATTTGCTCCCCGGTGATTCCCTCGGTTGTCTTCAAATGGATCGCAGCAACACTGAGGCAGCAGTGAAGGTAGCACTTGTTGGTCTCCAGGGCTTGAAGGATTGCTTGTGCACGTAGATGTCCGCGTTGGTGGGCCTCGTTCACCGGAAAAATCAAACGCAGGACGGTGTGGATGAAGTGGTCGAGGAGCGGACGGTCATGGTCGCTAACTGGTATGTTTTGCAACATGCTGTAAGAATCTCCAACAGTGTCGTCGCTAAGCCCAGGCTCAATTCCCGGAAGGGCTGGCGTTCGGAAGTACTCGTCATGGAACCATTCGTCGCCCGGAAACGTGGGCAGAGGTGCATTGAGCTGTGGGGGAGCAAAAGAGCTAAATGTTGACGATATCGAGTCATGGCGCAGCTGAACGTCGTTGACGAAAGTTTGACGCTCGGTCTTGACATCCACCTCGTAAGGATATGACTGCGCATACATGGTTTGACTTAGAGTAGGGGTTGGCAAGTGAGAGGCGAACATGTCGTAGGAGGGCTCGGGAAACGGACGACCATATTCAAACTCGGGGGAAGTTGGCGAATTGACCGGCATGCTTCGAGCATGGTCCGTTCGAGCATGGTCCGCAGGTTCTACTAACATAAGTTGGTTAGGTGGAAAAGAGAGAAGGGATGGAATATCGTAGCTTACCTAGGGCCAGTGAGCTGTTGCGCTCATTCATCTTTGTCTGCTTGATCTTGTTCTTAATGCGCTCCTTTTGCGCCTTTCTCTGCTCTGGATTGCCCCACCAAATTGGGCGTTTGTATTCGCATTTCACAGAGAGGTTGCTGCAAGCTCCACAGGAAGGGTGTTTCTCGTCACACTTCTTTCGACGAACGCGACAAGTAAAGCAACCTAAATAGGGTAAGACGCAGGTTAGAGACGCCGGGTTTGAACCACGATCAGAGAGAAAGCTCACCTGAGCGAGATCGCTTGTGCGACTTGGTACTACCCTCTGAGGGTTTCTGTGTACTTTCACTACCGGAGGACGATTGAGACTCAAGTGCTCGCTTCGCAGCGGCGGCGGCACTAGCCTTCTTTCTTGATGCTGCCGGCATTTTGACTGATAGGTGACTGGTTTTCAGGTAGTAGATACGCTAAACGGAGAGTAATCGTCAAGTATCGAACGGGTAATTGTCGACAGGCGAGGTGTTGCTGGGTATTATCACGTAATATTAGGGTGCAAAGCTGAACCAGCAGCCTTTGTCTTCTATTAGATTGTATAAGAGAGCGGAAGGCGCGGTTGCCAAAGGACGAGACGACTGGGGACGACGCTGGGGTAACGAAGAAGCGCAAACATCGTGGGATCGAGGTACCTTTAAAGCTCGAGCCCAACGGCATAGTGTTTCTATTTTGGAATCCACGATAACCGAAGAGGAAAAATGGGTGGTGGGAGTGAGACGATGGGATTGGGTGGGGGTGGAGGATTAGAGATCGGCCGCTGCCACTAAGTTAGTGTTGAGCAGGGGAGGAAATCATGCATGGAGTTGGAACCGGTGAATTTGCGTTAGTTTGCTTAGTCCCAACACTTGGAAGCTAATTTTGGATAATTTTGATGTTTTTTTTTGGCTACCGTCAAGGTCGGCGCGTATGCATCTTGGGGTTGATTGGACGTCACTCCAGGTCAAGATGCGCGGCTGGGGAGTTGATTGGTGTTGGATGTATCGCAGATATCGTGAGTCCGAGCTATCCGATGACTCGTGCAACAGCGGATCCTTCGAGTTCAACTAGCACGGTGATGATTGCTTTCTTTTTCGGGGCATCCAGGTATCTCCACCGGAGGGTCAGACTGGCATGTCCAACCCCAACCCTTGAGTCCACCGAGGCCCATCTTTGACGGTCTGAGAGCCGGGAGGAGTATACAATCCACGTCAAATATCTGACTTAGAGTGTCAGTTTCCGCTATAGACTCTGTGTAGCTACAGCGCGCACTGGGAGAAAACTCGAACTCACAACAGAGGCAGCGTGACAAATTGGCCGTAGCCTCGAAAATCCAATAGCCAATGACAAGGTTCAACAAAGGCAGACCGAAATTAGTCGATATTGGAGCGATAATCAACCGGACCTGACCTGGCAAATGCGATGCACGGTGCTCATGCGACGAGGCTAGAGACTCAGAAGAGGCAGGGAAACAGGGATCACGTTGACAGCTAGCCGAGTAGCACTCTCGAGGATCGAGCAGGGTGAGCCAATGGTTGGTGATCGAGGTGTGCTGTTGAGAGAGTACTTGCAGAAGCTTTGCGGGGGTCTCATCGAATAACAAGCACAAGACGTGTGATGAAGTGCAGAAGGCAGGCGCTAATCACGCGCTATTTTAGCCTGTCTGAGCCAAGATCTCATCCTGCAGCGCCCATTGGTCAGGCACCAAATCAACCCTGATGCCGCACGGGATTCCCGCTCTTAATTAGCATCAATTACAGCCAGGATTGTTGATTAGCCATGATTTATTCTTAGATATCCCCAACTTGAGGTTAATTTATGGGGACTCCACAATCGGGCGATTCTGCAACTTGATGTTCATGTCACACTGTCACTCTCATCACTGTCACTTTGCAATTTATTCGGAGATAACACAGCGCAATTGTCTATTAATATCTCGATTTATGGAGCGAACTCGAGCAAATGACCCTGAACCTAATTCTTAGGTCAATTTGGCAGAACTCCTCTCAGCAAATCAATTGTGTACAACAGTCTTGTCCAGAACTCCAGATCCACGGTGCACTCGAGTTGTACAACAGTCACGGGTGTCTTCTTTGTATACCGAGTGCCGCAAACATCGGCTGTTTGCCTCGACAACTCAGCCATGGGATGTGAAAGTAATTGTTCTCAAGACAACCGAAGGTGCGGGGTAATCTGACTCTGAATCATGCATATAACAGTCCTCCATATAACTTCAATTTCGAAGGATCTTGCCCTAACCATATCAAGAAAGAGCTTAGACAGGCATGAAAATAGCAACATAGGAACCTCTCAAGAGATTGACACTTGATATCCAATCCTATAATCCGGCGTTAAGTCCGAGTAAGCGCTGGGGTACTGGTCCTGGTCCTGAACACCATGCAGGAACCTCAAGCTCCAGAATCATGCATGCAGTTTCTATAATGTGGTTTCACCTTATCCGATTTAACTTCAGCCATGTACCTGTTCAAACGCATCTGCGTGTTGTTTCCAACCGATCCATGGATCCTTTGCCGCCCTGTAGTAGATCTCTGCACCATCTTGCTTCTATAAATGTTAACCCTGGAATTACCAGTCATTAGCCGCCGTGGGTGACTTGAGCTTCTCCGAAGCCTTAACGGTGAGCCTCATACTAGATCTCTAGTGATTTTGCTATTTTTAACAGCGATCTCCACCATTCCATGCTGAAGTGAGCGCCTATGGTTGTTGGAGAGTAAGCGCCGGTCTATGTTGGTGGGATCTGCTGCAGCTGTTGATCTCGAGGGGTTGAAAATGAAACTAGGGTAGACAAAGGACCCGATAGACAGCTCGTGTACCTTCGGATTGCTCTATCATTGAAGTCCGTTGCTTGATGATCGACATTAAATGTTGTTGAGTACGGAGTATGCAGAGCCTCCCGAACTATATATATTTTTAACCACGATTAGATGAACACCAGCAACTTCATGAAGTCCATGTTCGAGGAAGATAAACCTAAAGAACTCTTGAAATAAAGCATAGCTCAAGTAATAATATGTTAGCATTTGATTTTTTTGTTCCCTCTTACATGGGTAGCTAGCGGCTAATCGAACCGATGCCGTCATCGGATTCTGCTCTCCGATTCAATCCCGACTCAACTCCGCCTCTTTTCAGACAATCACTGGCTGCTCCATCTCAGCACCCGGACTATCTCATTCTAATATTCAAACATCGCTTCTTAACATGCAGAATCAACCATGTTTCGCCTACCGATGACCCCCGCCTTGCGCTTCTCCGCGCGACATCCCCCCACCGCATCATTCCCCGTTCCTGGCATTCGAACATTGACGCCCCCATCGCAGGTCTCCTCGCGCTTCTTCTCAGTACTACGTAACATATACAAGAACGCAAACCCGCAGTTTCAGTACACGGGCACATCTTCCCGACCGTCGCGCTGCATTCCCCCTCGACCCTTCGCAAGCTTCGGGCACCGACATTATCGCAATGGTAATAACAAATATAGGCGGTTCGGCGGTCAGCAACAGGAGTCATTTGGAATTCGCTTATTGAGATCCGCAAAACCGCAACATTTTGTCATAATAGGAGGTGTGATTGGCGGGTTCTATGTCTATAATCTAGACACTGTTGAGGTTGGTACCGAACCCATCTGTGGAGATATACAAGGCACGGACTAAGATCGCTCTTAGATGACAGGCCGACGGCGATTCAACTGTATCTCACACAGCCTAGAGCTCGAGATGGGGATGGAGAGCTACAATGGGCTTTTAAAGGAGCTTCGCGGACAAATACTTCCGGAGTCCCATCCACTTACTATTCGGGTGAATGACGTTCTTCGACGCCTGATTCCTTTGGCGCGGCTTGACGGTGCTGACTGGAAGGTCCATGTAATCAATGACGATAAACAGATGAATGCTTTCGTCCTTCCAGGGTAAGGCCTCATGTCTTCGACGGTACGCATGTCAACAGCTGACGTTCTATAGTGGCAAAGTATTTGTGTATACGGGGATCTTACCGATCTGTCAGGATGAAGATGGGCTGGCAGCAGTTCTTGGACACGAGATTGCCCATGTAATGGCGCGTCACCCCGCCGAAAGAATGAGCAACAGCATCATAACTCTAGGAGCGATCTTTCTCATTTCATTCTTCTTTGATATCTCCGGCCAGCTTCCATCTGTGTTTCTGAATCTTGTATATGGCTTGCCGAATTCTAGGACGCAGGAGGTAAGTTTGGACCTCTTTACTGTGGGTGAGCGTGATCGCTAACATCATCAAGGCAGAGGCAGATAATATTGGCTTGAGTATGGCCCGTTACTAGTTAACCATGTGTCACTCCGCTGACTTGATAGTGATGATGTCAAAAGCATGTTTCGACCCCGAGGCCGCGGTTGAAATGTAAGTCAAGCCTAGTCTCCAGCTTGCTTCGATCGGGTTGCTGACTCTCTATAGATGGGCGCGGATACATAAAGCAGAAAAAACGGCGCATCCTCAGTTCTTATCAACGCATCCATCAGTAAGTGGAGCCTACATGCCGGCTACTTGAGATTTGCGCTGACTATTACATAGAGCTACAACCGCATGGAGGCTCTTCGTGAAAGGTACGTTCTGCTCTACGAAGGTCTGAATCAATCACTGACCTGGCGTTTAGGTTGCACGAAGCTCAAATGATATATGATGACGGCGGATGCCACCACGTTGGGAGATACCGTAAGTATTTACATTATCGTTGCTTTTGAGTCAATTTGCATATTTCAAAGGATCTAACATGTTTTGCATGCAGTGCCAAGGTTCCAACAAGCACGCAATGACTTCAGTTGGTAGGCCTGAAGATAGAATTAAGCTCAACCATTGTAACATACAAAGCACAATATAATCAATACAATTCTCTAAAATCACCTTTATCTCGAGGTCTCAACCCACCGAGTATTACGTAGATATAATATTGAACCTCGTATGTTGGGAGTAGAAGCGCGATACCCGAATAGGAAATGCCCTAGCCCCTCGTCATGCAAACCAAACAAACACAGACCGTCTCGTAGCTCCAAAAAATCCCCCCCGGTTGGACAGCTTCAGAACAGCATTGCGGCACCTCTCTCTCCTCTCCATCCGTCTTGCTCATCTATCGATTATCGAATCTGAGAGGAGCATTTACGGCCACCATGTCATTGTCTCTTCCCGGCCCTTCCCAGGCGGGTCTCTTCAAGGCTGGCTATCAAAGGTAAGCGATTCCCACTCAAACAACCCCACGACCCTATGGAGGAGTAAGGAGATTGTCAAGGATGAAAGATGGGAAGCAGCAAATTATCTAACAATCTGCCCCAAATAGCCACGACGCCGAAGATGGCGCCGTCATCCGCAACATTGAGGCCTGCCAGGCTATCTCCCAGACCGTCCAAACGTCGCTTGGTCCCTACGGCCGTAACAAGATTGTCATTAACCACCTGCAAAAAATGATTCTTACTTCCGACGCCGCTACGATCCTTCGCGAGTTGGATGTTGTTCACCCGGCTGCTAAGTTGCTCGTGATGGCGAGTCAACAGCAGGATGCGGAGATGGGCGATGGAACAAACCTTGTTATCGTTTTGGCGGGGGAATTGCTGAAGAAGGCCGAGGAGTTGTTAAGATTGGGGTTGAAGACGAGTGATATTACCCAGGGTTACGAGAAGGCACAGAATTTTGCGATCAAGACACTAGAAGGTGGGTGACTATTTGAGTATTTTCAGGGGTGTCGGAACAGGCACTCTTGAAGTATCCTTTGAGGTTGTTGTCTAACGATGTGTAGATCTCGAGGTGGATCGTTTGCAAGACCTGCGCTCTTTAACTGAACTCAGCAAGGCCCTCCGCACGGTCGTCGCCAGCAAGCAAGCCGGAACCGAAGATACCCTGGCCGCCCTCGTCGCCGAAGCCGTCCTGGCTGTCCTTCCCAAGAACCCCGTTAACTTCAACGTCGACAATGTCCGCGTCGTGAAAATAATGGGCGGAAGTCTGGAACAGTCCCGTGTGATCAAGGGTATGGTCTTTGGTCGCGAACCCGATGGCACAATCAAGAAGGTCCGCAAGGCCAAGGTCGGTGTCTTCAGCTGCCCGATCGACATCTCCCAGACGGAAACAAAGGGCACCGTCCTCCTCAAGAACGCTCAGGATATGCTCGACTTCACCAAGGGCGAGGAAGAACGTCTTGAAGCCGCCATTAAGGAACTCTATGATTCTGGTCTCCGCGTCGTTGTCTGCGGCGCCACAGTCGGCGACCTGGCCCTCCACTACCTCAACCGCTTCAACATCCTCGTCATCAAGATCCTCTCCAAGTTCGAGCTCCGCCGCCTCTGCCGCGTCGTCGGTGCAACCCCGCTCGCTCGCCTCGGTGCCCCCATGCCCGATGAAATGGGCTCCATCGACGTCGTCGAAACCACCGAAATCGGTGGTGACCGCGTCACCGTTTTCCGTCAAGAAGACGACACCGCCGTCACCCGCACCTCGACCATCGTCCTCCGTGGCGCAACCCAGAACCATCTCGACGACGTTGAGCGCGCCATCGACGACGGCGTCAACGCCATCAAGGCCATCACCAAGGACTCGCGTCTCGTCCCAGGAGCCGGCGCCACAGAGATCCAGCTCGTCGAGCGCATCTCCGCGTTCGCCGATAGAACACCCGGTCTCCCCCAACACGCCATCCGCAAGTACGCCGAGGCTTTCGAAGTCGTCCCCCGCACGCTCGCAGAATCGGCCGGCCTCGACGCAACTGAGGTTCTCTCCCGCCTCTACACCGCTCACCACCGCACCAAGGCCGACGAGTCTTCCGACGCCGAAGACGACGAGGAGGAAGAAGAGGAGGACGGTAACACCGCCGGAGACGATGAGGATTCTTACTGGACTACCGGTGTTGACCTTGAGGGTTCCTCGTCAGCTGGCACTGGTACGCTCGATGCCGTGGAAGAGGGTATCCTCGATCTGCTCGCGTCTAAGAGCTGGGCTATTCGTCTGGCTAGTGAGGCTGCTCGGACTGTTCTCAGCGTTGATCAGATCATCGTTGCTCGACAGGCTGGTGGGCCGAAGCCTCCTGGCCCCAACCCCAACTGGGATGAGGATTAAATATTTAATAATGAAAAGTACGTCCCATAATCTACCGGGGCGGCCAAGATCGGACTGTCTGTTCAATGCAAGCCTGTGATAGAATGATACGATATCATGAAAAGTCTATTATTGGAACTTTTGGAGTATACAGGACATTTTACTGGTAGTGATCAATATACCGTTCCGTCGTGACTTGAAACTCTGAGTGTCTTAGATGCCCTCGTAGGTTGCTGAAGAAGATAGTTATATCTTCGTGCCGTGATCAGCAAATGCGCTAGGGTAGATCAACCTCCTACACTCTACAACTACTCTGCAAGAACAGACCTAGTGCGATTCCCGATAAATTGCGCCATTAATCAAGCGAGTGGTTGGCTAATAATGAACGACAAGGATGTTCTTGACTAATGATACCACCAATCGTCACCAAGACACGATGCGACGGTCATCGCTATGGTCCCGTTAGCATAGCCTCTTTCCCAAGGGGTGAAATGACTTACGCTGCAACCCTCGTTCGTAGATCTCCTCCAGCATGATATGGGTCAAAGTTCGCACGGTCTGCTCATGAATATCATGGGCCAAGATGATCGAGCCCCCCTCATCCAGCTCGCGGTTGAACTTTTCCACGCTGCGTCCGATCAAATCCGGATGGTCGTTTTCGTAGTCCTTCGTGTCCACGCTCGCCCCAATGACATGGTATCCAAGGTCCGCCATGACGCTAAGAACATAGTCGTTGGCAGCTAAGTAGGGTGGTCGCATGTAGTTAGGGATGACTCCGACGGCGAGTGAAAAGTCCGCTTCGAGCTGAGTCATTTGATCGACTATCTGGTCATATCCAAGAACCGGTAGATTGGCATGGCCCCATCTATAAAATGAGCAGATCCTTCTGATTAGCGATCACAGATGTATTTTAGGAGAGAATGGGGCAGAAATACGTGTGCGATGCGAGTTGGTGTCCCTCGTTCACGATGCGCCGGATGAGCCACTCGTTATTGGCCAAGTTGTGGCCGTTCACGAAAAATGTTGCTTTTGCGCCATACCAGGCAAGGATCTCGAGCAGTTCTTCTGTATACATGTAAGGTCCATCGTCAAAGGTCAAAGCCACGGCTCCGGGTCTGTAGCAGCGATGGATATAGGTGCCATAGGGAACTTTGGTAGCTCGGCCGGTCGAGTTACGGTCTTGAGTGTGGGGAACGAGGGCTGCAGTCACTAGGGAGAAGAGAGCTGCGAGAGCCGACAGTCGGGGAAGTATCATGATGATAATGAATAAGTATGAACATGAAACCAGAAAGATATAAGCGGCGCAACGTAGGGGACGATCCGAAGATAAGTCCCAAGCTAGTCCAGCAAGTGAGCAAGAAAACCATGATGCCAATTGAACGATATATAGCTCTTGATAAGGAAAGCACGTTCTCGAAGGCCGGGAGAGAGGTTGCCAGGTCGATGGTGAGCTGTCTGTGGAAGGTGCAACCAGCATCATTGAGATGGACGAAAAAATCCGACGCAAGGAAAGTAATCTATTATTCTAGGCGGGTTCTAGATACTAGTCAACATAAGCCAGGATATACTCGATAGTACTGTACCGGCACAGCGCACCTATTCATCCATTTCCAATCAATACATCTTCCTCCTATTACTGCTTCCCATAGATCTTGACCCGCTCCTCAATAGGCTTTTGGGTTTTCCCCACAGCACTTCCCTCGGGGCTACCAAACACCAACTGAGCAACAAGTCGCCACTCAATAGGGATATCCCATTGCTTGGAAACCGGCGCATCAATAAGGGGATTATAGTGCTGTAGGTTTGCTCCGAATCCAAGAGATTCGAGTCCAGTCCAGACTGGGAAATGATCAGTCAATTGCACTGTACCCCGTGCAACAAACAAAGAGAGATAAGCGGGGCAAACATACGGAAATATTGGTGCATGGCATTCGAGTGATCAGCCCATGGCTGGAACTGGTCCTTGTAGAGAGCAAACTTCTCCGAGAAGGGCTGAATATGCGCTGGATCTTCGTAGAACAGGACCTATCGACCTCCTCAATCAATATGACCGCATCTTACCCATGTTCTCTTTTTCTAGTTGACTGGGTAACAACGCGACATACCGTGCCAACACCGGCTTTGAATCCCTGTAGTTTGGGCAGAGTTTGTTTCTGCCATATTTGTTCCGGGATGGACCCTGTCTTCACGAGATTTTGGAAGACGTCGATGACAACATCCCACAGGCGTTCGTGTTCTTTGTGTAACAGAACCAGCAGCCGCGTCGATTGGGTGTTGAAGGCGCTGGGGACGTTTAGAATGGCTGAGTTGACAAGATCCTCAATCTTGGAGTCTGGGACGGGGCTTCTCTTGCCCAGCTGATAAATGGTCCTTCGAGCCTTGGCCAATTCAATGAAAGAGTCGGTCAGTTTAGCCTCCTGTTTCCGTGCGGGGAACGAGGAGAAAGGCCGGATAGATGCGGTTACGCTGAGAGAGGAATTTCGAATGCCACGCAGGCATAACGAAGATCGCACAGGCGAGAAAAGTTGGGTAGTGATACGCGGAAATGCCATGGTGCATCGGTGACTCGTGAGACTCGGATAATCAACAAGGGTGTGCCGAGCTCAAATATGAGAATCGGGATTGCGCATTCTCCGAGGCCCTGCCAAGGTGGAGTTTAGCTCCAGATTGATCTTTGTAATCTTTGTTAATCTTGTGTCATGATTATAAAAGGCGCTTGAATCTGATAAAACAATCATTATTGTGTGGAAAATTCGCCAACAGTATACAACCCGAACATATCCACTCCAGTCATCAAAACACCGAGATCCAACAAGAGAAGCGACAGCTAATATGGGTATTCCGTAAATCAAACAATGTGTAACCCGAGACTAAAAATGTTCTTTCGTGGGATCGTGACAGCGCAAGAGCATCACCGGTGGACGGAGAGCGAAATAAAAAGCAAGACAACGCCGAAATGTAGATGCTCATCTCTATGGTGATCATGAAACTTTCGTAGCATGAAGACTATACGCAACCCCAGCGCATAAGCTGTAGTCCTTATTAGATTGCTACTCACAATAGACGTGAAGTATGAGATGAAAGGAAAAGAAAGCCGTAAGTCTCACATGGATGGAGGTGGCTGCCCTCGCGGGTTCTGCAGAGCGCACTCGCATACATGGGTGTGGGATTTAGCACCCATGTACCAGCCTTCATTGATCAAACGATGCTCCGTGTCTTGCCAATATTGTGCTTTGCCTCCACAGGCAGTTTTAAGATCTAGATCACCAAGTCGGATTTCGACACGACCTCTTTCGTTTCGAGGCATCTGCACAGGTTAGGTTAGTGGGACGGACAACACAGGTTCCATGGGTAGTGGCTACCTTTATGAACATTGTGCAATCTCGAAGTGTCATTGCAAGAGATTTGTCTCGAGACTGCGGCGAGGGTCCATAGAAACCGACATCCCTCATGGTTTTCTGATGAGCTTGAATCTTTAGTAGCGTAGTATTCCGATAGAGTACCCTTGCCAGTCGGGCGTGATCCTTATACCCTTTGACAAACTTGGCCGCACGCGAGACGTGTTCAAACTTGTCAGACACCAGATCCAGAGAGCAGAATGATCGCACCTCCATAGCACCCACTCGCCGAGCGTCGTGGTTTTTCATATCTCGCAGGGCGCAAGTGCGACACCGTCGAGCGCCGGTTGGCGCCGACGGGGACTGTAACAGCCACTTGGGCTTCAGTTCGGCAAGGTCCGTCCCGGGATTTCCAAAGGTGGTCATATCTGTGATCAAAAGTCCAAATGGTTCCGTTACGGAGAGAAATAAACCTCGTCTCTGGTTCGGTCGCTTTCCGGTAATTTCAGCTGCGCGTAACTGATCGTTGCATCGCTGTGCAAGGCCTTTAGGTAGGTAGACGAGTTCCTGATCAACCAATTCTTCGGGCTCGAAGAGCGGACGGATGTTTTTGTCAAAATTCCGTGCGATTTCCTGGTATGACACACCGGCCGGTGTATCCTTGCGGAGTCGCAGCAGTTTTCCTTTAAACTCCGCCGGTACACTCTGGTGATCATTAGAACCCTGCAAAGACGGGTTCGATTTAGAGCCTCTCGGTGGAATGGCCGGTAAGACGATCCGATAGATAATATTAGCACCACCTTCGGCGATGTAGACAAGTTGAGCCCCCGCAGGGAGCTCCAGTGACCTGGGTTTTGTCATCATCAAGTCGTTGGATAGTGAGTTGTTCTGGGTTTAGCTTTTCTTGAAATAACCATGACCACGACGACAGTTCGCTGCTTGTGAAGACACTTACAACCCAAAGTACCTATGAGTCAGGACAGTGGGTGTTTGAGAGAAAAAAACTGGAATGGAAAGGTGGAGAGTTAAAGATACTTGGGTACCAAGAGGCCTGGTTAAATAGTATAAGAGCTCAGGCGACAGTAGAGCGGGAGTACTCCGTAGGGCTTTTAAAAAAGCAAAAAGGCTGTCTGTCGTGCGCACAGATACGAATCAAGTCTCAGCGGACAGCGAGGCACACTGGCTGAGGAGTCACGACTACTGTGCCGCAGAAAAAATGTATAAGCCTCCGTTGGAAAGGTAAAGACTAGCGCTCTGTTTGGTTGGATGTGCGGTCACACCGTGCTTTGCTTTTGGAGGTTTGCTTCTTCTCGGCGTCGCCCCTTTCCAAGTTGACGAGTGTGCCTCGTCACTCTCAGCCAATTGAGCCCAGATAGAGCGGAAATAAGCTCGTGGGAGCAGGTATAGTTATTTCTGGCGTGGCCTTACTCAGCTGAGATACGAGCCAGGATCCGCTTGACTGGTTCCAGCTGGGATTTGAGCAATGCCGAATGACCCTAGGCGATACCTAATAGGCAGAATGGCCGGATTGCGTTTAGTGGAGAGGGTCTTCGACCCAGGCATTGAGTCTTGTGCAGGATTTAGAGCGTATCAGCAGGCGTGGCGCTCCCTCGGATCAATGGGTGAAATAGCCTATCGAATGTACTGAAATGGTAGGCAACGATCTTGTCGAAGTGTAGGCAGGAGGGGATGGATGTAGATACTGCTCCGAAAGAGAAGGCGGGGTCCGGCGACAAGGAACCAGCGGCTATCGTAAACTTGCGACTGGCGACTGACGACAGGTAGATATCTAGGCGACAGGCCCTGTAGATAGGGTACAGAGCAGCTGAGAGAGCGCAGGATTGCAGGGCGTCGGGCACGGACTTTGATGGATTGAACTAGCGGTCAGATTGAAGGCTGGTTGGTGGCTGGTTGGTGGCCTGAGGAATGCGGTCATAGGCGAGGGTGAAAGTCGGAAGAAGAAGATCTGCTGAGATCATGCAAGAAATGCAGGCTCAAGCTAGCAGGGATCCCTGCTTGGAGTCTTCGAAGGCTTCCAGAAGGGAAGGTCTGGAGGAGAGTTGAGGAGGAGAAACAAAACATGGAAGTCAGACGAAGTAGTGAACCAAACTTTGCAGCCCCATAGACTGACGCCAGCATCAGAGGTTCACAAGGTCAGAAGTTGAACCAGCACAATGGAAATGCCAAGTCATGTTCTCTTATATATTCTTCGTCCGTTCTACGCCCCGCTTCTGCACTCGTGGTATCATCACTATCGGCCTCTATTGACGACTATCTAGAGAACGTAGATAGAATAGGACAGTTGCAGGAGTAGCGTGCTCTGTCCCCGTCCAGATGGCAATCTCATGCATCTCTTATTACTCCGTAGTGTCACTAGAGCGTGAGGCAACTTTCGGCCCTGAAACCTCCAGAGTTGTACTACGACTCCGTGTTCGGTGTTAACCCCGCCATACAGAGGGGCATTCTTAGCTTCAGTTTCACCACTCAATCTAACAATCTCGTCGAGAACGAACAAAGAAAGCGACAGCACCAACGCACGTCTGCGAAATGTCCATTCCAACTCCCCCTCATTGTGTTGCTGACTTCTGTCTGATTCCTGTATGTTGCATGCACCATTCCTTGCAACTTCCCTGTTTCCGCCCTTCAGCGTTTGCCTTGTCTCTTCCCCCACTATCTCGATTCTTCACACGACCATGTGCATCAGCCAAATAACAACTAATAACATCCCAGATCGGAACCTCCTCTCCCTCCGTCTCCGCCCAAATCGCAGACGTCCAGCGTCTAATCGAGAAATCCGGCCTGGAATACGTCATGCACTCAGCCGGAACCACCCTCGGTATGTTGACCTGTGTCTGTTCAAAATCCGATCGTCTACCTCCCCTATGTGCTTCCCAAAGTCAAGGACCCCCTGCCATCGCCCCAGGATTTTTTACCCCTCAGTCTCGTTTGTTATGATGCAGTGCTTGTTATGGAGCTGTGTCACCGTTACCAGACTATCTATGCACTCTTTCCGTCCCCGTCCCCTGACTTTGTTCCGATCTTCGAGTGATAACGAATTGGATCCTGGCTGACGGATGCCTTGACCCCTCCTGCCCACCCTGCCCTGCTCTGTCAATCCTTTCCTTTCTCTCCGCTATCGGATTGGGTTGGACTGGGGCTGGGCTGGGCTGGTTGGCTGGTCCGGCGCATACAAACAGAAGGACCCTGGGATAGAGTGCATCAGGTCATTGGCCAGGCGCACACAATTTTGCATCAGCAGGGGATCGTGAGGATCCAGACTGATATTCGGGTTGGTTCGAGGTGCGTCGTGTCCTGTCCTGTCCTGTTCTGTCCCGCCCTGTCTTGTTCCTTCGTCTCATGCAGTGCGGATTTCGGCGGTAATAAGGGCTAACTGCATTATCTTTTCGGTGTAGAACGGACAAGATACAGTCGTTTGCGGACAAGGTGGAGAAGGTTAATCAGTTACTGGGGAAGTAATAGGCCCTCCAGGGGTCCGAGCTACGAATGTCAGGTCGGATGATCTCCGTCATGGATATGCATGTCGATTCTGTATCGCTGACTATGTGACAACACGACGAGATCGCTTAGCCCGTAACAATCCAAAACGCCGAGGCTATGCTGTATCATGTAGACGGATATCTAATTGATATCGTATGAAGCAACGCTGAGGTACAAAAGGCAAGAAATTAAGAGAAGAAAACAAGACTCCGCTTTAGAGAGGGATTCCCCCGCCCAGAATCTCCCCCCAATCACCACCAGCCCAGATCCATTCGCCCATACTAGGGTTAGCCCCAGCCTGAGCGGTACGAACAAGATCAACAAGCCCCTTGAACACATTCGAGTATGTAGAGGCCGCATTCTCCTGGTCCTCCGCGATTGAAGTCACATTCGACCGGCCAACGGGGTTGGTGACACCATTAAGGTTGTCGACTGTATCGATCGCGGGGCCCTTGTCGAAGAAATCAACGAGGATAAATGCCGGCTGCCGACCCCAGGCAGTTTGGCACGTTGATGCGGCGTCGCCGAGGTTTCCTGTTCCACCGGAGGGGGCGTTTGTTGTACCGACGTAGCTGTCATTGGGGGATTGATAGTCTAGAAGGACGGTTTGGTAAAGGAAGTGGTTCTGGAACGGAAGCATGTTGGCCGAAATGGCGGCAGAGCTGTCGCCTTTGACGCTGGATGGTCGGTCGGGGGCGCAGGAGAAGTTCGACGGAGAGGTTACGTCGTAGGAGTTCTCGAAGATGTAGGTGAATTCGTCCATAAGGTACGGCGCGTTCGTGTTGTCGTCTAGCGAGGCCACGAAGACCATCAAGCGTGTTCCGGCGCTGATGAGCTCCTGCAGTGTTGGCCATGAAGACGGCGCGGAAGTCGAGGTTGGTCGGTAGGCATAATCGACGATATCTGCGGCCTGGAACTCGGCATCGAGGTCGGAGGCTGTCGCACTGTCCGAATTGACCAACAGCACCGTCACCACTAGAACCAAATCAGTAAATTCCCTTGACAGTGTCCAACACGCTGACAGAGCGTACCTTCGTTCTCATTAGAATCCAACCAGGTTTTTATTTCCGTCAACCACGTGCGAAGTCGACCGGCATCTAAAAGCTCACAGCTGGAATGACACAAGCGCCATTGCGAATCGCTCTCGTGTACCTGCGCTGTCACTAAGCGGACACCAGCCTCGAGTTGCACCGTGGTATTGTAGTATCTAGAAGATGCAGCTCACGTCAGCTATTGTTTTGGAAATAGGATCTGTATGTACGGTAACGCATCACTCACTGATTCCCGGACATCGAATTGCCTGTCGACTCATCTCGTATAAAGGGACTGTCATGTGCGCCGAGGTGGGTGATGTCACCGTAGGATTTCGAGCAGAGACTTGCGGCATTATTGCACGCTGTTGTGTTTTGTCGGGCAACGATAGATGAGGCGGCTGCGAAGGGGAGAAGAGCTAGAAGTCCGGCTCCCAGCATTTTGTTATAGAACTGGGGGTTATTATTGAGCAGATATAGGAGAAAGGACCTGTGAGGGTCGTTTGGATATAGTTGCTGAATAGAATGCTAGACCTGAGCAACAATATTAGGAATCGAGAAATAATGGCCGTGAAAAGGAGGAAGAACAGAAGGCGATCAAGTTTGAGTGAGGATTCTAGGCAACGCCCGGTACGTACTATTATCATTATTTATCAAAAACAGACGGCTGGTGGTCGTCGATCTGGATGCAAATATGTGTGGGACCAGACCCGTCATTATTGGTGTGTCTCAAGAGTACAAGACTCCTGTTGCTTGGCCGAGAGCGCCTCATGAGGTCGAATTGAGGTTGAGCGGGCCTTTGGCAGTTGAATCTGAGACCTTCAATAATAATTTCTGCGGTGTCTGGCTCTGGACTCTGGGGCTATTCTTGGAGATGCTGACGTTTGGGACGCGCCAGCTTGTGGCGGAGCCGAACCATAGTGGTTTCCAGGGCCAACTGCTGGTTTCACGTGCTTGCTTGGCATCCATTGAAGAATGTCGGAGCCTACGGAGTATATATATGTGCGAGGTGTACAGAGGAGGGTATCATATTATTATCGGATTATAAGTCTACCTATTGTACATCACCAGCCCAATCATCAGTAGTGATAAATTCGGGCAAAGGCCCCTTCGGGGGGTTTATCGCCCGAAACAATCGGGTTTTCTCATTGTCATCAAATAAAAGGGGCTCCCCCCAAGCACGATTAATATCAGTAATGACCCGATCCATTTTGAATATATTCTCGCTTCTCAGTTCCCGGTTCCTGCGCTTGTTACCAGCCACAGGTGGACCATAAAGCACGACTAAGCGTCGCCGGCACACCTGACGAACCCGTGCTAGCCGGACCTGGATTCCCATTTGCTCCAGTTCACGAAGGAAGATGAGACCACGGACATACGGGACTAGTCGATCGCCGTTCAGTTCGATTTCGCAGTCTGCCCGTAAGATAGTAGGTCTTACGATGAATCCCCACTCGACAAGAGAATCCTGCAGGTGCTGGTGAAATATCTGCGCCAGCATTTGCCGAGCCTGAACTCGAGAAGGAGCGCCAGCTGTAGAACGTGGATAATCAAAAGGTAAAGGGAAGGCGAAAGAAGAGTAGTGGCGAGCCAGCCAGAGACAACATGTGCGCAGATCGTCCCAACGATCCGCCATTCCAAGTCGCTTGAACAACTCATGCCACACAGGAGGGGGAACATCTGAACCCCCCCGGACGAGGTGTTGTAAAAATCGAAAAATCAAGGTAAGCTCCTGGTGGAGGTCACCATGCTGAACGGGTCCACCTCCTGGTCTTCGGGGTGTAAATGTGTGCCCAAGCATGATATTCAAAGTCTCACTGGTAAGGATGCCGCCTTGGGTGATGTTGTCACCAACTATTTTGGAGGCCAACGTCCACTCCTTGGCTGTGATGTGTTTCCGAATATGAACATTAATCAACTCCAGTCCTTCACCGAGCAGTTCTTTGAGAACCGCTAAAGTGAGATTATACTGCCGCCAGTCGCGAACAGTATAGTAAGACATCAGCAACGACTCTTGACTTTGGGAGTCCTCAAGCATGTCAGGATGTTGATCGCTGTGGATCAAGTCGGAAAGAAGAATTTCGCGGGTTTCGGAAGCCAACCGGCGCAGAAGCCGTGCAAAGACGCTGGTTCCAATGGAGATGCCCGCCTTATCAAGCTGCTCAAGCTTTTCTAGCACATCGTGGCTTCCCCGGGATCTGAGGGCCATCTCGCGTAACGAGTGCGGACCAATAGCTGAAACACTGAACATTTTCAGACCC
This sequence comes from Aspergillus kassunensis, assembly GCA_027569205.1. Lineage (NCBI taxonomy): Eukaryota > Fungi > Ascomycota > Eurotiomycetes > Eurotiales > Aspergillaceae > Aspergillus > Aspergillus kassunensis. The sequence continues at coordinate 31,818 of JAPDEQ010000014.1, read as the reverse complement.
GCAAGAATCATATCAAAGTTTAGGGCTTTGGTGGCAAAGACCCGAGCACCAAAATCATCTTTGAAATGCCTTCCATCCACCCCGTCTTGCGGAGTCGGTTCCTGAGCGTAGTCCGCGACAGGCGTTTCCACCCCCCCGGTTATATTCTGCTCTTGTAACCGATCAACACAGTACTGACGAAGTCTCTCATGGACGGTATGTTGACGATGTTTGAATGAGTGCTCAAGCAAAGGCTGTATGTCTTCCAAAGTTTGCGCGTGATCACCTCGGCGGGTCAGAAAGAAATGCATTCGGAATGCTTCTGTAAATTCCGCCCTGCTGACAAGAGCATGTATTACCTGGCCGTAGATCTGATGGCCATTCGTATTTTTGCATATCTCCCGGAAAGCAGATAGCTGTAGATTCAAAGAGCGTCCAGGAGATTTTGCGAGACTACCAACGCCTCTCACTGAGTTGCCGTCATCGGGAATGATTGACTTGAGACATTGCGCAATATCGCTTGGGTCCGACAAATGCGGATCCTGAAGTCGTTTGTGAAACCCCAATGCTTGAAACGCCATCCCACGCTCGAGAAGTCCGCCCACAATGCTTTGGTATAGTTTAGGCCACCGCTGGCCTAGCTTATTCCACAGCTTCAAAGCATAGTCGACCACCTCATGCAGGATTGCTTCCCGCTTCAAGCCCAGATCGACAAAGCTTTGCCATAAAATATCTGCGATCTCTCCATCCACAGGGAGCTGTAGACCACGTGCCATTAACCCTTCCCATATGTCCAACGTCCCGTTATCTCCATGACGGCGTTGTCGATAGCGAATCAATTCTAGCCAAAGGGAGAGATCCTTTTGATGGGTAGGATCGTCCACTAAGCGTGTCCCGAAGTCGTGGGTTTGAACAACGTCTGACTCGTACTCCAGTCTATCTGGCTGTAGTGATAGTTTTTGCCAACTCGTAGATATACCATCACCGTCGTTTACCAGCCTGTTGTCATGAGTAGTAGATTCGCTTGGCGATAGTCCGACACCATGCACACCTAGTTTCGAAGACCTAGCTCTGCTGGGGTGTGACCGAATATCATGGACGCGGAAGCTTGACGGTTTCGTGGACGGTTTCGTGGACGTATTCGAAGGCTCATCTGGCGAGAGTAATTCGAGAGGATGAGCGTCTAATGGTTGTGGACTGCTTGAATAGCAACGTATGCACTTGTTATCAAACTCCAATCCCAAACGCGAAATGCCCGAAGGAGAGGTTATTAAGGAATCGATAACTGAGAGTGCTGATGGCCTCTTCAGCAGTCGGAGAAGGGCCGGTCGCATCGGTCTTGGGAGGGAGACTGATGAGAATAACTAGGAAAAGACCTGATCATCCTGCCTCCTTATCTGAAAGTGTGATTGTCATGCGGACTAAGACAAAGTACACTGCTTGCACTCCAGCGAGTTGACGGACACAACTTTCTTCGACAAAATCGCGGACGGAAATCGCCCGAGAGACACCTTGCCAGAACAGGACTAGCGAGCCTTAGTAAGAAGCTCTTTCTTCAAAGGCGGAATATTGAGGGAAGTCACGTGAGTGCCATTTGCGTGGTCCACACATCTCGACATCAACTGATCGTGCCATCTCGTCCGTCATTGCTGCTTCTGCCCCCTCACAACCTCCTTCGTTGCACTCGAACATCGCCAGAATGTTCCGCACCGCTCCTCGCATGGCCGGGTATGTTCAGATTGTTTAATCCCTCCTGTGTCAAGTTCCAACTTTCATCAATTGAGCACCGAGCCAATCCGCCCTGGGCAGAGCTCTGGCTCCGACATGCGTTCCAATTGAAGCTCAGTTTCGCTAATACTGGTTTCTGAAATCATATAGATTCGTGTTCCGTGAGAACCGTGTCCCCTACTACCAGCGTCTGTTCCAGAAGCACGACGGCAAGCGCCAGTGGTGGAAGGTTAGTCGGCGCACCAACGGATACCCTTTCTAGCGACGAATGCGACAATGATTGTCTAACGCGGAATATGTGTGTCTAGACCTCCCGTAGCGGCTACTTAATGTACCCCTACCTCCTCTCGGTCTACGGTCTCGGCATTGGTGAGTTATTCTCAGGATCGGAAATATGATCATGCCCAGATGCAGAATGCTGACTCTGCCTTAGCTACTACCTACGCCATGGGCCGTATGGTGTTTGTGAGTTATATCTAGCACCTAGTCTCTCCATTACTCAAATAGGGAAGACCCGACACCTTCAAAATGCTAATATCAACAATAGGGCCACAAGACCTGGTTCGGTAAGGGCTAGATTACTGCTCTTTAACTAGTTTTCCCGGTGCCGATTGGCGATGTACCTCTATTACCGTGGTGATGGATTGGTTGAATGAAAGATTTCCGACGTTGTATATAAGCTAGAGAGTCAATGTGTGAAACCGTTTCCTCGGCTTTATTTCTTTCAACGCGGAGGGCAGACCGTCTGAGCTCGCAAACTACGCGCTACTTCTTTGCTGGACAGCGTCCTGGGGGAGGAAAAACGCCAGACTACTTCGTAATTGACCAAGAATCTGACATACATATTTGCCCCTTAGAGATCAATGCGACGGTGCTCATCGCAGGGGCTCCCCTCGAACCCAGACTTGTGCCGGGTCGAGGTACTACAACCACACTACCACCGGTCTAGGTAAGAATCATAACTCTCTATTGTTTGAAACGATATACATGACACATTACCCTATCCCAACTCGGCAAACACCTATACGTCCAACGCAGCCCGGAACAGTTCCACAAATGCATACACCTCAGAGAAGGTGTTATACAAAGGCGCAGGAGCAACACGCACAACACCAGGCTCCCTCTTATCGCAAACAATAGAAGCTTCCTTCAATTTTTGCGCAACACCTTGCAGCAAACCAGGCTTGAGAAGGAGACTCAGCTGCGCGCCTCTTTCTTCAGGGTTACTTGGCGTGATGATGCGGAACGGACGGGTCTCGTCTGTTGTGTCCTTGAGCAGGAGGTGCTCGAGGTATGCAGTTAATTGGACGGATTTCTTGCGGAGCTCTGCCATTGATGTCTCGTCGAAGACGGAGAGGGATGCGCATAGGCAGGCTAGGTCGATGGCAGAGGGGTTGGAGAGCTGGAAGCCTCCGGCTCCTGGGGTTGGTTTGAACTCTGCAAAGCCGTGTTAGCACTGTATTTGTGTGCTTAGGGTAGGACAGGGGAATGACGACTTACTGTTATCCATTTTGAATCTCACGGATCTGTCGCCGCCGTACCACCCCGTGAGCCTGTGTCGGTATTTGGGAGCATCCGCGCCCTCGCTGTAGTCGACGCTTCCGTGTTTCTCGTGGACGAATAGACCACCCATGGCTCCCGGGCCGGCATTTCCATACTTGTAGGTACACCATGCTGCGAAGTCGACGTCCCAGTCGTGTAGCTCCAGCAAGATATTGCCGTACGCGTGAGCCAGATCCCAACCGACCACAAGTCCTTTGGAGTGGGCGTATTCGGTGATTGTCTTGATGTCGAACACTTGCCCGGTGTAGTATTGAATACCCGGCAGGAGAAGCAGCGCTGCCTCATCGGCACGCTCATCGATATAAGACAGGATCTTTTCCGTGGAGATCCGGTACTCACCCTCGTCTGGACCCATCAGAACCATAGACTTTTTAGGGTCTAGGTCGTGCCAGGCGATGTGAGACTCAATGGCGTACTGAAGGTAGTTTTAGCTTCCTATTCACAATATCGTGTGGCATAGTAGAACATACGTGGTCGCTGGGGAAAGCCTTCCAGTCAAGCAAGATCTTGTGCTTGGTGGCTGTGGGCTTGTAGAAGCTTGCCAATAACATGTGCAGGTTTGCTGTGAGAGTTCCCATTGCTGTGACCTCCTCGGACTTTGCTCCAACAATCTTGCACATGGATTCCGCTGCTTGATCAGCCAGTAACTGCCATGGTTGGAGCGGGGAATCCTCGATGTTTGTGAAATGACCATGAACCCCGATTGATGACCATGTGTCTAACTGGGCTTCTAGATACTTTGCTGTAGCCTTCGGCTGGATACCGAGAGAGTTACCACAGAAATAAATGCAGGGCTCTTTTGAAAGGTCTGGGGTATGGTTGTTAGAGGATGTAATCAAATGAGGGCTGTGGTGCACGAACTGGGCTTTGCAAGTTTCGTTGACGTTATGTTTGCTTTGGAGGGAATGATAAACTTTTCCCGGAATCCAGCAAGGGGATCTGCTGCATCGAGAGACGCAGCATATTCTCTCGAAGCTGCATTCTCTGGGAACACAGGTTTCTTCAGGCCGTTGACGTAGTTGGACATGGTGAAGGAAGAGATGGGTATCTGCTGGAGAGGGGTAGAGAGAGGAATCCAAAGACAACTGGGTGAAGGCCGGCAAGACGAGATCTTATTCTCCGACTTTATAGCGGGGAATCCGGCCAATCGATAAGAATTAGCAAAAGCTGTACGTACATAGACCATGCAAGGCGTAGTCGGGATTGAGGAGTGAGGCCGGATGTGTGCCGCCCCCTCTCCTCATGGACTCTGCCCTGACCCGGATCCCTTCCGTGCCCACTGCATATCGCGAGCATCAACAACTCTCTTCGAGTTGGTTTGATTTAATCGAGATGAGAACGTGGCTGATGGAAGTTCTGCCATTTCTGGACTACTGCAGCTGGGTATGTTCGCTATTGAAAGCCCGCCTTCATGTGAATGGTCCTTGTTCTAGCGCATACTTTCTTTCAACTGTGACCGTTATTGTTTCACAAGAAACCACGATCCAGCTTTGATAAGATCTGGTATCTACTGGAAGATATCCGTGCCCGCTTCCTTCCGTCCGCTGTTGAGCCTTGAATCATGCCAGCCGTTACGCTGGATCTATTTAAGCAGGTTCTGCTACTGCTCAGATAGAACACCATCATACACTATCCTCTTCTGGTATTCTTATTGATATTTCACTCCTACGCACCTTCCGCTTCATGACAATGCTCAGCTCACCGGACTTTTCTCTTGATGAATACAGAGTTTCCCTTCGAAATGGGTTCCTTCCGGACGATGCGCCTCTGCAGTCCCTAGACGATCCCTACTACGCTTCTTGGGAAGGCGTTGCCAGTAAATTGACTGATCACATCACCAACCGTACTCTAAGAGAAACTGTCGACAACCTTCCCGTTCTTGCTGCAGAACGGTTACAGGCGGAGCCAGAATGGAGGCGCGCCTACGTCGTCCTCGCTTACTTTACGCACGCTTATGTTTGGGGAGGTGAAAGACCCAAGGACGTAAGTACTGAATGCTTCAACACCTTATACTTCGGTGATGACTGACTATATCCTGATAGATACTACCCCCGGCCATCTCCGTTCCTTTCCTGGAAGTATCGGCTCATCTAGGGCTACCTCCTTGCGCCACCTATGCTGCCCTCAACTTGTGGAATTTCGTCCCTACATCGCCCAATGCAGACCTCACCGATGCCGACAACCTTTCTGTGTCTTTATCATTTACCGGAACAAAGGATGAAGAGTGGTTCTTCATGATCTCCGTTGCCATGGAAGCAAAAGGCGCCCAGCTCATCCAACTCATGCTCGACACCATACTTGCCGTTACCATGGACGACAAGCAGCGGATAGTTGCAAACCTCCTTCAGTTCAGCGAGGGAGTTAAAGAGCTAGGCCAAATCCTAATGCGCATGTACGAGAAGAATCGCCCTCCCGTGTTTTTCCACGAACTCCGTCCCTATCTCGCGGGTAGTAAGAACATGGCGTCTGCTGGGCTACCGAACGGCCTTTTTTATGACCTCGGCGAAGGAAAAGGTGAATGGCTTCAGTACAGCGGCGGCAGCAATGCCCAGAGCTCACTCATTCAGACTCTCGACATATTCCTGGGCGTGGTACATTCAGCTACCGGGAGTCCGAAAGGCGAAGCTCCGAAATCACACCCACCAGCAAAACAGGGATACATACAGGTACGTTCTCTTCCAAGTCCCTGTAGCAAGACCATCTCGATTCTAACCGCATGTAATGCAGGAAATGCGGAACTACATGCCCGGGCCTCATCGTTACTTCCTAGAGATGCTCAGCCGGAACGCCAATCTCCGTGAATTTGCCATGAGCAACAAGCCTGGTTCTCCCGTTCGAGACGCATACAACACTGCAGTCATGTCGTTAGGTGCATTCCGCGACAAGCATATTCAAATCGTGACGCGGTACATCATTATGGCGGCGAGACTTCTACCACCGGAAAAATCGACTGCCCAACTGAACCTTGCGACGACCACATCCTGTCAGATGAAGGATTCAAATGGCCATGTCGCGGCTGGAGTCAACGGGACTGGTGGAACTGATCTCATACCGTTCCTCAGGCAGACTCGAGATGCCACCAAGGCCGCCGCAAACTATGCGGATTGAAGACCTATGGCCTGCACATGACTTATCACACACAATCATGTAGATATAGATTCTTTGTATATATTATGGAACTTAGCGATAACAAAGCAGCATTTCTAGCACAGATTAGACTGGTTCAACCTTTAGATTCCTCAGTACATGTTAAACATATTGGGATTAACACATGATAATAGCCCGTCTCATGGGGATTTTTTGGCGTTAGCGAGAACCTGACTGATGACCAGATGGCCACCAAGCGAAACTTCAAGGGCTAGAATGTGCCTAAAGTTTTCTCCGAAATTAGATGACACCTAAACGCCGCATGAATCATAAGCCGTATCTCGTATGAAGCACAGGCACAACGTGATACTTAAGGCGGTGCGATGTTCTGCACTGTTCAGTCTCACGAGTGGGGGATGCTTGTTCTGCAGAGTTCAAAGTCTGGCATGCGTCCCGGGAACGAGATGCTGTGCAATTCGGCGGATACTGATGATCATCCCAAATCCATCAGGCCCAGTTCCGGGTGTCGTATGGCTGGTGCAGGGATAGCATTTCATCGTTTCTTCGTAGTTTGTGTAGGGACTCCTTCACTTTGCCGCAGCTCCGCCAACTGTTTCTCACGTTCGATCAGTCGCTCTTTCTCCTCCTTGATCATCTGCTCCACTGTCTTATTAGCATCCGATAGCCGATCTAGCTCCGTGTTCTCAGCCGTCCTGCTATACGGATTCCCCGGCGTCTCATTATACGGGATCTCAGCCGTCCTCCCACCCCGCAACTGCGCCTGTTTGGCATTCTTGCCTCCCTTCCCCTTTGACGGCTGCGCTGTCCCAGGGCCCCCAGTGAGATACTCATAAAACTGCTCGATCGGTTCATTAAACACAACCTCCTCGTAATTCTGACTGATCACCACCTCTCTCCGCTCTTTCTTCCCCTCCGCATCAGCCCCATACGGGTGCAGTTTCAGACTATGCCATAAAGTCTGCGGCTTCTCTGCCGAGTCCGGGACGAAATAGAGTTTGATCTGGATCTCGAATTCACCCCATCCTGTTTCCGTGACCTCGAAGGGCGCCTGTTCGACTGTGCGGACGTTCTGGGCGTATGTCTCGTGCAGCTTAAACTGGACTTTCTTAAGCCAGTAGGAAATGTCTTCGTCGTTGACGCCTTTCACGAAGACGCGCCATTGATGTGTGTGGTCTGCGGGTACGTTTGCTGGTTTCTTGGCTGGGTCGAAGGGGTGCGCTTCGCTGCCGAAGACTGTGCCCGGGTTAGCGTCATTGAGCTTCATGCGACGAATTTTATGAGCGCGGTGAACAAACCGAATGGTCTGAAAATGGAGACGCCCTGGTAACTAAAGTCAACCTCCCGTTTCATGGCTAAGGCAATGCTGGATACTTACCCTAACGCGTTTGCTACTAGTTGCGGACGGCATATTGTGTGGTTCAACGGATGGCGGCCAGTATCAGTGAAGGGAAATATCTGCGAGTCACAAATTCAAGAAGGTCTAATGGTGTGAAGGTTGGAGAAATGAGAGTTACGGTCGCGTTATGTCTTTTCTGGCGAGATAAGCACGTGACAGGATGCGATTAGATAAGGAATGGGCGTCATGAGAGCTCCGGCAGAGCTTATTCCGTGGTGGGTTCAAAGCACTCTCCGACATGGTAGCACCAGTTACGGATATGATTTCATGATTTCAATCATTTCCTGTACTACTAGGCTAATTGGAAAGTCACTGTCGAAATGGCTACGAAAAAGTTGGTTGTTGCGGGTGGAAACGGATTCCTAGGTATTTCCCACTGCCGTCGAAGAAACAGGCCATGCTAATGCGCGCCGTCATCAGGATCAAGAATTTGCAAATCAGCTGTCGCCAGAGGCTGGTCTGTAATATCTGTCAGGTATAATTGCGATCTCTTTAACTGCGTGTCATATCAAGCTAATTACTTTCGTCATAGTCGATCCGGAGAACCACGATGGGATGTCGTCACAAGCTCCCACCAGCCCCCAGGATGGGCTAAATCGGTGGAATGGGCCAAAGCGGATATCCTGAAGCCGGAAACCTATAAGCCTTTCCTGAAAGGCGCGACAGCGGTGGTGCATAGCATGGGAATCCTCCTCGAAGCCGATTACAAGGGAGTAGTTCAAGGGCGGGAACCGATCTTTTCTGGCTTACAGAGAGCTTTCAGTACATCAAAGCAAGGAAGCCAAGATCTTCGGAGAAGACAAGAAGGGGAAGCACTCAAAGCACAAGAGGGAGATGGACAGTTTACATATGAGCTCATGAACAGGGACTCCGGTACGTTCAAATATGATATAGCCGCGAACTCAGGCTAACACTGCGTTTGTCATTATCAGCTATTGCTTTGGCACAAGAATCCTCCAACGAGCATGCTGCAACGTTTGTCTACATCTCCGCCGCCGGGGGCGCCCCGGTCCTTCCGAGTAGGTACATCACAACGAAACGAGAAGCGGAAACAACGATATCCACCCTTCTCCCGGACCTGCGAAGCGTCTTTGTGCGGCCTCCCTTCATGTATGACTCTAGCAGGAAGTTCACGCTGCCCATTGCTCTTGGTGGCTTTGTTGGATCCCAGTTCAATGCGCTTTTGGGTAACAGATTGAGCTTCCTTGGGTCAATGGTAGACAAACCGCTTCAAGTGGATGTTGTAGGTGAGGCCGTGGTCGAAACGCTGGACGATCAATCTATAAACGGGCCAGTTGGGCCAAAAAAGATTGAGACTTTGGCCACTAAAGCTTGGAGGAAGAGCATGCTTTGAGTGACTGTTACCGACGGGTGTGCAGCGACTCAACTGCGAGGTTCAGTAATACGCCACTGCTGAATACGAACTGACCGCTCCCACTGGCAGAGTGATTCGGCAGCTGGCACTGTATTCTAGATGTAAGATATCATATCATGGTACCCCGTTCGAAACTATCACGGATCTCCGTAGTATACTGCAGGATGGTTAGCATTTATCTGACTGAAAAAAGGCAGGTGCCTTGACTGAGGTACGAACCTTGTTGTAGAAACGACCCAGCTTCTGGTTGAACTGCTTGTTCTTTTCGTTGATATAAGTAACATCAGAATCGTCATCGCCGCCACGGCGGTCTCGTCGCTTCTTAAGTCGGACCTCTTCGGCTTTCTTCAGATCCCCAACTAACTTATCGACATTGGCGCGATCGGGCTTGTTGTCTGTGAAACCGACCGTGTCGGCTGTGGAATAGAAGGTACCACTGTTATCGACCGCTATCATCTCTCCATCGGCAGTCTCCACAATTTCGAGATCACCATTCGCCGCAGCCTTTTCAATGGCGGCAATCTTGTCCTTCTCATACCCTTCGAGATTAGGTTGCAGCTCCCGAATCTGCCTCTTGTAGACCTTCCGGGCGTCCTGGGTATAGTCCTGGAATGCGACGTCGTCTCGATGGCGCTGTTTCTTTTCCATGCGCTTGTCCCATTTCTCAGATTCATCGACGGTCCAGTCCCACGCACGTTTGCGCTCAAAATCCTCCCCAGCGGCCTCCGTATCGGCTTTCAGTAGATTGTGTGAGGCGAAAGCATGTTTTCGCGATAGCGAAGATAAGATCGATGGGTCTGTCGCAAGCCGCTGAGTCTCTGCTGCTGTTTCTTTCAGATTGCGCTCGTTCGCCGATTTCTGTTCCGTTGGTCAGTTAATGAAAGCGGTTCTTGGACGGAGAACTCACTGCTCGTGCTTGAAGGGCTTTGAACCGTTCCTGTCTTTGGCGGGATTTTGAAGACGCGCCATCCTCTTTGATCTCCGACTGCTGTTCCGCGTTCGAAAGGAGCTCTGACTTTTCAGCAAGTCCGGCGTGCTCATGGTCCGTAGAGGAAGCCTGGTTGGGTTCGTGCTGAGCAGGCATGTTTCTTTGTGAAGCGTAAACAATTTAAGTAGACTCTCAGTGGAGATGGAGACAAAGCTGAGAATTTCACGAAGTTATCGAACAGTTGGAACTGACGTCGAGTACTGGGACTTGAAACTGACCGCCTTCCTAATCGCGCTTCGCTTTGTTTAGTCTCCAAGCCATATCACGTGAAAAGGACTCAAGCCCCCTCAATAAGGCAAGTTGTCAACTCCTCAAGGTCACTGTCGCTCTGGGGTTAGACATTGCTCGATCATTGCTGCTCAAACTTAACAATGGCTGCTTACCCATATCGTCAACCCTGGCGGCCACTGACACGACCTGTCCGTGGTCTTCGTTATGTCTTGCACGGATCGTACCCACTCCGGGGCCATAGTACCCGGAATGGTGGGCCTACCTATTCCGATCTACTCAGGTTCGCTTTGACTACACGAACACTGCGGTCTGATCACTACGACACTATCGGCCTAGAAGAACGATATCTAACGGATCTTTTTCTCGGCGCCTGGCCTTCCGGTGAACCCAGGCCATTATGGTCATTTAGCGCTGAAGCCAAGGCTTCTTCCTACATAAAAAGAGGTGTTTCCACCAGTCCTTCGCCGAGTCTTCGAGGTTTACAGCAAGTTGTCGAAAACACTTTGAATGATGACTTAGGCGCCTACAAAATTTTCACTAAGGAAGTCCTCCCTTTGGAACAGTTTATAGAGCGGAACGAGCGACACTGCACACATGAGGAGATCCTTTCTTTCATAAACGGGATTGACGCGAGACAAGAACGGCTTGGGATCTCCCCTTCTAGCACACTCCACTATCTAGGGATATACTACTCCTGCCTTGCCTTGTCACCGTCGGCTTTAGAACATCATATACAGGGTTACCGAGCAGTCAGCGATGTGCGCCTAGGGGCAAAGGAAAGCCAACGTGTTGTGACAGCTCTGTGGTCCTCCCTCCAGACTTTGAGTTTTCAAGATCCCGAGCGCAATACAAGGAGGCTGTATGACCTGATTACTGAAACTGGTACCGACGCTCCCAATTTGCATGACGTACTCTGCTGGAGTAACCGGGTGCAAAACAAGCCAGGCTTGGGTCTGTATTTGTCGCTGCTTGCTCATACAAACAATGAGAAGGTTCTTAGAAGAACATGGGAGAAGTACCTGCACTCCACTATTGATACTTCCCCATTCTCTCATTTTGAAGCGGCATACATCTACGCTCTGGCTCTGGTTGAAGCCGGAAAATCATCTGATGCCTTGGATGCTTTGACCCAACTATCGGAACGAGTATGGAATACTCTACCTGATCTATCACTTTTTCAAAACTTGAGCAAGCTTCTCCAGGATGATACTATCGCTGGAGCACTTCCCGCAATTGCCGGGGAGGAGCAGTGGCAACTGATCCTGGAAAGGCAACTCTGGAACATGGAGCAAAGACTGGGCTTGAGTTGGACTCGCGGTATAGAGTTACACAAAGGGTTGTCTGACAACCTTGTTGCGAGCAAGAAACCGATTTTCACTATGGATGGGGATAGCCCTGGCTATGAGAGTCCTCGACGGTTGGTTGCGGAAATCAGGGCTCTTGGATGCTCTAAATCCGCATCTGAACTTAGCCAGATTGTTGAATCACTGGATGAATATGAAGGAGACCTGATACCTGTCGTACCCACTCACAAGGGAGGCCTCGAAGAAGAATATTACTGGGCTGCTCAACGGTCACCTATTCAGCTCTGCGGCAAGATTTCTTCTACCGATATTGACGGTAAACAGAGCCTCGGTCTAGTCAGAGTTGTCTCCAGCAAGGACGAGAGTCCTTTCGCTTTTGCGCATTCTCTACACTTGATACAGCTCGGTTACCTCAAAAAGGGACCGCGTTTTTCCAATGATGGTTCAGTCGTTCCACCTCAGCTGGAAGATACTGGGTACTTGATGACCTGGGACCGTGTTTTTGCAAGATTTTTGGCTGTTTTCGTTGAGAAAGAGCTTGGGTTGATGGAGCCTACTACTCAACTGCAGGTCAACCTTGACGCGCCTTCTGAATTTTTCGATGCAATTCAGCGAATTACTCCTTTGGGTTATCGGGATCATCATGAAAGGATCCGCTTTCCCCCATACCGTCTTGAACTGGACCCTAGTCCAGATCTCGACTTCGACGTGCATACATAGTTTTCGCGCATGCAACAAAATCATTGTTCAAGGCGTTCGGGGCGGGTATCCCTGTCCTCCATTAGAACTAGCAATACGAATGATAGCTGCATGTGGTTTTACATGGTATGGTTTCCATTATTCTCGGATGGCGCGTGTCAAGTAGCCTCCAGCGGCCTTAGGAAGCATTGATGAGGCTGTATTCCCTGTTCGGTATCTGGCTGTGATGATGTAATGAGAGGGAAAGCATGGCTCGAGCCAGAAGATGTACAACTAAAAGGGCATAGCACAGCAACTGGCTACATGGAAAGGGATATCCCTATTTCCCACTTGGTTTCTATGGGCTCATTGCTTTACAGGGACAGCTTTGATACGACTCAGGGTTTCGATGAACGAAATTGCTTTCCTCTACCTAACCACCACTAACTAATCCCGAAAATACCACATCAAACACCACGTCCAAACACAATTTCATTCTTTCCATGACCTCCTCTTGAGCCGTGGCCATCCACAATCACGTCGCTCGATTCGATCACAAGCCGACTCGAGTTCGCAACTCAGCAAACCGTCAAAATCAAGTCAGTCATTGCATCCTGCACGCGCACCTGACTTCCACTAGGCGGGACACCCTGCTCCCAATCAATCTCCGGCTCCGAGGGCAAAAGGCTCACAGACTCCCCCTGGAATGGGTCTCCGAAGACATCGCTCAAATCATACCAAACAACCTCATCGACAAGGTTGTACGCAAAGACCGTCTGCGGGGAGCTGTTGTACAGCCCATCCTTGACGGTGGTGATCTTGATCGCAACACCACCAGTCTGGGCGTCACGTCTGAAGATCTCTTCGTACTCCTGGCCGGGCTGGACGACGCTCTGGGGGCTGATGTTCTCGCCCACGGACCAGAGGTAGATGGGGACGTAGCAGCGGTTGGAGACGACGGCGTGGCCGATAGTGGTCTCGTTGAGGGCCTTGACCATCTTCACGTTAGCCGCCTTGGTGTTGTAGTTGGCATGGCCGATGAAGGGGGCCGCGAGGGCGGAGGTGATGGAGAGGAGGGCTGTCAGATGATAATGCATCTTGGTTGGATTGGTTGGATGGTTGAACTGGTTTTGTTCGTCTCGATGGTGGGATTGCTTGGTTGGAGAGATCGCTGGATCTGTCTTGCTTGCTTTGTCCTGGTGTCTTCAGTTTCAGGGCCGTTGACTGCTCTTTTATATCTTCCCTGTCGTCAATTTTTGCTCTTGGTCATCTCCTTCGCAAACAGGACCGCACCAGCTCATCATGACCATCATGCTCCGTGTTTCACTTACACCCGACTCACGCAACGTTCTCCCTTTCCCCTTTCATCGGGAAGAGGCATACATGCCCCTATTCACGCGCATCTAGAAGCTCTCCGATCCTTCCATACGGCAATTTAATCCCTGAACCTAGAGCCTTCCCCTACCTAGTCAGCGGGCAGAGATAAGAAAGACAAGGTGTGAAGCTGAAGCTAGAGTAGCACACGTAAAACCACTCAGTGGATGTCATGCCTTATCGTTGTAACGATCAGGAAGATCAATATCAAGATCAGGAATCAATGTAGGACTGAGACGTACCTGCATGAACTGCTTCTACTGTACTACGGTTATCATGACTATGGACCTTCCGGTGTCACTGTCGGTACACAGTGGGGCTGTGGACATGTACCTCAACAGACGGGTCGGAACGGTGCATGGCTTGTCACTGTGGGCATTGCGTAGGACGAGGCAGCACAATTGATGCCTAGACCAACTGTAGAAACAAGCAGCCGTTGCTTAGCTTGAGTATAAGCCAGTAATATGGCGCAGTGATGAGTGACGAACTGACGATATCGCGGCCGGACGATCTACATGGCAAAGGCTAACTGCAAGCGGATATGCAAGCGACTGCCGTCTCGGCTATCTGTAACCAGGTCGGATCGACAACAATATCAGATTTAATTTCCCGAAGGACGATGGATGCGCTGAAATGAACCGTAAGCACGGAATGAACCTTGCTGATGAGGTATATTTGTCTGTGGTACAGGGAACCGCTCCGTATGTCATTGCTATATTTATTCACTCTATTGTAATTGTAGTGAGCAAGAAAGGTATATACATGGAGCTTTCTAGAACCTGGACAAGGAATGAAGGTCTAACGTACAGCTCACAGGCCGACGGTGCGGACGGATATGTAGCCGGTTCCACAGAACCACCGTTGTCCGTACAACACATCGACTGGAGCGCAAGGGAGGATGCGACCAGTAACTAGTTTTCTTGTGGTTGCTGAGAGGGCATAACATCCGAAGTTCCCTGCGGGATATCTCCCTTCCGTGCAATCACCTGGATGAATCCGCTGGGTAACGCACTCAGTTCAATGCCAGCTTCAAAGCCGGTCCGTTGGACGATCGCTTCAAATTTAGGGTCTGACCCGTCGGAATACGCGGAGGAGTAGACGGCCCAGTTGTCATACTCAGTGGCGCCGTTCCAGCTCATGTAGAGCTGAACAGATTCTGGGCCCGTCCGCTGGACCACCAGGGTGGGCTTCCAGAAGGGGGTCGCCTTCCACTGGCATTTGTAGCCACGGTAGGAGGCGACTGCATTGTCATCGCCGAATTGCACGGTGAGGACTTCGTTGTTGTTGGCGTCGAATTCTTTCACTCGAGCGATGGAGCCGTAGGCCATGAAGACGTGGCGAGTCTCTTCGCTGATGAGCTGATAGCTCCCCTGGCTAACACTGTGGATGACATCGTCCGTGTCATTTAACGTGCGAAGTGTGCTGACTTTGTAGTTGACTAGATCAACGTTGAAGTCCAGCCCAGTGGTCGCTGCTACCGAATCGTCTGGGGTGTTGGCGTTGTTGAATAGAGTCATTAGGAACCCTTCTTCAGTTTGGTTATAGATGCGAATGTCATGCTGCCAGGAGAACGCCGCATTGTCGTCGATATCGAAGTTGCCAACGCCCTTCTCGCCCTACGAAATATTAGCATTACACTTGTAAATAGAGCACGGAAAGAAGCGTACGCCCAACCGCCACATGACGGTGCCATTGTTGTGGATGAAGTACCCAGACCAGAAGTGTCGGAGCGAGATTATGTAGCCGTCATCCATGAGTTCGACCGAGTTGATATGGTAGGCATCATATGGTTTTTCCTGTGCCCCGACATCGGCTCCCCAATGCTGATGCGAGTCTTCCAAAGGGATATCCTCAAGGTGGTCCAAGATGCTCCAGGAGAAGACAATCTCGTTGGTCGCAATGTCGATTTCATAGAACTTCCCGTCAAGCATATAATCGTCCGCACGGCCGCCGATCGAGGTCAAATCATGCTGGGTTACGTTGTAGGCCGTCGCCAACAACGTGTTCCGATTCGTCACATGGCTCTCGTGGAGATCAATGTACGAATCTCTCACTACGCCGTCCGGAGAGACGAAGTCGTCCTGAAGGGTGACGGTGTAGATCTCGCGGTACGTGTTGTCGAGAATATGGACGGTGCCGTACCCGAAACCCAAGGTCATCATGTCCCCAGCCCAGAAGGTGATGGCATCCTCGTTGAAGACCTTCTGCACCTTGAAGTTTGCGGTCACCTCTTGCGGGCCCTGATATACCAAATTGGCCTCCTCATCGTATATAAGGGCGGCGGTACCCTGTTCCTGGTTGCCTCGAGGACCGACAAATATGTATCCGGGGTCCGTCTGGCCGCTCTTGGTCACCGAGACTTGAGGTGGAAGGAATGGAGCGGTTTCGAGGGTCATGTACGGCCATGTGTCGTCGGCAAGGGCTCCGAGGGGGAGCAGCAGCGCGCTACAGGCGGCAAGAAAATGGCGAACCATGTCGAAAGATCGTATTGAAGAAGGAAATATATATATCGAAAAGCCTCCAAGAGGCAAAAGAGAATGGTAGCTTTGGTGAATGACGAGGGTATTAAACGATTAGAGAAGGTAAGGAGGAGGATGAACGCTGAAGTCAAAACAGAACACTGATCAACAGCATAGTTTCGCGACTTGGAAAAAAAAAAAAAAAAGAAGAGAATAGGGAAATTGGAAAGCGATACGGAGTAAAAGTTAAGATCTTCAGATCAGCTTCAGATGAAGGGTGAACGAGATGGGGAGGCTGCTGTAAAACTGCGATTCACCGCTTTGGATGGAAGTGATCTTCAGGGCCCATCAAGAAGAGACGCGCAATGCTTCACCATCACTTTGCTACCAGAATATTCTGGACGATGATCATCATTTCTCCGATCTCTGGACCATAACTGTGGAAGTCACAGTGAGATGGCCATTTATCCAGGGATCCTGGTCGGCAAAGGGGGTCCGATCCATGGACCGAATCAATAGACAGTCGGTCACAGGAGTCCAGACTCTTCAGTTTTGCCCTTCGATGAATTAAATGAACAATTTGGATCAGGTCAAATTACTCAGATGCATAACTTAGTTATGCTGCTCACTGTGCTGGTGTTCTCTTCCGTTTTCAGCCTAGCGCAATACTAATCCGCTTCCAGCTAAATTGCCGATCGCCTAAAGTGCCTTATCGAGATCTTGACATCAACCGGAAAAGACATCAAAGCGACGAGACACGCAATTATCCTGCCGAGTTGGAGGGTCTGTCGGCTTTTTACCTCCTGGAGTATTGAATCTTGAGGGTTGAATGGACCATGGCCTTGCACTGCATGATTTCCTCTAGCATTCTGGAAAACCCCATACATCCTTCCCCGCGTTTCCACCCCCATACCCACAGGGTATGACACAATCTATGCGAGAAACGAACCCCCAGATCGTGCTATACAGCATTTTGTCAGAGTGACGTTCCCCTGGACGCAAGGGAGGTGTGTGGATTGAAGTATAGAAGCTACACCAGGGACGTCTGCCGGATCTGGCGAAGATGGAATCCTGATTCGAGATTCCAGCAACTGACAACAAATAAGCAATACATCTGCTATCATCTGGGGCACTAGCTTGACTGCTACCCTATCAAATCTGATCACACCATACATCCACAGTTTCACGAGATCTTACTGCAGCATATATCTGCTGCTTGACAGCCCTGATATCATCTACCCAAATTTATTTCATTCACTACCTCGTGAGAACAAAATAGAATGGGCCGCAAACTTGGCCTCCTTCGGGCCACCTACCTAGCTTCTGCTAGTTGTATGGGATCCTTTGCTTTCGCTTTTGACACTGGTGTTATTAGTATGTCGGACCCTGCTGACTCGGCCGTTTGTTGCTAATCGCCTCACAGGCGGCGTACTTACTCTCGAGTCATTCCAAAGAGATTTTGGATACTCTGAATCGCAGAAAACGACTGTCAACTCAAATGCTGTCTCCATTCTCCAGGCTGGTGCTTTCTTCGGCTGTTTCCTCACAACACCTATTGCATCCCGGCTTGGTCGCCGGTCAGGGCTGGTCATCAGTGCCCTAGTCTTTACCGTGGGAACAATATTACAGCTCATAAACGCTCACACCCTAGCCACATTTTACGCGGGTCGAGTGATTGCTGGCCTCGGGATTGGGGCTGCTACAGTGCTTATACCGATGTATTCCGCAGAGATGGCCCCAAAGGAGATGCGCGGCAGACTTGGAGCTTGTTTCCAGCTGTTCTTTGCCCTTGGTGTTATGATAGCTTACTGGGTTACTTTTGCGGTGTCTGAAACCCAGCCTTCTGAATCTAAGCAATGGCAGATAGCATTAGGTTTGCAGTTGCTTCCATCCACCTTGCTACTGATCGGAATGGCCACCGTCAAGGAGAGTGCACGGTGGTTGGTCACGAAGGGAAAGAGAGACAAAGCGTGGGAGTCGTTGAAATGGGTCCGAGGCGGAGAAGATACCCCGGAATTACAAGAAGAATTCGATGAAATCCTGGCGGGTATTGAAGAAGAGGCGCGTATTAGGGATAACTTCACATGGCGTGAACTCCTCTTGCCTGCGAATCGATACCGAATCTTCATCGCCGTTACCATCCAGCTCTGCGCCCAGCTGTCAGGAAACACGTCGCTGGCTTACTATGCTACCCAGATCTTCTCCGCTGTTGGTGCAGGGAGCTCGTCCAAGCTAGTGACAGGCTTCTTTGGTGTGGTCAAGGTTGTCGGCGTCAGTATCTTTCAGCTTTTTATCGTCGACAGAATTGGCCGAAGGGTGCCGTTTATGGTTGGAGCCGCGGCAATGGGCTCATTTATGCTTATAATCGCATGTGTGTTAGCAACCCATCCAACAAGCTCAGATGGCGACAGTTCGGGGGCAACACCATCAGGCATTGCTATGATCCTTATGGTATACGCCGAAGCATTCAGCTTCAACATGTCCTGGGGCGCGCTGCCATGGTTGTACGTGGGCGAAATCTTCTCTAGTCGCATGCGCGAGGTGGGAGTGACTGTGGGTGCAGCATCGCAGTGGCTGTTCAATTTTATGATGTCGCAAGTCACACCACATGCGATCGATAATATTGGGTGGAGGATGTTCCTGATGTTTGCTATCTTCAACTTTGCGATCGTGGTGTACTCGTGGATATTCCTGAAAGAGGTACGTGTCTTGGCCGGATCATTGCATGTTGCAAAATAAGCTTTTACTAATGAGGTTGTCTCGGTCCAGACATTGAAGGTCTCACTAGAGGAAATGCAGGGTGTCTTTGGTGGAGGCAACGAACCGACGGGGAAGCCGACGGTGGAAACGGAGGAGAATGCGAACAAGTGAGCATTTAATCTATAAGCCATGGCTTGGACTAAAATCCCGCAGTTACGAGCAGCGGAGAAGAAGCAAATGAGGGAGAAGTTGTCTGCCAGGAACGGAGATTTCCAACTCGCTCAGATTGGCTGCCTGCACCGAGCTACTCCAACAGTACAGCCTTGATATATTACCGCTAATATACTATGACATGCTCGCTCATGATATTCGCTCACTTTATACTTTTCTATCGTATCTGTTTCGAATTCACGGCTGGATATCCTGCTTGGGCTTAGTGATACCAATAGCTATGCCTGGTCGCCGTATTCCTTGCCCCAGCCCTGCGTCAACCTCAAGATGCACTGGCCTTCAGCACTAGTTTCATCGCCCCGGAACTCCCCAAGTACTTGCCAAGACCGGGTCACCAGGAATGAGCTCTGGGGTTATATCCAATCTGGGGCTCGGGTGCCGGGTCGTCGTACAAACGATTCAGTGGCCGAACTTCTTTTCTTTGTTCTTTGGCTTTTCGAGTAACTAGTAAAGCTCAGACCTAACTAGGGCCATCTTTCAGCCTAGTAGTCTGGCACTAGATTCCAGAGTGTGGTTTTTTCTTTCTCTCTTTCCCGGATCATGTTGTCTTTGGCACTTATATATCTGACAGCCCACCCTGGTCCTCTCCTTTCCCCACGATTCTCCATAACTATATGGGGTATTGACTTTATATCTCTAGCCGTGCATCGCACCATGCCCACGTCCAGGCCCGTGTCCATACCCAACGTCGTACGATAATCCACGTACCCAGACCGACATGGCAGAAGCGCAGGACCGCATAATCCGTCCCACCGACCCAGACAGCCTAGTCCTAGAAGCCTGGGGTCAGGGCCTGATGGTCGG
The DNA here is from genome assembly GCA_027569205.1 of Aspergillus kassunensis. Classification (NCBI taxonomy): domain Eukaryota; kingdom Fungi; phylum Ascomycota; class Eurotiomycetes; order Eurotiales; family Aspergillaceae; genus Aspergillus; species Aspergillus kassunensis. The sequence goes on along the minus strand of JAPDEQ010000014.1, from coordinate 11,900 downwards.
GTCCTTGGTCATCATGGCTGCAATCACGATCAGTAACATGAAGACGCACATCCTTTTACATAAGTTAATTCTCGCAGAAGTATAGCTCACTGTCCGCTATATCCCGCACTACAGCTTGCCCGACTCTTCCCTAAAGTAACTGACTGAATGGCAACAGCTCCTCCTCGCAATCCCTCACGGGACATGGATCTTCTCCAAAGAGCCCATATACGGCTGGCATCTGTCGACCAGCGCAATCGGGTTGAACATCTCCTGGACTCTGCACAATATCATAGCGTGGATGAAGAACCGGCCGTTCTTGTCGAGGAATGTATCGGCGATCTATATTACCACTGTCCTGCTGGTGCAACCGTACTGGGTTGTCGAGATCTATGCGAACTTTACATACTTTAACAATGTTAACAAGATCTTCTTGACGACGAGGCCGTTGGAGCCGTTATTTCGGTACGTACCCCCTTTCAATCCTTCGTCAGATCGAGTTGTGTTTGCCCCCCTGTCTGTGCCTAGGGCAGCGCGCTAACTTGCGCGGCGCAATTTAGGGACCCTTGGTGGGTTCTAACGACAATCTCCCTTTTCTACACCATAAAACGCGAATACAACTTTGGGATCATGGAGCTCGTATATGTCAGTCCGCGGTTCGGAATCATGTTAGCGTCGATGTGTCTCTCGCTCGCATTTGTTGTTGTCGATGAGTGTAGCGTCCTAGGGGTTTTTGCGAGCGCATCGTTGCCGTCGGGTGTTCAGCCGTTTTGGAAGGTATGTCACTGGACATATTCAAGGCTTGAAAAATGTAACGCTAAGATGTACAGCTATCGTTTATCTTCAAGTGCCTTTGCGACACTGTTATCCTTGATGACTTCAAGACCGCGTTGGATGGGATGCGCGCGTATTGGTTTCGGAAGCAGGTCAGGAATGGTAATATCTTTCTTCATGACAGTGAGAGTCAGCGGCGCCGGGGGGTCCAGGAGATAGTGGTGGATGAAAGTGCGGAGATTGATATTGAAGTGGCGTCCAGCGATACGCAACGAGCGAGTGGTGCGAGGAAAGTGAGCGATGATGACATCCCGCGTGTATATACAATGGAGGGTCGGGGTCGGCTACCTAGATGAGTTATGATATGGCGACTAAGGCCCTGATTATAGAACGATCTATGATTATGACAAGCCGAATTGATATATATTCTTGCGAGATCAGTAGGATGACCCAAACAATGCTTCTAGTCCAAAGAGATGATAAGTAGATGAACAGATGTGTGGCATGCCGTCTATGCTTCGAACAAGATCAACATCAGATCGAGGTAGGGAGATTCATATGAGCCCTTGTTTGTGGCTGTTCTCAGGAACTCAAATTGGCTCCATGTATATTTTAGGAGGCGGCTCTGGCTCTCAACGGGCTCGTCCGGTCCGAATCCAACCATTCCGTATTCCCGATTTGACAGTGAAGATCTCGTACTCGTGTCTGCGCAAGACACTCCGTGATCGGACGGAGGTTTCTAACACGAATCGGCGAAACAACTCCATATGCTGGATGCACGTATACATAGTGTAGATCCTTTTCTTAAGGTAACAATTGAACAATTTGTTGGTTCTGCATATATAAGCAAGTATTCCGTGGGATAAAAGATGTGCCTAAGAATAGCGTACCCTTGAGCGTATGGTTCATACACTGGATTCCTTTATTGAGTTTGAAAGGCCTTTTACTTTTAGATACCCTATCCGGTTTGACACGGCCCTAGGAGACGGGCCGAGCTCCAGGTAGATCGTCGAACCAAGGGTGTCGCAGCGCGTCTGCGGCGCTGGTACGCAGATCCGGCTGAATACGTAACATGCCCCTGAGCAAGTCGAGACCTAAAGGATCGATCCTAGGAACGATGTGTCGGAAGTCCTGGGGCGCATAGATCGGGAACGTACTCTTGTATTCCGGAAATTGCGAGACACCTGGCCATATGCGCTCTGTTGGCGTGCCCATCACGCGGAAGATTTTCTGGAGTTGGTCTTCATTTGTCGTGCCAGGGAATAGTGCGCGGCCTGTGAACATTTCCGCGATAATACACCCAATTGACCAGATATCAATACTTGTATTATAAGTGCGACTGCCAAGGAGGACATCCGGCGCGCGATACCAGAGCGTGACCACTTCATTTGAGAAAGTATTGACCGGGATACCGAATGCGCGAGCTAGGCCGAAGTCAGCAAGTTTGAGCTGACCCTTTGAGTTAATAAGCAGATTCTGTGGTTTGAGATCGCGATGGAGGATTCGATTATCATGGCAGAACGCAATCCCTCGTAGGAGCTGAAAGGAGAATGATTTGACAACGCCGGGTTCGAGCTGGCCATGATTGCCGTGGGTGTCCATATACTTCTTCAAGTCCTGGTCCATATACTCGAAAACCAACATGAGCTTATTCTCGGTGTGTATGACATCGTATAGCGAGAGGATATTGTCGTGATGTAGCTCCTTCATCAAAGAAATTTCACGAATTGCGGTTGAGGGGGTCCCCTCTTCCGAGTCGAGGTGGATCTCCTTCAGCGCCACCATCTCTCCTGTTTGACAATTGCGGCCTTTGTAGACCTGGAGAGAGAGGTGAATTAGGAGGGATCAGAGTCGGAAACGGGATCAAATTGTACCGTAGCATAGGTTCCTTCACCGAGCTGGATACGAGTCAATTCTTAGTCCAGCGCGGGGTTGTTTGCATGGAATGCTTGCTTACCTTTTCCAATTGCTGGAAGGAGCTGGGGTGAGTTCGGGCCATTTTGCTGTGGATGCTCTAAGAAGGGGCTAAATTAAGTGATGGAAAGAATGGAGATAAATATCGAAAGAATGGCAGGACTGAAGCAAATGGCGATGGATTGACTGAGAAGAAGTGGTGAAGTTGGAGTTGAGCTGACGACAGGGGGGAAGGCCTGAGGCAACCCCGCTTGTTCAGGCGCCGACTTTCGCCTAAGCATGTTTGACAGTTTGAATATGATGCTGCATATTGAGAATCCGAATAGAACACTCTTAGCAACTTCCCTGATCCGAGGTACTTTGAGGCAGAAGAACATGAGCGAATACTCCGTAGAACAATGTCTAGTACCGTAGGATGAGCTGGAGACTACGGAGCACCTCGGTATCCCGCATTTGGCTCCGAGCCTTCCCAGCACCGATCCATATCTTAACAGCAAATGGTAGGCAGCCGATATTCCTAAAAAATGGGCATTGTCACAATTAGCGACTGGGATATGCAACCAGGAACCGACAAGTTCTGGTAGACGTCGTCATAAACCTCGGCCATCTCGCCGATTTGCAGCAGTCCCCCCGCATTCTTGGGCCTGTGGATCCGGTTCTTTCTCCAATTTGGAGCTCATCGCCTCGTCTTGCTTCTTGCCCACTTCATCAGTGTACATAAACAGACTTCTTTCTTACACCCTACGCCTATCTACTTCCCCCTTGCTACACTCTCTTCATCATGACACCCGCAATCCGCATTCCCGCCTCCGCTGCCGTCAGAGCTCGCAGCCTGCTGCGCACCGTTCAGTACACACATCCTCCTTCCTGTCCTTGCCACTCAAATCCCAATCACCACCACAATCATGCCCGAACTCCTACCCTTGCAAACCATGTCCGACGGCATTTGGCCACCCCCAAGGATCCTCTCCGGGAGAAAGAGTACGCCTTCGAGATGGCCGCCTCTAGTATCCGATTCGGCCCCGGAGCCACAAAGGAAGTCGGCATGGATTTTGCAAACATGAAAGCGAAGCGAGTGTGCGTTGTGACGGATAGTAATGTTGTGAAACTCGATGCCATGAAGCAGGCTGTAGAGGGCCTTACCCGCGAGGGTATCGAGTTCACTATCTTTGATAAAGTCCGCATTGAACCCAAGGATAGTTCGTAAGTTTACTACAGTTCACTACTAAATTGTAACATACTAGTTCTAATTTATGACAGAATCCGAAAAGCTATCGCATTTGCCAAACCATATAACCCAGATGCCTTCCTGGCAGTCGGTGTGTAACCTGCTCTTACCACAAGTGCTTAGCTGATTATTTAGGTGGTGGATCGGTTATCGACACTGCAAAGCTCATGAATCTCTACACCGTTTACCCCGAAGCCGACTTCCTCGACTTCGTGAACGCCCCTCTGGGAAAGGGTCTCCCGGTCACCAGGGCCCTACGACCCCTCGTCGCCGTCCCCACAACAGCCGGCACAGGATCTGAAACCACCGGAACCGCAATCTTCGATCTGGTCTCCAAGGGTGCCAAAACAGGCATTGCCCACCGCAACCTCAAGCCCACCCTGGGAATCTGCGATCCCCTCAACACTCGTACCATGCCCTCGGCCGTTCACGCCGCCTCGGGTCTAGACGTTCTCTGTCACAGCCTTGAATCATGGACCGCAATCCCATACAACGAACGCACACCCCGCCCCACAAATCCCATTAACCGTCCTGCCTACCAGGGAGCAAACCCCATTTCCGACATATTCTCCCTCCAAGCCCTCCGCGACACAGTCAAATATCTGCCCCGCGCTGTGAAGGATCCGGAGGACTTTGAAGCTCAATCACAGATGCTACTGGCCGCCACGTTAGCTGGCGTGGGTTTCGGAAATGCAGGCGTTCATCTCTGCCACGGCATGTCTTACCCTATCTCAAGTCAAAACCCCGGTTACAAGCACGCCGGATACCAAGTACCAGACCCCATCATTCCACACGGTGTATCCGTCGCCGTGACCGCCCCCGCGGTCTTCCGTTTTACTGCAGCCTCCAACCCCGAACGCCACTTGGCCGCCGCAGAGGCATTCGGCGTGGATATTTCAACCGTCAAACGAGAAAGCGCCGGTGAGGTGCTTGGGGAGGCATTGTCCAGATTCCTTTCTGATCTGGGTGATCAGCCATTGGGATTGAAGAATCTAGGTTTCAAGTCTGCGGATATTGAGGGCCTGGTTGAGGGGACTCTTCCACAAAGGCGAGTGTTGATGTTGGCTCCGAACCTGAACAGCGAGTTGGAGGCCGAAAAGGACGAGCTGAGGGGTTTGCTTGAGGAGTCTTTTGAATATTAAGGGGTATATATTTCGTCACATAAAGTATCGCGAAATTTATTTATCTGAGAAGTAAATCGCAAAGAATAAATAAAAAGAATATAACACACAATCATGAAGTCTATAAACATGGTCGAAATAACGAAGAAGCAAAGACAGAAATCTGCCACGATCAACTAACATGGAGACCCAGACCACTTAAATACAAACAACATGTGAATAATCATTGATAAAGCAGTAAACCGGCTTCAATCAGAAACAATTGCCGTCCCAATCATCCCCATAGAAGAAGCAATACGATCCAACCATGTTACCGCCTGAAAATCAATCCGATTACTCGGAGCCCTCGGCGGACCACGATCTAGCTCTGAAGCAACCCTGAAAGAAAGGGCAGTGCTGGTTTCAGGTCGGGATGCTGCTCTCGCAAGTCGATTTGAGAGATCTGCTAAGATACCAAGAGTATGCTCGGCCCCTTGAAGGAGGAGGGAAGGCCCACTAGACCCCGCCATTACATCTTCCCGCGGTGGACGGGAGTGGGAGCGCTGGTCGTGTTGCATGGAAGCCCGGAGTGTTGCGGTTGCTTGGTGTAATCTCCGGCTAGTGCTTTGGACGCGGTGCATTAGGTCTGGGATGGCGGCTGTAACAGAAGGGGAGGGGAAGAAGTATGCTAGTTCTAATGCCTCGCTGAGGTAGCGTGGGCATTTGACAATTTCGATGAAGGCTAGTTCAGCTGGGTGTACAGACGAGGCCCACGCGGTTGGCTTCTGGGAGTCTTCAGCTCCAACCTGGATTGATAGCTGTTGCCATTCTGACTCGTCTAGGAAGCAGGGGTTGCCTTTGTAGACTGCGGCTGCGACTAGAAATCCGCGGTAGGCAATGTAGCAAGAGCGCGCCATGCCCTGGGAATGGGACTGAGCGCCGCGGCTTGCCATGAGGCGCCTGACGCCGTCTGCGTGTACTACCCAGGCGTCCATGCTTGTTTGAGCGTACATTTCGTAAACACTGAGCATCATCATCGTACAAAGCATTGCGTCCGACATTGCATTTGGTGTTTGCAACGCCCTTGTAACCTCGTGCAGTGTCTGGCCGTACATCTGTCGGCTGGTCTTCAAAAGTGCGGAGTCTTGTGATAAGTAGGCGAGATACACCGAGCTTAGACATGCAACGGCTGCGTCTTGAAAGGTGTGAGAGCCGACACCCTGGATGACGTAGGCAGCAAAGTCAAGTCGATCGGTAGCGCGAAATCGGTTGTGGTAGTACATGGTGGGAAATGCTGTGCGGATAAAGTCTGCAAAGCATCGAATATCTTGTCTCTCCAGCAGGATGTGGGTAGGAGAGCTGACGTTGCTGTAGTCTTCGCTCATGGCAGCGTACCGGTGCATCATAGAAATTGCATCATCCCGAATTGTCCTTGCAGTATCTGATACGGAAGACTCTGAGCTGGTATTTGAGGATCTGGAGGCGCGGCAGGCAGAGGAGAGATGTCGCCGTTCAAGCCCTGGGCCTTCGTCCTGGAAACGGAAAGTGCGTCGGTATCCGGGACATGGTTGGCCGTATCTGCGACATTGCGAGCATTCTGGGGTGACCTCATCACACTGCCCGCAGATGTTATCAGTATGATGCCCTGTTCCAAGGCTCACGTTGGGCTTACCTTGATACGCCGTTCACGACAGAGGGCGCAACCAGTACTGTGAGGAACACCGACCATTGTCCGGCAGAGAACCGGCCACACGACTGAAGCTATCCAGAGCCCTGGAAAAGGATGGGCTGATGTAGAAGAAACACTCAAGAGAGAAAGACTGAAAAAAAAAAAAGTGATCTCGAGCATGCATTTGACGAGAGAGCCAAGTGGTTTTTAGCCATGCTCTGGCGACCATTGAGCTGGAATAACGCATCTGTCGAATAGAAGGCTAGTCAAGCAGCCCCAGGAGCCTTGATCAACGCCCATGATTACCGAGTGCTATCATCTCCTGGAAACATAGGCCTTGTTATTTTTGGAGAATCGAAAAGGGTTTGAATCCATCCGTATGCAAAACCCACGTTGCCCACTGGGTTTGGCCCCCACTGGGCCATTCGTATCTTATTAAACATGAAGCCGATGTAAGAGATGTAGATGAAGTCGAATAAGATACGAACAGGATCAAGCTTGAGGCGCTCGTGCTGCAGCGAGTTTACCTGTACACGAGGGTACTGGATACCTTGGATTCGGTTAGCGCGAGTGAACATTCTATTTTAGTTTCTGCACTGGGAGATCAAACACAAACGAGTGGGATCCATCTTGATGAGGCTCGTGTTTTAGTAGCGTGGTGGAGTTTCACGAGAAGTGATGGTAAGCTGGAGATGATCTCGTATTTCCACCTCTGCTAACCCATGTCATCTCATGCGAGGATAATTTTAGATAGAGAGATGAACGGAGTTTGCCGGGGACACTGCAGGAGGCAGGATTGGAAGTGAAGGCATTCCGGCATCCGATCGTCGTGCAACGGTAACCCCTCTCAAGAGCACCTCCGCACTTCGACTTCAGATCTCGGACTTTTTCCCACCTCTCGTATCAATCATTTTCATCTATTCATCATGAAATTTATCTTTCACTCCCTTTTCCTTCTTCCATGCATCGCAGCCATTGACCAGGTCCCCCTTGCTAACGAAGACAACAACAACAATGCGGGAAACCCCGTAATCCCCGGATGGTACGCAGACCCCGAAGCACGCATCTTCGATAACAAGTACTGGATCTATCCTACGTACTCTGCCGCCTACGAAGAGCAGACGTTCTTCGACGCCTTCTCCTCACCGGATCTTCTCACCTGGACCAAACACCCATCCATCTTAACCTTTTCCGACATCCCATGGTCCACCAACCGGGCCGCTTGGGCCCCATCCGTGGCGCGTCGCAAACGCCCCAGAAAATCGGATCTCGATGATTCCGACAATGACAATGACTTGGAGGGCCACTACGACTATTTCATGTACTTTTCCGCCGGCGATGGGGCAGGCATCGGTGTGGCGAATTCGACCACGGGCCGACCCGATGGGCCCTTTGTTGATGCACTAGGGGAACCACTCGTGCCTGAGACGGTCTTTGGTGCGGAGGCAATCGACGCGCAGTTATTCCAGGATGATGATGGCAGCGTGTGGCTATACTACGGTGGGTGGAGCCATGCAATTGTCGTGGAGATGAACGAGGACATGGTGAGTTTGAAGGGTGAGTACCTTGAAATCACACCACAGGGATACGTCGAGGGACCTTGGATGTTGAAACGAAACGGCATCTATTACTTCATGTTTAGTGTTGGAGGGTGCGCCCACTAAAACCTTTCCCTAACGATGTTAAAACTGATCGACTGACTTGCTGCAGATGGGGCGACAATTCGTACGGTGTCAGCTATGTCACTGGTCCCTCGCCGACGGGTCCCTTCTCGAGTACCCCGACTAAGATCCTTTCCGGAGATGGCGAAATTGGTACGGGTACTGGCCATCACAGTGTCATTTCTCCGGATAATGATAATCACTATATTGTATACCACCGGCGATACCTCAATGACACCGCTCGTGATCATCGAGTGGTCTGCATTGACAGGATGGAATTTGACGATGAGGGAAACATCCTCCCTGTTAATATAACTACCCAAGGGGTTGAAGGGAGTCCATTGTTGTGATGAGTTTCATTCATATAAGCTGGAACTGTTTGATTCTGGATAACCTTAACTAACCTCTATATACGTTTCCAAGCATTGCTAGATGCATGTATGAGTGTGCTTTTGCCAAAACACCAAAACTCCGGGGTATCAACCAGTCATGACAGTAAAAAATATGGATAAGAATGACATCAACGCAGATCATCTATTTCAAAACATGGAGCTGCGCTTCTTCGACAACTTCCCCTCATCTGAAGTTCGTCGGAGCCCAAAGAAACTACTTCGCTTATTCTGCAGCTGCGGTTTGACTGTCGTTGGCGGTCCCGGTGGAGCTAATAATGTTGTTGTCGACATCTGACCAGGCAGGGGCATGTATGGTCGCGAGCCACTATGGGAGATTGCTGTTGGGCTTTGATTGTATTCGTAGTATCGCGGTCGTGGGGGCTGGGATGACCATTGAACCTGCTGACCGGGTCGCCGTGGCGGTAGAGATGGGGTTTGTGTGCGAACAGCCTGTTCTTCGTTCCAGTAGAGCTTTTGCAGCCGGCGAGTTTCCTTTTCAACCTCAGCCTCGCGCTTGCGACGCGCCTTTTCCTCCTCCTCGAGCATTTTCTTTGTCCGACGTTCTTCCTCCCTCCGCACCTGGTCCCGCTGCTTTATGAGTTGTGGGCTTCTGTTCGGTTGTGGCTGTGGTGCTGGAGGAATATCTGTCATCAAGGGCGCTGGGGTAACAGGTAGCCTGCTCGGCGGCGGAGCCATGGCCGTGGGCGAGTTAGAAGTGGGAGAGGTAGAGGCGGATTTCTTTCCCGAGATTCGGAACGCGTCCCTGGGCGTGCTAAAATAGACATCGCGGATGGTGGTGGCTCCAAGTAGAAGAACTACCTCCAGGCCTTTGAAGTCTTCCATCTCGACACGGTATAGATTCGGTTCGTACAAAGTCAGCTCGCGCAGTGCCTTGAAGATAGAGACGGTGATATCTGGCTCCTTGCTTTTGGTCTTTGTCTCGGGGATGGCAGATGTTTTGCCGCGGAGAAAGCAAGTAAGATCCTTTGTCAATTTGCCATCTTTGCGCCAACTGAAGCAAAGTTTAGGCGTTGTGTCTGCGGTGGCAGGACCAACCTGGACGCGGTCGAGCGTGGAGTTGGTGGGCTCGCGGAAGCTATGCTGCGGCATCTCAAAGGACCAAGATGGTTGACTATTCCATGTCTTCGGCTTGTAGTTCACGATGATCTGTTGATCAGGGTTGTAGAGGTGGATGACGAAGCGGGACGGAACGATGGGTTCAGGAGGTGGTGCAACGCCGCCATTTTGGCGAATGGCGTCCGCTGACAGCGTCGGCTGGGTCCATTCGGGGATGATTAGGACCTCGCCGTAGACAACATCGGGAACGTAAGGGTCGTAGAGAGCGGCGGCGTAGCGGTTACTAGAGTCGGGAGCGGAAGGGTCGGGATAGCGGAGGGAGTACGTAGGGTGCGGCTCGTTTCCATATTGCAGAAGGTAGACGGGTGACAAGTGAGAATGCTTGCTGGGTTTAAGATAGAAGGCTGCTTTGGTTAGTTCCCTGGACGGTGTTCGACCGTCGAGTAATTGGGACACGTACTGGGGAGATTCTCGTCGAGCATTTCGAGACTAGAGTGTACGCAGGGAGTTGTGATAGGTTGTTGATCAAGTAGTAGGGAAACTAGTGGCAACACTTGTAGATAGAGACCGAGATGCCATTGGACCACAGACAAAAAGTATCCGAAAAGACGAGGGGGCAAAGCAGATTATAAAGAGTTGGTGGTGTAGGTTGGAGACGGCGGGCATGACGAAGCCTGGCCGACTAAGCTCATGCCTGAGGCAGCAACTTCGCCCCCTCCGCACTAAAACAAACTAAAAATAGGGATCGATAGCTCGATCTTCATTCAACTTCTTCCTTTCTTCCCACTATCGCAGGCAACAGGGAAATTCCATCAGAAAACATTATCCCTTCAACCTTAGACTGCGAATCAGCAACCTCCGTTCCGTATACGAAACTCTGGAGCCTTAACTCAGCCCCCCGGCAAATCGGGTTGATTCTGCCTCATGCTGAATTTCTGGAAGTGTTTAAGCGATTGTGGGACCCGTCACCCAAAGTCTGAGCTTCAAAAAACACACAAAGCATGGCCTCACAACATATTACGAGCCGACTAGTCAACAGCTTCAGCTATACGAAGCTTTATGTCCCCGCAAGGCAGTGCGATACTTCGTTCCTTGCGCAGGATGTCTCCTTTTCGGAATCATGACGAATTTGTCAGCTCGTCTAACAGACTCTGATTTCGTTTCCGACCGACTTGCACCGCAAGAAAGCGTTTCACCATGATAACTCTGCACCAAGAATTATTACTCAAGATTGCTTTCTCCCTTGCGATATCTCGGCCTGGCATACCCGCTTGATGCCTTGGCTAAAAAATGACGATGTTTTCTCCCTATGGAGTATCAATTCTTCGCTGCCTGGTGACCGTCAGCGCGATGATCTAAGTTTCTGAAATGGGTTTCAAACGTACCAGCCGATCTTGGTAGCACACGGTTGTGCATCTCATTAACCCCCATCTTTTGATACTGAAGGCAACCTCCATTCCAATCTTGACTTGCATTCTGAAGTTGTCATTTGTCGATGCCTCTTTGCCGATTGTATGGCTGTTATAGGGCGTGAACATGTTTTCATCAAGTCTTCGTTCCTTGAGGACTTGCAGTTCCAGAGCTTCATCACTGGTTTCTCATGATCTTGGTTTCATCTGCCCTCCTTATCCCGGACGACGTTTGGGGTGACCGATTGAGGCACCTGGATCACTCAACGATGGGAAGAACCTTGTACGCTCCAGCTCCAGCCTAGACCAGATGTGGCCGTCGAGTGATTGGTCTATTTTTCTGTCTGTTCCCGGTTCTCTTCGCTCAGGGGACATGAGGGGCTCGAAATGCGTACTCGTCATCCTTGAAACTTCGAGCAAGATAACGATGCTTTAGCAGCCCGACACGGTGTCATATTGCTTGCCTTGCCTTGGATCCCACCCCATGCCATGAAGGCCCACTTTGCAGTGCTGAAACGTCAGTACCTCAACACCATCTCTTCCAACTCGTTATGAGTACACCTTCAGCCTTCCCGGGGGGGGGGGGGGGGGGGGGGGGGGGGGGGGGGGGGGGGGGGGGGGGGGGGGGGGGGGGGGGGGGGGGGGGGGGGGGGGGGGGGGGGGGGGGGGGGGGGGGGGGGGGGGGGGGGGGGGGGGG